>JAVLUX010000017.1:11425000-12068333 GCA_032164185.1 Moxostoma hubbsi | reverse complement strand
CTTTAGTTGAATCTTACACCACTAAATCAAACACAAATGTGATCACACTCTAGTGGGCATCACAATTGCTCAATTGGAAACATCTTAATCTCAGATCACGCCCTGGTGTGTTAAGAGGTGTTGCCACATACAGAGACAAAAGAGACAAAGAAATCATATAATTGCCACTTTAATGTATCCCTTGTGCAAAATCCTGAATTTCAACAAATAATAAAGGCTGAAATCAATGTTTATATGGAGACCAACTGGTCCACAGTATTCTCTGTGGGCGTGGCTTGGGAGGCATTTAAGGTGGTTCTTAGGGGTCAGATTATACAGTATGCCTCATTCACCAAAAAAATCTAAAGCACGAGAACTTGTGGAGTTGGATGAGAATATTAAAGGTGCCAAGGCAGAGCTGAAGCGCCGAATGTCATCTGATGGCCTCAGAGAATTGTTCTGATTGAAATACAGATATAATACTATTTTGTCTCAGAAGGTGGAGTTTTGGCTATTCAAGACAAGACAGTCATACTTTGAGTCAAGGGACAAATCAGGGAGGCTTTTAGCTAGATATATAAAGCTCCACGTGGAATGTGAATGGGTTGGGAATGCACACCATAAAAAGAAGGAAGGTTATTTCTTATCATTCCCTCAGTGAAATCTTCTGGTGGTGAAATATTTACCTCATCCATTGATATTAATAGTGCATTTAAATAATGATATCTTGATCACTATAGTTCCACATCTTTGTCTACTGATGAATATATTAGAAACTTTGTGTAACCATTAGAACACCCTAAACTGACGAATGAGCAAAAAAATTATCTTGATTCTGAGATAACCTTAGAGGAGCTTGGCGAATGATCAGACTCCGGTCACTGCCATCTCACTTGATGCCAAAAGGGCATTTGATATGGTAGATTGGGATTATTTTTTTAAGATTTTGGAAAATACAGGTTTGCGAATACATTTATTGGATGAATTAAGTTACTTTATAGACAGTGGTACAAACAAATGTTTTAACTTGATAATAATTCACTCTGGATAGGGGCACCCCAGTATTGTTCTGTCTTGCACTGGAACCATTAGCAGCTGCAATAAGAAAGGAAGATGATTTTCCAGGGGTGGTGGTGGAAGGTATGGCGCATAAGCTTTTAATCTCCGACCCTACTAAATCTATGCCTTGCCTCCTCAGAATGATTAATTCCTTTTCTAAATTCTTGGGATACATAGTTAATTTGTCTAATTCCAAATTATTGACTCTGACAGCATTCTGCTCGGCAATGGCTTTTCAGCGGGGCGCCTTTCAGTGGCCCAAACAGGGCATTAATTATTTGGGTATTTTATTCCCAGCAAATTTGTGTGATTCAGTTAGAGTTCATTTTGACACTTTAATAAAAAAGTTTGAGCGGTGTGGGCAGGTGGGCTTCATTACATTTATCTATGATTGGGAAGGTTAATGTTATTCAAATGAATTGTATGCCAAAATTCAACTACCTGCTACAATCTCTTCCTATAGATGTCCCCCTCTCTTATTTCAAGCAATCTGATTGCATAGTGAAGGCCTTCATTTGGAATGGTAAACGTCCCAGATTACATTTCAGTAAACTGCATAGGCCGACTGACATAGGTGGGCTAGGCCTACCCAAGATTTTGTTTTATTATTTTGCATTCAGTCTTAGACATTTGGCTCATTGATTGCTTCCATCTGAGTGAGCCCCTCCCTGGTTTTGTATTGAACAGGAATTTCTTGCCCCAATTTCGCCGTTGCTAAGCCTTTCTTATCTCTTATAATCTCTTATTTCTTATAATCAAATTATCTCGCATTTGCACTCAGGATAGACAAAAGTGTTCAGAGTGCTTAATTCAGACATTTATTTAAATGTTGCCTCAAGCACATGGCTGAATTATGTATTAATAAGTCCCCTTTCTGTTGGTCAGAGTGGATTGTGATGGAGGTTACTTCACTCGGTGACTTTTATGAGAGTGGAGTGTTGAGATCCTTTGAAAATTTGGTTCAACATTTTGGGATTCCCAGACCACAGTTGTTTAGGTATTTACAGCTGTGCCACCTGCTCTGTACTATTTTTGTGAGTAGCATACACCCCCATAAAGCGGCAGACACTCTGGGAGTGGTGATTACTGCCTTTGTAAAAGGTCATGAGGTATTAGAGTATTGCTCCCTGATCATTCAGAGTCTAGGGGACAAATCTTAATCTTCTATCAAAAGATTATGGGAGAAAGATTTAAAGAATTGGAGGAGGGAGTGTGGGCTAGGATTCTAAAAAAAATGTCAGGTCTGCATCTAGAGATGCTAGTGTGCACCTTAAACAATTCAAAATTTTACATCGATTCTATCAGACTCCCTCTAGATTGTATAGGCTTGGTCTTAAAGACACACCAACCTGCTGGCGATACCAATCAGAAAATGGAGACACAACCCATGTCTTTTGGTGGTGTGTTAAGATCCAAACATTTTGGTTGAAGGTTCAGAGTTTTATGTGTGATGTATTGTGCACTCAAATTGCAATTTGTCCCAGACTCTGTTTTTTAGTTATAAAGACAAGAAACACATAATTAATTAGGTCCTAACCAGCGTCATGATTGCCGGATAAATCGTTTTAATGGGATGGATGTCAGCTGCAGCACCCCCATTTCAGGAGTGGTGCTCGAGATGGGGAGGGTTGTGGCTTTTGAAGAATGGGGGAAATTTTTTTGGGGGGGAAATTTGGACTTGTTTGTGGGAAAATGTGGAAAATATCTGGCCTTTTTGGAGGGCTCTCAGGGAGGGGCAGTGGAGAGAGAGGTGTAGTTGTTAATGTGTATTTATTATATACAGTATATGTGTGTCTATAATCATGTGTGACCACTGGGATGTTGTTGAGGGACAGGGTGGGGTTGGGTATTGGGAGAGGTAATAGTGGGGGTTAATTATTGATTCTGTTTATGTGTTTTGCTTTTCTTTGGTTAATATATGAATCAATAAAAAATGTTAATCACAAAAATTCAAATACTCTATCAGTTGAGCTACCATGCAAGTTAATCGCATTGGAATAAGTGTGTAAATGTAGGTCGGTCTGTTCTGCAAGCGTTAATATTTATTGTTTTTCAGATAATACATTAGAGTAAAAGTGTGTCGATATGATTACATAGCAGTGTGTGAGTAATAGAGCTTAAAATAAAAAAATGTTTAAAGTCATAGAATAAAAGTCAGTGAATAAAACGCATAGTTGTTGTAGTGCCTCTAGTATCCATTTCATCAGGAAACTGCAGCAAAACATCGAACATGACATGTAAAACTAATTTTGCAAAAATCAAGTGTAGCTTCAGTTCAGGCAGGTTATGTTAGTCAAGCTCGCAATCAGCTAACGATGATCATGACATCTAACAATACAATTCAGATGCTTATCTGAGCGGTTATTTTTAAGTCTTCCATTTATTCATACTTAACACCCTCCTCCAACCCCAGCTCCACTTCTTGTTTGGCAGCTTTAGTTTTTTGTTTTCTCTACATCTGTCTTGCGTTCTGTGCTCTAAGACTACAATTGTTTGCCAGTTTGGAATTCCTATGTTCAATGTGTTATTGTGCCTCGTTCTTGATTTATCAACTTGATATACATTATTTTAAGTTTTTTTTAATTATATATTTATTCTGTTATACAATGAAGGACTGTACCATATTGCAATGTCAAAATGTTTAACAAAAATGGAACAATGTTATAATTCTGCTGTATCTTTTCTGTTACCCATAGGTGTTTTTATTCATGGCACTCCCTGCTCTGTCCATGCATGGCTGCATGGATGAGTGGAGAGTTTGCCCAGAACAGAACCATATTGCCACCACCAACAAATTGCTTTAGTTGTCTATAAGTGTATAAAGCATTCGAGTCAAGTATTCATTTGACAGAAGTGGTCTTGACTGAAATGTAGTTGATGTAATGTAACATTCATTCTATGTGACTAGGTTGCAGGTGCCTTTACGGTCAACAATTCTTCCAGATTTGGCCACTGAGGGCAGTGATTTGAATTTCAGTAAGAACAGACTTTGATTTCAGCAGCAGTGCCCACCTGCTTGGTCGAGTTTACACGACACGATTTTTGGCCCGATTTTCATTCGCTGACAGTTTTAAGGAGATTGTCCACAAGAGCCCGAAATCATAGACAAATCAGAGCTATGATGAATTATCAAAGATGCGATCTGAGAGAACTGCCGACGCATCACCATTGTCAGATATCTAGCATGTCAAATATCTGATCCTGTCTGCGATTCCAAATCGCGCCATGTGAAATTTGTTTTGACTCACAACTGAAGCGTTGACCTGCAGCCAATGAGAGAGCAAGAAACGGGGCATGGGAAGTTTCAGGGGGAGAAGTCCTGATGTACCTGCAACAGAACATCAACAAGCATAGCTGCAGTATCAAGAAAGTCTCACTGGTCCAAGGGAATCTAGGAAAGATTTGTGGAACATTGGCATTTGATGTTTCATCTGAACTGTACCACAACTGGGTGGAGAGTGAGAAGAGTTGGAGAGAAATGGCCAATTCTCTTGGACTGTCAGGTAAGCAAATAGGTACATTTTTCATTAGGAGGTACTTTTTCATATTGTAACCAATAAAATATATGATGCCTTTACACATTATGTAAAGGTGAAAACTTACACATCATATTCTGAAATGCATAGCATATGCTTTTACATTTATGCATTTGGCAGACGCTTTATCCAAAGCGACTTACAGAGCCCTTATTACAGGGACAATCCCCCCGGAGCAACCTGGAGTTAAGTGCCTTGCTCAAGGGCACAATGGTGGTGGCCATGGGGTTCGAACCTTCTGATTAGCAGCCCTGTGCTCTAGCCACTACACCACCACCACCTAGGGTTTGTGCACTTCTTGCCTGTACTCTGTTGTGAATTGTAGTTTGGAGTCCAGGCACAATCGTCTGCTAATCGTCAATAGTGAAATGTTTTGTAATGTGTTCACCCCTGTTGCCAATTCCTTGTGTAATTTGAAAACCCTGCAACTTCCATGACAAGACAGACAGTTGTGTAATATGAATGGTACCACAATCCAATGTCTCTGAAAGTTGTGTAGTGTGAAGGAGGCATTAATGAAATTTACCATAAAGATCGACCTAAAGTTTCACTTAAATGTAATAGTGTTGCCGAAAACAATATTTATAGGTATATGGTAACTGATGGTGTGACACCATCAGCACTTGGACGCTTAACTGTGTGTGTATAACTCCGCTTGTGTTTGCGCTGTTCTAAATTAAAGTATAAGAGCAGTGCATATCTGTTAGGAGTTACTGTCGTTATTTACATATGTTAGTCAGCAGGTGGTGGCAAAAGATAATTTTTGTGTAATATGAGCCAGTTGGTGACATAAAGTGAATCTGTTAGTCATTGTTTACATAGAACGGCGCTCTGTGATCGCTCGTATTACTAATACATTACAAAAGCTTAAGGCTCATCACTGCTGAGACACAACAGACTGATTTATTACAGAACTCAAGTTACCTTTTATCGGAGTTACCACAGTGGATACATACTATTTAAAATGGCGGAGGATATCGCTGTTTCTTTAGTGAATTACACTTGCGAACCGTCAACCGCAAAATAGAGAGGAATACCCCCGCTTGGAGGTCTATTTTCCACTGAGAAAGCTGACCTTCAGAAAGCAGATAGCATCTATGATTAGGTGTGGCAACAGGTGATCTCTCTCTCTCTCTCTCTCTCTCTCACACACACACACACACACACACATCCATCTGTCTATCCTTGTTTATCAATGACTTAGAAACAGCACATGCCCTGATACTATTTCTGAAGTGAACTTTTTGAATTGCAAACAAAGGCTTGGACACATCATTTGTTTTGAACCAGCAACTGCAGATTCTGATTAGTCGCGTAATAAAGTAGTTCCAAGCACAAATGTGTTTTTATGACCGTCCTCAGTTTTTCTAGTTTTTTTAAATGTACTTGTTCATTGAACTGTTGTATATAAGCAATATCACACTTGCAATCATGCTATATGGCCCTACATCAGCCCTGCTGTAATTACCTATGGCACGAATCACAGCAGTGCTGATGTATGGCCATATCGCACTCTTGCTTGTGTGATTATATATATATATATATATATATATATATATATATATATATATAAATATTCCCTTACGTGTTGCATAAAGCCCCTTAACTGACATTTTCCTAAGTAAACTGTAAGGGTAGTGAAACTTCACCTTAAGTGTTGGCTAAGAGTTACAACATTTCTAAAAAAGGAGAAATGGCAAAGTTTCTAGAACCAGTTGAACAGTACAGCATACCAATTTTTGCGATAGGGAGAGCTCTTTAGACCATCTTAGCTATAATAAACAAGTGCAGAATTACTATGGGGAATCACTAACATGATGAAAGGCAATCTAATATCACATCTAACACCTCAACTTCATCTCAATACTCACTATCAAAGGTGTCTTCCTGAAGCTGACACTCACTGGCCATAAAAGCAGAATCCTCCATGAATTGCTCGTATGACAAACTCAAAAATATTTAATTCACCCAGAAAAAATTTTTTCATAAAAAAATGGTTTAAATGTAATCATTTTGAGGATTGCACCTGAGAAACCAATGAAAATCTGGCCATGTAAGTTTTTTTTTATATATATTTATGCAGTATTTGCGGTAATAAAAAACGACTGTAATTGGTGCATACAGAACAGCGCTGAGAAATGTAACAGGTCCCACATGAAAATGCTGTTTATGCACTAATTCGGAAGAGGTCGGTCAATAATTTACACATCAAGAATGATCCAAACCCAAGTACGATTCCAGATTTTTGAAATAAGGAATGGCAGTTTTCAATTCTGTCAAAACATCCCCTCACCATCTAATACTCTTCAAAAACCTTTAAAGAGCATGCAAATCAAGGAAAAATGGTTGTTGGATGGTTACCCATGTAGTGCATAATTTGAAGCAAAATACTGTATTATTGCCTCTTACTTAAGTCTAAGAACATGTAAGAGTGTAAGTGATGCTGTGAGTGCAGATAAAAGTAATAGCAATGATGTGTTAAAGCTGCCCTCCGACTGATGGTGTGTATGTGTGGATCTCACCCAATGCAGTCTGTCAGACCGAAAGTGAAAGCGACAGACTAATAAGCTGAACCCAATAGCAATTTCAGTAATATTACATGAGGAACTGACTTTAACTGTCTTTTTTCCACTATTCCTTCTATCTATTTTTTCCTATTCTCTCTCAGGACTGATGGTGTTGCATTGATACGGTTTCTCTTCTGGCACTCTCAGTAGTCGAGAGAGTTGATGAGTATTATTTGTGGGCAGATATAGTGGCTGTCTGTGTAGGCTAACAGGAGGAAAACACTGATAAAGTCTATTACGCAATTGTTAAAAAAAATGTAAATATTGATTGTGCAGATTTTATTAACGAATAAAAATGATGGATAGCTTAACAAATTACTTTAAAGAGAGTGCAATAATGATGGCCGTCCAATGCAAAACAAACAGAAGACTCAAACTGCTTATAAGTAGTATCATAAGCACGTTTGTGGCAATAGAAGGTAATTGTCTCATGTGGTGCTTGAATGGTTTGACATTAGCTTCTACAGGCCGACCTGACTATGAGATGACCAAATAAAACACAGATAAATTTATTTTTATTCTCTTGCTTATTAGTCTCATTTAAAGGTATAGTTCACCCAAAAATAAAAATTTGGTAATCATTTACTCGCCCTCATGAATTATCTTTACGTGGTGCATAACACAAAAGATGAATGAAAAGATGAAATTGAAGAATGTTCACACTACTCTTTTCCATACAATGAAAGAATAGTTTCCAAAATGGATAAAACACCCCGAAAAAGTAGTACATAAGACTTGTGAAGAAAAGAAGAGAAAAAGGTGCTATTATCGGTGCACCTCTGCACTGCATTTGCGTCCAAGTACTGTATGATGTGTGAAGATACAACATGTCAGGTTTAATGTCAGTGATGCCAACACCATTAGTTCCCTGTCTGTCGCTCACTTCGACGTCGTGTCGAAGAAACTAAACTAGGGGTCTCTCTTGAGCGCCGAATATGCCTCTGATCTATGAAAAAAGGCCAATGAGAGTTGGCGAACAGTATTTGCATACCCCGCCCCCGGACATACAGGTATAAAGGCAAGGCAAATACACACATTCATTCAGAAATTTTCTTCGGAGCCGATGGTCATGTATGCAGCCAGCTGCGAGTAACACACACCAGATTCCTGCTTCTGTTCCTCTGATGCTCTGTTTACTGTTGGATCTACGGCGCACTTCAGCGTCTTTCTCCTATGCATGGCAGTGCAGTTTGCCCCTGGGCGCTTCGACAGAGCAGAGAATTGAAAGAGTTATATTGAAAGAGTGATTTTCTCTGTAAAAGAGTTTATTTCTCTGAAAGAGCATTACACAGCGGCGTTGAACGTCCTTTCAGGATGCGTCTTTATAAAGATGTAATTTCCGCCCCTGTGTAGTTTCTGGATGCAGTGATTTCTCCCCACCTCTCATGGTCATAAGGGCTGCCTTGCGTGCCTGGGCTGCGATCGCACGCATGCAGCGTTTTATGAGTGGATCATGTTCCCGGTGCGAGAGCGTGGCCGTGGCGGCATTGCGATCACGGCTTTCTTTTGTCATGAGAGAAAGCCACTTCAGCCACCCCCCGCGCCTCGCCTCCTTCCTACGGGATTGAGGCAGGCGCCGCGGGCGATGAAGGTGAATTGGGGACTATGACAGGCTCTGTTCGCCGGGTAAACCCCCTCGAACCCCCCGCCACGCTTGCTTGCTTCAGAATTGGATGACATCACCGCTGCATCGGAGAGCATTACAGCGGCGTCTGATGCTGATGACTCGCCTGGGCCACCACCTTCGGGTCTGCTTACCCAGCCTGAGCCTGACGCACGGAGGTCCACTATGCTTTCCCGGGTTACTTGATTGGTCCCGCAGGCATGTGCGCCACTCACAGCCGCCCCGGTTCCTTTCTTCCCGGACGTGCATGACAAGTTGAGTAAGCCGCAGCTTCCTCGCTCCTCCGCTCTCACTTCCCTCACGGTGGAGCGGTCCCAGACCGCTTCCGCACTGCATGCCACGGCCCTTCCTGCAACCAACGCCAGGCCAAGGCACTTCAAAACTTGCACTTGGGTAGTCTTGTTCTTGATGTGCTGCAGGAACTGTGCTGGATGACCAACCGCACCCCTGGGCCACGGAGGTCAGAAGCCCTTACTTCATCATACCCAAGAAAGGCGGCGGCTTACGACTGATCTTGGAATTGCGAGTTCTCAACCAAGCGTTGCACAAACTCCCGTTCAAAATGCTCATGCAGAAACACATCTTAATCTGCATTCAACATCTAGATTGGTCCGCAGCGTTAGACCTGAAGGACGTGTACTTCCACGTCTCAATTTTGCCTCAACACCGCCCCTTTCTGCGGTTTGCGTTCAATGGCCAGGCATATCAGTACAAGTCCTCCCCTTAGGCATGTCTCTGTCCCCTCGTGTCTTCACGAAAGTCGCAGAGGCAGCTCTTGCCCCGCTCCGAGAAGCCGGCATCCGCATACTCAATTACCTCGACGACTGGCTCAGTCTGGCCCACTCACGAGAGTTGCTATGCACTCACAGAGACCAGGTGCTCAGGCACCTCAGCCGTTTGGGGCTTCAGGTCAACTGGGAAAAGAGTAAGCTTACTCCAGTTCAGAGCATCTCTTTTCTCAGCATGGATTTTGACTCTGTCTCAATATAGCACGTCTCACCAACGTGCTAAGTCGCTAAGAGCGTGCGCAGTCAGTGTTGAGGTGCCTCGCCGCTTTCAGGCCGGGCACAACGGTCCCCTTAAAACTTTCCCTGAGGCTCCTGGGACATATGGCATTCTCCGTGGCGGATGCGCCGCTGGGGTTGATGCATATGAGACCACTTCAGCACAGGCTTCAGACTCGAGTCCCGAGACGAGCATGGCTCCGCGGCATGCACCGTGTGACGATCACCCCCACCTGCCGTCAAACACTCAATCCCTGGACAGACCTCTGTTTTCTACGGGCAGGAGAACCCTCGCAGCAGGTGTCCCAACGTGTCTCTGTCATGACCGACGCCTCCAGATTGGGTTAGTGCGCCATGTGCAATGGGCACGCAGTAACAGGCTGTTGGAAAGGAGGCCTTGCTGCGCTGGCAGATCAACTGCCTGGAGTTGTTGACTGTTTTCTTTGCCCTGCGGAAGTTTCTCCCATTAGTTCGAGACAAACATATCCTGATCAGGTCAGACAGCACCACTGCTGTGGCGTACATAAATCGCCAAGGCGGCATACGCTCCCGCCAAATGTCATGACTCGCCCGTCGTCTCCTCCTTTGGAGCCTTTGCGCACCACTCACATCCCCGGCAACCTCAATGTGATAGCGGACGCACTGTCATGACAATGCTTGCCCGGCGGAGAGTGGAGGCTTCACCCCGAGCTGATTTGGGAACGGTTCGGCAAGGCCCAGGTAGACCTGTTTGCCTCCCAAGAGACCTCCCACTGCCCACTCTGGTATTCCCAAAAAGAGGCTCCCCTCGGGGCAGATGCACTGGCACACAGCTGGCCTTCGGGGCTGCGCATTTCCCCTAGTGAGCCTTCTTGCACAGGTGCTGTGCAAGGTCAGGGAGGACGAGGAACAAGTCACTCTTGTGGCTCCTTGCTGGCCCACCTGGGCCTGGTCCTCGGACCTCGTACTCCTTGCGACAGCCCCTCCCTGGCGAATTCCCCTGAGGAAGGACCTTCTTTCTCAGGGACGGGGCACGCTCTGGCATCCGCACCCAGACCTTTGGAACCTCCACGTCTGGCCCCTGGACGGGACGCGGAAGATCTAGCTGGTCTACCACCCACGGTCGTAGCCACAATCAACCAGGCCAGAGCCCCCTCTACCAGGCAACTGTACGCCCTGAAATAGTGTGTTCGCGAATTGGTGTTCTTCCCGGGCTGAAGACACACAGAGGTGTGCCGTTAGGTCAGTGCTCCTGTTCCTACTGGAGAGGTTGGAGGGGTGTATGTTGCCGCTTTTGCAGCTCACCACGACCCAGTATACGGCAAGTCTCTGGTTAGGCATGACTTAATTATCAGGTTCCTAAGAGTCACCTGGAGGTTAAATACCTCCCGGCCAGGCCTGTTCCCCTCCTGGGATCTCTCAGTGGTCCTTGCCGGTCTTCAGAGACCCCCCTTTCGAGCTTCTAGAGTCAGTTGGCTCAGGGCCCTTTCTCTAAAACGACGGCCGTGCTGATCGTGCTCGCTTCCATCAAGAGGGTCGGGAATCTGCAAGCGTTCTCTGTTAGCGACACTTGCCTGGAGTTCAGTCTGGCAGACACACATGTGATCCAAAGACCATGACTGGGCTACGTGCCCAATGTCCCTACCAATCTCATCAGAGACAAGTTAGTGAACCTGCAAGTGCTGCCCCGGGAGGAGGCAGACCCAGCCCCTTCATTGCTGTGTCCAGTACGTGCCTTGTGTGCCTATTTGGACCGCACTCAGAAGCTTTAGGTGCTCTGAGCAGCTCTTTGTCTGATTTGGGACAGCGGAAAGGGAACGCTGTCTCCAAACAGAGGCTTCCCCACTGGGTGGTGGATGCCACCTTACTGGTCTATCGCACACAGGCCTTGCCTAACACCTAACACCTTTGCAAGATTTTACAATCTTAGGGTTGAGTCAGTCTCGTCCCGTGTTTTATCAGGTCCGAGCCGGTAGAACTTGGTACACGTCGACGGTCTGACCGGGTGAATCACTTGCATCCAGCACCCTTTCCCTTGGCTGAGGTAAAACAGTGTGCCTTCTTTCCCAGGAGATCCCTCTAGGTCCCTGGTCGATTCCTCCCTAGCCCTCTTGGGTCAGCGGAGGAACTTGCCGACCCAGTCCACTACGGGTACCCCAGGCTACCCTGTACTGGAATAGGTGCTCCACAGGTCAGGCCTCCTACAGGACTCCTCCTGTGTGTACTTCCGTGGTACGGTCACCTTACGAGCTGACCCGCGTCTCCCTTAGGCAGTTCTTCACTGCCCTCCGGTCACCGTGTCGTAGCAACTCCCCCCTCCTCGATGCTGGATCTACCACAGTGCCATTTTTCCCACATGTGACCCAAGGGGCCATGTGATGTATTTCGCCACCTTACCTCCCCTTTCGGGCAGATGTGTCCTCCGCAGGGTCTTTTCCCCCTGAAAGAATAGGAAACTGGGCAAGACTGCTCTTGCTCTATGCCGAGAAACATAGAGAGAAAAGTGGCCCAGCCAGGCTTGGCCCATTCCCAGGTTGGCAAGCATCGCCTTGTTCCCCTCTAGGGTAACCAGAAGGATTCCGACGACTTTTTTGGGGCATTGGGGAAGGGTACGTGCAGTCTGAAACACAGTTGGTCGCTTGTGAACGTGAAATACTTGCCCGCTCCTGTGTCAGCAGTACACGTACACGGCTCAGCGCATGGCGTGATTTAAAGTGGACCCCTAGTGTCGCTTCTTTGACACGACGTCGAAGTGAGCGACAGACGAGGTACGTCTCGGTTACGTATGTAACCTCTGTTCCCTGATGGAGGGAACGAGACGTCGTGTCCTCCCGGCCACATTGCTGAACTGAGCCGCTGAGGTGGCCGGACACTCCCGGCTCCTCAGAAAAATCCTGAATGAACGTGTGTATTTCCCTCGCCTTTATACCCATATGTCCGGGGACGGAGTATGCAAATACTGTTCGCCAACTCTCATTGGCCTTTTTTCACAGATCAGAGGCATATTCGGCGCTCAAGAGAGACCCCTAGTGTCGCTTCTTCGACACGACATCTCGTTCCCTCCATATGGGAACGGAGGTTGCATACGTAACCGAGATGTTATCGCAAACATGCCACCAAATGTAAAACATTATCTGTTCACATATACAGTATTACATACATTGTGTCACATATATTCTGGTTTAATTAAGTTAAGTTTAATTGACAGCATTTGTGACATAATGTTGATTAGCACAAAAATTCATTAAATGTGTTTGAATACTCACTGTTTCATAAGTACAGCCACAAGAAGTAAACAATATGTGTGTTAACATGATTTTAGTTGACCAGAATCCCTTACTAACCTTTTCTGTTTAAAGTTATACCTAATTTTACAAATTTACTGCCAAAATGACACAACGCTGTAAACCTTACAACAGCAGTGTTTTAAATTTTTTTGTGGTAATCAATTTCATGCCACAAAGGTTGTTGATTAAGCCATTTTTTTAAAGTCCCCCTGCCATGTGTCTACACTCTACGGTAAGTGCAATTACTCCTTGGAAGGACTGAGACAGGTATAATGCTTTATGAAGACATGCCAGAACAGTAATTAGATATCAGTGGATGTGCTTTAGACTTTCCACTCCCTCTCATTATAGATATTGTAAAAAAGAGAAACCTGTGTCCAGTGTTAATTTCCTCAGACGAGACGAGACTAAATATGTTCGTCAACGACCTTTTTTTCCATGACTAAGACGAGACGATGACGAGACTGCACCAAAGTCCAAAAACGCTGACTAAGACTAAATTAACATGCATTATTGTTGACGAAAAAAGACGAGACTAAAATGTTTTGCATAAAATAAAAACTAAGATAAAATCTCTCTTCATTTTCGTATACAATCGTCTCTACTTTTTCATCATGAGATAGAATATTCAGCTGTTACGCCTTCAAAATATTCCGATTGAGTTCGCGCTGTTGCTCAAGTAACGGTTACAGGTCTCATACTCCTGTGGCTGCAACACGAAACTACATGGAGCAGGAACACAACAATCATAGACAGTGGCGAACACGCGACGAGCGCCGACGACATGCTAGGTAGAAGGAAGAGGCTCGATATTTGGTCGCATTTTAGGTACATTGATATTGACAAAAAGACAGAATGTGTCATTAAACTGACGGGAAGCACTGCGGACAAAAAATATCGGGGAAAAACACCACCAACCTTAAGCGACATCTAAAGGCTAACCACCCACACATTCAGGGAAGTTAACTTAAATATACGTCTCATAAGCTAATGCTGATTTTAGGCATCTACGCTGTAAATTAACCAGTTAGCTATGGTGTTGTGGCACATACATTATGCAGGTTATATATATTTTATGTAACGTATTTGCTTAATAAAATACTCTTCAGAACAAGTTCATCATTTGTGAATGTGTCTCTTAAATCAGAAAACCAGACACGTTTAACAAAGTGAATTCAACATATCATTCAACAAGTGTATTTTGTCAGGTAATTATGACATTTAACCAATATTTGAGATGTGTGAAACATTACTTGACTGAAATGGTTATCTCAGAATTAATCTCAGAAATAATTTATTTAAAAAAAGACTCAAATGTTTTGAAACTTGACTAAGATATATTGAGTTTTATTTTGACTAAAACTAGACTAAAATGACTAGACTTTTAGTTGACTAAAACTTGACTAAGATACCTTAAATTCTCTTTTGACTAAAACTAGACTAAAATGACGAGACTTTTAGTCGACTAAAACTTGACTAACAAAAAAAGATATGTGAATGACTAAATATGACTAAAACTAGCAAGGACATTTGGCACAAGACTAAGACTAAGACTAAATTAAAAATAGGTGACAAAATTAACACTACCTGTGTCTACCTATAGCATATTCTATTAACCAGCATTATTACCCTCTAGTTTGAGGGATCGTGGGCAATGACTTCATATAAACCTGTCTAGATTTTTTTTTTTATTCATGATTAACTTGTAATAAAACCAGAATATGCCTTTATGGAGCTGTTATGATTTCTTTCAAGAGTTTTCATGGTTAATCGTGATTAATCTCTGATTTTAAAATTGCTTAAATTTGACTCTCTCTCTCTCTCTCTCATATGTATATATATATATATATATATATATATATATATATATATATATATATATAAAAAATGCATTTATTTCCTTCTTTGGAAAGACCAACACAATGAAATAAAACAATATGTAACAATAATGCTTTATTAAAATTTTCCAATCTCCACAGAACAAATACAGAACTAAAATAGTTCACTAAACTAGCACCAATTTAAGTAACATTAAACATTTACCAAACTCTAAGTGGCATGTTGACTGACTGATATAACTACCTCTCATTTCAATGTGCATTAAATCTCTTAAACCATCATCCACCACAATAATTATCATCATCAGGCTGTATTTTCTTTTTGAATATGGATATTCATTTGTGATTTGAAAAGCAGGTCTTGTTCTGCTTTTAGCCCTGGCACTGACGATGAAAATATTGTTAATCTGAATTGTCTGGAAAATCATTAGCCGTTATTTGGAATGGAAAGCTTTTTTTTTCTTCTTTTTTTCCAGTTTTATTATCTTCCTTGAGATCCACTGATAATGTTAGTGAAGTTTATTTCCTACCAATCAGTCATAATTGAATAATATAATAGTAATATTTTATAACTTTCCACCCTCTTTCTGGCCCTCTGTCTGAATGCTTGGTTTTGGCCTTGTAATGTTTGCAGGAACGAGACGAGAGAGGATCTAAGTGCCTGCTTTTTAATATAAACTTAGAAAAATAAACACAAGAATCTAAAAACACAAAAACAGAAATACTGCTACAGCCATAAAAGTTTAAGATCTGACAAAGAACACAGGGGAACACAGGGATTAAATACACAAGGGGCAAAAGAGGAAACAGGAATCACCTGGGACTAATAATCATAAGAACCAATGAAACAAAGACAATGAAAAGAACTACAAAACCCATAGTCAAACAAAAGACATGAAATGAATAATAAACATACATAGAAACCCCTTCTGGTCGCCAGGGTAATCCTTACAGGCCTCTGCTCCTCCTTTAAACATAAACTCCAACTGTTCTGATTGGGTAGCTTCATGCAGCCCCTCAAATTCAGCCATTTTTTTTAATTCTACATATTCTAAAACTACATTTCAGGGTTTACACATAATGAACATCCAACACATCTGTAAGCATCTGAATATATTAAACTGTTCATCTCAAGCATAACTGTTAACACTCACACCCTGTCTATATTAAACTGTTCATCTCAAGCACAACTGTTGATACTCACACCCTGTCTACACAGGACGTGAAAGGCGTGTCACGTCAAAAGCAATACAACCCATTATAATATGCTGTCTACCATGGAAGCGTCAGTTGCAGCACATCATGGCAACAGTAAACAGGTGTCCCGTTAAATTTTGCGCTGGTGTTACAACTGCAAATAACACAAATTAATGGTTTCGAAAGTTTGTGTTGACGTGCTCGGTACAAATATCCTCAAGTCGTTGTGTCGCGTTGCATCAACGGACGTGCCCAGTGTAGACAAGTTCTCAGCACCATAAATTATCAAATGCTCATGACATCTGAAATATTCATGAATTAAACTGTTTACTTATGTTTTTGATGGGGCACAGTAGTGTTTTTAATTGCCCCATCCTTTAATGACAATTCCTTGGCAAAGCTTGAAGCATTTTATGACTGTTCACAAGCAATCCACACTGATATCAGTCGACAAAACATGCAATCCACATTGAATTACGCCAATGATACATCCACATTACGCACATACATAGTCCAAAGAACTCTGAAGATATGCACATCCAGTTTTCAGTATCATTCTGCCCTGAGGTGCACATCACAAGAAATGCATCAAAATGGTGAAAGACGTCCATCTAGTGCGAGCTTATATACAGCAATAATTAAAATTAGCACAGATAGGCAAAAAACTGTTTGTTGAGCAGTTTATGCACAAAAAAACAAGAGTCAGAGCATTAGGCCTATATCCTGCTCTCTCACTCTGTATATACAAACTGATGATGTTTTTGCTGTAGAGGCGGTCGTGAATTAATGAGCACTCTTTGTGACATCATTAATATAAGAATGTAGAGAAGGAGGCGTTTTCTCAGTTTGATTTCAATAAATGCTTTTATTGCATTGGGGATTAAGTTTTGAGTTATGAAATTTACTGTATGTTTATATAGTAGAAAGACATCTTATTTGTCAAAATATCAAGGAACATTTGATTCCTCATGACATGACCCCTTTATATTTGAGAGGAGTGTCAACAGACCCTCCACGGGAGAAGCTGAGCAGCAGGCTTGTAAGGATTGTCATGCCTATGTGGTAAAATGCTGACTTACAAAAGATGCAAAGAACGTATCTTTTGTCACAAGTCCCATCAGCATTTGTTTTATCAGAGGTCCTTTCTCCAACACCGACTCACTGTTGTGTGATTGTTTGTAGTTTGTATCAGTGTGTAATGTCACCGCTGGACACATTGCAAGGGTTTCGCCCTCTAACAAGTGTTCAGAACTCACACGGAGTTTAATAAAATGTCAGAATCTAATGTCAAATCAGTATCAACATGCCTTAATCATGATTAACTTGTAATAAAACCAGAATATGCCTTTATAGAGCTGTTATGATTTATTTCAAGTGTTTTCATGGTTAATCGTGATTTAAAATTGCTTAAATTTGACTCTCTCTCTCTCTCTCTCTCTCTCTCTCTCATATATATATACACAAAAAAATGTACGCAACAAACATTTTATTCCTTTTATTCCAAGCACTATTCCTTTAGCATTCTATTCTGAATATAGCAAACTATTGCAAAAAATACAAGAATATGATATTAAATCATTCTGATTAAGAATTTATGTTAATAAATTAATTTAGTTTTCTATTTACACATTTTACCTGAACATAAGTATTACAATAACTCTTCAGATTCATCATAATCGAATGTAGTTTAACCTTGATATCTGCTCTGCTTCATATTCACTCCAGCACACATAAAGACACTTTCTATCTCAGGGCATGGATGCCCCGATGGCCTGTGTGTGAAATTGGATTTTGTGTCCAGTTGAGGGGAAGCCATGGTGCCGCTGGGCTGCAGAACAGCAAAGCACCCGTCACTGTAGAAGCTGGTGGAAAATGTTTAGAACTATCACGCAACGATCCAAGAAAAAGCAGAGTGATGTGTGCCGGACTGTGGCTGACCTGAGAGGCACACAGCTGTGAATTACATTTGCCAATTAATGCGGAGACAAGCGGCTGCATTATGTGTCTTTCTGCTCGGCCTGAGATGGCTGCCATGAGCTGTCTGCAATGGGTGGAATGACTTTTTCTCTGTTATGCCTTACTGGATTGGAGTCTATTTTGTGACATTGCAACTTTTTTTGTGTGTGTGATTGGGTGGAAACTGGCTGCTGGTAACCTTTAATGTTGCATCTGTAAGTGAGTAGCTGTGCTTAGAATGGGATACTAGCATGCTGCTTACTGCAAAGTGTGCATTATACACTGTATACTGTGAACTGTTTAAAAAAATAATTAAATCGTTTGCAGTATGCAATAATAAATAGATGCGTCCCAAACCATACTTTTCTATGGCATGTGGTTGAGTAAGTATTGCAAATAGTATGTTTACCCTGAAAATTCCAAAAAAAGAAGTGTACTATGAGTACCCGGATGATGCATTTCTTCATCCATCTAAACAGAGTGTGAAATATTGGACACTTCATGCACTTCAGGCTTGCCGTACATAGTGGAATGGACAGAGTTCCCTGGCTGCATTGCTGGATTTCCCAGAATCCACTGCCCTAATCACTCCATCGTTATTCCCACCTGTGTCATTCCATCATTAAGTTTCCTAGTGTATATCCTCAGTTTTGTTAAGTTTTTGCTCAGTTCTTGAATTGTGATGTTAATGTTTGAATGGTAATGTTTGAGTAGTTATGTTTATTTCCACTCCAGCAAATGTACTACTCCAGTGTTTATGATTAAAGATTGAAAGATTCTACTCCTGCATCTCCTCTCTTCCACTCCTTGGGCACCAAACATTACAGTTACACTTGAAGAGCATCAAATACTAAAGCACACAAGTGCATTTTAAGAAGTGATTTAAAATCATCAAGTGTTGGAGCAGACAATATGTATAGGCAACTTATTCCAAAGCCTTGGTGCTGCAACTGAAAAAGCTCGGTCACCCTTACATTTTTTATCTTGATCTGGGAACAGTTAACCATGCAGTATTTAATGACTGTAAAGGTCTAGATGATTGATGCAGAGAAATTAGCTTAGAAATGTACTCAGGTGCCAGAACATGCAAGCCCTTGTAAACAAATATTAAAACATAAAAAGCTAGCACTGGAGAAATACTACATATTTTTCTGGAACCAGCTGAAGGCATGACCGACAGCTAAGGCACTAAAGCTAGCTGGAGCACACTGCATGCATTTGAAATGTGAGCTGAATGCTCTACAATCACCTTCACTGGACATTATTTGAGATATAAGTGTTGAACTGATGAAAGCTAATGCACTAAAGTTAGCTGCAACACATGCATTTGAAACGCCACTTCTGTCAGCTGTTAAACGGCGAATGCTTCAGTGTAGAGAAAAAACGTTGGTGTTCCACATGGGACAGTACTACACTTTTAAAATTAATTATACCACGTGTTTGTTTAATGGATCAACCTGATTGGTTGACAGACATTCTGAGGTGGGCAATAATTTTCCAGTAAATGCATGGCCATGAAGTATTTCCAGGTCTGGACCACATAACGGTTCCACATCACTTTGCCAAATTAATTCAGTTATTTCAAGGAGCAGTACAGTCTACCACAAAAAATAACCATATAAAACAAAGAAGCTGGATAAGTACAATGGATTAGAATGACAAACAATGTCTATAATATCCTACATTTATTTCACTTTCTGTAGAAAAGGTTCTGTAACAGGGTTCAATGGAAAGGAAGAGGTGGGAACCAGATAAAGCATCAAAGTTATGTTTTTAATAACCTTAAACACATAGAAACACAAACATGAATGCATACAGGGCAGCTGCCTGTAGCTCTCTCTCTCTCTCCTGAACTGCCACTTCTCGTTGCACTTATCCCTCTCCTCAGTTGATTAACCTGACTGGGGGCCAGGCGTGCATAGACATGGTAATCAAAATTGGTCAGATATTTAGATTTTTTTTGTAAGGGAAGTGCCTCATGTAGTGTATAGAGCATCATTTGGGACACATATTGTGTTTCAAAAAGTGTTATGGTTAAAGTAGTATGCTATATTGTTGTTACATGATCTGACTGTGTAGCATGTTTAATTCTGTTAATTATTTAAATGTAATTAATCTTATTAGAAATTAATGTGGTTTTCATTTTTAATACATTTTTTTATGTAAAATGTATTACCTTTTGGCATTATGGAAAATGTTTCGTATAGGAAATGAAGCTGAAATTTAGGACCATATCAGCAAATTTATAACCTCCCAATTACCTTAATGCATCCAGATGCTATGTGGGAAATTTGGTTGATGTAGATGTACATGGTACGGATTAAAGTGACCATGCACCTACAGCATTTTATGTAGGAAATTTGGTATGTGTGAACTAGGAATTAAATTAATCTGTTCTTATTCTACATTACTGTGTAAGGACATTTATAATGGAATTAGTCGTGTTCGACAACCATTATAAATTAGTTAAATGACAAATAACTAGATTATTTGTCTGAATAAAATTCTCCACCATTAAAATTGTAATACAAAGTCTTGTATCCACTCACAATTTCTATTGTAAGGAATTGGCTTTAATAAGGAAATTATTGATTATGATTAATTCATTAATGGAGTAATATTATTCTCATGGCTTATTGGAAATAATATCACACATATTTAGGTATAGATTTGACGTGAAATCTTTTAACAGGGATGAGATTATTTATCAAAATTTACCACAGTCAAATTATCTATTAAATCTAATCTAACACATAAAAGGTGAAACAGGTTGGTGAGTAAAGTGACAGAATGTGAAGTAAACGGTCACAGAGAAAATTAGAGAACAGAGAAAACTGTTGACAATGCCTTAAGAACCATTTATCCTTCTTTGAGTCTAAATCGATTTGCAATCAGATTACTCAAAGTATTCAACTAATACACCAGCACTATGAGCAAAATTATTGGAGATGTACTTGCATGTCGTTGCGTTGCATTCTTTGAATTGCTTGACTCTTTGGCGTTTGTAGAAAATTTGTTACATCAATGTTATGATTGCAGATATCTATTGTCTGGATGAAGCAAGGCCTTCTGCAAGGAGGACTCGCAACTCCTGTTGGGTGTGTGAACAATAGAGCAGAGAGAGAGGCTTCCTCTGGACATTGTGTGTCCCAAATTTTCCTTGGACTCTACATGGCATGGAGGATCGGGAAGCAGCAAGCGACGCTTCCAAATAGAGCGTTGCAATAGCAAAGTTCAGCTGAAGAGGAAGATCAAGAGAAGAGACAGAAGAGAGAGAGTTCTTCCTTGGGTTTTTAATTGAAATTGGCCACACCCCAAAGGTGTCCTGAGCCAGAAGAGACTTCAAAAGAAGACTTTCAGGAGTCACATGGTCGACTGGGCTGTCTTTTTCAAAAGTTGATTTATGATCCTTTGTGGAGGATTCTTACAGACTCCCGCTTAACTATTAACTTTTATATCTTGAAAGCAGTAGAGGAGACATGACATTCGTTGTCATCTACATTCTCTACGTAAACAATCAACATTTACATACTAAATATGACATTCTTTCATGAATATTATACATGTAAGTAACATAACATGAAAATCCCTGCTTACAAATAATATTGGTTAATTCGTAGTTTTACAACATGGATAATACATTACACACTATGAGAAACCTGATTGTCAGGGTATAATATCCATTTGAACCTTGATGTTACCATATAATATTAAGGTACATCAGGCTATAATCATTAATTTGTCAGTTATAAAAGTGATCATAATCCATAGAGTAATTTTCAGAATTATCTAGCAAGGCTAGATATGGTGTATATTTTGTGGGTCCATGCAGTCTCTGCTGAGCTAAGAGAGAATATCCTTGCAATTTGCAGAGGGGGAGAAACAGATGTCCCTGTTTTAGGTCATGTTGATTTCGGGCCTTGAGACTGTCCTCACGAGTCTCCGTTTCCTGATATGGCCACGGATTTATGCATTTAAGGTCACATGGTGTTACTTGGCAATTTGGGAAGAAGGATCTTCTTTATTGGTCAGCTCTGTCATAACAAAACCTAATTTGACATTAAACAGGCATAGGAGAGATGGTCTCCTTCAGCAATTTAGTTTTCATGAATGAGTTTTCATGGCTCTTTAATGGCTCGGTGGGGGATCTCTCTGAGCTGTGGAATGTGTTGATGTGTTCATTTGATGGCTTCGTTCGTGGATAATCCTACATATTCCCCCCTTCAATAGCAGAAGTTTTAAGTTGAAGCAAACATCTGCAATCTCTGGAAAACAAGCAGAAGACGACAAACACAAACAAACAACAAGACAACACCTCCTTCAAAGCTAAAGCACTGGTGCAGAATAATGAATTAGTCAGTAAGTGTTATAGTGTTCAAAGTGTTCATGGGATGTTTTGGCATTATTTGGACTCTTCTCCAAGTGTTCTTGTTTTAGAGTCACAGTTAATTATCCTTAGTGGTTCAGAAACCAGGAAGGGTAATTTGTATTTGATTGAGGTGAATCGTCATGAACACGAGAGATCCTTCAGTTCAGTTAGATGAATTACTTCTGCCTTGTTTCTGTTGTGATTCAGAACCAAGGGTGAAGGAGTACCCATTTAAAACCAGAAGGATTGAGTTTCGTTTGACCCTCTTCACTCAAGAAGTCATAAACCTGAAGGACCGCATTCTTTTGGAAATTGATCAGCATGGTTCAGTTGTGTAGCGTAACGCGGTAAGCAATTTAGTTTGGAGGGTTTCTTTGTCCACAATATCATGGCATATCATGGATAAATGTCTTATTCAAATAAGGAATTCTGAATGTGTGTTGCCCTAAAGGAATTTGTTGAACTTTTTCAAATGGCTTATTTAAACATTTGCTAGTTCCTATTTTTAGTTTAAAATAAGTTGATAATTACTTTTCAGTTTTAACAAACCTGTTTGTAAAATTGATATTATTTGTGTCACGTGATGACATCACTCCTTGTTAAGCGCTTCCTGGTTCTGTGGAAAAGAGAAGAGACTGTCATGTTGTGCTCGCTCTAATAAAGCATTTGCATTCGCTATGAAGCATCATGGAGGCAATGTCGTATGTTCATTTATTTGACATTAGACGTGTTGAAGATCGTATGCTAGTAACGTTTTTGTTAAAGAAATATAACGTTTGTTAAGTTATTAAAAGAACGGTTTGTTTACTATTGTGTACTAACTAACCGCAATTCTAGTAGACATGATATCATGGTACCTGTGCCTCAATTGCTGCTTATAGTGCAAGTATTTCCAATTTACAGCTATTAACAATGTAATGTTTAGTCAAGAACATGGACACTGAATATTTTGTATTGTTTTTATTTACAGTTTTCACCAGCATGTTAATGAGGAAGTGTGACAATAAATGGTCAAACTTACTACGACTATGTCTTCATTGGCTATAGTTTAACTTGATGTTTTGTCAGAGTTTCGACACACTGCACAAGAACATTATAGAATGCTTTATGAATTGATGGTGGCTCGTGAACAAAAAGCATAACGAGTCAATCCTGATAAAATGCTCTTGACTTTCTTGCTAGCTAATTAGATTAGCTTTAGCATTTTGCCTATTGAGTGTGTCCTACCATAATGGTGTAAGTTACTTAACCAGTGTTGATTGGTTAGTGTGTATGGACCTTGTATGGACATAGTGTAGGGTAGCTAAGTTTTGAGTACCTTAATGTACTGTTGGGTGCTTTATCTATGAGGAAAACAGCTTGATATTTCCCTACAGTGTTTGGGTGTGTTAAAGGTGTGTTGAAAGAACAGTTTCAACTGTGTCAAACTGATTTAGCTGTATACTAGACTGTTGTAAAATGTGCCAGACTGTTTCAATCTGTGTCAGTCTGTTTCAAGCTCCACTCTTTTCTGGTCTTGGAGCTTGTTTCTGTCAACTTGATTTCGGTGGACCTATTTGAAGATTGGCGCTTTGTGTCTTGGCTAATCTGGATCCTCTAGATGACTGTGGGTGCTGATAAAGCCACAGTTCATAGGAGTTTGTCCTGTTGAATTAGGATGTGGCTGAGGCTAATGGCTTTTACTTTCCAGTTCATAAGCCGGTGCCATGTCGTTTACTGCTGTGCCTGGCACTGAGTGTGACAGGAGGAGTGTGAAATGTCTTAATGTTCGGCCTTCGGTGGATTCTACTTGAAGTATGTTGTAAGTAGCTTCAGCAGTTCTGGTGAGTTTTCTGCAGGTGGCTCATGTGGTTCATGAGCAGGCTTAGCTGTATCTGTCTGCACAGTGTTGAGATGGCTTTTGTCATCGGCCTTTAAGAGTCCATCTGGGTTCCCATGTCATCCTTTCTTTTGGACTGCTTGAGGGTCGTGGTCTGTTCCACGGTTTCTCCTAGTGGTTGGATGTGCATATGGGTCTGGAACTAATGTGAGGGACATGCTCTTGAATGCCATGTAGTTTACTTTGCTCGATGCTGAAGAACCTAGCTTTGTTGTGATGCCACATATCTTCTGATGCCAGCCCTTGGTTTTGAGAGGTAAGGCTTGAGACAGACGATGCCTTGTGGACCTTTCTCGAGGCCATTCTTTATTTAACATAAGTCTTGTGTGCTAAGTCACACAGTTGTTGAGTTGTCATCGTGCAAGGACAGGCTGTGACTCCTAGATGATAACTCACCGTGAGATGCAGGTTTTGGAGGAAGATGGTTTTGAAGTTAAATTCTTCTTCCATCTTAGGTTCGTTCCGTGACTGGATGTAGTCTTACCGAAGTCTTCAGTTGCAGGTTTGAATGGTTTCTTTCCATCCTTGTTTGATGTTCAGGGAGGTAAACAGTTCTTGCTTAGACTCTGTGTCTGAAAATTCTTTAATCAGGGCCTCATTGAAATTCCATGTGTCATGAAATAACACAATGTAAAAAATAATAATGACCCTTAAAATAGTTTTCATTTTTAATAAGTAATTCATTTTTAAAAATATAATTTATTGGACTGTCAATCGATTCAAAATTTAAATCAGATTAATTACACGATTAATTGCATATATGTCAAAATTTAGAAAGGAAGTCCCTCAAATAAAGATCCTTTAGAATATAATTAAAATAAACAATAATTAATACATATTATAATACAATTAATTCAACAATCATATAAATGCTTCTGTCCACTACTGCTACATATTTGCAAAAACATCAAGGTGATACAACAAGCTTGAACTGTTCCCATGGCTATAAAAGTCCTTATTACAGAATGTACTTACGTCAGGTGGCATTAATTATTAAATTAATATAAAATTATAAAAATGAATATAATTATAAATTTTTTCAATTTGTTGCTTTTCATATAATTGATCGTCATGTCGAAGAAGCAACACTAGAGGTCTCTCTTGAGCACCGAATATGCCTCTGGTCTATGAAAAAAGGCCAATGAGAAGTTGGCAGACAGCATCCGCATACCCTGCCCTGGACACACGGGTATAAAAGATAAATATTTAAATATGTCGAGTTCATTCAGAAATTTTCTTCACGACGTATGCAGCCAGCTACGAGTCACACACTAGATTCCTGCTTCTGTTCCTCTGACGCTCTGCTTGCTGTTGGATCTACGGCGCACTTCAGTGGCTTTCTCCTTCTCTGCACAGCAGTGCAGCTTGCCCCTGGGCGCATCAACAGTGCAGAGAGTTAAAAGAGTTATATTTGAAAGAGTGATTTTCTCTATAAAAGAGTAATTTCCTCTAAAAGAGCTTTACACAGTGGCATTGAACGTCCTTTCCAGGACATGTCTTTTTAAATATGCCATTCCGCCCCTGTGTAGTTCCTGGATGCGGTAGAATGCTTTCCGCTTCAGACGGCCACAAGCGTTGTCTTGTGTGTCTGGGCAGCGATCACACCGAGGCAGCGTTTGTGGATGGTTCATGCTCTTACTGCGAGGGCATGACCATGGCAACGTTGTGGCTGGAGGTGATCTGGGGATGGCAGAGGGTGCAGCACTGGCGGGTACGCCCCCTCGGACCACCCGCCCCCCTGGCGCGCTCGTTGACTCTCGCCCGTGCTCGAGGCAACAGCGGCTCACCTCACGGCCGGCCTGCCTATCCTCTAGAGCTCAAAGTGGATGAGCTTGCCGCTGCATCGGATAGTGCTGAGTCTGATGCCGCCTTCGGGCCAGCAAGTCCAGGCTGAGGCTGACGCGCAGATGTCCGACATGCTTGCCCGGGCCGCCGCCAGCGTGGGGTTTGACTGGAACCATCCGTCCTCCCCACAGTCATCGCGGTTGGCTGACTGGTTCCTGGGGTCTGGTTCCTCTCACAGCCTGCCCCCCGGTCCCGTTTTTCCCGGAGGTGCATGATGAGCTGATGTCTTTGTGGAGAGCCCCTCTCTCCACTCGTCACAAAGCCTGCTCATCCGCTCTTGCTACCCTCGACGGCGTAACGGCCCATGGGTATATGTCGATTCCCCAGGTGGATTGGGCTGTTGCGCTCCATCATTGTCCAGGAAACCCTACCACCTGGCGGGATCGCCCTGTGCTCCCTTCTAAGGCCTGCAGGATGACATCATTGTTTACTGCCAAAGCCTACAGCGCCGCTGGACAGGCCGTATCCGCCCTGCACACCATGGCCATCCTACAAGTCCACCAGGCAAAGGCGCTCAAAGATCTGCACGAGGGTAGCCCTGATCCTGATGTGTTGCAGGAACTGCGCTCAGCGACCAACCTCGCCCTCAGGGCACGAAGGTCAAAACGCAGTCACTCGGGCAGGCGATGGCCACGCTTGTAGTCCAGGAACGTCATCTGTGGCTGAACTTGGTCGAGATGCGTGAGACCGACAAAGCTCTCTTCCTCAATGCCCCCTCTCACAGTTCAGCCTCTTTGGCGACACCGTCGAGGAATTCGCCCAGCAGTTCTCCACTGTGAAGAAGCAGACGGAGGCTATCTCTCATATCCTGCCCCGCCACAAGCCTGCCGCCATGGGCCACTGCCCCGTCTGCCCGCCGAGGGCGTCCTCCTGCGACAAAAGAAACGCCATGCTGCGCCTCGACCCGGGCCCAGCTCTCAGCTCCAGCGTCGAGCACACCGCAGGAAGCAGACGCCCCCCTTTCTCACGGACCCCCCCGAGGACCCGTAAGGCTCCCAGTCGCTCCTGAGACACTCGACCCAGGGACCAAGATGTTAGCTCCAGAGATGGTAAGACCACTCTGTCCCCCGGTGGAGGGCCGGGAGGAGAATCCTTTGTTAAATTTATTTCATTTGCCCCCACATTCTCAATAAAAGTGCTATTTCCTTTGTCTCTGGGTCACCTGGCCCGGAAATGCCGTTCTCACGGCACTCTGCCGCCAGATCTCAACAGTCCCAGCACGCTGGACGCGGACCACCCACCTTCAGCCCCATGACTGTTCCCCGGCCGGCCAGAGCCTCGAGACGCCTCTTCGCCTCCCGACGCCGCTTTACCCTGCTCCGCCCCGCCGGGTAAGTCAAAAATAATCGTCCCCTTCGTGCCTCTAGCACGGAGTTTGGACGCGTGGCTCTCACTTCCCAACCTGTCTTGCTGGCTGGCCCGGACCATCAGTCTCGGTTACGCAATTCAGTTTGCCTGGCCTCCGCCCCCCTTCACGGGCGTCCGCTTCTCCGCAGTACACAGAGAACAAGCCAAATCCCTGCACGCGGAAATCACTACTCTCTTACTCAAAGACGCGATAGAGCCTGTCCCTCCAACCAAGATGAAGAAGGGTCTCTATGGCCCTTACTTCATCGTACCCAAGAAAGGCAGCGGCTTATGACCGATCTTGGACTTGCGAGTTTTCAACCAAGCGTTGCACAAACTCCCATTCAAAATGCTCACGCAGAAACACATTTTAACCTGCGTTCGGTCACGCCACTGGGGTTGTTGCATATGAGACCACTTCAGCACTGGCTTCAGACTCGAGTCCCGAAACGAGCATGGCGCCGCGGCACGCACCGTGTGATGATCACCCCTGACAGACACCAAACATTCAAACCCTGGACAGACCTCTGTTTTCTACGGGCAGGAGTACCCTTGCAGCAGGTGTCCTGACTCATCTTGGTCACGACCAACACCTCCAGATTGGGTTGGGGCGCCGTGTGCAACGGGCGCGCAGTAGCAGGCTATTGGAAAGGGGCCCCGCTGCGCTGGCACATCAACTGCCTGGAGTTGCTGACTGTTTCTTTGCCCTGTGGAAGTTTCTCCCGTTAGTTTGAGACAAACATTTCCTGATCAGGTCAGACAGCACCACTGCGGTAGCGCACATAAATCGCCAAGGCAGCATGCGCTCCCGCCACATGCCATGGGCCTCCAGAGACCCCCTTCGAGCCGCTAGAATCAGTTGGACTCAGGGCCCTCTCCCAAGGGCACTGCTGATCGCGCTCGCTTCCATCAAGAGGGTTGGGGACCTGCATGCGTTCTCTCTTAGCGTCACCTGCCTGGAGTTCGGTCCAGCAGACATGTATGTGATCCTAAGACCACGATCAGGCTACGTGCCCAAGGTCTCTACCACGCCCTTCAGAGAATAGGTAGTGAACCTGCAAGCACGTGAACCTGCAAGCGCTGCCCCAGGAGGAGGCAGAACCAGCCCCTTCATTGCTGTGTCCGGTACATGCTTTGCGTACCTATTTGGACCACACACAGAGCTTTAGGTGCTCTGAGCAGCTCTTTGTCTGCTTTGGGGGACAGCAGAAAGGGAACGCTGTCTCCAAACAGAGGCTCTCCCACTGGGTGGTGGATGCCATTTCATTGGCCTATCGCACCCAGGCCGTACCCCACCCCCCCTTGCGGGTCCGAGTGCACTCAAAAAGGAGTATTGTGTCCACGTGGGCACTGGCCAGAGGCACCTCCCTAGCAGACATATGTAGAGCAGCAGGTTGGGCATCAAATAATACTTTTGCGAGAATTTACAATCTTAAGGTTGAGTCAGTATCATCCCGTGTTTTCTCAGGTCCGAGCCGGTAGAACTAGGTAACACGCTGACAGTCTGGCCAGGTGAATCGCTTGCACCTGACGCCATTTCCCTCGGCCGAGGTAAAACTGTGCGCTTTCTCTCCCAGGAGATCCCACGCACCCGGGTCCCTGGTCGATTCCTCTCTAGTCCTTTTGGGTCCGCAGTTCAGCAGAGGAACTTGCCGACCCAGTCCACTACAGGTACTCTAATCTACCCTGTACTGGAATAGGTGCTCCACATATCGGGACTCCTACACGGACTCCCCCCTGTGTGTATTTTCCGCGGTACGGTCCCCTTACGAAGTGGAATCGCGTCTCTCTTAGGCATTTTTTGCTGCCCTGTCCGGTCGCTATGATGTAGCAATTCCCACTCCTTGAGGTTGGACCTACCACTGCACCACGTTCCACATGTTGCCTAAAAAACCCATGTGTTGTGTGGCATGGGGAGGCGTGGTCATGTGTCGATCTGCGGGAGAGAGAGAGATCTTCCCAGATCCACGACGGAAGGAGTGTGTGTTTTGTGTGTACATGTTACGACGAGTGCCGTCGTATGTCAAAGAGGCAAATTAAAACCACTGATTTAAATACTGCTTCGCTGTCTCCTGACTACTCCATTGCTTAAGTGAACCTGTTCACATGTTGTATTCGCCACCTTTACCTCCCCTTTTGGGCAGGTGTGGCCTCCGCAGGGTCTTTTCCCCCTGAAAGAATAGGAAACTGGGTAAGACCCCCTTCCCTCAATGTGTGTAAAGAACCCGCTGTTCTTGCTCTATGCCAAGAAACTTAGAGAGAAAAGTGACCCAGCCAGGCTTGGCCTGTTCCCAGGTTGGCAAGCGTCGCCTTGTTCCCCTCTAGGGTAACCAGAAGAATTCCGACAACTTTTTTGGGGCATTGGGGAAGGGTACGTGCAGTCTGAAACACAGTTGGTCGCTTGTGCACATGAAATACCTGCCCGCTCCTGTGTCAGCAGTACACGTACAAGGCTCAGCATATGGCATGATTTGAAGTGGACCCCTAATGTCGCTTCTTCGACGCGATGTCTCGTTTCGTATGTAACCTCCGTTCCCTGATGGAGGGAACAAGACGTCGTGGTCGCTGAGCCGAGCCACTGCAGTGGCTGGACCATTGCCGGCTCCTCAGAAAAATCCTGAATGAACTCGACGTATTTCCCCGCATTTATACCCGTATGTCCGGGGCGGGGTATGCAAATACTGTCTGCCAACTTCTCATTGGCCTTTTTTCATAGACCATAGGCATATTTGGTGCTCAAGGGAGACCCTTAGTGTCACTTCTTTGACACAACATCTCGTTCCCTCCATCAGGGAACGGAGGTTACATACGTAACCAAGACATTAGTACACTACATCTCAGTAGTAAGTGAACGAAATGAGTGAATTCGAACGTGAGTGTTGGAGCTCTGGAGCTGTCGCAGAAATAACGTCACATATGAAATTTGTAAATACTTCAAAATAAATGCCTTACTTCTTATTCTTTAATTAAATAATATTTTAGTACAATAAATCTTCCATATGTTTTCTTTTTTAATATATATAGTGTGTTATTTTAAAGAGTTAACACATTTGATCAAATAAAGTTTAAATTTTAAAAAGTATCTGTATGTTTTGTCTCTCTATGTTAACATGTTATTTTACTACACTAAACTAAAAACTGTAAGTACACTGAAATAAGAATCCACAAAGGACTTTAAAAGCTATGAAATAGTGAAAGAAGGCATTAATAAAGCATGATCCTGCTTTTGTTTATATTTCTGCATTATATATAATGTCCTTGTTGAACATTTTCCCTGTAATAATTACTAGAAATTTTACCAAACCTCTCTTCTTATTGACAAATTCATCCAGATCTGACAAAAGCCCTTAAAGGTTAGTTCACCCAAAAATTTATATTCTCATTATTTACTCACCTCATCATTTTATACCTCATGCCACCCCAGATGTGTATGACTTTCTTTGAACTGCTGAACTCAAATTAAGATTTTTAGAAGATCTTTTGGTCCATACAATGCAAGTGAATGGGTGGCATGAGGTTGAGTAAATTATGATATCATTTTCATTTTATGGCTCAGCCATAATTTAATATTATTTCATAATTTCTCTACCTGACATTCACTTTCAAAAAATAAATATCTCTCTCTCTCTCTCTCTCTCTCTCTCTCTCTATATATATATATATATTAGATAGATAGATAGATAGATAGATAGATAGATAGATAGATAGATAGATAGATAGATACCGCCTACCTGATGGTAGCAGTGAGAGCAGCCCATGACTCGGGTGGCTGGAGTCTGATGATCCTCTGAGCCTTTTTCACACCGCCTGTTATATACAGGCACTGGTCATATAATTAGAATATCATCAAAAAGTTGATTTATTTCAGTAATTCCATTGAAAAAAGTGAAACTTGGATATTATATTCATTCATTACACAAAGACTGATATATTTCAACTGTTTATTTCATTTAATTGTGATGATTAAAACGGACAACTAATGAAAATCCCAAATTCAGTATCTCCGAAAATTTGAATATTACTTAAGACCAATACAAAAAAAGGATTTTAAGAAATGTTGGCCAACTGAAAAGTATGAACATGAAAAGTATGAGCACTCAATACATAGTTGGGGCTCCTTTTGCCTGAATTACTGCAGCAATGCGGCGTGGCATGGAGTCGATCAGTCTGTGGCACTGCTCAGGTGTTATGAGAGCCCAGGTTGCTCTGATAGTGGGCCTTCAGCTCTTCTGCATTGTTGGGTCTGGCATATCGCATCTTCCTCTTCACAATACCCCATAGATTTTCTATAGGGGTTAAGGTCAGGCGAGTTTGCTGGCCAATTAAGAACAGGGATACCATGGTACCATGGTCCTTAAACCAGGTACTGGTAGCTTTGGCACTGTGTGCAGGTGCCAAGTCCTGTTGGAAAATGAAATCTGCATCTCCATAAAATTGGTCAGCAGCAGGAAGCATGAAGTGCTCTAAAACTTCCTGGTAGATGGCTGCGTTGACCTTGGACCTCTGAAAACACAGTGGACCAACACCAGCAGATGACATGGCACCCCAAACCATCACTGACTGTGGAAACTTTAGACTGGACTCCAAGCAACGTGGATTTTGTGCCTCTCCTCTCTTCCTCCAGACTCTGGGACCTTGATTTCCAAAGGAAATGCAAAATTTACTTTCATCAGAGAACATAACTTTGGACCACTCAGCAGCAGTCCAGTCCTTTTTGTCTTTAGCCCAGGTGAGACGCTTCTGACGCTAAGTCTTGTTCAAGAGTGGCTTGACACAAGGAATGCGACAGCTGAAACCCATGTCTTGCATACGTCTGTGCGTGGTGGTTCTTGAAGCACTGACTCCAGCTGCAATCCACTCTTTGTGAATCTCCCCCACATTTTTGAATGGGTTTTGTTTCACAATCCTCTCCAGGGTGCGGTTATCCCTATTGCTTGTACACTTTTTTTCTACCACATCTTTTTCTTCCCTTCACCTCTCTATTAATGTGCTTGGACACAGAGCCCTGTGAACAGGCAGCCTCTTTAGCAATGACCTTTTGTGTCTTGCCCTCCTTGTGCAAGATGTCAATGGTTGTCTTTTGGACAGCTGTCAAGTCAGCAGTTTTCCCCATGATTGTGTAGCCTACAGAACTAGACTGAGAGACCATTTAAAGGCCTTTGCAGGTGTTTTGAGTTAATTAGCTGATTAGAGTGTGGCACCAGGTGTCTTCAATATTGAACCTTTTCACAATATTCTAATTTTCTGAGATACTGATTTTGGGGTTTTCCTTAGTTAGTCAGTTATAATCATCAAAATTAAAAGGAATGAACACTTGAAATATATCAGTCTGTGTGGAATGAATGTATACATTACACAAGTTTAACTTTTTGAATGGAATTACTGAAATAAATCAACTTTTTGATGATATTCTAATTATATGACCAGCACCTGTATATGTCCTGGAGGGAGGGAAGCTCACAGATGTTTCTGGCAGTTTGCACCACACTTTGCAGGTCTTTGTGGTTGTGGGTGGTGCTATTCCTGTACCAGGCAGTGATTCAGCCAGCCAGGATGCTCTCCACAGTGCTGGTGTAGAACAATATGAGGATGTGGTGGTTCATTCCAAACTTCCTCAGCGGTCTCAGGAAGAAGAGGCGCCGGTGAGCCTTCTTCACAACGGCCTCAGTGTGGAAGGACCATGTGAGTTCTTCAGTGATGTGGACACTGAGGAACTTGAAGCTGCTGACTCTCTCCACCGGTGCTCCATTTATGGTGATGGGGCTGTGTTCTCTGTCTACAAGCTCCTTGGCCTTACTGACATTGAGGGAGAGGTTGTGCTCCTGACACCAGCGTGTCAGAGTGTGCACCTCCTCTCTGTAGGCTGTTTCATCATTGCCAGTGATCAGACCTACCACCGTTGTATCGTCAGCAAACTTAATGATGGCATTGGAGCTATGTGATGCCACACAGTCATGTGTGTATAGGGAATACAGGAGTGGGCTGAGAACACAGCCCTGAGGGGCTCCAGTGTTGAGGGTAAGTGATGAGATGTTGTTGCACATTCTAACCACCTGATGTCTGCCTGACAGGAAGTCCAGGATCCAGCTGCACAGTGCGCTGTTTAAGCCCAGAGCCCGGAGTTTCTCATCAAGCTTGGAGGGCACTATGGTGTTGAATGCTGAGCTGTAGTCTACAAACAGCATTCTCACATAGGTGTTCCTTTTTTCCAGATGGGAGAGAGCAGTATGTATTGTAAATGCAATGGCATCATCAATGGAGCGGATGTTGCGGTAGGTCCAAAGAGGTGGGCAGCACAGAGCAGATGCGATCTCTGACGGACTTCCTTTTGGAGCAGTTGCGAGACGAAACCCTTAAGCACACCTTTGACCAAGTGAGAGTAATCGATGGTCAACAACTCCAGCCGGGCATCGCCATTCCATATCCTTATTTTACCATTATAAATGACTGGTTATATAGAGTTACGCAGGATGCTCAGACAAAGGAAAAAGTAACTCCGCTGTTGATTCCATGGAGCCGCAGGGAAATGGTATTCCGGGCGGCTCATTATAATCCCATGGCGGGTCACCTAGGAGAAAGGAAGACACTGCTCCATCTAATAGCCCATTTTTATTGGCCGGGCATTGGCGGCGACATCCGCAGGTGGTGTGCGGCGTGTCGTGAATGTCAGCTAGTAAACCCAACGACCACCCTAAAAGCGCCGTTGCACTCCCTCCCTTTGATCGAGGTCCCCTTCGAAAGAATTAGGATGGATCTCGTCGGGCCATTAGAACAGACAGCATGCGGACATCGCTTTGTATTGGTCCTGGTGGATTATGCAACGCGATATCCAGAAGCAGTGTCTCTGAGCAACATCTCAGCACGTAGTGTTGTAGGGGCACTCTTCAAAATAATCTCCTGGGTTGGGATTCCGAAAGAAATCCTCACCGATAAGGCCACACCCTTTATGTCACGTACACTTTGTGAGCTTTATGAACTGTTGGGCATTAAGTCGATTCGCACTAGCGTGTACCATCCGCAGACAGATGGTCTAGTGGAACGATTTAATAAAACCCCAAAAATATGATTTGTAAGTTTGTGCACGAGGATGCCAGAAACTGGGGTAGATGGCTGGACCCCCTGTTATTCGCAGTACGAGAGGTCCCGCAAGCCTCCACTGGCTTCTCCCCATTTGAGCTGTTATATGGGCAGCGCCCATGCAGTGTGATGGACGTCTTACATGAAGCCTAGGAGGAGGGGCCTTCAGATAGTAAGAATGAAATTCAATACGTCCTTGATCTCAGAGCAAAGCTCCACACATTGGGGAAACTAACACAGGAGAATTTGCTCCAAGCCCAAGAACGTCAGCACCTGCTGTATGACAGGGGAACTCAGCTAAGGAAATTTGCACCGGGAGATAAGGTACTCGTATTACTCCCCACATCGAGCTCCAAATTACTCGCCAGGTGGCAAGGACCCTTTGAGGTCACACGACGAGTGGGGGAACCTCTTATTAGGTTAAACGAACCGATAGAGAGGGCGCGCGTCAGATATACCATCTTAACCTCTTGAAATGGTGGAGGGAGGTGGCCTCTGTGTCGTTGGCTATGGTAGTTCCAGAGAGGGCAGAGCTTGGACTGAGAAGTGTGTGATTGGGCATGTGGAGGTACGGTATCTGGGGTTCCACTTGGGTCATAGCCGGGTGTGTTCCCAAATTTACAAGACCGCGGCGATTGTGACTTGCCCAAGACCTAAGACCAAAAAGGTGATGAGGCAGTTCCTGGGGCTGGCTGGCTATTATAACAGGTTTGTACCTAATTATTCGGACGTCACCAGCCCGCTGACTGACCTCACTAAAAAGGGGCTCCAGACCCGGTCCAATGGTCGGAGCAGTGGCAACAGGCGATTACGCAGGTTAAAGCCGCACTTTGCAGGGTGCCGCTTTTACATTCACCTAACTTCTCTCTCCCTTTCTTATTGCAGACGGACGCTTCAGACAGAGGGCTGGGGGCCATACTCTCGCAGGTGGTGGAGGGGGAGGAGCGCCCGGTGCTGTTCATCAGCCGTAAGCTCTCCTTGAGGGAAACAAAGTACAGCACCGTGGAGAAGGAATGTCTGGCCATCAAGTGGGCGGTCCTCAAGCTCCGATACTAACTGCTGGGGCGGGCCTTCACTCTCTGCTCGGATCACGCCCCACTCCAATGGCTCCACCGCATGAAGGATTCTAACCCCCGGATCACCCGTTGGTATCTGGCCCTCCAGCCCTTTAAGTTCAACGTGGTCCAAAAGTCACACAAGATATGTCACAGTTGGGGAGTGGGGGAGGATAAAGGATCCAAAAGTGGAGCTTAAAACTATATCGTATTTATTGACAGAGAATGTGTTACTGAATAGCTCTCCCAGTGCTGGCTGCTAATGGCTGATCCGAGAACCGCACTAGTGAATGAGAGTCACAGAAAAGCACTTCTAGCACCGGCCACAGACAGCTGATCCATCAAGCCGCTGGTAACAATAAGTGTGTTCGTGTGACGAGTGTGTGCGTTGTGGAAGTCTGGAGCAATCCGAAGAGAGTCCTGTGAAGCTGGTGTGGTGCGAAGCGAAGTCCAGACGAATCTCCTGAGAAGTGGGCAGATACCAAGGAATCCTTAGTACTGGGCACCAGCTGGTGAGATCAACCACAAGCATGCAGATAAATGCACCTCTATAGACAGGCAACCAACAAATACACGAGCATGCTCCAACTTCACAAGAGAGAAAAGTTAGGCATGACAGCAAACAGCAAACAATAAGTTGGAAAAGATGGAGGGAAACATAAGGAATAATTTGGGATCGATCAGAGTTCCCATCGAAATGCTGATCATGCATGCCACCTGTGAGACACAAGGGAGAGAAAAACAAACAACAGTTAGAGCTGGCACACATGCCGGAACCGTGACAAGATGGTATCTTCCTGTCTAAGTGGGCGATTCTTGGTCAGAATAAGCTGCAATGTGTATCAGACTTTACACTGATAGTCATCAGTCTGGCAATGAGATGCTAGTCATATTCAGGAAACTTGGAGACATCTATTTTTTCTTTTCACATATGAATAGCTCAATTCTGCCATATTTGTAAGGGTTTATTCATGCATTTAGCACAAAAGTGAAATCATCATAATAACCCCTCCACTGTCTGTAAATTGTGTTGTCTCTGCTGGGTGATTCACACACAGAGGGAAAACCGAATGGACATACATCCTCATATTTACTGTCAAAATCATGTATGCCTCTAGTGACAACTTTTAGTCACTCTTAAAGGAGTAGTTCACCTAAAATATATTTACTCACCCTCATATCATTCAAACTTTAAATAGGGATGACATCTTGCTGTCTCTCTTTCACCATTACCTTCTGTTAATTTAACCTTATTTGTGTTTTCATAGATTGTCTCTGCTCATTTTTCATGGGGGTGTAAGATCTGTCTTGTATTGTACGATTCTTTGATTATCCTGTTGTTCGTGTTGCTTTTAGCTGCTGCTGTCCATATGATTGATGCTCTGGTGATGTAGATGCATATTTTTAGGCAAGACAAGCAGCAGTTTCCTACAAAACATTGTTACAGGAAAGATCTTTGACTGCGGCCTTCACATTCTGTATTTGAGAGTAGTTCATAGGTTAAAACCACATCTCTGGACAGTATACTCCAGAGGATGTCAAACTGACATCATCTGATTCTCTCCCATATGCTTTTAGTGTATTTGTTCCTCTATCTGTGCAGAGCTGCACAGTTAACCCATGAGTTAAAAATAATAGTTTGGGTAACATTCACCTATATGATTAGCTACATTAAGATACGTTTTTTATATAAATGCAATTTTTTTAGAGAAGACCAAGGCAGATTTTTTTACTCTGGTGGATTTTTCTCAAAATATGTTTATTTTTGGTTATTTATGTCATTTAAGTAAATTATTGTGTCAGTTTCTGCATTGCCACATACCTTAAAGTCTTAGCTGCAAAAAAAGCTGTTGAACTTTTTCACGAATATTGCCCAAGAAAAAAATAGATGCAGGTAATTTGTTACAACTTGCCCCAATGCAAGCAACAATGGAACCTGCCGTTAAACAGTGTTGTAGGTTTCATTTGAACATTGATTGGGACATATCTTTTAGACTTGATTGTTTCCATGTATTGGAACTGTCTCTTTGCATTCAATTATGGCACACGCAAGAACCAAAAGCATCAAGGCAGCATTTTTGAACCTGAGTGTTGTCACAAATAAGGCTTTCAGTTAATAACAACTTAAATGTATTCAAATTCCTCAGAGAAATCTATTAGCTGGCTACAGAAAACTTGAAACATAGCACACAAGTCAAATGGACTACTTTAATGGTGGTCCATTTTGGAACTTGAGCTGCATAAATACTAGTGTTGCATAAAGTATACTTAAGTAAAAATAAAGATACCTTTATGGAAATTGACTCAAGAAAAATTTAAAGTAGCTCATGAGAAAAATACTCTGTAAGTGAAAAAAAATGTGGTTACCATTTACATTTAAGCTAGGTATCACATGCATGAATCAATTATGACCAGCTGACCATCGGGAAAAAAAATCTATAATTTAGACTGCTATTTCAAACTATTTTACCAATTAAAAATAATCAAAATGTTCAAAAGATTTGACTCAAATAATTTTTTTCACTAATCAGGCATCACTATCGCTGAGCCACGTGCAGTTTACACTTACAGCAACAGTATGTTAATATTTGCTTTGCAAAAGTACAAAATGATTTGGAGAAATTTATCGGTGTAGAAGTATTAAAAAAAAAATTCAAATGTATTGAAGTAAAAGTGACTGTCATTAAAAATGTTTAGATTAGACTAAAGTATAAATTTTTTTAAATGTTTTTACATAAAGTAACAAAGTATTTGTTCTTTCTACTATACACCTCTGATAAAGACTATCCTTTTGTTTTGTTTTTTTGTATCAACAATTCCTTTAATTAAAACCCATTATAAAGTATTATAAAGGTGTTCTATATGACATATTCTGTCATATGATGAAATGTATGATAAAAATTAGGTCACTATTCACTGATAATCTTCCCCTCTGCTGTAGCTCTCAAATCTCATTCACACTTCATTATACTCAAAATAGTCACGTTTCAGTCTGTTCCTCACACTATCTTATCGTGCGGCTTTAGAAGACTTGTAATATAGTGCATGAGTGGCATGGGCTACATTTACAGTATGGTGCTTTTATGTCCTTTTTAGATCTTGGCAGCATTTTAGTGCATGGTTTTGTTTTATGGAAAAAAAGTGTTTTTTTAAAGGTAGCAACAGGTGTAAAGAAAAACAATATATTGTATCTGTTTCTGTGAGTGATGTAGAAAAATCAAACATATATGGGGCAGCCCCTGCCCCTTTCATTCACAAATCTAAGGGTGTGTTCACACTTGTAGTTCGGTCTATTGGTCCTCTTGGTCCGGACCAAAAAAGAAAATGATACATTTAGTACTGGTTCACTTAGCATTCAAACTGGCATTTTTAACACCAAACCTAAAGATACAAAACAAAGGCATCAAGAAAAAGTCAGCCTGATTGGATAGCTTTTATGACGTATATTTTGCTGATGACAGAACTTGCCGAACATCCAAAATAATGCTGGCTGCTGGGCTAAATGCGCTCGTTGGATTTATATATGTATATATGGCGTATTTTTACCAGCTGAGAACAAAAAAAGAGCTAATAAAATGTGTAAAAGGTGTCAAAACAGCAGCAGGAATTCCTCCATTGTACACACAAACGAAGATAGTGTATGCTGCAAGGACGGATGATGGCGGTTCCGACACCTGTACCGAACTATAATTCAGTATTAGGCAAATTACTTCCTGTTTTTGGTCCGTTTAGACATCTTTGGTCCATGTTGCATTCATATATCAATCGAACCGCAGCAGAGTTCATTTGGAAGCGGACCGAGATCCACTATTCAGGCGGTCTCGGTCCGCTTGTTAGGTGCGCAACAAGGTTTGGATGGCAGCGTTCACTCTTGTTCAAATTAACTGCACTAACAGAGCAATCGCAAGTGATACTCCCTATGCTCTACTCACTCCGAAGTGCAGAGCCCTTGAAGTGGGTTCTCTGAAAGAAACATAGCATTACTGTATAAATGTACCCTTACAAACCTAACAATCTTGTGTAAGGGCCCTTTGAGAAAAGTATATTTTTGTCACTTTTGTTTTGAACAAGCTTTTTTGTACCATGGTTCTGCCATATTATTGGGTTAAGGTCCTGTATATTTATAAGTATTAATGACAGATTAACTTTATATGGATATTAAAAAAAAATGAAGAGAAAGTAATATAAGAATTGTCAGTTAAGTAAAGGTGATGATGAGGTCAGAGTGGAAGCAAGAAGAGAGAACAGGATGAAGCGAGGGAGCAGAGATGAGAGAAAGTGAAAAGAGTGACAAGACAAGAAAAACATAAGAGCGCTATAACAAAAAAATGACACTGTGCCATTATATGGGTAATGCCATGGCACTAAATGATTGATCATGTTCATATTTCATGATACTGTCATGGTACTCTAAAGTACTTGAAAAAATACCATGGTTTTACTATGTGTTTTGCATCTGGATTGTTTCTGGTTAAGTATAAGCTGCATTTAGATCCTGCTCTCTTGACTTCTTTTTGCAAACATTACAGAACAACTGACCCATGCCATAGATCTAGCAACTTTAGAACTTTTATCTCTTTGACAAGGAACTAATTCCATTGTGTGCATACCAACATGCTAAACTGGGGAGCCACTGTCCGCGTTCACGGCCACGGAAGCCGTTCCCCTGCCGCTACCCATGCTCATGGCCAAAGGGTTATGTAATTTGAGACATTTGCCCTAGTAGCCAACAGAGGTCTCTAGGAGTTAAGAGGAATTTAGTTTGAAGATTTGTGTTTACCTTCTTATGTCTCTGTTCCTGTTTCCTGCCCTGATTGTTCCCAGTTGTCTCTCATTTCCTTGTTTGTCCCAGTGTATATAATGTCCTTGGGTTTGCTCAGTCTTTGTCATTTGTTGTTTTTGTTAACCCTGTTTGCCTGTTACGGTGGCAGTCAGAAGTTGAAGTCATTAAAATCACTCCACAGATTTCATATTAGCAAACAAATGTTTTGGCAAGTCTTTTAGGGCAACTTTGTGCATCGCACAAGTACATTTTCTAACAACTGTTTACAGACAGAATGTGGAGTTTACATGCCCTAAGTTAACTATGCCTTTAAGCAGCTTGAAAAATTCCAGAAAATGATGTCAAGCCTTTAGGCAATTAGACAATTAGCTTCTAATAGGCTAATTTGAGTCAATTGGAGGTGTACCTGTGGATGTATTTTAAGGTCTACCTTCAAGCTCAGTACCTCTTTGCTTGACATCATGGGAAAATCAAAATAAATCACCCAAGATCTCAGACAAAAAAATGTGAACCTCTACAAGTCAGGTTCATCCTTGGGAGCAGTTTCCAAAAGCCTGAAGGTACCACATTCATCTGTACAAATAACAGTACACAAGTATAAACAGGAAGGAGACACATTTTGCCACCTAGAGATGAACGTAGTTTGGTGTGAAAAGTGAATTTCAATCCCAGAACAATAGCAAAGGACCTTGTGAAGATGATGGAGGAAACAGGTAGACAAGTATCTATATCCACAGTATAATGAGTCCTATATTGACATAACCTGAAAGGCTGCTAGGCAAGGATGAAGCCACTACTCTAAAACCACCATAAAAAGCCAGACTACAGTTTGGTGACAAATATCTTACTTTTTGGGAAATGTTCTGTGTTCTGATGAAAATTTAATTTAACAAAAACTGTTTGACCATAATGACCATCATTATGTTTGGAGGAAATATGATGAGGCCTGCAAGCCAAAGACCACCATACCAACCATGAAGCATGGGGTGGCAGCATCATGTTGTGGGGGAGCTTTGTTGCAGGGGGCACTTCACGAAATAGATGTGAGAAAGGAAAATTATGTGGATATATTGAAACAACAAGACATCAGCCAGGAAGTTGCAGCCTCGGCAGCAAATGGGTCTTCCAAATAGACAAAGCATACCTCCAAAGTTGTGGCAAAATGGCTTAAGACAATAAAGTCAAGGTATTGGAGTGGCCATCACAAAGCCTTGACCTCAATCCGATAGAAAATTTGTGGACAGAACTGAAAAGCCTGTGCGAACAAGGAGGCCTACAATCTTGACCAGTTCTGCCTGGAGAAATGTGCCAAAATTCCAACAACTTATTAAGAGTAGCTTGTGGAAGGCTACCTAAACGTTTGACCCAAGTTAATCAATTTAAAAGGCAATGCCTTAAAAGGGCAGTGGTGGCTCAGCGGTTAAGGCTCTGGATTACTGACCAGAAGGTTGGGGGTTCAAGCCCCAGCACCGACAAGACACCACTGTGTGGCCCTTGAGCAAGGCCCTTGATCCTATCTGCTCCAGGGGTGCTGAATCATGGCTGACCCTGCACTCTGACCCCAGCTTAGCTGGGATATGTGAAAAATAAATAATTTCACTGTATATATGCAGAAATGTATGTATAATGTGTGACAATTGGGCAATTAAATTAAATTAAAAAAATGCTACCAAATACTAACAACGTGTTTGCAAACTTCTGACACACTGGGAATGTGATGAAAGAAATATAAGCTGCAATAAATAATTCTCTCTACTATTATTCTGATATTTCACATACTTAAAATAAAGTAGTGATCCTAACTAACCTAAATCAGAGATTTTTTTTCTACGATTAAATGTCAGGAATTGTGAAAAACTGAGTTTAAATGTATTTGGCTAAGGTGTTTGTAAACTTCTGACTTCAACTTGTATGTACATGTATGTTTGTTCTTTTCACAAGTTTTAGTTTTGTTTGTTCCTGTGATTTTTCTGCTTTATATATTTATAGTCACACACACACACACACATCAACACACACAAGAAAATGGTTAAATACTCAAAAAGGCAAATAAATTAGTTAAGTATTTATAATTACTACTCATTAAAACAATTCTGTGCCTTTTTATCATTCTGCCCCTGTCCCTGATAAGGTCTGTGCCCACCACTGATATATAGTGATATCAAGGGAGTATTTTTTTTTTTAATTTTTTTATGGAAAACTACAGCAGAAATGGCAATTACAACAAATGTTTTGATGGGATGTCTGGTCATGGTTTAGCCATTTCAAGTGACATTGCAATCTCATTAAAGTCCAAACCAGTTATGGTTGTTAATTTGAGAGGAAATTGCTGAAGCAATAAGGGCTGAGTGCTTGTGATTTTCCATTACTTACCTCTATTAAATGCTATAATTAAACACACATTAATAAAAGACGAACACTGAGAAGGTAACACAAATAAACACTGTGATGGGTGGTCAACAATAGAAGGGATAGGTATTGTTTGTCTTGTCAGTCCAAAATAAGAATAACCAATATTAGTTTTGATCCTCTTTCAAACTATGAATTAAAAAATTTGGCAATTCATTAAAACTAAAAACACTGCCTCAGATTTGATAGCTGGCCAATTGTGATCAGCAATGGAGAATGGAAAATGAGTGTGGGTCTTTCCACATGCACAAGCTATATTTATTTTAACTTTATTTATACGGAATATTTAAATATTCAGAATCGCATTTATATATTCACGATTTACATTTATATATTCAGATTTAAAAATAAATATGCATGATTTATAACTATATATTTGGAATGAAATCTATTTTAGGATTTACAATTATTTGTAGATTTGTATAGACAGATTTACAATTTGTGGCAGCTGGGGTGTTGTCAAGCGCCCGTCCGGAGAGAGAGAGAAAGCGGTAATGGCTCCTACACGCTACGCGACTTTCAAAGACGACAGATCGTGGTACTGTTCGTATTACACAACTGTCTGTCTTGTCACTGAAGTCGTAGCATTTTCAAATTACACGATGAATCCACAACAGGGGTGAACACATTTCAAGACATCTTACTATTGACAAATCCCCGACAACTCTGCCTGGACTCCTACAAGATACGAAAACAAATGCATGATCATATGTTATGCATTTCAGAAAATGATGTGTATGTTTTTAATCACCTCAAGGCATCATATATTTTATTGGTTACAATATGAAAAAGTATCTCCTAATGTAAAATCTACCTATTTGCTTACCTGACTGTCCAAGAGAATTGGCAATTTCTCTCCACCTCTTCTCCTTCTCCACAATTCTTCAGTCCAATGAGAACTTTCTTAATATCACAGCCTTGCTAGTATATGTTCTGTTGCTGGTACATCAGGTACTTCCCGTGCCCCGTTTATTGCTCTCTCATTGGCTGTTGGTCAATGCTGCTGTTGTATTCAGTCAAAACATATTTCATACTGCACGATTTGGAATCACAGACGGGTCCAGATATTTAACATTCTAGATATCTCGCTGACATCGGCGATGTATCGGCGCTTCTCTCAAATCGCGTCTTTGATAGTTCATACATTGCGATCGTCGCTCATCGGAGCTAGCTCCGATTTGCCCACGATTTCAGGCTTTTGTCGGCAATCTCCACAAAACTGTTGGCGAGCAAAAATCTTGCTTAAAATCATGTAGTGTATGGCATAAGACACTTACACCTGAGCTAAATTATGCCTAACACCTTGTTACTAATTCCAGTGAGAATAGGGAGAGCGGCATAAAAGCAGCCACACAACCAGCAGATGGGAGTGAGAGAGCCTGGGTCCAGAAAGTTATTATTGTGAAGTTGAAGAGATTATTATTGTGAAACTGAAGAGATTATTGTGAGGGCTGAAGTGTGGTCATTAAAATCCTTACCTGTGAGTGGAGCAACCTGCCTCCCGTGTCCTTCTTATCGACAACCCTCACACATATTTGAATGTACAATGATATATTCAGATCTACAATTATATTTTGGATTTATTACACAGATATTTTAACATATTTAGAATCTTTAATGAATTTCCATTTATATATTCAGATTTTCTATACTATATAATGTATTCAGTTTTCCAATAATATAAATTTACTGTATACAGATAGATAGAAAGAAAGAAAGAAAGAAAGAAAGAAAGAAAGAAAGAAAGAAATAGAAATGTCATGAAACATTGAATGATATATTTTCATATATTAATATTTTAATGTACATGAATTACTGACTGTAACATGTACTCAGACACAAGGGTAGTGTTAAACCCGGAGGTTGTGTTTATTCAATAGAGTGATTTAGGGAAAGAGATGCAGTCAGTGGGGCGATGACTTTGGGACCAGGAGCATCTACGAAGGAGAGTAGTGATTGGGTTATCGCCCCTGGAGTGAATGAGAGCAGAGCTTAGACATGCGTGGAGCTTGGGCTGACGTCACTGGAGTGAATGAGCTTGGGGCTAGTGAATGAGCGCAGATCTTGGATGAGCGTGGAGCTTGGGCTGACGTCACTGGAGTGAATGAGCGTGGAGCTGGAGAATGAGTGCAGAGCTTGGACGAGCGCGGAGCTTCGGTGATCTCCGCTGGAGTAGAGGACTTAGGAGCTTGGGTCGTCGACACTAAAGTGAAGAAGCGTGGAGCTTGGGTAATCAACACTGGAGCGAAGGAGCATGGAGCTAGGAAGATCGACTCAGGAGAGAAGGAGCGTGGAGATAGGAAGATCGACACAGGAGCGTGGAGATAGGAGGATCGACACAGGAGCGTGGAGATAGGAGGATCAACACAGGAGTGAAGGAGCGTGGAGATCAAGGTCAGAGTAACGAGGGAAAGAGTCTGTATACACTTAACGAAACCAGACCAAGAGTGAGGGGTGAACAGAGTATTTAAGGAGAGGAGCTGAAACAAATGACAGGTGCAGGTGATTAGTAATAAGTGGAGAGGGAGCATGGAGTATAAAAGCAGGGAAAGACAGGAAGATCTGTAACACTGACCTGTGAAGCATCTTTGTTTATGACTTATCAAAAAAAGTTGTAAAGTAATGTTTTGTAATAAATTTGGCACATTGTTTTACACTTTCGTTCTCCACTCTGCTGTTATGAAGAACTGTTGATGCTGTTTAAACCAATGAACTCCAGGGGCAGCTCAGTTGGACTGGTTTTTGTATTGCTAATCAATAGAAATTTAACCATCATCACCAGCTCTTGAAGGATATTGGGAGAGACAATCTAATCATTCCACCCCAGTGCCTTTAACTTCAAGAGCCTGCCACACAAACTGGTTCTGAAAGTTCCACACTGCGGCTGTGTAATGATCAGGAGGCAGTCAAGGCAAGGATGAAGGTGAGGAGTAGGACCCAAGTGCAGCTTTATTGAAGTTTGTGGGTGAAACAGGAACAGGACAAGGAGCAAGGAACAGTGACAGGCTACGGCTTGAACTAAGGCTAGGACTAAACAGACTGGGCTAAGGCTAAGGAACATCAGGGTGACATCAGGCAGGGGTCAGGGTTACAACAATAATACTTGACAAGGTACAAGGGAAACATGAGGACTTAAATACATGAACAGGGGAAACAACAGCCAATCGACAAACAGGACTTAAACAGGATAATAAGGTGATTAACTAAAGCCAATGACAAAACTAGAACTGATAATAAAGCAATCAAACAATGAACCAATGAAAACCAGACACAAGAACAAGGAGGGAAAACAGGACATGACAAGACTGGGAAACAGGAACATAAGAATGGTTTCAAAATAAGAGTGCATCAACAAGAGACAATATGGAGTATAACAGGTGCCAGAAACAAGAGACAATATGGAGTGTGACAGATGCCAGAAACTTAAGAGTGAAGGTACATAAACAAGAGACCACATGGAACGTTACAGGAGCCCCCCTCTAAGGAGCGGATTCCAGACGCTCCTAACAAAACAAAAAAGGAAAGGCAAACAAGAAGCACAAGGGGGCACAGAGAGACAAGACAAGGACAGGGAGACCATAACAGAACAAGAGGGCGGCCAGGAGACCAAGGAGGACAGGCAGATGGCCAGGGGTCCAAGGGGACGACTTCAAGGCAGGGACCGGGTCAGGAAATCTGGGAGGCAGCTGCGGGGTAGAGACCGGGTTAGGGGGCCTGGTAGGTGGCCGTGGGGCAGGGACCGGGTCAGGAGGCCTGGGAGAAGGCCTCTGGATGGGGACAGGAGGCCTGGGAGTAGGCCACAGGATTGGGACTGGGTCAGGGCCAGGAGGTCTGGGAGAAGTCCACCGGGCTGGGACAAGATCAGGAGGCCTGGGAAGAGGCAATAGGACTGGGTCAGAAAGCCTGGGAGGAGACACAGGGGAAGCGGCTGGAGCCGCGGAAGGCTTTGTAGGCGGAGCCATGGTAGGCGGAGCCATGGTAGGCGGAGACCAGGAGGACTCCAGGGATGGAGTCATGGAAGGCGGAGTCCAGGTTGGTTCTGGAGGCAGAGGCTTGAAAGGCTCTGGAGGCTTGGAAAGCTCTGGAGGCTTGGAAAGCTCAGGTGACTGTGGCGTGGAAGGCCCAGGTGACTGTGGCGTGGAAGGCCCAGGTGACTGAGGCGTGGAAGGCCCAGGTGACTGAGGCGTGGGAGGCTCTGGTGACTGTGGCGTGGAAGGCCCAGGTGACTGTGGCGTGGAAGGCCCAGGTGACTGAGGCGTGGAAGGCCCAGGTGACTGAGGCGTGGAAGGCTCTGGTGACTGTGGTCTCGGAGGCTCGAGAGGCGGAGCCGTAGGAGGCGGAGCCCTGAGTGGCTCGAGAGGCGGAGCCCTGGGAGGCTCGGGAGGCGGAGCCCTGGGAGGCTCGGGAGGCGGAGCCCTGGGAGGCGGAGCCCTGGGAGGCTCGGGAGGCGGAGCCGTGGGAGGCGGAGCCGTGGGAGGCTCAGGAAGTGCTGGCTCTTGGACGGTCGAGGCTACAGGCGCTGGCTCTGGCTCTTGGACGGTCGAGGCTACAGGCGCGGGCACTGGCTCTTGGACGGTCGAGGCTACAGGCGCGGGCACTGGCTCTTGGACGGTCGAGGCTACAGGCGCTGGCTCTGGCTCTTGGACGGTCGAGGCTACAGGCGCTGGCTCTGGCTCTTGGACGGTCGAGGCTACAGGCGCTGGCTCTGGCTCTTGGACGGTCGTGGAAGGCGGAGACTGGCGAGCGGAAGCCCTTCCTCTTCTCCTCCTCCTCCTGGCGGACGAGGCTGTCAACGCTGGCACTGGGACGGACGAGGCTGGCAATGCTGGCGCTGGGACGGACGAGGCTGGCAACGCTGGCGCTGGGACGGACGAGGCTGGCAACACATTGGCCGTGGTAGGCGTGGGCGTTGGCTTGTTGGCCGTGGCAGGCGTGGACGTGGGCTCGCTGGCCGTGGCAGGCGTGGGCGTGGGCTCGCTGGCCGTGGCAGGCGTGGAGGAACGAGTTATGGAAGGCTGGGGGGTGACCACTGTGGGAGGAGAGGTAGCGTCCTCCTCCGCAACACCCACAGTGAAAGGCGAGCCACAGATCTTCAGTGTCTCCTCAAGGAAGTCGAGGAGCGTCCAGCAGGGGGTCGCTGGTGGCAACCGCTCCTTAAGCTGACTGTTTAGATTAGACCTGAAGAAGACGACCAAGGGGTAATCCGGGAAGTCTGATAAATTTGCCAGCTCCAGAAACTTACAGACGTGGGCCTCAATTGGGCGGTCCTCTTGTTTGAGGCAGAGAAGCTGGAAACTTGCCTGCTGAGCTGTCAGGGCTGCTGGGTCCATGGTTGGTCAAGTATTCTGTAACGATCAGGAGGCAGTCAAGGCAAGGATGAAGGCAAGGAGTAGGACCCAAGTGCAGCTTTATTGAAGTTTGTGGGTGAAACAGGAACAGGACAAGGAGCAAGGAACAGGGACAGGCTACGGCTTGAACTAAGGCTAGGACTAAACAGACTGGGCTAAGGCTAAGGAACATCAGGGTGACATCAGGCAGGGGTCAGGGTTACAACAATAATACTTGACAAGGTACAAGGGAAACATGAGGACTTAAATATTGAACAGGGGAAACAACAGCCAATCGACAAACAGGACTTAAACAGGATAATAAGGTGATTAACTAAAGCCAATGACAAAACTAGAACTGATAATAAAGCAATCAAACAATGAACCAATGAAAACCAGACACAAGAACAAGGAGGGAAAACAGGACATGACAAGACTGGGAAACAGGAACATAAGAATGGTTTCAAAATAAGAGTGCATCAACAAGAGACAATATGGAGTATAACAGGTGCCAGAAACTTAAGAGTGAAGGTACATAAACAAGAGACAATATGGAGTGTGAAAGATGCCAGAAACTTAAGAGTGAAGGTACATAAACAAGAGACCACATGGAACGTTACAGGCTGTCAAAGTGCTGGTAATTTATTGTATTTGAACAGCTCATAATAATAATAATAATAATAAGTTTATTTTATATAGCGCCTTTCTTAAAACTCAAGGTCACTTTACAGGAATAGAGAAACAAATGTAATATTCAGAGAAGCATAGGTAAATGAGAAGTTTTGAGATTGATTATGAAATCATGTATGGAGGTGTGATCACAGAGGGAATGAGGAATAGAGTTCCAAAGTGAAGGGCAAGTGTGCAAAAAGCCCTACCACCTAGTGAGGTCTGCTTGCAATGTGTATTGAATAGTAGACCCAAATCAGATGACCTGTGTGAGCGGGATGGGGTGTAGCGGTGGACGAGATCAGTGATGTATGAGGGGGCAAGATGACTATGTAAAGCTTTGAATGTTGTAAGGAGAATTTTGTATTGGATACGATAGGAGACCGACAGACAGTGTAGCCTACAAAGTTTGGGAGTGATGGGGGAGGATTTATATGAGTACGTGAGAACACTAGCTGCTGAATTCTGGATGTATTTCAGTTTGTTGATTGTTTTAATTGGAAGGCCGGAAAAGAGGGCATTACAATAATCAAGTCGAGAATTAATAAAAGCGTGAACAAGAGTTTCTGCATCTTTGGTGCTAAGAATGGGGTGGAGTCATGCAATGTTACAGAGATGATAGAATGCAATTTTTGTGAGAGTGGAGATGTGAGCATGGAAAGAGAGTGATAATGCTAAGGTTACGAACAATAGTGTAGGGTCTGACCAGGACACCATTTATATCGACCAACTGATCAGGGAGACATGATAAAACACTTGGAGACCCAACTATCATTACATCAGTTTTATCAGTGTTGAGTTTTAGAAAGTTACTGATCATCCAAGTTAGTTGATATCCTTAATACATTCAGAGAGGGACCTTGTGGGAAATGGGGCAGTGTGCTTAGATCTAATAGATCATGGATAAAGCAACTAATTTTTCTGACCAAATACAAATCAAGAGTTTATAAAACCAATGTCCTGTCACAGCTTACTCCATGTCACATAGTGCTGATGATTACAGTTTTCCAAATGTTGATGGTGTTATTTTATTTTGGGGAGTTAGGAGTGTGGTGTAAGGATGTAAAATACCACTTATTTTCTTTTATTACTACGAAAGTATCAACTCCAATATCTGCTTTTTTTTTCTTACATTAATTCAGATACCTCCTATTACAATTATTTTTTTTATATTTCTGAAGATAAAATTGGCAATTTTTCCCATTTAACATAATTAAAGCCATAATGTTTTTTTAATTCATTGGCCTGAACTGCCTAACATTTATTTTTATTTATTATTTCTTAACAATTACATTTATCATTCATTAACAAACATCAGACAGTTTTCAATCTTAACTTTTTTTATTTTAATTCAAATACATTTATAACAAATGAGCACTTTCTGATTTGGAAGGAGAAATAGATACAATCATATACAGTATGCAACGATTATAAAGTAAACATTTTTGTTACTTGGAATTTTATGAAATAGTTATCAATGAAAGTCACAAGTGTAACCCAGGCAAGTATGTGCAAAGGTAAGGTAAATTAGCACCAGAATTAAATGTACCTGTATATGACTTTTATATGTTTGGAGGCCAGTTTGAGTTGTTTTTGCACACATGTAGGTAAACATAGCATAAGAAGCTATGGAGAAACTTCAGCCTATGACCACAGACATCCATTTCCCAAACTTCATCTTGCTACAGACCTGCAGATAAAATCAACACATCTTTAACACCGTCACAGATGGGCTGTTTACTCTGACATCAGATACCTTCTGGAAGTGCTATTTCCTCATTAGGAATTCAGAAGCTGTTACTTTACCTGCAGTAAGGTCCATATGGAATGGCTATTAAAGGTCACATTCCTCTTTGAACTATGTGCTGCATTTGCAGTTTGTAAAGCAACAGTTGGTTTTTCTCTCTCTTAGCAGGGCCACAGGTGGTAAAAATATTTTTTTGCATGGAAAGTCTGTTCGGTGAGTGGCAGATGGTTTCAATTTGCCTGGTTAAGTCTGCAAATCAGTAAAGGAGCTATTAATAAGACATTAACTGAGTATAATTTATGGCAGATTAAATTTTGGGTATTTCTCTTCTTATTATGAAGTCATACATTCCACCGGTTTAAAATGACATGTCTCTTTCTTTTTAAAAAGTATTAGCATATGTATCAGCAATCTCATTAGTATGTACTGTATATAACTGTATACAAATGAGAATTATTCAATACTTCTCTAAATATGCACACGTTTAGACTAAAATCCCTATATGAACTCTTCTCATGATGGTGTATATGTCATTGAAAACATTTGTGGCTTAGTTTGCATAATAAACACTTTCACATTTGATTTTGCATCAATGAATCAACACTTTGATGTGTAGCATGATACAATGTGAATTTGGAAGTTGCTTTTGCTACAAAATGTTTCAATCTTAAAACAGTTGTCTAATATTGCTGTTTAGGTTTAGACATGTCACATAATTTGTCAAAAAAAATTCAATTCTAGACCTTAAAAACATAGTGACATTGAATAAAAGTAAATCAACAATTCTCCATTGCTTGTATGTCTTTCACTTAATTGCATGCCACATGCTAGCAATGCCTAGCAACATGCTAGCAATACTTAACAATATGATGCCTAATTACATGCTTACAAAGCCTAGCTAAACATGCTAGCAATGATTTGCAACATGCTAGTCATGCCCAGCAACATGCTAAACCATCAAGCTTTGCCTAGCAACATGCTAGCGATACCTTGCTACATATTAAAACATTCTAGTAATACCTAGCTACATGTTAAACCATTAAAGCATTGCTTAACAACATGCTAGTAATGCCTAGCTACATGCTAAAACATACCAGCAATGTCTAACAACATGCTAGCAGTGCCAAACAATATGTTAGTAATGCCTAGCAACAAGCATTTTGTGAGTGTTACTGGAAAGTTTAAGGGGTAATTCTGGCCATTTTTTTTTTAATTATAATTATTTTAAAGAAAATTCTTGTATTTACACCACATAGATTTGTTCTTAAAGTGGTTAGTAATCGGTAAACACATCTATGTACATGTACCATTACTTTAAAAAAAAAGAAAAGTGAATTATATCATCCTGAATACACATGATTTCATTATCAAAGCTCGCTCAACACACTCAGCCTTCACGTGTCATAACATACAATTCACGTATGTTCAGTCATGTTACATGCAAAAGCCTTTGGGAAATCGAGTGAATGACAGTCTAAATACATTAAATGACAGCAGAGGTTTACTTCTCTCAATTCATTAACTAATGAGCAGCAATGATTTCTCCCCTGTTCAAGACCCCTGACATGTCAGACTTCATCTTTGATTAGCAGTGTGAGCTGATATCAGTCACAGGAAATGCTCTGTATGATAGTGATATACGTTTATGAGCCAAGGATGTGACTGAAGTGATTGTTTGATGGTGTTACAAAAGTGAGGACAGGTGGACATTGACATGTCACCATTTCCTGCTGATCATTGCTATTGTCAAAGGAAACCGCTCCCCCCTTTGGAGTTTCCCTCACTATTCCTCTTCTATATTATAGAAACACATAGGAGCAGAAAAATGAAGCAGTGTTGGTCAGTTTGGTTTAATTTTGTCTTATTGTCTCCATAAACCCTGGACTCCTTTGATGGCACTTCTTTGATGGCTGTGGTGCTTGTCTGCAATGAGACCCAGTCAGTTTTCTAATCCTCTTCTGAGATTCCTCTCAAATCTCAAACAATTCATCACATGACTTTCTATTGAATCAACAAATCAATGTCCTTTTAAATGGAGGTAGGTCTAAAATTTAGATTTATCCAATGCTTCCCTGCAAAAAGTGAATTTGTTGTTTTAGAAATGGATTAGCAGTCATAAGGTAACAGAGACTGCTAACTCATAAAGCATGGATGAGAATGTTTAGAAAACACATAGTTAAATCACAACTTTACTTTGCTGATTAGCTAGTTTGCTGCATAGTGTGACCTAGTATAACCTAATATAGCCTAACAAATAGCCTACTTGTATAGTAAAACAAGCATTTTGTTTTATTAAGAAAAAATAAAAATTTTGTTTGTTCCTAATGCAAAGCTATGTGTCTTAAGTAGCCTTCGAACAGAGCGTTTGAGTCATATGGACATTTTTATGGTTCTATTTTAAAGCCTGGCAGCCTGATAGGTTTCCATTATACATCTATTTACAGTAAACATTTACACTTTGAGAGATGCATTGAATTTTTTCTCACCCACAGTGTGCCACACATGTATGCATAGACATTAGTTTGAAAATGACCCATAATATTTATTAAAATGTAATTATGTAAAACAGCCTATGGCTGGACTTAAGCCTCATCCTTTGCATGAGTTTTGTAAATTTCTCTTTCAAGTTTTAATAAGACCACCTCATTTGCGGATGAATTACGAATCTGGTTATTCACAGTCAGAATAGGTCTGAATGAGAGGTCGTCTTCTATAATTTAACAGAACAAATTTTAATTGACAGGGAATGTCATATGTAATGACAGTGACTAAGCAATCAGCGGTTTGAGTGCCATGTCTGTTCGTGATAATTTAAATGCTAATCATACTCTATGATGGAGTGAATTAAAATGTTTTAGCATTTTTCACCCCCAGAAAAAGATTAATCCTGAAGTTCGAACTGATAATTGAGCACAAAATTCAAGTTAAAATAATGTCAAGGCCAAGCTGTGAGCATATTTCCCAGTCGTGTTTCCTTCTCTTTACTCCATCATTTTGTGTCCTGTTTTTCTATTTTTATCAAAAAATGTGGCAAAAAGGCAATTAATACATTCATAAAATTTATGTTAAATTTAAACTTTATATCGACATCTGCTTTTAGAATTCTCATAGTAATAAAATGTGCTTCGTGCTTTTTTTAAAAAAAAACTCGTAGATACACTGTTTGGATGTTGTTGGTGGTTGCCAGAGTGTTGCTAAAGTGTTCTATGTGGGGTTTTAGTACATTTGTAAATGGTTACTAGGTTATTTTGGGTGGTTGCTTACTGGCTGCTTACTGGCCCAAGTTATAAAAGTACATCAAATGTCTAAACAATTTGAAAATACTAGGGACTGAGAGATCGTTTTCCATCTAAAAGAGGAATCCGTATTGATGTTGGTACTTGGTATCTGTAGAGAAGACGCTGGGGAAGTGGTGTTAAGATCCACGTGCAGTTTAATAAGACACAGAACAAAACAAAATAAGAAGTAACAAACCAAAATCAAAAATGTAGGGAACGATTTGTCAAATGAAGGCCCCCATAAACTGTTTAATGCAATGGAGGGTCAGGCGAAGTTTGCAGAAGTGAAACACTTACTGCCCTCCTAATCCTCACGCGAATACCACCAAGATTTCCCCTCTTCCTGCAGCGTTTCCTTTGGAGGGGAATGCAGCAAGGCGGCCAATATATAGATGCCACAGAGAGGTAAAGGAATTTAAAATTGTGGTGATCGTCTAGAGCAGGGCTGAGGCAGGGTGGAGGGTGGGCCCGGGCCTAACGGACATGCCCGTAAATGATCTCTCTCTCCCACACCATCTTCCGCAGTCGGCCTTTATCCCTCTCGGAGGCTTAATCAGCCTGATAAGGGACAGGGTTAGTAGAATCACCACCCGGCCCTGCCAATCGAAATCGTTCCTCAGGAGGCCCTGCCACAAGGGCATTCAAGGAGGTGAGTTCCATAGAATATTTTATCAGGATTAAAGTTTGCCGGTCATCACCAATCAAAAGCGTCAATATGCATAATACAGACAAGGCAAACATATATCTAACAGTAAAACAGTAGATAAAAAAAATACAAAAATCAGACAGAGTAGACGGATAGGTTTTTTTCTGTTACTATGGATAGGTTCTATTCATCTTTAGCTCCTGGTGTTCCACAGGGATCCATTCTGGGGCCAATTCTTTTTAATTTGTATATGTTCCCTCTTGGAAATATTATTAGGAGACATAATATTTAGTTTCATTTTTACACTGATGATACACAGCTTTATCTGCCATTGAAATCAGGTGATTCTGTTCAACCTCTCTTGGAATGTGTTGAAGAAGTAAAAAAAAGTGGTTATTGAGTAACTTTCTCCAGCTAAACAACAATAAGACTGAAATTATTATTTTTAGTTCTACTGAATCTAGAAGCCCTCTTGCTAACAAGCTTGGCCAACACTTCCACTGTGTTAACTCGCATGTAAGGAATCTTGGTGTCAATATAGATTCTGACTTGGGCTTAGTCTGACCGCTAAATTCAGTAGTGAAAAATAGTTACGAATGATTGCGAAATTTAAATCAGCTTATTGAATTATCTTTTCAAGGCCTGGAGACTGTTGTCCGTGCTTTTATCACCTCTTGATTTAAATATTGTAATTCCCAAATTGGTCTTCCTCAATCCTCTCTTTTCTGTCTTCAATTGGTTCAAAATGCTGTGGCCAGATTTTTGACATCATCTAAAAAAAGGGATTGTACCCAATCCTGGCCTCTCTGCAGAGGCTTCCTGTTTATTTTAGGATTCAATTTAAAATACTGTTGTTTGTTTTAAAGCTCTTAATCACCAGGCCCCATCATATATTAGGGATTTAATACAGCCATACTTACCAACTAGGTCTTTAAGATCTGCAGACAAAATATTAATGCATATTCCTCGGTCACGTTGTACATGCAAGGGTGATAGAGCCTTTGCAGTTGCTGCCCCTAGGCTGTGGAATCAGCTACCACTTGACATTCACTGTCTATTTTTAAATGTAGGCTTAAAACGCACTTGTGTTCTCTAGCGCTTTGCAGTATTAAATGAGATTGTCTTGTTGCATTTGTTTTTTATTTTATTTATTTTTTCAAACGTGTCTGTAATGGTGTTCAATGGAAAGGAGGCGGCGAGAACTGGCTTGACAATATAAATAATATTTTAATGATAAACTTAAAAGACAAAACACACACATAACAGACATGTCCGTAAACGATCTCTCTCTCGTAGCACCACTGCCTGCCATCGGCCTTTATCCCTCTCAGAGGCTTGATTTGCCTGATACAGGACCGGGTGTGTCTCATCATGACCCGGCCCAGCCCTCCGCCCTGCCTCAGTGTCTGTTTTATTTTATTGTATTGTAGCACAATACAACACTTCGGTCAGCTTTACTGTGTTTGAGTGTGCTTTAGAAATAAATTTTACCTACTAACAAAACAAAAGGCAAAAACAAAAGGCAGGCAAGGGATTGGTACACAGGTAGGCAGTCCAGAAAGGCAAACAATGCAAATTAAATTCAATAAATGGGCAATAAATCCAAACATACACCTGCAAGCTGGGGAATACAGAGAACAGGCAGTAGTCAAACACAGGGTAATCAATTATATTAATAACGCTCAGAATTGTAGACCAGCCAAACAAGACTTTGCATTGAATTCATGGAACTTAAATAGACAGTGTTAATGTGGAACAGGTGGAAAGGTAATTGGTCTGACAGAAAAGGATTATGGGAGATGTAGTTCGTGAAATGTAAATACTCATGTAACGGTGACCTCTGGTGGCGCGCATGGGAGATGGCAGGCGCTGCGGGTGTAACAGTATTGTATTGAACAGAAAATAAATGGTATTGCACTTCTTTATTATCTACTTTGCAACAGTTCAGTTGGAAAAGATTGTTTCTCTGATTAAAAAAAAAAAAACCTTTAAACATTTCAGAGCACATGCATGAATATTGAGAAATATATTGAATACATCAAAATGTATTGCTATAAAGATACTTGTCCGACATAGAGAAATGTAGAGAAAAATAATGAGAAACTCAACAGATTGATTATTGCAGAGATGAAACATTGCAGTGAGCTTTCAAAGGTTGTGAAACAGCTGGTGGAACATCCGATTCTAATAGTCATGGAAAGCAGGGACTGCAGTGAGACGTGCCGATGAATTCCTTTGTTGATGTGTGTGTCACCAAGGGAACCCCTGATCAAACCAAAGTCTCTTCCTTTACAATGTCCGCCATTATAACACTGTTTAATCCAACAGCTCTGCTGCTGTCCACACAATAGCTGGCAATCCAGCCAATCAGTTTTCAATTAAACTTTCCTGCTTCGCTTTGTGTTCCGTGATTCTTGGAAAACCAGATGTCACAAACAAATAGTTATTGTTCGAGGCGAGCTGACCAAATGTAATTACAACTCACGTGAATCCTTGGCCAAATAAAGACATAGTTCAATAAATGAAGTGTAGTGCCTTTTAAGTGTGCAATTAATAGCTTCCAGTGAATAGCTTCCCTACAGCTTAAATTACACAAAGGACCACTGCCATATGGAATTACGTATTTCCTTTTGGGTTTTTTTTAGTGCAAAGCTGGAATAAAGCCTACTTTTTCCATCAGCTTTGGTTTTGGACATTTTCACATTTTCTCCATAGTGATTTCAATGAAATGAATGAAATCAATGAGCTCTGAAATTTAACATTCTTATATGAAGCAATGACCTACCCATGTAGCATTGCGTATAACATAATTTAATCACTTTTTATTTTATTTAAAATATAAAGTGCTTACTTATAGTCAATGAGTGCTTTTACATGCACAATTTTACACCGATTATGCTTAATATGCCGACAGTGTTTGTGGTCATGTAAACGCCTTAAATGGTTTTCCTTTATCAGGGTAAGGTAAAAAACGGTTGATGTAAAAATTCGACACATGTACTTTTTTGCCCATTACCCCAAATTTGTATTCCATGTAAACACCTTTACCAGTGTTTTTACAGGTTTATCCAATGTGTACAAGTGTTGTGCACATGCCTGTTTACATTTTGAAGTCAAAAACAAAAAAATAACTCAATTATTTCAAATCTTAAATAAATGCAGAATGTAAACACACTAATTCATTTTAAGTATAAAAGCATATTTTTATGTATATAGAAAATACAGATAAATACGAAACTATAATATGTGTTGTTTGAGAATGTAGGGAGAATAATTTTGTTATTCATAATACTTGGGGTGGTCTCGGAGCTCTTATCGTACAATTTTCTATTCCATGGAAGCTGTGACTTCTCTAATTGATGGATCTGTCTTCAGGATTATGGGTAGTGTAGTTGTTCATCAACCATTTTATAAAAATATATTAAATATGTAGAAATCACACTGACTTTACTGTACTTGTTTAATGCTTTTGTTTGTGATCTGTGTGCAAAAAAGTGACATCAAAGAAACTCACAACAATAGAAGGAACCCTCTACTGGTGCCACAGATCAAATGCGAGTGGGATCAAACTGCTGCATTGTGCTTTGCGAAACATAGTCAAATGATCCATCAACTTGTTACTCCGGTGTCTGTTGCTTGTATTACATGCAGGTCCCTACAAAAGACAAGGATGTGTGCGTGTTTTTTCAACCTAGTTTTGACATCATAAATTATAATACATGTATCAGACACATCAGTTGGACACTTGATCATAGACTTTAAAATGATTACATAGTTGGTAAATAAATATGTATTGATCTGAAAACTGTAATGCCAAATATTTATTATCGTTACGATTGGAAATAAAATATGCAAAAATAGAGAGTTTTCTAAAAACGTATTAATATTTACTGGCCGAACATTGTACTTTTATTTCACCTTAAAACTGTGTTGAAACGCACTTCCATTTTTATTTTGAAAAGGCATTCATAGGTCTGGGCGATATGGCAAAAAATATTATGATAATATTCTTTTTCATGTCATTCGATATCAATATTTATCACAATATTCAATCATATTTGCAAATTTTTTTGAATTTCTAAAAAAAGAAGAGAAAACTAAATCCTAAACAGTCAAAATAGTCTTTACAAAACTGCGTTGGGGGCCCAGACACAGCCAATGCAGTGGTGTCTGAGGGAACGTCTATGAAAATATTACAATATTTTATAGTTTATCAACTGAGTGCAGTTGGATATGAATGTTATATATATATATATATATATATATATATATATATATATACATACACATACAATTATTTTCATATTTCTTTACATACAGATATTCAAGTATGGGGAATGAGAAGCCCTTGTGAATGAGGAATGTCAGTGAATCGTGTTTCAGTGTTAGAGAAAAATATTCAAGAATACAGTGCAGAAAGATTAGATATGATGTAACCGGCACTGTTGTTTTGTCGCACTGCTCACTAGAGACGATGAGAGGGCGTAACCGTCGTCATGATGTCTTGCAGTAAAGATGGAATCAATCTGGGGTCCGGATCCGGAACGCAGTGACCTGCATGGGGCAATAGCAACTTCATACAGTCTGAGGCAGCGTTTCCACTGACGTGGATGAAATCCGCACTAAGCCACTCCCAACGTTAGGGAAGCACTTGCACCGTGCTGCTGTCAATTTTACAATCCAGCTTGCGATCTTGACTCTCAGCTTCCATAGGGAGGAATTGAAAGCGCTGGCGCACATTCTCTCACTACGCGCCAATGGAAACATAAGATAAGAAAGCCAAACTGCTAGCGTTTTTAGCAACACGCATGTCTAGAAGTAGAACACAGGCTAAATATCGAAAATTACTCAAAAGCTTATCGTCGATATCAAGGAGTTTTTTTTATCGCTGTAAATATTTATATTGTTTTATCGCCCAGCCCTAGGCGTTCATTTGGTGATGTTTCACCTGTTTGTGTATATTACTGAAATTCTTCATATAGAAGAATTTGGCTTTTCGAACAGAATGGTTTGTTAAAATGTTACGATACGTTCAAATTAATCAGACTCTGAGTCAGGTGTGGTTGTGATATTCTTTATTTATTTATTTTCATTAACAAACTTGTTAAAAAAGGACGTTGTGCATAAAAGTTTGGGTTCTTTCGTTTATATAAATTATGCTGATCAAAACGATCAAGGAACCCCCTTACCCCAGTCCAACGAAGAGACTATAAATATTTGAACAATGAAAAAAAATTCTAAATAAATTTTTAAAGGCTGAAACATAAGCATACGCATATGCACACATCCTTGTCTGGGATGTAGACATGCTACATTCTTCACTGTACTTAAAAATGACATACTGAACATACCTCTCTATATAATGCCATTTTTGATATGGCACATACATCTACTCTGCCTCTGTGGCAGCGGGGGCGTGGTCAAGCGCCCGTCCGAAGGGAGAAAGCAGTAAGGGCGCTTGCACCTGAGCTAAATTATGTCTAACACCTGTCTCTAATTTCAGTGAGTATGGGGAGAGCGGCATAAAAGGGCCACAACATCGCCAGTAAGGAGGCTTGAGACAGACGCCAGTCTAGTGTTGGCAAACCCAGCAAGCTGTTCATGTCCATATTGTTGATCTTTGTTTTATAAAATACTTTGTAAGCACATTAAAGGCCCTTACCTGGGTGTAGAGAGAGAGCTGTCACCGTGTCCTTTTTTCCCGTCTTCTTTGAACCCTCGTTACACTGGTGCCGAAAACCCGGGAAAGAAGGACACGGTGACAGCTCTCTCTCTCTACACCCAGGTAAGGGCCTTTAATGTGCTTACAAAGTATTTTATAAAACAAAGATCAACAATATGGACATGAACAGCTTGCTGGGTTTGCCAACACTAGACTGGCGTCTGTCTCAAGCCTCCTCACTGGCGATGTTGTGGCCCTTTTATGCCGCTCTCCCCATACTCACTGAAATTAGAGACAGGTGTTAGACATAATTTAGCTCAGGTGCAAGCGCCCTTACTGCTTTCTCCCTTCGGACGGGCGCTTGACCACGCCCCCGCTGCCACAGCCTCCTTTAACATTTGAATTGCTGCAGATATCTGTGGATTATCCTTATTTGAGATCCACTGATTAAGATCTCTTGTGTCTTCTGCTTTTCCATTTGCACTTTCAGAAAGCCAACTTCTCCATTTCTGCCTAAAATAACATCTCCGCTCACTGGCAAAATAACAGGAGAATTTGGAGCTACTAGACATGGCAGTAGACCTTTTAGAGATAACCCATGTTTTCTCTTATTTTTTTCCACTCAAAACAGATTTTCAGTGGTATCTTAGAGCGTATTCATGAAAAATTCATGAGTTTACATTTCTGCAGATGAATTATGGATGCCCCCTAATTCTTTTTTACAGCATTTAATTAGTTCATCTGCTCCACAGTGAACAGTCATAATCAGATGCTAGTGCTCTAATAGAGTGTATTTGTTCTGGGGTGATTGGGTTTTACCAGCAGTAAGAGTGAGCATTTGATTTGTTGAAGTTTCAGGTCTCATTTTATAGTTCTAAGAGTCCTGGATATGAGTGAAAGTCAAGAGCTTCTGTTCCCTCCTCACGAAGATAAGTGGGAGTAGGGCTGATGTATTACAAAGTTATTATAATCAGATTCCTTTTTTTTTAGTGCTTTGTCCCCCTAATAATTTGTTTATTTTTATTGATAAGACAGATATAGGGTATTCAAATGGGAATTAAATGCTACAAGCACTACAAGGCCACTTGTAGTTTTTTGATTCACTTGTAATTTTGATTCATTCCAATTATTCAAATATTTGATTCTTTTTGCTGGGTATGATCTAATGTCCATCTGATGCGCAAGAGAAAATTAGACTATGTTCACACAGTCAGTGTTTGGGATTGACAACTGTATGTACTAAAAGTTTGAGTCTTAAAATGTCTTGTTTATACAACAGTTTACAGTATCAGTTTGAATACTCTGTATGAATGAACAACCAAAGCCAAGCCCCATGCCTAATCACAATTGATGCCATGTTATTAAATATGTCACATATTCCCTGTTTTTGTGCTTAGACTTTTATTTTGAAATTCTTGTTTAGTTCCCTAGTCCTGTTAGTTTTGTAGTCCTTAGTAGTTTCCTTTCATGATTGGTTTTGCCCTGATTGTTTTCACCAGGTGTTCCTCATTCCCTTGTTTGCCCTTGTGGATTTAAGCCCTAGTTTCACTTGGTTTCTTTGTCGGTCTTTACATGTGTTGTTCTGTTCTGTGCCTGGTTCCCTGTGTTTTGTTTCCTTTTATTCTGTTACCTTGTTTATCTTTTGTTTCATTAAAAGCTACGTTTAGATCCTCATTTCTCGTCCGCCTCGTCACAGAAAGACTGACCAAAAATGGATCTAGCAGCTGTCAGAATTCTGCTTCTGAAGCAAAGGGACCGCCCAGTTGAGGATTACGTCCATGAGTTTTTAGAGCTAGTAAATTTAGTGCACTATCTAGACTGCTTTCTGGTGGTTTTCTTCCGGACTGGTCTGAATAGTGCACCGAAGGAACTGATGCTTCCGCCTGATCCTCACTGGACACTCCGCGAACATGTGGAGAATGCTCTGGAACTTTGCAGATCCCTATTCACAGTGGATTATGGCGGGAACCCCAGGCCAAAACCTGTATCTTCTGCTCCCTCGTCCAAGCCTTCCACGGCTCCTTGCTCCAAGCCTGCCACGGCCAATGAGTCAGCGCCCATGTCTGCCATGGCCAGTGAACCAGCACCCACTCCTGCCATGGCCAATGAGCCAATGAGCCAGTGCCTATGCCTGTGGCCTCGTCCGCTTCCATGACTACGCTCCCAGCTGTCCGGAAAAGGAGAAGGAAAAGGTAAAATTCTCCCCAGTGTCTGCCAATGCTCACGAACACGGAGGTCATTCTCCAGTCGCTGCCAGTGCATATGCAACCGCCTGTTCCCCAGAGACTCTTCCTTCAGCTGCTCCACCCACTCCCCTAGAGACTCCTCCTCCAGCAGCTCCACCCTCTCCTCCAGAGACTTCTCCTTCAGTAGTTCCATCAGCCTTCCTAGAGACTCCTGTTACAGTGGCTCTGCACACCCCTCCTCTTGCGGCTCTGTCGCTTGACCCAATCCATGTCCTGTGGCCGCCTCCCAGGGCTCCAGACCCTTTCTCAGCCCCGTGGCCACCTCCCAGGCCTCCAGAACCTGTCCCTACCCTGAGGTGGTCTCCTGGCCATCTGCCTGATCTGCTCCAGTCTTCTTGGTATCCTGGCTGTCTGCCTGATCTGCGCTGGTCTCCTGCCCGTCCGCCTGATCTGCTCTGGTTTCCTGGCCATCCGCCTTATCTGCTCTCGTCTCCTAAATTCATTCATTTTTCTGCACGTTTGTAAGGACACACAGGCAAGAAAGCTCCAGGATTGTAAGAAAGAGTTAACATTTTCCTCAGAAGAAGAGTGGGACTCTGATGAACGTTTGTATTTTGAAGAGAGACTTGATCCAGCCGAGGATACAATTTCGGATGAGTAAGTTTAGTTTTAATTAGCTGACATGCTATTTTATATAAACATGTCCATATTTTACTAGTGGGACTGTTTACAGACTTGCCAGACAGGATTCAGAGTATTGACATTTGAAATATGTCCTAATAAGCAAGTTTTAGTTACATTTAAATGCTATTTCGGCAAAAGCAGGTATTTCAATTGTAAGTTGATATAACACAATGATGGCACCACGGACGGCCGCCTCGGTGTGTGGGTCCGTGTTGTTTTGTTTTGTGTTTTAAATCTGTTATTTGCGACTGGGACGGTACTCTTTCACCAGAGATGAGCTCGTGAACATCAGGGGAACAACACCTGAGGACTTATTTCCTACTTTTCTTCTCCCTACACTGGAAATTTTGGACATTCTGGTCAAAGGTGCACTCGCCTTTGCTCATGCAGTGAAACGCCCAAGGAGAGGGAAACGGGCTGGTGCGCTTGTGCGTCTTTGCCAGTGGGGATTACGCACACCATTACCGGGGATATTTCTCTCTAATGTGCGTTCACTGCCCAACAAACTGGAGGAGCTACAACTGTTGTTGAGGAAAAACAGGGACTTTTCTTCATTTACTGTTTTGTGCTTCACGGAGACGTGGCTTTGTGGATTAATACCGGACTCTGCGCTGCAGCTGGCAGGCTTCCAAATTTACAGAGCGGACAGAGACATGGAACTCTCCGGCAAAACTAAAGGTGGAGGAATCTGTTTTTACATCAACAGCGGTTGGGGCAACGATGTGACAGTGATCCAGCAGCACTGTTCTCCTGACCTGGAATCTTTCATCATAAATTGTAAGCCTTTTTATTCACCCCGTGAGTTTTCTTCATTCATTCTGGTCGGTGTTTACATTCCGCGGGCCAACGTGCAGATTGCACAGCGCATGCTCACTGACCAGATACTGTGTGTGGAGCGGACCAACCCAGACTCCTTAGTTACTGTCCTTGTTGAATTTAACAAAGGAAACCTCACTCATGAACTCCCTAAATTCAGACAGTTTATTAAATGCCCGACCAGAGAGGAGAACATTCTGGATCACTGTTACACCACAGTCAGGAATGCTTATCATGCCGTCCTCCGTGCTGCACTGGGTCACTCTGACCACGTCATGGTCCACCTGATTCCTGCATACAGGCAGAAACTAAAGCTCTGCAAACCTGTAGTGAGGACATCAAGGAAGTGGACCAGTGAGGCTGTGGAGGATATCAAGACATGTTTTGACTCTACTGACTGGGTTGTGTTCAGGACTGCTACAAACAATCTGGATGAGTACACAGAGGCTGTGACATCACATATCAGCTTCTGTGAGGACTGCTGTGTTACATCACGTGCCAGGGTGAGTTACAACAATGACAAACTCTGGTTTACAGCCAAACTCAGAAGGTTAAGCTTTGATAAGGAAGAGGCCTTCAGGAGTGGGGACAAAGACAGGTATAAAGAGGCAAAGTACAAGTTTAGCAAGGTGGTGAAAGAGGCTAAACGACAGTACTCTGAGAAGCTCCAACACCAGCTCTCAGCCAATGACTCTGCATCTGTCTGGAAAGGGCTCAGGCAGATCACCAACTATAAGCCTAAAGCCCCCCAGGCCATCAACGACCGACACCTAGCCAACGACCTGAATGAGTTCTACTGCCGCTTTGAAAGACAAAGGGACAGTCCTGTAAACATCCCCCACGACACCTTCCAACAGCTCCAGATACAGTGCACCACCTCCACCTCCCCCACCTCAGCAGGGGCCTGGGCACCCCCACAAATGCCCACCTTAAATGTATCCCCCTCCACCCCCCACCCACCTCAGTGACGACTCTTTCCATCCATGAGAGGGACGTCAACAAACTCTTCAGGAGGCAGAACCCCTGGAAAGCTGCTGGACCGGATGCTGTCTCCCCATCCAGCTTGAAGCACTGCGCTGATCAGCTGTCTCCAGTGTTCACAAACATTTTCAACACCTCACTGGAGACATGTCACGTGCCAGCCTGCTTCAAGTCCTCAACTATCAATCCTGTTCCCAAGAAGTCAAGAACCACAGGACTTAACATCTTCAGACCCGTCACCCTGACCTCTGTGGTTATGAAGTCCTTTGAGCGCATTGTACTTTCACACCTCAAAGACATCACCGACCCCCTCCTGGACCCCCTGCAGTTTGAATACAGAGCCAACAGGTCTGTAGACGATGCAGACAACTTGGCCCTCCACTACATCCTCCAGCACCTGGACTCCGCAGGAACCTATGCAAGGATCCTGTTTGTGGATTTCAGCTCTGCCTTTAACACCTTCATCCCGGCTCTGCTCCAGGAGAAGCTCTCCCAGCTAAGTATGCCTGACTTTCTGTCTGACAGGAAGCAGCATGTGAAGTTGGGGAAACACGTCTCCGACTCGCAAACCATTAGCACTGGATCCCCCCAGGGCTGCGTTCTTTCTCCTCTGCTCTTCTCCCTGTACACTAACAGCTGCACCTCCAGTCATCAGTCCATCAAGCTTCTGAAGTTCGCGGACGACACCTCCCTCACCAGACTCATCTCTGATGTGACGAGTCTGCCTACAGGTGGGAGGTTGACCAACTGGTGACCTGGTGCAATCAAAACAATCTTGAGCTCAACGCTCTAAAGACAGTGGAGATGGTTGTGGACTTCAGGAAGAACTCAGCCTCACCTGCACCTGCCCCCATCACCCTCTGCGACTCCACAATTGACACTGTGGAGTCTTTCCGCTTCCTGGGAACTATCATGTCCCAGGACCTCAAGTGGGAGCTGAACATCAGCTCCCTCATCAGGAAAGCACAACAGAGAATGTACTTCCTGCGGCAGCTGAAGAAATTCAACCTGCCAAAGACAATGATGGTGCACTTCTACACAGCCATCATTGAGTCCATCCTCACATCCTCCATCACTATCAGGTACGCTGCTACTACTGCCAAGGATAAGGGCAGACTGCCGCGTGTCATCCGGTCTGCAGAGAAGGTGATTGGCTGCAATCTGCCGCTGCTCCAGGACCTGTATGCCTCCAGGACCCTGAAGCGTGCTGGAAAGATTGTGGCTGATCCCTCCCACCCTGGCCACAATCTCTTTGAGACACTCCCCTCTGGCAGAAGGCTGAGGTCCATCAGGACAAAAACCTCACGCCACAAGATCAGTTTCTTCCCATCCGCCACTTGCCTAATTAACAAGGCCCGTTACCCTCCCTGACACTCTCCACACTCCACCCCTGGCTCTACATGCCATTGTACTTACTCTGCTGTACTGCTCTCTTTTATTTTATTCAGACTTTTACTTTTAATATATACCGTGTGGACATTTATATTTATTTTGCTTATATTTTAATACTTGTTTTCTATATTTAGAGATTGTGTGACATGCGCCTACAACACCAAAACAAATTCCTTGTATGCGTAAAAAATGTACTTGGCAATAAAGCTTTTTCTGATTTCTGATTTCTGATAAATATGACATGTAATATGATATAAAAATAATATGAATGTTTAGATTATATTTTATCTAGTGTTTATGCTGCCTCATTATCAACAACAAAGCTTGTGCTTGCAAATATGTGTTCGGGTTAAATGAGTAAAATGCACTTTAAATATGCCCATATTAGAAAATCACCATCTTATAATGATTTATGAAGGATCATGTGACACTGAAGACTGCAGTAATGATGCTGAAAATTCAGCTTTGATCACAAAATGCATTTTAAAATATATTTAAATAGAAAACCTTTCTTTTAAATGGTAAAAAGAGTTCAGAATATCAATGTTTTTTCTGTATTTTGGATCAAATAAATGCAGTCTTGGTGAGCAGAAGATAATTATTTTAAACAGTAGTGTAGGTCTAAAATTAAGTAAAGTCTTTATGTAAAGAAAATATATAGTCAGATTAATTCTTTTAACTTAAAACTTGATTTTGGTCATTAAGTCTACTCACATTCATTCTCTATCCCTCATTGATAGGCCCAGGGGAGTGGTCTTTGTCTCTCAGGTGTGAATTACAATCCATATTCATGATAGTTCATGCCTCCTCGCATATTACCTTTCAACACTAAATTGTCTTACAAAAGTTCAATTAGTATATTGTTTTGTATGAATGAGTGATCAAGATGGTTTTCACATCATTTTGTAGCAAATACTCTAGGCTACAAGATCCAGCTATCAAAAGTATTGTGAACAAATGTTTAGTATGTGTTATATGGCCTTATTTCAGTGACTTAAAATTTTTTTTTTCAAAAACCATGCATAAACGTTATTTTCTCAAAAATACAAACCTGTACATAAATGTTGCTCCCAAATTATTGTAGCCCAGTTTGTGCTGAATACAGTGTTATCAGACTTTAGCCATTAATATGTTTTTAAACAGCTGGAAAAAGCACAAATGTCAAGGCATGTCAAAACTTCTCCAGGGCCCAAAATACCCTCAGACCCCAGAGGGTTAAAATATTTTAAATGCATGTAATCAGTGAACGTGTATAAACAGCATATGTATCTAACATTATTCCACATTTTCAGCAATTTGGTGTCATCATTGCCCTGTTCTAGGCTGATTTTTAATCCCAGTTCACCTCTGATGGATCATATAGCACTCTTCATAAAATTGCTAAATTTAAAATGTTTTGCATATGTCTTTAAGTAATAATAATAGTACTTATATAACTTTCAGTTGTAACTTTTTTGATTCAGGCTTAGTTTAAAGAATCGTAAACTGAACTGAACCGGGAGCTCAGTATCGTGAACCGAACCGAATCATTTTATTGATAAATAAATGTTATGTATACATTCTATGGTTACAATGAAGGCTTTAGAAAATTTAGTTCTGTTCCTTTAAGAGTTCGCTTTCAGTTGGCTCAAAATGATTGATCTATCAATGACATCGTGTTTGCCTCTGTTAAAAACTAAAGGAAATATAATTTTTGTCAAAATGTCATTAACTTTTATTGTATAATGATTTAGTACTGGGAGTTTTTGTCTCATCTCCAGAGAGGCGGGGAAGACCTGTCGGCAGAAGAACGGCCGGAAGGGCAACAACTCTCCTCCAGGAAGGTTGGGGAGTATGTCATGCTGAAGGTGGCCCTGGCCTGAATCAGGCGGTGGAGGAGTGTGACGAGGAGGAGGGCGTGGCCGGGTCATGCACTTAATCAGCCGGGAGGGGGATAAAGACGAGCCGGGGACACTAGTTTGAGAGAGAGAGAAAGAGTTTTGTGTAATGTTCAGTCCTTTTATGTCATTAAAGTTATGTTCCTCATCTGTCGCTCACTTCGACGTTGTGTTGAAGAAGCATGATGAGCTGACGTCTACGTGGAGGGCGCCGTTCTCCACTCATCATGCCACCCGCTCATCTGCTCTTGCTACCCTCGACGGTGGAGCGGCCCATGGGTATACGGCGATTCCCCAGGTGGATAGAGCTGTTGTGCTCCATCTATGCCCCGGAAACCCTACCACCTGGTGGGGTCACCCTGTGCTCCCTTCTAAGGCCTGCAGGACGACATCTTCGTTTACTGCCAAAGCCTACAGCGCCACTGGACAGGCCGCTTCCGCCCTGCACGCTATAGTCATCCTGCAAGTCCACCAGGCCAAGGCGCTCAAAGATCTGCACGAGGGTAGCCCTGATCCCGATGTGTTGCAGGAACTGCGCTCAGCGACAGACCTCGCCCTCAGGGCCACGAAGGTCACAGCGCAGACACTCGGGCAGGCGATGGCCACACTTGTGGTCCAGGAACGTCATCTGTGGCTGAACTTGGTCGAGATGCGTGAGACCGACAAAGCTTGCTTCCTCAACGCTCCCGTCTCCCAGTTTGACCTCTTCGGTGACACCGTCGAGGACTTCGCCCAGCAGTTCTCCGCGGTGAAGAGGCAGATGGAGGCCCTGCTCTCAGCCCCAGCGTCTAGCACGCTGCAGGAAGAAGACGCCCCCCGTCTCAAGGACCTGTAAGGCTCCCAGGCGCTCCTGAGACGTTTGACCCTGAGCCCGAGATGTTAGCTCCGGAGCTGGTAAGACCACTCCGTCCCCCGGTGGAGGGCCAGGAGGAGAATCCTTTGGGTATACTTTAGGTGCTCTGAGCAGCTCTTTTTTCTGCTTTGGGGGATAGCGGAAAGGGAACACTGTCTCCACTGGGTGGTGGATGCTATTTCACTGGCCTATCGCACCCAGGCCGTGTTCCCCCCTTGCGGGTCCGAACGCACTCATCAAGGAGTATTGCGTCCTCGTGGGAACTGGCTAGAGGCACCTCCCTTGCAGACATATGTAGAGCAGCGGGTTGGGCAATACCTAATACCTAGTATTGTCCCGTGTTTTCTCAGGTCAGAGCCAGTAGAACTCGGTAACCCACTGACGATCTGGCCGGGTGAATCGCTTGCACCTGGCGCCCTTTCCCTCGGCCGAGGTAAAACTGAGCGCTTTCTCTTCCAGGAGATCACACCCACCCGGGTCCCTGGTTGATCCACCCTAGCCCTGTGGGTCCGCAATTCAGTGGAGGAATTTGCCGACCCAATCCACTGCGGGTATCTCAAATCTACCCTGCACTGGGAAAAGTGCTCCACAGATCAGGCCTCCTACGCGGACTCCTCTTGTGTGTATTTTCTGCGGTATGGTCACCTTACGAGCTGACCCGCATCTCCCTTAGGCAGTTTTCGCTGCCCTCCGGTTGCTATGCTGTAGCAACTCCCCCCTCCTGGAGGTTGGATCTACCACTGCGCCACATTCCACATGTTGCCTAAAAAAACCAATGTGATGTATTCGCCACCTTTACCTCCCCTTTTGGGCAGGTGTGGCCTCCGCAGGGTCTTTTCCCCCTGAAAGAATAGGGAACTGGTTAAAGACCCCCTTCCCTCGATGCTTGTAAGTGCCCCGCTGTTCTTGCTCTATGCTGAGAAACATAGAGAGAAAAGAGGCCCAGCCAGGCTTGGCCTGTTCCCAAGTTGGCAAGCATCGCCTTGTTCCTCTAGGGTAACCAGAAGAATTCCAACTACTTTTTTGGGGCATTGGGGAAGGGTACGTGCAGTCTGAAACACAGTTGGTCGCTTGTGCACGTTAAATACCTGCTCGCTCCTGTGTCAGCAGTACACGTACATGGCTCAACGCATGCCATGATTTGAAGTGGACCCCTAGTGTCGCTTCTTCGACACAACGTCGAAGTGAGCGACAGACAGGGAACGTCTCGTTTACATATGTAACCTCCGTTCCCTGATGGAAGGAACGAGATGTCGTGTCCTCCCGACCACGTTGCTGAGCCGAGCCACTGCAGTGGCTAGACCATTTCCGGCTCCTCAGAAAAATCCTGAATGAATTTGACTTATTTCCCCGCTTTTATACCCGTATGTCCGGTGCGGGGTATGCAAATACTGTCTGCCAAATTCTCATTGGCCTTTTTTCATAGACCAGAGGCATATTCAGCGCTCATTCCCTCCATCAGGAAACAGAGGTTACATATGTAACCGAGACGTTAATTGTTCTGCCGGTTCCCGCCTCCTCCTCGCCCATCCTGAACCCGTTGCTGTGTACACTAATGGAGAAAATTCACTTTTGCTAAGAAAATACACACATTCATTGAACAAATTATTCTCCGTGTTTTACAGTTATATTACACCACGTAATCATCATCAGCAAATGCTTTGAGAGGTTAATCAGAGATCACATCTGCTCTGTTCTGCCCACCTCTTTGGACCCATTGCAGTTTGCCTACCATAACAACCACTCCACTGATGATGCTATTGCATCTACAATACACACTGCTCTATCCCACCTGGAAAAAAGGAACACATATGTGAGAATGCTGTTTGTAGACTACAGTTCAGCATTTAACACCATAGTGCCCTCCAAGCTTGATGTGAAACTCCGGGCTCTGGGCTTAAACAGCTCGCTGTGCAGCTGGATCCTGGATTTCCTGTCAGGCAGACGTCAGGTGGTTAGAATGGGCAGCAACATCTCCTCATCACTGACCCTCAACACTGGAGCCCCGCAGGGCTGTGTTCTCAGCCCACTCCTGTATTCCCTTTACACACATGACTGTGTGGCGACACATAGCTCCAATGCCATCATTAAGTTTGCTGACGATACGACGGTTGTAGGTCTGATCACTGACAATGATGAAACAGCCTACAGAGAGGAGGTGCACACTCTGACACGCTGGTGTCAGGAGCACAACCTCTCCCTCAACGTCAGTAAAACCAAGGAGCTTGTGGTGGACTTCAGGAAGAAAGACAGAGAACACAGCCCCATCACCATTAATGGAGCACCGGTGGAGAGAGTCAGCAGTTTCAAGTTCCTCTGTGTCCACATTACTGAGGAACTCACATGGTCCGTCCACACTGAGGCCGCTGTGAAGAAGGCTCACCAGCGCCTCTTCTTCCTGAGACGGCTGAGGAAGTTTGGAATGAACCAACACATCCTCACACGGTTTTACACTAGTACTGTTGAGAGCATCTTGACTGGCTGCATCACCGCCTGGTACGGCAATAGCACCGCCCACAACCACAAAGACCTGCAAAGGGTGGTGCGAACGGCCAGAAACATCATCGGAGGTGAGCTTCCCTCCCTCCAGGATATATATATAACAGACGGTGTGTGAATAAAGCTCGGAGGATTATCAAAGACTCCAGCCACCCGAGTCATGGGCTGCTCTCACTGCTTCCATCAGGCAGGCGGTATCGCAGCATCAGGACCCGCACCACCCGACTACATGACAGCTTCTTCCCACAAGCAATAAGACTTTTGAACACTTGATCCCTCACAATCAACAATCAGCACTGCACTTTATTAATCCTCATTCTGTCAATATATTCTCGCTCCCAATTCAGTTAGTGTATATATATATATATATATATATATATATATATATTTATACCCTTATCTAGTGTATGTGTATTCTACATTGTGTGTATTGTGTACATTTGATATGTAAATTGTTGTGTAGGTATGTGTACATTTGTTATGTAAATTGTTGTGTAAGTTTGTTATGTAAATTGTTTTGTGTAAATATGTTGTTTATTGTAAAGTGGTTTATGTCTCGTCACTGTCATTACTGCTATGTTGCTGCGCACAAGAATTTCACCTACTGTTGCACTCGTGTACACAGTAGTGTGACAATAAAGTGATTTGATTTGATTTGTAATGAATATTATATTTTATGTTTTATGAAGAACATTCCATGCTGCCGCCATGTAATCTTGTGTGGTGTGTGTTTTTCATAATAAGTCTTTGCCAACCAAAACGATTGTTGGGATTTTGCCTGTTGTTACTGAGAACATACTCATCTAGGGCCTGATGTATAAACGTTGCGTACACACAAAATGGGCATTGAAATGTGCATAAGCAATTTCCCATGAACGTATCTGAATTTATAAAAAGATTTACTTGCTGTAAATACTGTATGTGTGCAAGGCTGTAGCTAGTGGGGTGAAAGGTCATATCAATTCTAGGACCCACGACAAATTCAAAACTGTATTATTTGAATAGGTAAGTGGCCCATGTCAGTATATAGACAGGGCAATTACTTGCTATGGCCATGGATGTGTACACCGTCCGGACACTTTTGACAGTGCATATGCACTATTTTACTGCTGTGTGTGAATTGGCGACTTCAGCTGTATAAATAATTAACTGAACAGAATGATTATAAACTCTGATTTTCATTTAATTCACATTTAGAATAAAAAAGTATGTAGTTAAGCACTTTAAACAGAAGTAATCGTTATCAAGCCAATAGTAGGCTATACTATACTATATACTAATTTATGTAACTACATGAAAAGGCATTAAAATATAAGCTTTAAAAGGGAAAATGCACTGGGATGCACTGTGTTTGGAGAACTTTAATGTCATCATAGAGAATGAACAAACAATATCTAAAAATGACAAGCAAAGATTTCTTAGTTTGATATATTTTCTGTTCTATTACAATCATGTACTGAGATAAGTACAGCGTTTAAATAAAGATTATCTGTAATGCGATGCGCACTTGACTCTGACTGATGTGAAACGGCTCTGTAAAACAGACATTAGCCTAGGTATAAGACTGCTGGCCAAATTCAGTAGTCGAATGGACCATTAGAGAGACATGTCATCAGAAACAGTATTATACAGCAGCATACAGGTACAGCAATGCACATAAAATGTGCATCAAATGTGCTGCCTGCTCCACTTCATCCCATCCCATCCCATACCATACCATACCAACTTTATTTGTTAAGCACTTTACAACAACCAAAGTTGACCAAAGTGCTGTACAGAAAACATAAACATATGTACAATTAATAACCATACAATAAAAATATACAATAAAAAGTCGACATCTTACTAGGTGTCAAAAGCCAAAGAGAAAAGATGGGTTTTAAGAAGGGTTTTAAAAACAGATAAAGAAGAGGCCTGCTTAACATGCAAAGGCAGATCATTCCATAGTTTAGGGGCAGACACAGCAAATTCACGGTCCCCTCTGAGCTTACGCTTAGTTTTAGGCACAGTCAGGAGCAGCTGATCATCTGACCTGAGAGCGCGGGCGGGTTTATAAGAGTGTAGAAGCTCAGAGAGGTATGGCGGGGCAAGACCATTTAATGATTTAAAAGCAAATAACAGAATTTTAAAATGGATCCTAAATTGAATAGGCAGCCAGTGTAGTGAAGCTAAAATAGGGGAAATGTGCTCATGTTTACGTGTGCCCGTTAAAAGACGTGCTGCTGCATTTTGTATCATCTGGAGACGGGTGATGGAGGACCCACTAACCCCCACATATAGTGAATTACAGTAGTCCAGCCGTGTAGTTACAAAGGCGTGGATTACAGTTTCAAAATGTTGTCTTGACAGAATTGGCTTTATTTTAGCCAGCTGCCTCAAATGAAAGAAACTTGATTTGACAACAGCTTTGATTTGAATGTCAAATTTAAGCTCAGGGTCCACTTTAACTCCTAGGTTTGTAATGCTAGGTTTAATATAGGGAGCCAAGGAGCCCAGATCTACAGGTGGGGTCCCAGTGGTGCCTCCAAAAACCATCACTTCTGTTTTTTTATCATTAAAATTTAAAAAGTTCAGAGCCATCCAGGCCTTTATGTCGTCGAGGCAATTGAGTAGTTGTCCAACAGAGTTATAATTTTTCTTTTTAAGTGGTACATAAATCTGACTGTCATCTGCATAACAGTGGAATGAAATGCCGTACTTTCTAAGTATGGAACCAAGTGGAAGCAAATACAAAGAGAAAAGTAGAGGAGAGAGGAGGATACAGATTCACCTACACTAACACAAAAAGTTCGATCCGCTAAGTATGACCTAAACCACTCCAGTGCTATGCCACTGATGCCCACCCACTGCCTTAAATGTGCAATCAATATTTCATGATCCACTGTGTCAAATGCAGCAGTTAGATCTAAAAGCACAAGGATAACACAGTCACCAGAGTCAGTCGCTAAAAAGATATCATTAAAAACTCTTAAAAGAGCGGTTTCGGTGCTGTGCAAGGTTTTAAAGCCGGACTGGAAAACCTCTAATATGTTATGTTCTTCCAAAAAGGCCAATAATTGACTGTGCACAATCTTCTCCAGGATTTTCGAAAGGAAGGGCAATTTGGAAATAGGCCTGAAATTAGCAAGAACTGATGGATCTAGAGCAGGTTTTTTAATCAGAGGTTGAACTACTGCATGTTTTAAAATTTCAGGGACCACACCCGAGGTCAGACTACCATTTATAACTGCAACAACAGATGGTCCTACAGTAGAGAAAACCTCCTTAAATAGTCGAGGGGGGACAGCATCATTTGGAGAACCTGAGGGCTTTAAGTGACCAACAACCTCCTCTAAAAAAGAAAAAGTCATCGGCTCAAAATGATCAAAAACAGCCGAGCAGGGGACAGAGATTGAAGGGTCTGAAATTGAAGGTGCAATTTGAGACCTAATAGAAGTGACCTTATCAATAAAAAAGCAAAGGAATTTTTCACACATAGCAGGGGATGCCTCCATACAAGCATTCTGCGGGGCATTTAAAAGTGAGTCAATGGTGTTAAACAAAACACGAGGCTTGTGACAATTTGCCAGAATAATATTTGAGAAATGTTTTCTTTTAGCATCTTTCACAGTTTCCTGGAAATGACGCCAGCAATCTCTTAACATTTGAAGAGACACCTGCAGTTTGTCCTTCTTCCACTTGCGCTCAGCTCTACGGCACTCACGTCTGGCAGCATGAGTCATGTCATTTAGCCAGGGCTCAGATATAGTTTTAGGCTGCCTGGATTTTAATGGAGCCACAGTGTCTAAAACAGTTTGGCAGGTGGAGTGAAACCATGAGCTAAGCTCTTCTGTGTGCAATACAGACTCAGGAGTGATGATGTTCTGACTGAAAGCAGCCGAGAACTGAGCAGCAGTGGAAGGGTTAATCATGCGACAGCGCCGTGCAGCAGCGCGAGGTTTAAATGTATGCCAGGCAAGAGCAGTCTCAAATAATACAGGCATATGGTCAGAAAACACTGCGTCACATATCTCTAGATTAAGAACAGGCAAACCATATGACAAAACAAGATCAAGTGTGTGTCCATGTTCTTGTGTGGGTCCAGACACAGATTGCACAAGATTAAAAGAATCAATGAGGTTTAGAAAACCCTTTGTCACTGGCTTATCAGGACAACACACATGAACATTAAAATCCCCAACAATAAGAACACGATCATATTTAGGCATGATTTCAGCCAGAAAATCAGAAAAATCATTTAAAAAGTCCTTATTGTACTTGGGGGGCCGATAGACCACAACACACAACACTGTGTGAGAGCGACCAATCTCAAATAAACTCAGCTCAAAACTGCTGAAAGCGGAAGACAGCAATATCTGCTTACATTTATAATGACTCTTATATACAGTCGCTATTCCTCCTCCTCGGCCAGATTTTCGCGGGGAGTTAAGGTAGCAGCAATCATGGTGTAAAAATTCTGTGAAAGCGCTGGACTCACCATCACTCAGCCATGTCTCAGTTACACAGAGGAAATCCAATCCTCGGGTCGTGAAAAAATCCTTTAATGCAAAAGTCTTATTTGCTAGAGATCTAGCATTTACCAGTCCAAACCTGGCAGGAACCGGCGTATCCGCCGCGCTGGATGTTCGTGAAACCCGACGCAGAGACCGCAAGTTGCTGTGATTGACTCCGCGCCAGCGGGGACGAGGAGAGCAGGGGCCGCGGGGCTGGAACACCTCTTCCGGGCCGACGACAGGTATCAGCCAGGCACCGACAGAGTCCAGCGAGCGTCGGGGAATAACGAGGCTAGGCACGACTCCTAACTCAGTCCAAAAAGGCGTAGAACACCATGCAAGATGGGCCTTCAACCTCAGCAGCCGGCCACTACGTTTACCCCGGCGGCGAGTGCGCTTTCGTCGGCGCTCACGCCGAGAAGGTGGAGCCGGGACGTGCCAAAGGTAAGCCGGCAGCATCTAAACTTTGGGCACATGTGACATTTACAGTTTATATCTTATAATATAGTTTCTCATACCATCAAATGCAATAATCAGGTGTCTGGATGGTGAAATGCATATGGTATATGTATGCAGATGAGGATATGCATAGTAAAAACAGGCGTTGTACACTCCATATATGGTAATTTTGGTTATTTGTGCATGTACACACAATCTTCCGCTAACTGGGATTTATTAAGGGAACTATGCACAGGTTCTGGAGTACATACAGTTTTATAAATCATATTTTTTTAAATTTACCAAAATTCGGACTTTTGTGCTTATGCACACTTTTAGGAAGTACTCTAAGCTCAATGTTGTATCGATTTAGTGACACTAGTGGTCACTCTTGGGAGCATGAGACACCTTCTAATCTTTTATAAAATGCCAATGGGAATTGCCGAGTGGTATTTGCATGCTACTCCCCCGGACATACAGGTATAAAGGAGGGGGTGTGCATACCATTCATTCAGATTTTCTCTTCGGAGCCAAGTGGTCACTATTGCATTGAGAAAAAAGCGAGCTGAATTCCCACGCCGTCCATTCATCTCTGCTGGATCCTTACGGCGCATTACAGCGGCTTTTGCATGGGTGCACTGCAGAGATCTTCTTCTTCCTAGTGGCCGTCCATGAGACGGGTGGCATCTAATTCTAGCAGGGGGCTCGACGCCCGGGCGGGGCCACAGGGGCGGGCAAGGCAGTGCTGGTGCAGCCGCTGCATGGAGACGCCCTTGGCGACAAGCAGACGAGGTGCGTGATCTTGAGTCGCGCCGGTGCCGGATGTGGTGAATGGCCTCCTTCTGCTGCTTTACCATCAAGAACTGCTGGGAAAAGTCTCCGACGGTTTCGCCAAATAGGCCGGCCTGGGAGATGGGGGCATTCAAGAAGCGTGTCTTTGTCGGCCTCACGTATCTCAACCAGGTTCAGCCACTCTAGGACCAACAAAGTGGACATCGTCCGCCTGACTGACCGCAGCGCAACCTTTGCTACCTGGAGGGCAAGGTCGATACAGGGCACAGGTACACTGCAAGCGCTAGCGCTTATCCACTGGGGCATCACCGAGTAAACCCTGGCGAGGGTAGTGAGTACGGTGGAGCCGAGAGATCGGGATTGGTCAGAGAAAGGTGACTCCCACGAACCTGTCAGCTCCTTGTGCACTTCCGGGAAGAAAGGCACTGGGGCGGGACGTGGCAGTTAGTGGCACCGTGAGCACAGAAACCAATCATCCAGCCACGAGGTTTCAGTGGGAGAGTGGAGGGTTCCACTCCGGCCCGACGCTCGTGGTGGCCCGGGAAAGCATGTCCATCATTTTAGTGTCCGCCTGTGACTGGGCAACCACACCCAAGGGGGGAAGCCCAGCGGAGGTGTCCCCGTCAGACAGGATAAGCCCGCTCTCCGATACTGCAATCGAGATCTCATCACCTCGAATAAGAGGTTGAACTCATCCTGGGACAAGCCGGCGCACTCATCCGAATGCCTATCCGGAAGAAACGAATGTTTCGGGGAATGGGAGGTCCGCAGGGATGTAAACGGTGGAGGTGGTCCCACTGTGGTCCCCAAATTGCCCCCAGTGTTCACTGTGCTCTCCTCATACCCGTAGATAGAAGGATCAAGGCAAGGAGCTGCTGGGGTGGCTTTCTAATGAAAGCGAGCCGCAACCGCAACGTTGCCATGGTCGTTGCCTCGCAATGAGGACATGATGCATCTACAAAAGATGCCTCAGCATGGCCGGTGCCCAGACACAAAAGACAGCGATCGTGGCCATCAGAAGGTGAGAGGTATCGACCACAACCAGGAATTACACGCAATCGTAAAGGCATCTGTAAAAAAGATGCATCTTGAAAAGAAGTTCCGATGTGTGCCGCTCTTTAGTATACTCTTTTGTGAGGGGAAAATGCTATTTTAGAATATACTCTTAAGATCTGCTGAAGTGCCCAGGGGCGATCTCTATGGTGCATCCATGCAGAGAGGGGAGAAAGCCGCTGTAATGCGCCATAAGGATCTAGCAGAGGTGAGGGATGGAAATTGCTTAACACAGCTTGAACCATCGACCGTTCGGCTCTGAAGAGAAAATCTAATGTGCGGTATTCCCTCTTTTTAAATCCGTATGTCTGGGGAAGGGCATGCAAACACCACTCATCAATTCCCATTGGCCTTTTATCAAAGATCAGAGGTGTCTCTGGCTCTCAAGAGTGACCCCTAGTGTCACTACATCGACACAACATCGAGTGAGTGACAGATAGGGAACCCTGGCATCATCGTCCCATATTCTGTTTTTTTTTGTTGTTATTTTTTTCAGTCCAAAGGCAACTCCACAGAGTATACAGTCCATTTTTGCAAACTCCACTCAATAGAGACACTGGCCCATGTTATCCAACCCCACACGATGGGGTACACAGTCCATAAGGCAGAGGGATAGCACGGTGCAGGGGGGACTTAAGAGTTCACTATCCACAGTCCATTTTGAAAGCAACAGTAATCCAGTTCAAATACGGTTCGAGTTCAGTAAGACAATGGAATTTCCTCTTCAAATTTCCCTGCCGAGAGAAGCCATTGCATTACATCCACAAACAAATAGTTTTTAAAAAAAAATAGTTTACCCTTAGTTAAAACAGCCATAGCTTTGTTTCCTTATTCCCAACATCCCCCAACACAACACAACAGTTAGAATCCACCTTGGTATGCACAGAAAATAAACAACATTAACAGACAGCATGTTTCAGAATTATTTTTTTTTACAATTCAGTAGAACAATAGTGCACTGTCAACAAATTTTTTTTTTCTTTTCCCAACAATTAAGCATCAATTAGTCCAGTCACCTAACCACTTTGGTGGTCTCCTCACTCGTTGCAGCCTACCCCCTATTTGGCCATTAACAGTCCCTGCATGACTCTGTCGCATCGTGCTACCTTCACTGCACTGAACATCTTTATCCTCCTGTTCTGCCATTGGCACACAATATGTTTCATCAAGTACAGGCACTTTTTCCATGCCACTGACATTTCCAGGTTCTTCCGTGAAGAAGCGAGTGAGGTCCAGGTCAAGATCACTGAACTCTGCTCCAAGACTGGGAATAGGAACCTCCTGGGGCTGCTAGGCTTCTGAGCCTTTAAACACCCAGCTGTTCTCCAGAGGTTGCCGGGAATGGTACGGCTTGAGCTTATTGTGATGAACGACATTCACTTTTGCCTTTGGACTTTTCTGAATTCGATTCACCAAATCATCCAGGTGTCCTAGGATGAAGTAAGGACCCTCAAAAGCAGGAAGGAACTTCCTGATCTTATTTTTCACCCGTTTAGTCCCTTTTATGAGATACCACACAGCATCACTGTGGGGTGTCGACCTAGAAAGGCATCAGGAGACAATGCTCATAAACAATAAACAATTTGTTGGCCTTTTTTCCTCCTCCTCTTTGCATAGATATATATGTCTATTGGGCAAATGTACATACCATGGAGATAAAAACTTTGACCCTCCTCATGGAAGGTCCACTTCAGGACTGATTAATCAGACAAAGACACCACATTTTTAACCAAAGGATCAAACCATTTGACCCTCCCAGGGGAAAAAATAATCAACACAATACAAGATAAATACATAAATAAACAAACTCTTAACAATTAACATTAAAACATAAAATAATCAACATAACTACAGAAAATAACAAATACACCATAAATTACCACATCTAAACATTAACAATACATATACTATAATCAGTGAATGCTCCTCAACAGAAGGCCTTGTTGACCAGTCCTACATTACCCATAATTCCATGATTACTGTATAAAACAGGAAACATATAGGCTGGATTCTCTTAAAACTCACCCCTGGAACCATGCTGCATTCATGAACCAAGAGAGAGGTAAGAAGAATCAAACGAACTTCAAATTAATAAAACAAAAGAAAAACTTTTGTTGTATTTCTTTCTTGCCTAATGTGCACCCTTAGACAACAAAAAGACAACAAATACATATCATATGACTTATCACTTAAACATATAATGTGGGCATGTAGGACTCAAAAACAACCCATCACATCCACATCTTCCCCTTCCCCTGAACTCGAGAGAGAAAATCTGCCGTTACATTCTCTGACCCGGGACGATGTTTAACAACAAAATGAAAAGGTTGCATTGACAGACTCCAACAAGTTAAACGAGCATTTGTATCTTTCATTTGATCAATCCCTTTGAGGGCTCTATGATCAGTTTCAACAACAAAGTCTCAACCAATCAAGTAATATTTAAAGGAATCAAGAGCCCATTTAAGTGCCAAGCTTTCCTTTTCTATTACCGAGTACCTTGTCTCACGAGAGTACAGTTTTCTACTTAAATAAGCAACAGGATGCAAGTCATTTTCATGTGCTTGCATAATAATGGCCCCAAGTCCCACATCAGAGGCATCTGTCTGAAGCACAAATGTCTTTTCAAAATCAGGACAAGTCTGTTAACAGGGCCGCTCTAGTGGTGAAATGGGGTATAAACTTCTGGTACCACCCTGCTAAGCCCAGGAAAGACCTAATCTGCTTTTTCGTGACCGTAAGTGGACAGGTCTGAATGGTATGAATCTTTTGGACTTGGGGTTTTATAACACCATTACCCAATACAAAGCCCAAATACTCTGTCTCACCCTTTGCCAAAGAACACTTTGCTGGATTGATTGTCAATCCAGCCTCTTTAATTCGCTGAAACACTGTTGCAAGATGGTGAAGATCCATTTCCCAATTAGCACTAAATATAACTACATCATCGAGATAAGCTGCTGTAAAGTCTTCCAGGTCATGCAAAACAGCATTCATTAACCTTTGAAAGGTAGGGGGAGCCCCATGTAAACCAAAAAGAAGGACTCTAAATTGCATAAGGCTCGTAGGGGTACGGAAAGCAGTCAATGCTCGAGACTCATGTGCCAGGGGAACTTGCCAATACCCCTTACATACCCCTTCTATGGTACTAATAAACTTGGCTTCCCCTAGCTTCTCAATCAGCTCCTCAATAGGATAGGAGTCAAACTCGGAGACTGAATTTAAGTAATGGAAATCAATGCAAAAACATAAACTACCATCCTTTTTTGGTACCAACACCACAGGATTACACCACTCGCTTTGAGAAGGTTCCACAATACCCATCTCTTGCATCAACTTAACTTCCTCTCTAAAAGCTGAAGCCAATCTTTCTGGGATACGATAAATCATTCTTTTTACCCAAGCATTGGGTTTCAACACAATCTGATGTTCAGTGAGAGTGGTGCAAACTGGAAAACTTTTAAACAATTTAGGATCACATAATGCTTGAATTTGCCTTGTTTGCTGGTCTAACAAGTGAGCAAGATTGTTCTTCCACCTCTTCCTCTTCTTCAACAACCCTAATTAAATTTACCACCGCAGCCTCTTTTTTTTGGGAACCATGCCTTCAAGAGATTAATATGTAGGGTTCTATGAGAATGTAAACACCCCGGAGTGGCAATTTCATACGTTGTGGGCCCCAACTTCTTGGCAACCGCAAACGGTCCCTGCCACTTACCCAAAAGCTTATTCTACTCTGTTGGAAGCATGTTATCCTAGATCAAAAACCGGCTGTCTAGCCTTCTGAACATTTCTGTCTACTCTGTGCCTCCTGTAGGTTTAATTGCCAACTTTGTCATCAGCTCTAGTTTCTCCCTCATTTGCAACACACAATCAATGACATTTGTCTTACTTGATTTCTGTGAATTCTGTTCCCAGAATTCTTTCAACAGAGACAAAGGACCCCGCACCTCATCAGCTGAAAGGGGGAAAACCTGTTGAGGCCTGAGGAACTTCTCTATATGCAAACAATGAATATGGTAACCACTGGTCCCAATCGGACCCAGTGTCACTCACAAATTTACGGAGCATTTGAACAAGAGTTTGATTAAATCTTTCAACAGCCCAACTTTTTCTGGATGATAAGGCGTGGTCTTCAAACCTTTTATCGCCAACAATTGATAAATCTGTCGCAATAACTTTGAGGTGAAATTAGTCCCTCTATCAGTGAGTATTTCTTGAGGAAACCCCACTCTAGCAAAAAACTGAACCAAACAGAAGGCTACAGATTTGGCTTTAATGTTTGTGGCACGGTGGAGGGCGGGACCGGGGCGTGATTACGCATGTAACATTCCTCCCCCGTTCTTTCAGGCTGGCGAGAACTCCGCTACGGCGCATCCCTCTTCCTTCCCGGGTTTCGGCACCAATGTAACACGGTTCAAGTTCATGGGCAAGGAAGAGGTGGGAAACCGGCTTAACATAAACTAAAGGTTTAATGTAAAACACAAAAGCATAAACAAACACATAGGAAAACAGACATGTCCGTGATTAAGCTCTCTCTCTCTATCGCCGTCTGCGAGTGGCCTTTATCCCTCTTGACGGCTTAATTAGCCTGATACGGGACCGGGCATGTGTAATCACGCCCCGGTCCTGCCCTCCACCATGCCACATTGTTCTTCAAAGAAAAAACCTCAGGATATCGAGTTGCATAATCACAAATTACCAACATACAGGTATATTTGTTACCAGCTTTACTTCTTTCTAGAGGGCCTACAATATCCATGCCCAATTGTTGAAAGGGCACGTCTATTACCGGCAATGGCATTAAAGTAGCTTTTGGGGGGCCTCGAGGGGCAGTCCACTGGCACTCTGGATATGCCTTACAAAATTCAGCTATATCCTTGGTCATTCCTGGCCAGAAAAAGTGTTTACTGATTCGGTGATACATTTTATGGTGCCCCAGATGACCCACCCAGGGTATAGAATACAACCCATCACATCCTCACAATCACCAACCTTATAGCGTGTCCACGCAACTTTCTTGTTGTATTGCTTTTTGGCACGCTCAACAGATCGACCCAAAGCATCTCTGACAATTTGATGTGCCAACTCCAGCCTTTCTCTCATCTCAGCAATGTATTGTGGGGGAGTTTGAGCTGAGGTATTGCTGGGGGGCATTCCTGCTACTAGGTCAATGGGCTCTGTCAACTCCCGGCCAAACAGCATCATATTAGGAGTGAAGCCAGTGGAGCTATGTTTGGTAGCTTGTTAAGCCATCACAGCAAAGGGAACCATGAGATCCCTTTCCCAGTGACAACGTTCCAAAGTGGTGGCCAAGATTTTCTGGAGGGTGCATTAAATCGTTCGACTTGACTGAGGTTGAAAAGGGGTTGTTTGGGTCTTTTCAATTCCCAGTAGGTCACACATTGTTTGGAAGACCTCCGATTCAAAGTTAGAGCCTTGGTCACTAAATAGTGTCGACGGTGCTCCGTAGCGACACATCTATTCAGCAACTATAATCTTTGCAATGGTGACAGCTCGGTCATTGGGCAGGGTGTAGGCTTCCACCCACTTAGTGAAATAGTCCTGCACCACCAGAATGTAACGATTGAAACGTTCAGTTTCATTCATGGGACCCATCAAATCAACAGCGATCCTTTCTATAGGAACTCCCACTTGTATAGTGCCCATAGGCGCTTGAGGCCTCTTTGTGGGTCAGTCCTTTGCAGCACAGCTGGTGCACGTGCGATAACAAAGTGTAACATCAGCTCGCATCTGATACCAGTAATACCTGGTTTGCAGCCGAGACATCGTCCGCTCCACCCCGAATTGTCCACCCACTGGCCCATCATGCATCTGATGCATGACATCCTGGACAGAATACTTGTGGAAAGAGGATCTGTGGGTAAAACTCAGGACCCTCCATTAGATAGAAGCGGCATACAAGAATGCCATCCATTAGGTACAGTCTCTTCCACTGGCTCCAGTAAGCTTTTGTTGCCAGTCCATAGGGCAACACATCTTCCCAGGAGGGTCGTTCCTCACTTTCCTCTAGCCACCTTCTGATGGGGGCAATATCGGTGTCAGTTGCCTGGGCAGAACATAGTTCCTCTGCGGTTCACCCAAAGAACAGAGCAGCACTTGCTGTCATGACAGATTGTACTACCCCCATTGGACAGAACTCATGGGTAGCTGTTTCAGGTACATTGTTTGCAGGTCTGATGTCAAAATCACACTGAACTGCCTGGTGACAGAGCTTAGGGCTGCTCAAAGAGGTTCTTTGATGCTTTAGGACAAGTTGAATGACATGACCTTCTGGACAGCACATCTGCGTTTTCATGATAATTCCCAGGGCAATGCACAACCATGAAATCGTACTCCCCAAGCATCTCAAGGCACTGGGCCAATTGTCCCTCTGGTTCTTTAATTTTTATGAGCCACTGTAGACTACTATGATCTGTACATGTGGTGAACTCCACTACAGCCAACAATTCTCTACATGTGGTGCAGTAATTCTGTTCCGTAGGCGTCAACCCTCGACAACCGTATGCCAGCACACGTACCTCACCATGTTGGAGTTGGGATAACACAGCTCCAATTCCAAAGTTGCTGGCGTCTGTATCGAGAATGAGGTCACCACAGTCCATAGGATACCCCAGAACAGGAGCAGTGGTGAGTAGTTCCTTCAGCTTGTCAAAAGCTTGTTGGCTTTCAGGGGTCCACTGAAATCGGGCATGTTTTCTTAAGAGGTTATGAAGGGGCTTGGCAACTGTTGCAAAATCTCTAACAAAACGTCTGTAGTAAGATGCCAAACCAATGAATTGCCAATTTTCATTAACACTGGTGGGCTGTGGCCATTCTTGAATCTTCCGCACTTTCTGAGGGTCAGTGGCAATGCCCTCCACCGAAACAATGTATACCAGGTAAATCACCTGGCAGCAAAAGAGACAACACTTGGCGGGCTTCAATTTGAGGTTGGCCTGACGTAACCTCTCGAACACCTGCGCTAGGCGCTGAATCATTTGTGGAATGCCCTACCAGAGGATATAAAAGGGTTGAAATCTTATGTTCTTTTTAAAATTAAGTTAAAATCTTTTTTAAAATTGAACCAATTATGTAACCATTGAGATTGTTGTAGTTGAATTGATTGACTGATTTATTTATTTATAGTTTTATATGGCCTTGACGGTATGTGTGTGTGTGTGTGTATGTATGTAGTTTTATGTACTTATTGTATGTGAACATAGGTATTGTCTGTGTAATGTTATGTTTGTTTTGACCTGCATGGGGGACTACGAATGAAAAATAGCCTTTGGCTAAATCCGGTAAAATACATGAAATGGCAATTATATGTTAAAAATTGTGCATGGTCCCTTTATAAATAATAATAAAAAAAAATTCCTTGACATCCTTCCCCAGCACGATGATGTCGTCCAAATAGACAAGGCAGATTTCCCATTGCATTCCAGCCAAGACATGATCAAATAAGCGTTGGAACATTGCTGGGGCATTGCAATGACCAAAAGGCATCACATTCCACATAAAAAGCCCCTTCCTGTTGCAGAACGCTACTGCCTGTCAAGCCTCCAGAGTCAACTCCACTTGCCAATAGCCTGAGGCTAGATCTAAGGTGCTGAACCATTTCACATTGGACAGAGAATCCAGGGTATCCTGAATTTGTGGAAGTGGGTAAGCATCTTTAATAGTGCATTCATTCAGAATTCTGTAATCCACACATGGTCGGTAGGTCTAGTTTTTCTTTTGTACCAATTGGCGAAGCCCAGCTGCTATGGCTAGGGACAACTAAGCCAGAGTCAAGATTTTGCTGGATCTGGTTATCAGCATTTTGCTGTTTTTCGAAAGCCATTCTCCTTGGCTGCTGTTTCACTGGCGGATTCGGCCGGGTTTGAATGTTGTGTTGCACCAGGTTAGTGCGACCGAGGTCAGTCAGTCCAGTAGAGAAAACATCCCCATTGGCACTAAGGAGCTCTACCAGCCCATGTTTTTCTGTTTCCCCAAGACCCACCGTACTCTCTGCATACAGGGACTGTAGATGACTTGGAACAGCCATGGAGGATGGGCTTGCAGATGGCAGCTCTGAGTTGGTGACTCGTACAACATCTGCAGGCTGGAGAAACCTGGCAATGACTCCTTTCTTTATTCTCACAGCAACGGTTCCTGGGTTATACAGCCTGATGGGAATTTTATAATTTGGATGAGCATCAATTACAATCCATGCAACCAACACCCAGTGTTTCTCCATGAACCCTTTTGTTGGGCACAGTAACACTTTGCCCTGTACATTCTCTCGAAAATGGGTATTGCCTGGCATGATGTATTCACGTCCTGCCTCAAGGACAGCGGTGCATGCTATTCGAACAACATGTGCCCTGGGCTTGGTTTTAGGATTAAAGTAAGGTATTTGATCACCGAACAATACAATTTTCTGGCTGCCAAACTCGAGGCCTGCTTGTGCTTGCTCCAGGAATGTGTGTCCAAGAATGGCTTCTGTGCCCTTTATTACATCGGCTACAATGAAGTTAACACTGACTGTATTGGTCCCAACCTGTATCGGCATGTGAACTTCCCCAAGAACATCAACATTTATAGGGCTTATTCCTTGAAGAGCCTGCACTGTCGATAGCTCAAGCGGGGGTCAAACACCTGCATTAATAGCTTCATAGCAGTGACGAGGTAACATATTTGTCCTGGCCCCGCTGTCCAAGAGGGCACATAGCTCCATGTTGTATAACAGAGTATGTATACACATTTCAGGACCAGTGCCCTTGACTTAAAGAACAGTGGAGGTAGGTTGGATGTCTGTAGACTGGTGTACTGCTGGAGTTACAAGATGCAGATCGAGCCTGGGTGATGGCAGTTCCGTCTCATATGGCCAATACCTTGACAGTTATGACATAAGATTTCTTCCCAATTTATTTTTCCTCGCTTGTTGAATTTTAGTTGATGAGGTTTGGATTCGACTCTGAAGTGCTTCTGTCTCTGCCCAGGGGGTGACAACACTGAATTCTCTCCCTCACCTTCACTCTGTTCGGGTTATTCATGTAATGCAGCTGCTCTGGTTCTCCATTCCGTCTGTCTTAGGGTGGACTGCATGAGTTTGATTACGCTAGTGGCTGTTCGTCGTGTGGTTTCATATCTATGTGCGATATAATAAGCACAACCCAGCGTACGTGGGAACTCTTCCAGTAGTCTTTGCATGATGTCAGCATCTCCCTTGGCATTAGTGAACACTTCAACACTGATAGAGTCCTGTTCTCTCTCAGAGCGATCTGCATAAACAATGGAGACTTTCTCATAGATATCATCCCTTAACACATGTTGCGGCTCACCTGTCTTGCTTACCCTCTGCCTCAGCTCTATCCCAATGGCAGCAGCGTGTTTGGATGATGGGCCTTACGCGGCGTCCACTTCCTGCACTCTGCGAGCATAGTCCCATCGGCCCGACCTGGGGTACTTATGGATCACTGCACCTGCTGCACCTACTAAACAAAACCTCATCTGCACAGTCATTGTCCTTTTAGACCAGCGATTAGCTTTGGCGCAATCCTCAAAGCGATTTAGAAACTCTCTCCATGATGTTGAGCCATCAAACTGAACTGGTCGGAGCGTAGGAATTCTTTCTTTTGGGGTATTGCATTCCTCTTCGCTGTCAGATGATAGATCGTATAATGCCTGGCAGGGCTTTCTTCCTCGCTGGCTGGGTCTAGCAAGCTTGGGGAAACAATGCTCATCAGCATCTGGATAAACAGCATTACTTTCAGTCTTATAAATGCTATGCTGAACTGTACAATTATCATGTTGACATGAACGGCGATTCATTAGTGATATGTATTGTGACATTTGTTTAGCTGCTAGCTCTTTGCACGTGGCCTGTGGGTAGTTCAGATTTGCCGGAGTGCTCTGTATAAAACATGGTGTATCAAGTCCACTGTCATGCATAAACTAATTTCCCACCCCGATTTTGGACATGGGTTGTTTTCTTTCATTGTTCACAGTGCTATTTGCGACTCATAGCAATATGTGGGCCTGTTAACTAGAGCTGATTGAGGGCACGGGGCAAAACTTGGCTTAAATGGATTATTATTACTGTCAGTACTTGGCATTTGAACATCCATTTCATTTAACCAGTCCGTGAATGAGATGGTATACGTTTTTCCTCATTCTCTGCCATTACAGACATAGTAGGGTTCAACTGACTGCTAATATTTACATTGGGATATTTTCTTGTCATCCCTGCTTTCTCACGAGCATCCGTCATTTTTGCTGTCTCTCTCTGATAACATCTGCTTCACAGTATAATCCAAATGCGACAAACTTATCCCGGACGAGCCCCCAGTGTTATCTTGTACTCCAGCGGCGATCTCAGCAGCTATGCGTGTGTAACAGTTCTTTTAGTTCATGTTCGTGTAAATGATGAGTTGGACCGGATTATCCCAAACATGCCGCTTTATTTCCACATATCCATACAATAAATCTTCTGTATTGCAGTGAACCTAAATTCCCAGGTGGTTCAAGAGAATGTATTAAAAACAACTCTATGGCTCTCCCATATTTTTACCGAGCCACACTATGACCATGCCTTTTCCCGGACTTCACTACCCATCAATCACTCCGTTTGGACTACAAAAACCACAGTCTTACAATCTTAAAGTAATAGTTCTCCCCTCCACCCTAGTCCTGCAACACTGGCGAGAGTAGGGCAATGATATCGCTTGATTAACGATGATTGACAGAATTCCAGTTAATGACAAGTGTCTGTGAAGATGACAGCAAAAAGAGAGCGAGAAACAGAAGAGAGAGAAAACACAAACAGACACACGCCGATTCCATTCGGGAACATAACATCCCTCATGGGAGTTTTGGTTTGTTTTTTGCCCTTTTTATTGTGTAAAATAAACCCATTATTTTTTCACTTTGCGTTTGGGTCTTGAGCCTTTCATTCCCTACACTCTGATCATGACAAAAATAAGTCCATATCATTCGGTCACTGTATTCCAAATAGCTTTTTCAAGTCATTATTGTATGTATTATAGTCATTATTCACTGAAAATATGTCTTTAAAAATCTTGCTTGACAGTAGTCACCATTCACTTTTATCCAAAAATCGGATTAATGGCAATATATATAAAACACATACTTGTACAAATTTTTCAAAATACTTCAAAATGACCTATTTCATATATGTAACACATTGCCTGTGCGTTAAATATAACATAACATATATGTTAAATTATATGAACTAATTTTATATATACATGCTCATATATGGCCATAAGCATTTACAGTAGAAATCTTAAATGACAGTTAACAGTTTACAAACATTTTCATTGCAAGGGTCAAGGGAAAAGGTGGAAAATCTGATAAATTACATTAAAAAAGCTTTTTATGCAAGAACCCTTCACTAATATTATAATTTGACTTCAGGAAAAAAATTAATTGCTTCAAAAGAGTTTGGCCCCTTTAAGAAAACAACACATCAGGAACGCCTGACTCAAAGAATCTGGGATTTATGCAGAAGTGAATAATACTACTAGTAATCTGATAATCGATGCAGGCATTGCTGGTTGGTTTGTGCAGTTCTCTGGCTCTGGTTGGCTAACGCTGTTCTGTTTGTTTGTTATTTTGGTTCAGTCAGCAGACATTGCTGTGTGAACGGTTTGCTCTGTTGTTTCCTGGTGCAAAGTCATCTTTGACCTCTCTGAACAGTCCATTAATCCTGATCTCTCCTTGTCACTTGTTTTCTTGTTCTCTGGCTCTCTCCCTGATTCTCAAACACTTTTGCTTTCTATCTCAGTGCTGTGCATTCAGTAGACCGTCATGGGTCACTTCTCCTCCCTACGAGCAGTTGCCTTGTGGGTCACACAAACAATTCTGTTCAAGGCTGCAAAAACTACAACAAAAGTCTTTCTTTCTCTCCCTTTCTCTTCTTTTCTTACATAAAGTATAAGACCCACAAACTCCCTTAGATGTGAGTGGGGTGTTTGTCAATACCATTTTATGTAACGGATGCCTTTTCCCTTTTGGAAAGATGATTTTTAAAAAGGTACATTTCTGTAATCATTTCAAATATTCAGACAAAAATTAATTTCAATTCTAATTAATTGCACTATAAATTGCACCCTAACCCATCTCAAGCTAAATTAATACAAAAAACTTGGGTGTAAACAGTGGCAAAGTGAGACACATTGTACGTATGCTTCCGTTACTAAGCATAGTATTAAGTTCATCATTAACTGGTTTGGGATGACATTGATGCAGCTATTTTGACTTAATGCAGTTAATTTCTTAGAATTTTTATTCCATTTTAATTCTACTTAAATTCAAATTATAAATCTGCACACAATTTATTACTATTTATTTAGGAATTTAATTGGAATTGATTAGGTATAATCATAGGTATAGTAAAGGAGGAAAGAACAGTGGATGCAGACACAACAGGCAAAAGTTGTTTTACTGGCAAAAACAATCCTCATTAGTGCTTAATGTGAACATCCTGCTGGAGTAAATGGATGGTTTAAAGGAATATTTTACCCAAAAATGGAAATTCACCCATGCCATTCCAAATCTAAATAATTTTCTGTCTTCTATGGAATACAAAAGGAGAAGTTCAGCAGAATGTTCATGTTGTGCTATCAAGCTCAAAGTACAAAAAAGTACTATAAAATTAGTCAAAATGATTAGTTTGCTATATTCCACATTGATCAAGTCATTTCCAACACAATTGCTATGCATATGATAACTTTGTTTGAGGAACAGATGAAAATTGAGGTTGTTATTCACTGATAATCTTCATAATCATAATTCACAGATAATATTATGTATACTATTCAAATTCTTGTATTTATATCACTATATTAGTATTATTATTTATGTATATTTTTACATTGTTATTAAAATTGACTGATTCATATGGCAGAGAAAATAACTGTAAAGTTTTGGTTGTGCTCTAGTGAGATTAACAGGTGTTTAAGAGTTTCTCTTCACAAGGAGTCACATGAAACTATCCAGGGGTTGATCGCTTGAAGGCGAGCTCTGCTTAAACTTTGCTACAATTATCCTTTTAAGCAATATTAACTGGTGAGAACTGTAATATTTGTGTTTGTTTACTGTCCCTGGAGTGCAGGATGTCAAAAAATTTGAAATCAGCGGCCTGTGGGTACATTAAAAAGCACTTACATTCTCACACAGTAGACGACCTAGCAGAATCAAGATGGCAGAAGTCCAGTCAATAGTGACAGCGAGCCTCATGACATACATTAGGTCAAGATTTCTGGAACGTTTATGCAGCACGACCGAGATGGAGGGCCTTGTGGAAATATGTCGAGTTATCACATCTATGGAGGTGAAACTTTCCCCTCTGACCGCAAGAATGGATGATGTTGAGAAGCGAGTCAAGTCTTTGGAGTTGGAAAAATTAGAGGATATGGAAAATCTGAGATGTAATAATGTTTGTTTTGTTGGAATCCCCAAGGGAAAAGAAGGTAATTTGCTGATGTTGTAGGTTCAATGTTATTCTTTACTGGTGCCTATTTTATTTTTCATTTTATTTAACATATTTATGTACAATTTAATGGCAAGGTTTATTTTAAGAAAGAAAGAATATTTTTCAGTTGATGCTTCACAGTCTACCACAGCAACCAGTCGCTCATAAATGGCATCTGTAACATCTCAAAATTACTGCACATTGGACTGAAAACAAGTCTGTTTAACCTCATCTGTAATTGTTCTCTTTATAATTTGGCTGATGACATCCACAACTTTATTTATTTAAAGATTATGTCTTTTGAAAGGAAACTCAAAAGAGAGCCTCTGTCCTTTGCCCAATTGTCATGGTGCTTCTTGCTTTGATCAATACAAGTGTTCAAGTGCTTTTGAAGACACATATCATATTTGCTCAAGTGTATTATCAACTCTAGGACGTTGCCATGAGTAACTGCAGTGTTTTCCAATGTATAAGCAGCAGTTTGGCACCATTTATCCTCCCCTCACTTGAGGCTCTCCACCTCATGCCACACGGCATGACGGTTTGTTTGTGTGTGTGTGTGTGTGTGTGTGAAACAATGAAGAGATAGCGGGCCCAATTTATAGCGGGCAGAGCGGCCCACTGGGAATTCTCCCGATTCCACTGCGGGCCTGCACGTATGGTAAGAAATGGAAAAGGTATTTGGCTTTTCTGGAGGGCTCTCGGTGAGGATCATGTGGAGAGAAACAGAAATGTGGTGGTAACTGTAAATTCCATTCTTTGTGGAATTGTTTTCTCTGTGTTGATTTTTATATTTTTATTTTCTCAAATATTTTTTCTTCAGAGCCGAGGGGTTGATTCGCAGAGAGCTGAATTCCACTGCCGGTCCATTCACCTCACTAAGAACCGCATGCTGTTGGATATAGGCCGCATTTCAGCAGCTTTCTCTCCCTCTGTGCGATTGATGCAGAGTATGCCCCTGGGCACTTTGACAGCTAAAAGAGTATATATTCTTGCAAATATAAGAGTATATTTCCTCTAAAAGAGCATGCACAGATGGATAGTGTCTTTTTAAAGACGCCTTTCCGCCTGTGTGTAATTCATGGTTGCACTTGCTATCTTTCCGCTTCTGAAGGCCAAGAACGTTGCCATGGTCATGTTCTCATTGTTCGTTCGTGGATGGTTCATGTTCTCATTGCGAGAACATGACCGGATGGTTGCGGTTGTGGCTTTTCCTTCTTACACCAGCCACCCTCCATGCTGGGCCTTCTACCTACGGGTCCGAAGGGAGGTCGGTTGACGCTGGAGGCGATTTGGGGACTCCAATGGGTGCGGCTCCACAGGGTAATCCCCCTGCTGTAGTGTAACAGTCCACCAACCCCTGAAGCTCGCGGCTTGATGATTGGTTCCTGGGTTCGGGTCGCAGCATACGACCGCGGCTCCTTTCTTCGTGGAAGTGCATGACGAACTGATAAAGACATGGGGAACACCTTTCTCTGTCCAAACCTGACACCCCAGTTCATCCGATATCACTACCTTCGATGGCAGGATGGCCGATGGATATATGGAGGTGGATAATGCGGTTGTGGTGCACCTGTGCACGAGGGTAGTCCTGATCCTGATGTGATGCAGGAGCTGCGCTTGGCGACCGCCCTTGCCCTCTGGGCGATGAAGGTCACAGCATGTGCACTCAGGCAGGCGATGTCCACCTTGGTGCCACCTATGGCTGAATCTGGTCGAGATTAGGGACGATGACAAGGTTAGTTTCCTGAACCCTCCCATTTTCCAAAGCAGCCTATTTGGCGACACCATCAACTTTGTCTACTACACCACCAAGAATTAATGGGCAGAGGTGATACAGCACAACTTGCCCTGATCCCGTACCCAGTCTGCTCTCAGAGGGTGTCCCCTTGCAGTGGCAAAAGCCACAGCCTGAGCCAAGACCCCCCACAGGAAGCTGATGACCCCCACCTCGGCCCGATGCTAAGACCCGAGGAAGGATCCTAAGCACCCCTAAGCACGTTTCTTTTGTGTACCCAAATTTTCAAAAGACAGAGCGGTATCCTCATTCCTTGTGTCACACAGCCTAATAATGCTTATGGGCACCATTATCATGGCAACCGGACATTGAGCACCACACTTACACCCATGGCCAATGCTTGTTACAAGCTAAGAGGACAGTCAGAGGCCTCCTCCCCCCCTGTCACTGACCCGCCCTATGCAGGGGTACACGGAGTATGGTAAGTACTTCGAGGTTCCCCTCAGCGCAGCCACGAGCTCGGGACGAAGCATGGCTCCTCGACGTGGCGTTTCCTGCTCCCCCCCACCGTGAGGCCCCACCCCCAGGTACGTTAGACACGGTTGTCTGGTACGTCAGATGCCCTTTACCTGGAGCTTGGAGGTATGGCTAGCGCTCTCCAACCCGTCGCAATGGTTGGCCAGTACCATCGACTCGGCTATGCGAGTGAAGGTGAAGGGCGATAATGTCACCACCCTGCACGTGGAGATCATGGTCCTTCTGCAGAAGGACACGATAGAACCTGTCCCTCAAGCCGAGATGAAGAAAGGGTTCGACAGCCTTTACTATATCATACCAAAGAAAGACGGTGTAATGCGGCCAATCTTGGACCTGCGAGTTCTGAACCGGGCTTCACACAGTATATTGAGTCCTGCTCAAGATACTGATGTAAAAACACATTTTGATGTGCATCCGGAATCAAGATTGGTTTGCGACGGTAGACCCGAAGTACGCGTATTTTCACATCTTGTTCTACCTCAACACAGACCCTTCCTACGGTTTGCTTTCGACAGCCAGGCATATCAGTACAAGGTCCTCCCCTTCTGCCTGTCCCTGTCCCCTCGCATCTTCCCAAAAGTCACAGAGACAGCTCTTTCCCCATTTAGGGAAGTGGTTATCCAGATACTCAAGTACCTTGATGACTGGCTGATTCTAGCACACTCTCGAGAGTTGCTGTGCGTGCAGGAATTTGGTGCATCTAGGGCTTTGGGTCAACTGGGAAAAGAGCAAGCTCTCCCCAGTTCAGTGTATCTCTTTTCTCGACATGGAGTTAGACTCAGTCTCAAGGATAGCGCGCCTCACAATCGAACGCATGCAGTCAGACAACACAGTGATTGTAGCATATATAAATCACCAAGGTGGCTTACGCTCTTGTTGCATGCCGTAACTCGCCCGCCATCTCCTCCTCTGGAGTCAGCAGCGGCTGAGGTTGCTGTGGGCCACTCATGTCCCGGGCAGCCTCAATGCCACAGCAGATGCATTGTCATGGCTGGCAACGCTCAGCGGAGAGTGGAGACTCCACCCCCAGGTGGTCCAGCTGATTTGGAGTCGATTTGGTAAAGCACAGGTAGACCTGTTTGCTTCCCAGGAATCCTCCCACTGCCAGCTCTGGTGTTCCCTGATGGGACCCCCCCTAAGGACAGACACTCTGGCACGCAGCCGGAGGAGGATGAGGAACAAGTCACCCTCGTGGTCCCATACTGGTCCACCCAGACTTGGTTCTCGGACCTCACACTCCTCACGACAGCCCCACCCTGGCAGATTCCTCTTAGGAAGGACCTTCTTTCTCAGGGATGGGGCACAATCTTTACATCATGCACCATTCCGTGTTGATGTAAACACACAAGCCACCACCATGAATCTTACCGCGCAGAGCTGCAACTCTGTCGCTGAGCCACGTCTCCGTGAAATCTGTGATCTCTTTCAGTCAAAATGCTTCGCACTCGTCTCGCTTACTTCCAAGAGCCAGCGCCCACTCTTTCATCATGGGGCTCTCGCATGGATCTGGCTGAGGAGTGAGAGACGAGTCCGTCCCTATTGCTCGCTCTCTCCCCAGATCCAGCTGGTCCTTCTCGTGAGCCTGAAGCGCGCTTCGGCGCCTTTTCGGTTCACGAGGGGGACGCAGAATCTCAGAGTCTGCGGACTTTGAGCTACCCGCCTCTGAACATTCCATGCACAATAACAGAGTGGCTGAGGAATTACTGAAGGTGGTTACTCGGGCTGTGGCCAGGCAACAGTTATACTGTACCCAGCCCCGCCCCAGTACTTCTAGAAGGGAGGCTCGAAAACAGAGCATGGCAAATCACGTTCCCCCTCGCAGAGACTGGGGACCAGCTTGTCGCCATCAGCAGCCCCGAAAGCAAGACCTCAGGACCGTCATCTCTAAGAAGAGAAAGCCCTGACAGTCTTGCGCCCAGCCGTGGGGGTAGCTCCTCCCCCTTGGGACAGGTCGTGTGAAACAACCTGGCAGTGTGGAATAAACTGTTTCTATGAGGGCCCTAAGAACAGTAGAAAAAGGCTACAGAATTCAATTCGTTCGCTGTCCTCCACGTTTCAATGGTGTGGTTCCTACTACTGTGAAACCGGCAAAAGCATGTCTACTTTGGGAAAAACTGCAAATCTCTTGGTCAAAGGGGTCATAGAACATGTTCCCCCTCCAGAGAGAGAGTCAGGTTAATAAAGTGATACTTCCTGGTCTCTAAGAAGGATGGAGGGTTGCGTCTTTATAACTTCAAGGCTTGAATCGCACAGAGGGCGTTCAATTTCAAGATGCTAGCCATCAAGACTGTCGTGTCTCAAATCCAACATCGTGATTGGTTGGTCACGAACGATCTCATGGAAGCACACTTTCATATAGAAAGTCTGCCAAAACACAGGAAGTTCCTGAGGTTCGCTTTCGGGGGTGAAGCTTTCCAATTTCGGGTTCTTCCATTCGGTATAGCCTTATCACCCCGCACATTCACGGAATGCATGGATCACAAGAACTGGCATTAGAGCACAGGGATATCATCTTTGCTCATCTGGTTTCTCTGGTGTTGAGGCTCAACGCCAAGAAAAGCATCCTCTCTCCCACTCAGAAAACTACCTATCTGGGGATCGTATGGAATTCAATTAAAATGTGGGCACAAATGTCTCCCGCTAGAATCGTATCCATTCAGAACACCCTGAGCAATGTCAGGCTAGGCCAAGGTTGCACTGTTCATCAGTATCAACGAATACTAGGTCTCATGGCATCTGCATCCTCGGTGATCTCTTTGGGCCTTCTGCACATGAGACCATTTCAGTTGTGGCTCAAAGACAAGGGATTTCATCCAAGGGCAAGTCCCCTAAGGGTTACGCGCTGCGTGTTACGTACCCTTTCTGTGTTATTCAGACCCCAGTTCCTCACTTTGGGTCCCACACTAAGTGTGTCTTGCGGTCACAGGTTGCTAATGACAGACGCCTCCCTGACGGGCTAGGGAGTGATCTTAAGCGGTCGCCCAGCTCAAGGGGAATGGAAGGGTGTCAGCTCGATTGTTACATCAACTGTCTCGAGTTAACGGCTGTATTTCTGGCCCTGAAATACTTCCTCCATGGGCTGCCATGTCTTGGTGTGTATGGACAACTCTGCAGTAGCCTCTTACATAAACCATCAAGGAGGTCTACGTTCATGCCAGCTGAACAGACTGGCATGGCAGATTCTCCTTTGGGCCCAGGGCAAGCTCCTGTCAATCAGGGCAGTTTATAACCCTGGATGTCTGAATGTGGTAGCAGATTTACTGTCCAGACAGAAAATACCAACGGGGGAGAGGAAACTCCACCCCGAGGAAGTGGAACAAATCTGGTTGAGATTTTACAGAGCAGAAGTGGACCTCTTCGCCTCCAAACAGACAGCGCAATGTCCCCTCTACTTCTCTCTGAGTCACCCAGGCCCCCTTGGTCTGGATGCGATGGCACATAAATGGCCCAGAATGCACCTGTATGCATTTCCTACAGTTTCTCTGATCCCGGGAGTCTTGGCCAGAGATTTCCAGCAAGAGTCCTGCCTCTTACTGATAGCACCGCGTTGGCTGAACAGGGTATGGTTCTTGGAGATAATGTCTCTTCTCGATGGCTCGCCTTGAGCAATTCCGTATAGGAGCGACCTTCTGTCTCAGGCACAGGGGACAATATTTCATCCCCGGCCCGTGATGTGGAACCTTCATGTTTGGCCCCTGAAGGGTACCGACTGAGAGACACTGGGCTTTCACCTGATGCTGCGCTTCACTGCCATACTGATGATGCCCGGGACTGCTCTTCAGACAAAATACCTGACGATACACCTGTGACACATCTATTTATAGGCCTGCTACAGGTGCATCCTGATGATGTCATCAACAGAGGCTATAAATTCTAGTCAGTTTCATTGACGTGTCACAGCTGGTCACTCCTAAAGACTTTCCCAAAGCGCTAAATCAGCACAGCATCTTGTTCCGCTTTTATCAGGGAACAGGGGTTACACTTAAGTAACCCAAGACATACAATGGACTAAGGCTGGCAAGCGTTACATTGCATAAAGAATGTTAATGAACCTTTTAAAATCCAAGCAGTGGCACACCGCCAAATTATGAGCACCACTGCTGAGATTTTACCTGGTTCATTAATGCAAAGGGGAAACACTGATCATGCTGCAAAAAAGGTTCCATTCCAACAGCTGACATATTTAGCATTAAAATTCATTACATCTACCAGTATGCAAATGGCTTATCATCCTTATAATGTCTCTTATTTAAAAAAGTAATGACAACAAATAAAATGTCCATTTAATTTTTAAAGTTCAACTAATGGTCAGTAGTACATTTAATGTGTAATATAAGTTGTAGGCAAAAAGTGCAGGCCATTTTAACGTTGAGTTTGAACTCTACTTCATGCTCATGATTCTGAATTAACTCCCTTTCAAGCTTGTTTCTTCTTATCTGTCAGCCTTGATAATTCACTTTAAATTGTTTATTTGTCTTTTTTCAGAGTTACAGAATATTAAAATAGCTGCAATAATCCTATATAATTATGCATTTACATAAACCCATTTTAAGCTGTAAAAATAAAATACATCAGGCCCACTGCACTGACACACTGACAATGAGAGCGCATCCTGCAGCCAACACAGTTTACAGCTTCAGCACTGCAATGAAAGTAAACATACAACCGCAGGAGCGTGTGTTGGGGTGTGTGGGTGTTTATTGTACCGGCTGAACTCCACACAGAGCAGGTAGGCTTTGCTGTCTCTTTTTTTGGCACCCAAACACACACATCTACTTTTCTGAAACTCATGAGCAGTGGCAGCTGAGTCACTCAGCAGACACACATGACTTCAACTGCCAACATTTCTCACAGAAAGAGCAGATAGGCCACATACACATTACACAGTTTTAGCAGTGACTGTCATGTTAAAAGGGATAGCACATTTAAAATAAATAAAAATACAATTCTGTTGTTATATACACACCTTCATATCATTCCAAACCTTGGAATGACTATCTTTTGTTGAACACAGAATGTGATTTTTATTTCTTCATTTAATCAAAGTGAACGAGGACTGAGGCTGTCAATGGGTAAGAAAAAGGGCAAGGTGTTTGTAGCTTTTCTTTGGTGGAAAAGCACTTATACTCATCACAGATGATTTGAAATGAAGTTTGAAATGACGTAGCATTGTGATACTCCAAGAACTCAATATATTCTTATTTTAGCATCATATATTACTTCTAATAAAAAAAAGTGTGTGGTTCATATATGTGCTTAATACCACCTCATGCTCAAGTGCTGGTCTGGATGAACTCGGCTAATGTCATTTAATTCCAACTTAATGAGTCTATTTGCATTTTCATCATCCAACTGCACTGATAAGCTTTCAATCTCTGTCGTTCCATATACCCTCAGAATTTTGCCTCAGCTCCGTTGAGGTGTACCTATTTGCCTCATAGTCAAAGATTTCACACACGGGTTAGGACTCATCTTCAAATCCAGAGATGGTACGACAGATATGGCTGCCATGTCGTACAGCCGCTCACGACAGTGGACATGGAATACTATGGAGAGCAATGTCAAGTCAGGTTCAGCTCAAACATCTGTGTTATCGCCAAACTTAAGATTTTTTTATTTTATTTCTCATTGTCATCTGAATATTGCTGCATAATCAGAATAACTGTAACAAAAAATAGCTAAAGAGGATCATAAATGGCTTTTTCTTTCTGGGTAATTGGTGATCACAGATTAGAAAGCTTCTCCAGATAAGTAATCATTTACTGATACTAATTATATTTTCTGTGGTTATAGGACTGTCAGAAACATTTGATAAAATGTTTATAAAACATGTATCAACATTGAGAATATCTGTCTGACTAAAGGGACTGTAAAACCTGACAATTATTTGAAACTTTTACACAAAGCTTTGTCAAGCCAACATAAAATGTTTTCTGTCATGTCATTTGTTTGGTGCTGCTAGTGACACACAAATGTAATCTTTAATGCAGTCCACGTTTGTTTTTTTGTTTTTTTGCTGGAGCATGTCTTATGTTTACCTATAAGTGAGTTTGAGCAGAAGAAATAAACCTTGTGTAAATGGTCAGATTTACGCTAAGCTAAAATATTTTTTCTAGCCATTTTACATGCATGTTACCAGCCACGATCATATTTTTATCAAGAACATTTACGTTGGAATATAATTCATTTTTTTCTACTAAGACCTTTGATATTAGGGCAAAAATCTTATTATTGATAATCATTTTTGCATTGTTTTCTTGTAAAAATATTTTCCTTAAAAAATTTAGATTTAGGTTTTAGAAACAACACTACATAAGATATTTATGTTTTTCAGAGAATGTATTTTTAACATGTGTATTTTGTCTTACTGTACTGGTAGAGTTTATATAGTCAAAACAAGTGAAAAAAATCTACCAGTGCTGAAGAAGTAATCAAAAGTATTTAGAACACATTACTGACCTTGAGTAATCTAACGGAATATGTACAGCATGTATTCTGTAAACTGTAGTGGAATACATTTCAAAAGTAAACCTCCCAACCCTGACTGATCGTGCACAGAATGCCATTGGATCAACAGATTTTGAAATCCCTTTTGGGCAAATATGATCCTACAATTAATCAAGTTTGGAGTCTCAGATGTGTTGTACATTTGTACAACAAAGCTTAGGTGATATACTTTATATTATCATATATTAGCTAACAATAGGTTAGAATTAAATATGTTAAATTAAAATAGGTTAGATTTATGATACTTTAATGCTGATTTTGCATTCTTTTTGAGAGTTGAATGCTCCAGTTCTCAGTAATTGTTACTGCATGGCAAAGAGCATCTTAATAAATAAGTTAATCACCAAAAAAAGGAACAGACCATTACACAATCTGGTTTTTCTGTGCCCAAATATACACATTGACCTACAACATACTCCACCTATAGACCTCTCCTGCAATAGTGACTGAATAGGTCACAGTTTATTCCCAAAGAGAATGCTTAGAAACATGTTGAAACAAGTGATATCACTATTTATTCTGCATGGCAAAGGATTTATCTGTGCAAGCATGCTTTGGATCTCTGTTGGCATTTGCCTTTTATTTCTTATCTTCTGTTAGCAGATTAATTAGCTCTGTCATATCCTCTCTATATGTGGAAGGTAAATGTCATCATGTTCCTTCCAGATGTAAATGTTCTAAACTAATGTCAACTTCATACTATCTTCTTCCAAACCAAGGGTATAGATTTGACTTGAACATTGAACATGTCCACCCCCACGTATTTAAATATGTATATTTATATATTTTATATAAATATAAAAATGGGATTCAAATGATAAGGTGAGATATAAAATGTACAATATTGCATGTTATATATATGAAGTTTTGCTTACTTTTTCAGCATTACACAAAATTCTGGTGAGTAAAAACTAAAATTTACTAGACAATGGCAATTCTTTCTCCAACATGACCATAGAGGGTTGCCTCAATATGCATCAGACAGAATCTGCATAGAATCAGTATTTTTGTAGTGTAGCTTTGACCGATTTGAGCTATGAACACCTTTCCAACTGTTATTGTCATCTACTGAAAAATGTAGATGACAATAACAAAAGGTTGGTAAACAATTAATGTCTTGTTCAGCTAATTACATTCTATTTGATGATTCACAAGACACATTCAACTTTAAGAGACCATGACTGATATAACCATCAATCAAATAATCGTGGCTGGTGGCATTTTTTTGCAGGGACTGAATACAGTCTTGGAGTTTTATTATTGAACTGAAAAGCCTTGTTTAGGGGAAACAATGACAGAGAACTTTCGGTTTTCTAAAAGACAGCTCTGACCATATCGTTCCAGTCCATTTTTGCAATTCAACCATTTCTGAGGCCGTCAGTTCTAGTTTGCTTTAGTTTTTGTTTAAATCTAAGCAGTATGTTTCATAATTACTATGAATATGTTTTTGTCACACTTGAATTTTGAAAGTTGTGCTCATTTCTATATGCTTTTATGATGCACCTACGCTGAGTTCATACTCTCAAATCTTTTGAAAAATGTATATTTTCCACACCCAATTTCTTGTAAGTTTCCTTCAAAGTATCCAGATTTTCAAAGTACCCCAATCTAAGGATCTGTTAAGAATGACCTTCCTTTTTCAATCAGATCTACAAGGAGCAGAACCACCTGTCTTGCCGTCCTAATGTGTGTTTATCTGAGCAACAGGTTTTCAGAGTGTGTCGTCTCCAAGTCCCATTTGCTGCCAGTAATGAGATATAAATCATATATTGATGTGGCGCTCGCTGGCATGTGATTCATCAGAGTTTGTGCTGCTTAACTAAAGCATAATTTTAGCTGTATAACACATTCAAAGAAACACCAATGACTGCTTGCTCCTCTGAAGTGTGTATGGCAGGGGTGTCTAAAGTCTGGCCCAAGGGCCATCTGCAGCCCTCCTTCTGCTCCGATGTGAGATACTTTAGAAATAGAACAGAATTAGGCCCACTGTTGAGAAATTATCTGAAATTCATATTCTGGGCACTGGATGTTGCCATCATGTACAGCCGCTATTCACAGCTCATCATCTCCACTAGTGCGTTCTGTGTCGTCACAAACTTCATCCACTGGCAGAGTTCAACAGGAGCTTGGAATACTCCTTATTTCCAATTATGAAGCAAACCGCAGAAATAATGATGCATTTATTAAAGGATTGACATCAGGTTAGATACTTTTACTCATGTAATTGGTCTTGTTAAAATGCCCGACACCTCACATCATACAACTGAGTACAGCTGTTATTGCGTGAGCTGCTGAACAGACTATATTGAGCACGCACAGAGATGGATAAACTGAGCAAACTCTTCCAGTACGTTCTCTGAAGCACTGTGAAGTATACTGTAATTAATTGGTTCATATTGATATTTAGTTGAAACAAGAAAAATTATTCTCAGGCTTCCCAGTGCCATTTGAGTGAGGCCATACTGCGAGGGAGTGCTTAAAACACTTGCATATGAACATCTACAAAATAAAATGAAGCACAATAATTTTTATAAAATAAAAATCATATTTGTAACACAAGTAACAACAGAACAGAAGTTATAATTGTATAGCTATAAAGAGTAATTCCTTGAAAAATAAAGAGTAATTCCTTGCATCACTTCATATAGTGGTAAAATGTAATCTGATTCTGATTATTGTGACACTCAGTAGCAGATCTATATGTTCTTTGTAGTGCCACTGAATGGATTTAAAAAAGATAAAAATATGAGTATAATATTTAGTGTAAGATTTCTCACTGTTCTATTATAAGAGTTATTTTTGAGTGAAATACCCTAACCTTTATTTACATGTAGAGCCTACACAAGCATAAAGCACAAATATGATTTAAACTTGCATAATATTAAGTGTACAATATAAAGATTATGCATAGAAGCAATCTATGTATGCACAGCGTAGTTCTAGCGGGAAGACTAGCAGCTGTACACCATTGCACCATTAGCTAGGTAACACCTAGCCAATCACATGTAGATGCTCACAATCTCACATTGCTGTTTCAGTGTGCTAACATAGCAACCTCCACCACCCCGCCACCCCGAGTTGAGTCCCGTCCTGCACAGGGGTAGGTTCCTCACCCCTGCCTCCTATCTCCGGCAGGATATGACGGTTCCAAGTACAACTTCTTCGAACTGCCAGACGGGGCTTATGCCAAAGAGAGACATTACATTTCTGTTTTATATTCATCAAATAAATGTCATCTTCATTTTCACTCAAGTCGGGGAGTCTTCCTGATAGAAAGTAGCTTCCTGATAGAAGTAGGGCCACGGCACCTTATTTTTTTCTGCATTTGGCCCCCTGACCAAAAAAGTTTGGACACCCCTGGTGTATGGTCTTCATTTCTGTCCATGTCCAGTGTGGTTAAAACCATTCCCCTTATCACATTTAAAACCTGGCAGTAAAAAACTGCCATTGCTTAGTGGTGACTAGTCTCAGATAGGGTTTTGAATATCAGCCTAAAGTCTGGTCCACATTGCAGGTTGTTTTGGCCAAGAACCGCAAACTGACATGTAAAATGACCACAGATTTTTACTAAACATTTGGGGCTGTAATTGTATATAATGTTTGCTGCAATTCTCTGATTGGTGGAAAATTTATCTTCAGGATAATGGGGAGTGTAGTTCTTTACCAGAAGTCTCCTAACCTAACCCTTTCTTTAACCGTAACTATGTGTAGAATAGTCACCCCCTATGGAGTTGTCCCAACCCCATTCTGGAGTTACTACACCTCTTATAGAGATACCCTGCCCTCTCTTGGAGATTCTGCCCCAATTTGGAGAAATTCTGCTGTTAAACGTAAAAAAAAAAAAAATAGAATAATGCGTACTGATGGCAGAAGCAGAAGCATATACCATTGATTAACAACCTCAGAACTCATGGTAGGTCTGTCTTTAAAGGTTTGTAATTTATCGTTAAAAAGAATTTACCTATGGAGAAAATAAATGAGATTTTTACTTCCAAAAACCAACATTTGTTTTTTTTTTTAATATCTCAACTCTGTAGGGCCTTACAATGCAAGTGAATGGTGATCAGACCTTGTAGCTTCAAAAATAACTAACAGGAAACATAGTAATCCATATGACTTCTAAGTGGAAATTTAGAGTAAATTAGTAAGTTTCTCAGACACAGTTATTATATTGCTTCTGAAGATATAGACTTTACAACTGGAGTCGTCTGGATTACTTCTGTTTCCTTTATGTGATGTTTGGAGCTACAAAGTTCTGATTACCATTCACTTGCATTGTATGGACCTACAGAGCAGAGATTTTTCCTCTAAAAATCTTTGTTTGAGTTCTGCTGAAGAAAGAAAGTCAAACACATCTGAGATGGTATGAGGGTGATTAAACGATGAGAGAAATCTCTTTATAGGTCTCTATGTGCTTTCCATTTTGTCTCATTGTTGTCTATGAGAAACAGTTGAAATAAAGAGATAGTGATATTTCTTTCAAATAGTTAAGACTAAGTTGTGTCTAGATACACTTCCTTTTTTGTTTCTTCTGTTGAGTGGGTGAAATGTTGTTGGTTAGTGGGTGTACAGGCATCTCAGGACACTAGCAGCTTGTAGAGTTTAGTGTGAGTTAGTGAGTGTGGCCGAATCTCTAGGAGCGCTGTTTGGTCGATGATCACACAGCTTTGCCCTCTCGCTTTACTCTTATCCAAAATTAATCGGCCTCATCCCTCTCCAGGCCAGGCTCTGCTCCTCACATGGATTTAGGTCCTCTCACAGCCGGCTCCCCCTTTGTAGTTCTCTAATCTCTGGGATGTGGCTTGTGTCTGACAGAGCCAGTGGAGTTTCAGAGGACATCTTTCTTCTGGATGTGAAGTGAATCAAACCACTCTGCTCTAAAGGGGCTCAGACGTGTTCATCTGGATCCTGTTTTATACTATGTTTGTACTGCATTCTGTTTTGGGTCTGTTGTGCACTATGCACAGGTAACTGACAATGGTGCATTCACATCATGTCAGAATTACCAACCCAGTCTTATGATTTATAATCATAATAATAGTACAAGATAGCTAAATCTTAAGAAAATGTTTGGCAATTTGTACATATAAGTATGACTTTTACTCCAATAGAGAAATGAATCACTTAACAATAGGCTTGTGATTATTAAATCACACCACGGATGTCTGGTGCAGCGGTTAGCACTGTCACCTCACAGCAAGAAGGTCGTGGGTTCAAACCCTGGTTGCCCTGGCCTTTCTGTGTGGAGTTTGCATGTTCTCCCCGTGTCTGCGTGGGTTCTCTCCGGGTGCTCCGGCTTCCTCCCACCATCCAAAGACATGCAGGCTAGGTTATTTGATGTCTCCAAAAAATTGCCCTAGATGTGAGTGTGAGTGGTTATATGTGTGGCCCTGCGATGGACTGGCGACCTGTCCAGGGTGTACCCCGCCTTCCGCCCAATGTTAGCTGGGATAGGCTCCAGCCCCCGCGACCCTGTACAGGATAAGCGGTTGACGATGGATGGATGGCACCAGGGATGTCAGCCAGAGCAGCTCCTGTTCTGAAGAGCGTGTGAAGTGCTCCTCAAGCACTCTTATGCTTGCATCTTATGCAGAAGCTCTCGCCAAACTCCCACTAAAATCCAGATGAACAAATATAAACTTTAAATAAATGTTTAAAGATTTGTTTAATTTAACGAGCATGTAATGTCAAATGCTCCTGGTCATAACGGGTTCCTACACACAGTGTTAATGACATGCAGTGACACAGAGGAGGAGACGCACACTTGCACTGTTTCTGTGCAGTTATAAAATAATGAAACAAAATCTTAAAGGTTTTGCTTCATGAGTAATCAGGGCTTGTGGGTTTAAACAAAGAGCATTAAAATAATATGTGAAAGTGAATAAATTAGGACAGAAATATTCTACTACTACATAATATTAAATAATGTAATTTAATACAAATATTATAAATGTATATGTATTTTTTATTATTTTATAATTAGCAAATGATTACATAGCTGTATGTACAGAATAACTGCCCATTAGCAAATGATTATATGGCTGTATGTACAGAATAACTGCCCATTAGCAAATGAATATATGGCTGTATGTACAGAATAACTGCCCATTAGCAAATAATTATATGGCTGTATGTACAGACTAACTCTCCATTAGCAAATGATTGTATGGCTTTATTTTCAGAATAACTGCCCATTAACAAATGATTACATGGCTGTATGTACATAATAACTGCCCATTAGCAAATTCTTATATGGCTGTATGTAAAGACTAACTGCCCATTAGCAAATTGTTATATGGCTGTATGTACAGAATAACTGCCCATTAGTAAATGATTACATGGCTGTATGTACAGAATAACTGCCCATTAGCAAATGATTATATGGCTGTATGTCAAGACTAACTGCCCATTAGCAAATTGTTATATGGCTGTATGTACAGAATAACTGCCCATTAGTAAATGATTACATGGCTGTATGTACAGACTAACTGCCCATTAGCAAATGATTATATGGCTGTATGTACAGACTAACTGCCCATTAGCAATTGATTACATAGCTGTATGTACAGAATAACTGCCCATTAGCAAATTATTATATTCTGTATGTACAGAATAACTACCCACTTCCAATTTATTTGTATTGGCTGAAATCATCACTTGGTGGTCAGTGGAATGTTTATGTTTTGAAGGGTGCACTATGTTCAGGGGGAGTCCTACAGTCACCTAAATGTGATTATATGTCATATATGTTATCCTGGAGTGGGTAGTCCCACTTCCAATCAATTGAATGGGCCAAAAATCATCACAAATCATCACCAGATTGTATGTGGTATGTCCAGATCTCAACTCTGGATAGACTTAGGAAGCTGAAACCTGTTCTCCTGTATGGAATACACAATACAACATGTTTATGCCACTTACAATTCATAAAATTGCATAATTAGCATAAAAAATGAAAGTGTCCATTAGCAATTTGTTCTATGGAGACTCATAGCAGAATCGTGGACTATTCAATTTAAACATTTAGAGGGATATTTACATTCAATATGATTGACAAAATCCCTTTGGCAGCACTCAGAATACACAATAAAACAAGTTGATGCAACTAACAACTCATAAACATGCATTGTTAGTTTAAGTGTGAGACTCAATGGTCAATTATTAATAATTTTCATTGTAATAGACTTATAGTTGGAGAACCAATGCAATAGACTTGAAAATGGAGTTGGGGTGAGGGGCTCCAAATTCAAGTCTATACATGCAATTGAGGTTGGAGTGGGGGGAAAACAGCATGCTTTATTATGTTCATCTATTAAATAGTACACAACTCAGCACTAAGTTCATAGAAAATTCATTTTAAACACTTGCAGTATCATTTACAATCAATTTGATTGGCAAAATCCTCTTGGCAGCACTCAGAATACACAATACAACAGGTTAATGCAACTTACAACTCATAAATATGCATAATTAGCTTAAAAATGAACTCCCCCGACCATGCATTTGGCGCCATTCAAACAAATTGGAAGTGGGCCCTTCCTGTATGATTAAGTGAAAAAAGCCTTGAATCATACACCAGCATCTTCAGCCGTCGAGTACTCCTTCCTGAGGCCTTCAGATACAACATATAATAAATTCATGTTCCTCAGTGTTAAGCAAGTACTGAAAAAAAATCAAGAAAAATATTCCTGAAAAATGATTGTCACATTACACTCACAGGTCAGCCAATTAAGCACTTAACAAAGTCATTCAGTCTTGATCCTTTTCACAGTGTCTAAGGGGCTACAGATTTCAATTTGAAGCCATTTGAACCTTTCCAAGTCATGTCCACAGACCCGCTGTGAAAATGAATGGTACATATGGAAAGTGGGATTGCTCTCCTGAGGTCCTACGGACCCCAAATTTCTCACGGTGACACGTCAAGGGCCCCTTATCGACATACTAAGAGGTCTAAAGCCTAGGATGCAAAAAAGTATTTTTCATTATTTTCAACAGATCTCTCTGCCTGTCATAGGAATCAATGAGACAGGCTTCATTTTAGGCCTAGTGTGCAACAGTACATTCATCAGAGGCTTTAATACTTAGCATGCCCCCAGGGCCTCCAAAATCTAGGCCCTGACTCGGGGGCCCCTGACGATCTAAAATTTCTAGGTTCTGTGAACTTCGGAACCCCCTTTTCTAGACATCCCTCTTGCCCATTGAACCAATGCAATTCAACAGCGTTTTCGTGGACGGGGTTTAATTTGGTGCTAAGACCTGGGGGCTTCGAATACTTTATTGTTGGGCCATCAGAAACAACATATTAAAAAGGTGTGTCCCTCAGATTTAAGGAAGTACTTTAAAAAAAATCAAGAAAAATATTATAGGAAAATAAATGTCACTTTTCACTCACTAGTCAGTCAATTAAGCACTTAACGAAGTCATTGGGACTTGAAACTTTGCACACTGACTAGGGGGCCCCTGAGAAGCAACAGATTTCAATTTGGAGTCGTTTGGAGCTTTCAGAGCCATTTCTACGGACCCGATGTGAAAATGAATGGTACTAATGGAAAGTGGGACGTGCTCTAACTTTGCTCCCTGAGCTCCAACGGACCCCAAATTTCACACGGTGACACGTCAAGGGCCCTAAGAGGACTAAGGTCTAGGACGCAAAAAAGTATTTTTCATTGTTTTCAACAGATCTCTCTGCCTGTCATAGGAATCAATGAGACAGGCTGCATTTTAGGCCTAGTGTGCAACAGTACATTCATCAGAGGCTTTAATACTTAGCAAGCCCCCAGGGCCTCCAAAAATTAGGGCCTGAATCGGGGCCCCTGAGAAGCTATTGTTGTCAATTTGGAGTCGTTTGGACCGCTGTGAAAATACACTGTACAAATTGTATGTGGGATGTGCACGGAGCCGAAATTTCGCTCGGTTGCAAATCTGGTGCCCCTCTATCACATACTAAGATAATTGATAATTTTTTTTTCACCTTCAAAATATGCCTTTTTGAGGGTGTGGGCAGGCACCACGGCCACCAAACATGTGGCCCGTGAATTCCCAGAGCGTAAAAACCTATTTGGGAAAAACAGTTGGTTAGGGGGCAGATAGCGGGTCTGTGGACACTGGATGGGTGGCGCCATGGCATGATGTGCGATAATGCCTCCGCCTGCTTCTTCACCGGCGAAAACTGCTGGGCTTTGTCGTTGGCAGTGTCGCCGAAGAAGCCAAGCTGGGAGACGGGGGCGTTGAGAAACTTTGCCTTGTCAACGTAGTACATCTCAACCATGTTCAGCCAGAGGTGGCGCTCCTGGAGCACAAGGGTACCCATCGCCTGCCCGAGTGCCTGCGCTGTGACCTTCTTGGCTCTGAGAGCAAGATCGGTGGCAGGAGAGCCATGGTATGCAGGGCGGAGGCGGCCTGTCCGACTGCGCTGTTGGCTTTGGAGGGGAGTACTGGGCGGTCCCGGCAGGTGGCGGTGTTCTCTGGGCACAGACGGAACTGCCCTATCCACCTGGGGGACTTCCGTGTATCCGTGGGCCACCCCGCCTTCCAGGATAGTGAGAGCGGATGAGTGACCGGGTCGGTTACGGGCAGTGAAAGGTGCCCTGCATGACCACGTCAGCTTGTCATGCACTTCCGGGAAGAATTGTACCGGGGGTGTGGCTGTGAGCGGCGCCGGGCGCCGAGGTACCAGTCGTCAAGTCGCGAAGGCTGTGGGGAGGAGAGAGGGTTCTAGTCCAAGCCCACACTCTTGGCAGCCCGGGAAAGCATGTCGGCCATCTGCGCGCCCGCCTCACACTGGGCAGGCTGGACCGAAGGTGGCTGCCCAGTTGAGACTTCCGCATCAGACGCCTGGACGCTGTCCGATGCAGCGGTGATGTCATCATCCAAGCCCGGGGGCTTGAGGGAGAATGCCGGCTGGCCATACGATGAGTCACGTTCATCCCAAACCCGGATGGAAGCACATGAGTGTGTTGGGGGGAGGGCGGTTCTTGGGGATTTACCCGGAGATACCGAGCCCGTCGTTATCCCCATATCGCCTTCGTCACCAGCCAGGCTGTCCTCAATCCCGTGAGAAGAAGGAGCGACGCGAGGGGCGGCTGAAGTGGCATTCACCTTCAGGAAGGAGAGCCGCGACCACAAAGTTGCCATGGTCATGTTCTCGCAGTGAGAACATGAACCATTCATGAACACCGCCTCAGTGTGATCGTTACCCAGGCACACGAGGCAGCGTTTGTGGCCATCGTTCTTGGAGAGAAATAGCCCGTTTCCAGGAACAACACAGTGGCGGAAAGGCATCATGAAAAAGACGCAAATTCTGACTGGCATTCGCTGCCCCGCTTCCCTTTAAACCCGTATGTCCGGGGCGGGGCATGCAAATTCTGTCTGCCAACTTGACATTGGCCTTTTCTCAGGTTCAGAGGTACGATTCAGCGTCCGAGAAGACTCCTTGTGTCACTTCTTCGACACAACGTCGAGAGAGTGACAGAGGGGAACTAAAGTTGACCGAAAAGGGAGACATAGTTTAAATATTTTATAAATTTTTGATATTTAAAAAAATATTTTTCATGTCATTCTTAATTTTTTAAATCCCTTAAAAGATCTCATATACCTATTTTATTATTTGATTGAAAAATGTGAAGTTAAATATTTAAAACTAACATAACTTCTAAAAGTCTATGAAGCAATATGCACCTTAAGAGATGACAATTTATATGACAATTAATCGAGAAAACCCCAAAATAATTAATCATCATAGTCCTAAAACAGACAATTATTCATCATAATTGCAATTATTGGTTTGACAATTTATCCTCTGCTAAATTTCATAATCGTGACATCCCTACATAACAATGTTATTACAATTTTTATTAAGTTTAACCCCTAACCAAGACATAAAATTAACCATAAGGTCTAAACCCTTACCCAACCCCTAAACCTAACCCTAATTTTAAAAGGGAATTAACTTTTGTGTACCATGGAAGAAAGCAGTGGGTTAGGAGGAACGAGACCAGGGAATCGATACAGGTTATTGACATACAACAGTTATTTGAATTGCATTTGAATCGCAAATGCAATGAGTAACAAGACTCGCTCACAAACATTTAAACTGTTTGATAGGAGGCTTGCTAAAATTTAATGCCTGCGGTTGTTGATTTGTTGGTCTCCATGGGAATAACGTCATACACATTCACAGGATTTCACCATCTCGAATGTATTACTGTAAATTGTGATTCTTTGTTGGAATTACTGCAATTACAAGTTTCCTGTTTCCTCTCCAAGTTTTCATGTCTTTGTTGAGACTGTAATCCCAAACCCCAAAGTCATGAAAAAAGACCCAAAATGGCAGCATCATCAAAGGGGTTTAGGTACCTCAACAGATATTATTTGTTTTACATGCCATTTTATAATAGCCATTGTACGTGGTGCATATTTTGTGTTCTTTTTGGGCGAACAAAAGTTATTTTCATTTAGAAGATGTTGGGGATATTGTGTTAGTGGCCTGTTGACTTTCCAGCAATTAAATTCTTTAGTTCTCAGATTCAAAGTGACTAGGAATGGAGATGGACTAAAAACCCACTGGGAAGAACATTCTACACATTAATTAACTGGGCTGCCCAGTCCAATGCATTTAGTCTCACAGACCCTGCCAAACTGGCTCTTTCCTGCTTCATTCTGTTCCAGAAATAAATCCCTTGTCACACAGCCATAAAAACAAGACATTATGTGTTGATTACAGTAGAGTTGGTTGTGCTATTTTCTCTGCTGTTAGACTTGTTGGTAGATGTTTGAGTTTTGAAAATAATGTGAAGTTCAATGCCCAAGAAGAGCTAAAGAGAATACCTTTCTTGAGTATAAAACTACCAATGAATCAAATAAAGATGAAACATCTCATTCAAAAATATTTTCAGTCTCTTTTGATTCATAATACACTGTATTTAAAGGGATGGTTCCACCAAATATAAAAAATGTGCCATCATTTACTCATGCTCATGTTGCTCACCGAGGGCGTACCCCTGCGGCTAAGCAATGTGCAGCTCTGCCCTCAACCCGGGCCCAGCTCTCAGCCCCGGCGTTGAGCGCCCCACAGGAAGCGCACGGACCCGGAAGGCTCCCAGGCGCTCCAGAGACAATTGACCCAGAGGCAAAGACGTTCGCTCCGGAGCTGGTAGGCAGACCACTCCGTCCCCCCGGTGGAGGGCCGGGAGGAGAATCCTTGTTTGAGTTTATTTCACATTCTCAATAAAAGAGCTATTTCCTTTGTCTCTGGGTCACCTGGCCCGCAAATGCCATTCTCACGCCACTCTTCTACCACACCTCAACAGTCCCAGCATGCTGGATACGGACCCTCCGCCTTCAGCCCCATGACTGTTCTCCGGCCGGTCCTGACGAGTCTAGAGGACGCGTTCTTCCACGTCTCAATATTGCCTCTACGTAGGACCCTTCCTGAGATTCGCGTTCGATGGCCAGGCATATCAGTACAAGGTCCTCCCCTTCGGCATGTCCCTGTCCCCTCGCGTCTTTACGAAGGTCACAGAGGCAGCCCTTGCCCCGCTCCGAGAAGCCGGCATCCGAATACTCAACTACCTCGACAACTGGCTCATCCTGGCCCACTCGCGAGAGTGCTCAGGCACCTCAGCCGTTTAGGGCTTCAGGTCAACTGGGAAAAGAGCAAGCTCGCCCCGGTTCAGAGCATCTCTTTTCTCGGCATGGAATTAGACTCAGTCTCAATGTCAGCGCGCCCCACCAACTACCGCGCAGTCATGCTGGAATGCCTCTCCGCCTTCAGGCCAGGCACTGCGGTCCACTTAAAACTTTTCAATAGGCTCCTGGGGCTTATGGCATCCTCCGCGGCAGTCGCACCACTGGGGTTGATGCATATGAGACCGCTTCAGCGCTGGCTCCAGACTCTAGTCCCGTGACAAGCATGGCGCCGCAGCATGCACCGTGTGATGGTCACCCCTGCCTGCCGCCAAACATTCAAACCCTGGACAGACCTCTGCTTTTTGCTGGCAGAAGTCCCCTTCCAGCAGGTGTCCTGACGCGTCTTGGTCACAACCGCGGGCCATTGGAAGGGGGTCCCGCTGTGCTGGCACATCAACTGCCTAGAGTTGTTGGCTGTATTCTCGTCCGAGCACATTCAACAAGGAGTGTTGTGCCCTCATGGGCACTGGCCAGAGGCACCTCCCTGGCAGTCATGTGCAGAGCAGCGGGTTGGGCAACACCTAATACCTTTGCGAGATTCTACAGTCTCAGTGTAGATTCAGTTTCCTCCCATGTTTTCTCAGGTCCGAGCCAGTAGAACAGTAACACACTGCCAGACTGGCTGGGTTGATCGCTTGCACCTAGCGCCTTTTCCCTCGGAGATCCCACTCACTCGGCTCCCTGGATGACTTCTCCCTAGCCCTCTGGGTCCACAATTCGGTGGAGAAATTCGCTGACTCAATTCACTGCGGGTACTCAAATCTACCCTGTACTGGAATAGGTGCTCCACACATCAGGACTCCTACATGGACTTCCCCCCTGTGTGTATTTTCCGTGGTACAGTCCCTTTACGAGCGGACCCGCATCTCTCTTGGGCAGTTCCCACTGCCCGCTGTGTCTGTAGCAACTCCTCCCTCCAAAGAGGCAGGATCTACCACCGCACAACTTCCCACATGTGACGTGTTCCCTCTCTGGGCAGGTGTGGTCTCTGCAGGGTCTTTTCCCCCTAAAAGAATAGGAAACTGGGTATGACCCCCTTGCCCGTTGAGTGTAAGGGCCCCCAATCAAATCAAATCAAATCACTTTATTGTCACACTATCATGTACACAAGTGCAACAGTAGGTGAAAATCTTGTGTGCAGTTCCGAGCAACATAGCAGTCATGACAGTGACGAGACCAATTACAATAAAAACATATTTACACAACACAATTTAAATATCAAATGTACATATACTTACACAACACAATCCTATTATACAATGTACAGTAAACAATACACATACAATAAAAATAAAAATAAGAGTAAATAAAAATATATATATGCAGTAGTTATATTGTGGAGAATATATTGACAGTCCAGTGTGAGATAATAAGATTAATAAAGTGCAGTGCTGATTGTTGATCGTGATCGTTGATCAAGTTTTCAAAAGTCTTATTGCTTGGGGGAAGAAGCTGTCATGTATTCGGCTGGTGCGGGTCCTGTAGGTTGGTGGGCCTTCTTCACAACGGCCTCAGTGTGGACGGACCATGTGAGTTCTTCAGTAATGTGGACACAGAGGAACTTGAAACTGCTGACTCTCTCCACCAGTGCTCCATTAATGGTGATGGGGCTGTGTTCTCTGTCTTTCCTCCTGAAGTCCACTACAAGCTCCTTGGTTTTACTGACGTTGAGGGAGAGGTTGTGCTCCTGACACCAGTGTGTCAGTGTGTGAACCTCCTCTCTGTAGGCTGTTTCATCATTGTCAGTGATCAGACCTACCACCGTCGTATCATCAGCAAACTTAATGATGGCATTGGAGCTATGTGTCGTCACACAGTCATGTGTGTAAAGGGAATACAGGAGTGGGCTGAGAACACAACCCTGCGGGACTCCAGTGTTGTGGGTCAGTGATGAGGAGATTTTGCTGCCCATTCTAACCACCTGACGTCTGCCTGACAGGATATCCAGGATTCAGCTGCACAGCGAGCTGTTTAAGCCCAAAGCCCGGAGTTTCTCATCAAGCTTGGAGGGCACTATCATGTTGAATGCTGAGCTGTAGTCTACAAACAGCATTCTCATATATGTGTTCCTTTTTTCCACATTCGCAACAGAGACGGAGAGCGAAAGTACCTGCCCGCTCCTGTGTCAGCAGTGCACGTACACGGCTCAGTGCATGGCGTGATTTAAATTGGATCCCTAGTGTCACTTCTTCGACACAACGTCGAAGTGAGCGACAGACGGGGAACGTCTAGGTTACGGATGTAACCTCCATTCCCTGATGGAGGGAATGAGACGTTGTGTCCTCCCGGCCACGTTGCTGAGCCGAGCCACTGTTGTGCCCAGACCATTTCCGGTTCCTCAGAAAAATCCTGAACGAAACAGACGTATTTCCCCGCCCTTATACCCGTATGTCCGGGGGCAGGACATGCAAATTCTGTCTGCCAACTTCTCATTGGCCTTTTTTCATAGATCAGAGGCATATTCGGCGCTCAAGAGAGACCCCTAGTGTTGCTTCTTCGACACAATGTCTCGTTCCATCCATCAGGGAATGGAGGTTACATCCGTAACCTAGACGTTTTATGTACAACAGTAAAGAGAAGACTCAGGGGTGCAGGCCTTATGGGAAAAATTGTAAAGAAAAAGCCACTTTTGAAACAGAAAAACTAAAAGAAAAGGTTGGGTTGAGGAAAGAAACACAGACACTGGACAACAGATAATTGGAAAAGAGTGCTATGGATCTTAACCCCATTGAGTTTTGTGGGATCAGCTAGAATGTAAGGTGCGTGAGAAGACCCCGACAAGACAGCCACATCTATGGCAAGTGCTACAGGAAGCTTGGCGTCAAATGTCACCTGAGTATCTCACTACAGTTACAATTTAAATCATTGATATTTAGAATACAGTTACATTCAAAATGTATTTTGATTACTGAAGAGATTACTTTGGATTTTATGTTCATTTGTTACATTTCATATTTAGTCCTTTCAGATGGAAAACATTTATACATACAAATGATGATATCCAAAGTGCATTACAACAGCTGTGAAACACTTTCTTATGAAATGTTACATTCATACGAGCAGACAGAGAAGTAGGTTTGGAGCAGAAGAAATAGAAATAAACCTTGTGTAAATTGTCAGCTTTACACTAAGCTAAAATGCTAATTCTAGCCATTTTACATGAACGTTACCAGGCACGATCATATTTTTTTTATCAAGAAAATTCACGTTAGATCATAATAAAAAAAATTGTAGTACCTTTGATATTAGGGCAAAAATCTTATTCTTGATAATAATTTTTGTATTTTTATCCTGTAAAAATATCAAAAAATCCTAAAAACAAGAAACAACACTGGTCGACGAGCCAGCATCCCACGTCATGGTCGATGAGTCAGCGCCCACGCCTGCCACAAACAACGAGTCAACGCTCACGCCTGCCGTGTCCAACGAGTCACCACCAAAGCCTGCATCGGCCAACGAGCTGAAAGCTTCGTCTGTCCCAGATCCAGCGTTGCCAGCCTCATCCGTCCCAGAGCCTGATTTGCCAGCCTCGTCCATTCCAAAGGAGGAGGAGAAAGGCTTTTGTTTCCAAGTCTCTGCCCATGTACACAATAACGGAGGTCGTTTCCAAGTTTCTGCCCATGTACATGACCACAGAGGTTGTTTCCGAGTCTCTGCCTATGTACACAAAAACGGAGGTCATTTCCAAGTATCTGCCCATGTACAAGACCACGGAGTTTGTTTCCAAGTCTCTGCCCATGTATACGACCACGGAGGTCGTTTCCAAGTCAGCCCATGTACACGACCACGGAGGTCGTTTCCAAGTCTCTGCTCATGTACTCAACCACGGAGGTCGTTTCCAAGTCTCTGCCCATGTATTTAACCACAGAGGTCGTTTCCAAGTCTCTGTCCATGTACACAACCACGGAGGTCGTTTCCAAGCCTCTATCCATGCCCACGACCACAGAGGCCGTTCCCAAGACTCTGCTTATGTTCTCGACCACTGAGGTATTTTCCCAGTCATCTAGGACACTTAGTTTCGAGCCTCCAACCGCTCCTTCTTCCACAACTTGGCACCATGTCATGGCCGCCAAGCCCAAGCTCCAGGCCATGTCACAGCCACACCAGTCAGCTCCAGGCCATGTCACTGCCGTGGCAGAGTCAGCTCCAGGCAATGTCATAGCCACGGCAGAGTCAGCTCCAGGCCATGTCACAGCCACGCCAGAGTCAGCTCCAGGCCATGTCACAGCCGCGCCAGAGTTAGCTCGCTCCAGGCCATGTCACAGTCACGCCAGAGTCCGCTCGCTTAAGACCATGTCACAGTCGTGACAGAGTCAGCTCCCTCCAGGCCATGTCACCGCTGAGCCAGAGTCAGCCTGCTCCGTGCCATGTCTCAGCCGCGCCAGAGTCAGCCTGCTCCATGCCATGTCACAGTTGTGCCACAGTCAGCCTGCTCCATGCCATGTCACAGCCAAGCCAGAGACTGCTCCATGCCATGTCACAGCCGAACCTCAGTCTGCTCCATGCCATGTCATAAGCCTGCCTCTGCTCCACGGTCTAGGCCCGCCTTTGCTCCATGGCTCTGCTCGAGCCTCTAATGGCTCTATGCCCTGTCATGCCAGACCCCCCCCCCCCCCCCCCCCCCCCAACTCCCTACAGAACTTTGGGTTTTGTCATGTTTGATGTGTGTTTATGTTTTGGGGCATCGGGAGCCTCCCCTAGTGGGGGGATATGTAATGTTTAATGTGTGTGTTCATGTATTTCATGTCTTTTATTTTTCTTAAAAGTTTAGTTCCTGTTCATATCATGTGTTCCCTAGTCATGTGATTCCTGTTTCCCTCCATGTTCATGTGTCTTGTGTTCATTGGTTTATTGTTTAATTATTTTGTGATCAGTTCTGCCTTTTCATTGGTTGACTTGTTTGTCTTGTTCTCCCATGTCATGTATTTAAGCCTTATGTTTGCCATTGTCCATTGTCAATTACCGAATGTTAGTGTAGCTGTTTATGTCAAGCCACAGTTCATGTCAAGCCATGTTTTAGTCAAGTCAAGACAAGTCATGTTCATGTTTATGTCTAGTTTAGTTCTCATATATAGTTAGGTTTTGGATTTCACATTTATTTAATAAATTGCACTTGGGTTCTCACTTCATTGTCATCGTCATTGCCTATGTCAGCACCAGCGCATTGTTACAACCGCATAAGGTATTTAGGTTTTTCAGAGAATGTATTTTTAACATGTATACTTTGTCTTACTGTACTGGCAGAGTTTTTATAGTCAAAACAAGTGAACAAATCTACCACTGCTGAAGAAGTAATCCAAAGTATTTAGAATACATTACTGACCTTGACAATTTTTGTCTTTCACCATTTAAGCTGATGAAAGCAGCACTTACATGACTGAAGAACATCTGCTAGGGGATGTTATCAAATTTGACTCCCGTGAGATCTGACTTACTCCAATAGAACTAAGCTTTGGCTTATTTCTAGTTCCAAGCAACCAGGTTTGAAAGTGGTAACAGGTCCACACAGATAATAAACAGAAATTGTCTAGTTGTTTTTATTTGTTGACAGTGTCATCTTTAGCAACACAATTCTTTCAATTTCTAGACACTACAATGGAGAGTGAAATATTATTCATGAAATATTTTTAGAGAAAAGGCTGTCCTTAACTCCTTCCAGCTTCTGGATCCTGTCCACCTTCTTTATAAACCATCAGGTTTATAAGGTGATTATAGAGAATATTTTTGTGGTATATCATTTGTCTCCACTTGCATTTCAGCATGTATGAACAGCAGTCCAGGGGCTTTCTCAATGTCACTAATGTTGACTTATTTTTATTGGTTCACTGTGCATCACAAAGCATTTTAATATTGCTGCTCCATACTCCCTCTCCAAAATGATCACCTTAAAGAAGTGAGTTGGCACGGCTTTGTGCCCTCCTAATAATTGATAACTCGCAAAATCTCGATCATAGCTCACCTAATGTGGACAATATTTCACAGATGGAAAAACCTTTGGATGGTAAAGTGGTCCAGTGTGCACATGCACTTTATGGTGATTTTCTGTTTCATTGAAAATTTGATTCTCAAAAATTCTCCATTGTCTTTTAATTATGTTAGGAACCTTTGGTGACATGTTGCTGTAGAAGTATGTGTCATGCATGGCTTCCTGACTCTAATTGTGGTTGGCTGCAGCAGAAAAGTGACCTCTGTCAAATCCACTGTGTTCATAGTCATTTGTTTTGCAATTGTTCATTGCATTAGTTTTGTTGTAGGGATGAATCGATTAGTCAATTTCAGGTTATTTGCTTGCCTCACTGTGACGTGTTTAGTCGATGTCTCGAACAACCATGCAGTATTCCATGCAGTATTTAACTTTGTTTCTAACTGTTGATTTATTCTGATTGGATATTTTCTTTGGTTTTAATGAGGATAATTTAATTGCAGTGGTGGTCTTTAGTACAACATTTTCTCGCTCCTCAGGTTGACTTGCTGATGCTGTATTGACAACGTTTTTGTTCAGTATTTAGTATGATCGTTTAACTGACATCTGCTTCACTCTGCTGCTCAACATGCTTTGACTTTACTAACTCTTCAGCTCTTTGTAAGGCCGCTCTCAACTTCTCCAACTTGCCATTGCTTTGAGACAATTTCCTTTCATATGTTATTATCAGCTGAGACATCACAAACATCCATTTATCTTTTGGAGTTTTTTTCATTCCTTGTGTTTCACCACCTTCCTGTTTCTGGATCCCATATTTCTTTTCAATCGCCTTTTCAGCTTTGGTTAGGTCAGGCTTATCTCTCACATACAAGTACAAATTCGGAACTATATGCTCGAGAGTGATTTCAGTTGGGTCTCTTCCTCCTTTCTGGAGAGTGCTTTTTTGCTTTCGCTTTGCTTTACTCATTATGTCTCTTTTCTCAGAAGGTAAGGAGGATTCAGATGTCACTCCAGATCTATTCACTGCACGTTGTTTTGGTGGACAGGGTGTGATTTCTGCAGCAGCATAACATGATGTAGTCCCATCCAATCTGAGATTAGACTGTGTTTCTTTCCTTTCACTTTTATTTAAATTTAATTTCTCCTTTAGTTTTACATTATCACAAGAACCCACATTTTCCATGCATTGGTTTTGTTTTCCCCAAGCTCATTTAATATCATTAATTAGCCAAAAACCAGCGTTTTCTTTCTCTGTATAATATTGTGTGATCAGGATGGAGTATTGCATCGCCGAGTGTTTCGCTTTGATGGGGCGAAGAGGGATTTCAGCTGGTGCTACCGTCACTATTGCAAGGTGAAGATTTAACATAGTTACATCAGGAGCATGGGCACAAAGGAGTTGAACACACTACTGAGATGGTACGGCAGCGTTGTTATTGGCCGGGCCTGACATCCGAAATGGCATAATGGTGTCGAGAGTGTGAATGGTGCCAGGCTGCCAAGGACACTCAACCTTTCCCTAATAGCTTCATGGGCCATCTATTGGCCGCTAGGCCAAAGGAAACATTGGCAATAGACTTTAGTGTGTTCGAGCTGACTTGTACAGCAGCTTTGTGCACTTTATAATGTTGAAAAGTCTTGCACTACCCCTTACCATCCCGTGGGTAATGGTCAGTGTGAGCACTTTAATAGGACATTGCATAATCCTCTACGTGCCCTCCCTGTGTCCAGGAAGACTGATTGGGCCTTGTGTCTCCCACAGGTGCTTTTCTTCCTTTTGGATCGAGTCCAGGAGGTGGGGGATGGTAGTGTTCATGAGTGGAAGAGGGAACGTCAGGCTAGGCTCCAGATGGCTTTTGAGGGGGCACGGGAATGACTGGAAGCGGCTGCCAACTAGTTTATTTACGTAAGTATGGTGCTAGAGGTTGTCATTAAATTCAGGACCTGTGGAGCCCTGTGGTGTATCAGGTTGTGAAAGCACCTAAGACTGATGGGGCAGTATATACCTTTGCATCAGTGGATGACTTGTGTAAGGTCAGATGTGTTCATCGCTCTGCTTGAAGACCCAGATCCAGAAGGATTGTCCGGCTCCAGCCTCGAAAGGTGCCTTCAGTAGAAGTGTCAGAGGATGTTGATCCGCTGATGTTGGTACCGGAGACTCCTCTGGTAAGTCGGAGGACCGGTTCTCAGGTTCCTGTTTCTCTGGGCTCTTTTCCATCACAGTGTAGGTCGGTAGGTGTTGATGAGGGGGCCACAGTGTCTGGGGGCCTTGGGGCTTCTGATTTTGTATCATGCTTACCATCGTGGCATGACAGATTGCCGGAGGGCCGGTCATGTCTAGATGGCAAAAACTTGTGGAAAAATGGGCTGGCAACTGTGGGTCACCATTCGAACCCGCACCATCTACCACGGGCCATTGAGGAGGGTGGCATGAGAGCTGCCACGCTACAGGGCCTGTTTGTTTTAGGCCGTGGGATGCAAGCCAGCAGTAGTCCAGGGATGTTCCATTGGGTCATCATCAGAACATCGATTTAAAAAAAATAGGGGGTAGAATGTGGCAGGTTAAGTGATTAACCATCCATATTAGCCTGTTTGGGATATGGTTTTGGCCGACCAATGAGATGGGAGCTACCCTACTATTTAAGGACCCTTATTTTGATGGGTGTATACGTGTCCCGGTGATTCAGGTTGATTAGAGCGGAGCTGGTGGTGTGTGCATTGTGGCGAGTTGGCAGTGGATGTCTCTTTCAGGTATGTTTTATATTCATCATTAAAATTGGAGGTCGCTGCAGTGGGAGGTATTTATTTTATTATGTTTACAGTAACAGCACATTAGCTGATGGCTGGATGGTGGCCGTTATATTGAGGCACGGTACCGGTTGTGAGTAACCATACAACTTTTCGTCTGTTGGTTGTTCAACTCAATTGTAAGTACACCTCTCCCTTTTTCATATTCGGGCTCAGCAGCTGTAGTTTAACTCTCAGGATTATTTAAGGTAAGCATGGGGAGTTGAACATCCATCTCTTTAAGACAATTCACTAGCCTAAGACTCTACAAAAGATGGTGTTGCTGTTTTGCTTGCAGGCATTTGCTTCTACTTTGCTATTTTGCTTATGAGCATTTGCTTCTGCTTTGCTGTTTTGCCGGGCGGCTGGCTTGGGCTGTCTGTTTATGAGCCTCACACTCGCCGCATGGCATCTCCGCTCGGTTTGTGTTTTGTTTGTTTTCCTTTGGTCACGCTCTGCGCTGTCTTTTCTTTTGTTATTTTTCATTGATACAGTGATTTGTTTTGTTATTTATGTTGCTTGGTGTTTGATTTATTTTAGATTTGTTTTCCCAACCTGTCACCTTCCTATTTATGTGTGGTATGTTGATGTTGCATCATATTATCTCCATTGTATAGTGTTTATGAAATTGATTTACTGTCAACCATCATTCCCCTTCTGTCACTCTCTCGACCTAGTGTCGAAGGAAGTGACACAAGGGGTCTTCTCGGACGCCGAATCGTACCTCTGAACCTGAGAAAAGGCCAATGTCAAGTTGGCAAACAGAATTTGCATGCCCCGCCCCGGACATACGGGTATAAAGGGAAGCAGGGCAGCGAATGCCAGTCAGAATTTTTCTTCGGAGCCGAATGGTTGTACCGCAAGCAGCTGAAACACACTCCTGTTTCACTCACCTCTACCAGTGAGAAGCATTGCTGTTGGATCCGCACGGCGCATTTCCAGCTTGCGTCTCTCTCTCTCTCTGCACGCTGTGCAGTTCATGCCCCTGGGCGCTTCGACAGCGCTTCTTTCTGTTTGAAAGAGTGTTCTCCTCCTAAAAGAACACCGCCACCTGGCGGGACTATCCGGTACTCCTCTCCAGAGCCGTAGAATGATGTCATCACTGACCTCAAAAGTCTACAGCACCACTGGACAGGCCGCCTCCGCCCTGCATGCCATGGCTCTCCTGCAATTTACTAAGCCAAGGCACTCAAGATCTGCACCTGGGTAGTTCCAACCCCGATGTGCTGCAGGAACTGCGCTCTGCTCCAACCTCGCTCTCAGAGCTACGAAAGTCATGGCGCAGGCACTCGAGTGGACGATGGCCACACTCGTGGTCCAGGAGCGCCACCTCTGGCTGAACACGGTCGAGATGCATGGCATTGACAAATCACGATTTCTCAACGCCCCCGCCTCCCAGCTCGGCCCTTCGGCGACACCATCGACAACTTTGCCCAGCAGTTCTCGGTGGTGAGGAAGCAGAGAGGGGCAGTTTCTCACATCATGCCGTGACGCCACCAAGTCAGCGCGCCCGCGCCCTGCCTGCTCGCCAAGGGCGTCCTCCCTGCGACCAGAAAACAACAACAGGTAGCTCCGCAACCTGGGCCCAGCTCTCAGCCCCAGCGTCGAGCACCTCGCAGGCGGCGTACGCACCCGTTTCACAGACCCCCACGAGGACCTGGAAGGCTCCCAGGCACTCCGTAGATGCTCGACCCAGGGACCAAGACATTAGCTCCAGAGATGGTAAGACCGTTCCGTCCCCAGTGGAGGGCCGGGAGGAGAATTTTTTATTTTTTTGTTGAATTACTTTTCACACTCTCATATTCTCAGTAACAGAGCTATTTCCTTTTGTCTCTGGGTCACCTGGCCTGCAAATGCCATTCTTACGGCACTCTGCTGCCAGATCTCAACAGTCCCAGCATCCTGGACGCGAACCACCTGCCTCCAGTCCCCACGACTGTTCCCTGGCCGGCCGGTTCCGACGAGTCTAGAGGACGCCTACCCTGGACCTCCTCCTACTCAGTCGCTAACCCGCCCCCTGCCTGGTGTGTGGAGCAAGGTAAGTGCTTGAGTCTTTTCTCAGCACCAGAGCCTCGGGACGCGTCATTGCCTCCCGATGGCGCTTTACCTGCTCCGCCCCGCCCGGTACGTCAAACGTGATCGTCCCCTTAGCCCCCCTCGCACGGAGCTTGGATGCGTGGTTATCGCTTCCCAACCCGTCGCACTGGTTGGGCAGGACCATCCGACTCGGCTACACGATTCAATTCGCCCGGCTCCCGCCTCGTTTCAGCGGTATTCGCTCCACTCTAGGGCGCGGCCAACAAGCCAGTGCCTTATGAGCAGAGATTTTTACACTGCTCCTCAAGGACGCGATAGAGCCCATCCCTCCAGCCAAGGTGAAGAAGGGTCTCTACAGCCCTTACTTCATCGAACCCAGAAAAAGTGGCGGGTTGCGACCAATCTTGGACTTGCGAGTTCTCAACCGGGCTTTGCACAGACTCCCGTTGAAAATGCTCACGCAGAAACAGATTCTCACCTGCGTTCGGCAGCTAGATTGGTTTGCGGCGGTAGACCTGAAGGACTCGTACTTCCACGTCTCCATTTTGCCGTCACACCGACCCTTCTTACGGTTCGCTTTCAACGGCCAGGCGTATCAGTACAAAGTCCTCCCCTTCGGCCTAAGGGAAGCGGGCATCCGCATACTCAATTACCTCGATGATGGCTTATCCAAAATAGCTCACTCTCGATAATTACTATGTGCTCACAGGGACCAGGTGCTCCGGCACCTCAGCCGTTTAGGGCTTAAGGTCAACTGGGAAAAGAGCAGGCTCGCCCCGGTTCAGAGCATCTCTTTTCTCGGTATGGAGTTAGACTCTGTCTCAATGACAGCGCGTCTCACCAAGGAGCGCGCTCGGTCAGTGCTCAGCTGCATCGCTTTCTTCAAGCCCGGCACAGCGGTCCCTTTAAAACAATTCCAGAGGCTCCTGGGGAATATGGCATCCTCAGCCGCAGTCGCACCGCTCGGGTTGATGCATATGAGACCATACAGCACTGGCTACAGACCCGAGTCCCAAGATGGGCATGGCGCCACGGCACGCATCGTGTGACAATCACCCCCACCGGCCGTCAAACTTTCAGCACTTGGACAGACCTCTGCTTCCTACGGTCTGGAGTTCCCTTGCAGCAGGTGTCCAGACGCGTCGTGGTCACCACAGGCGCCTCTCGATTGGGTTGGGGCACCGTGTGCAACGGGCGCGCTGCCGCTGGCACCTGGAAAGGCCCCCGGCAGTGTTGGCACATCAATTGCCTAGAGTTGATGGCTGTTATCCTTGCCCTACGGAGGTTTATTCCACTAATCCGAGGCAAGCACGTTCTGATCCGTTCAGACAGCACCGCGATGGTAGCGTACATAAATCGCCATGGCGGCGTGTGCTCTTGTCATATGCCTCAACTCGCCCGCCATCTCCTCCTCTGGAGTCAGCCGTGACTCAGGTCGCTGCTAGCCATTCACATCCCTGGCGAAAGCAACACGACAGCAGACGCGCTGTCGCGCCAGGCTTCACTCAGCGGAGAGTGGAGGCTCCACCCCCAGGTGGTCCAGCTCATTTGGGACCGATTCGGCAAGGCACAGGTAGATCTCTTTGCCTTCCAAGACAATTCCCATTGCCCACTCTGGTATTCCCTGATGGATGCTCCCCTCGGGACAGACGCGCTGGCACACAGGCTGAAGTACACATTTCCCCCAGTGAGCCCTCTTGCATCGGTGCTGTGTAAGATCAGGGAGGACGAGGAACAGGTCACCGTGGTGGCTCCTTACTGGCCCACCCGCACCTTCTTTCTCAGGGACGGGGCACCCTCTGGCACCCGCACCCAGACCTCTGGAACCTCCACGTCTGGCCCCTGGACGGGACGCGGAAGATCTCGCTCATCTACTACTTGCTGTCATAGATACGATCAATCAAGCCAGAGCTCCCTCAACCAGGCAGCTTTACGCCTTAAAATGGCGTTTGTTCGCGAATTGGTGTTCTTCCCGGTCCGAAGACCCACAGAGATGCGCAGTTCGGTCAGTGCTTCTATTCCTGCAGGAGAGGCTGGAAGGGAGGCTGTTCCACTCCACCTTGAAGGTGTATGTGGCCGCTATCACTGCCCACCACGACGCAGTAGATGGCAAGTCCCTTGGTAAGCAAGACTTGATTATCAGGTTCCTGAAAGGTGCCCGGAGACTACATCCTCCCCGGCCTAACCTGTTTCCCTCTTGGGATCTCTCAGTGGTCCTCTCGGGCCTTCAGAGACCCCCATTTGAGCCACTTGATTCAGTCGAGCTCAAGGCCCTCTCCTTGAAGACGGCCCTCCTGATCACGTTAGCCTCAATCAAGAGGGTAGGAGACCTGCAAGCATTCTCTGTCAGCGACTCTTGCCTGGATTTCGGTCCGGCATTTTCTCACGTTATCCTGAGACCCCGACCGGGCTACGTGCCCAAGGTTCCCACGACCCCTTTCAGGGACCAGGTCGTGAACCTGCAAGCGCTGCCCTGGGAGCAGGCAGACCCAGCCCTTTCGTTGCTGTGTCCGGTGCGTGCTTTGCGTACCTATGTGGACCGCACGCAGATCTTTAGATGCTCTGAGCAGCTCTTTGTCTGCTTTGGCGGACGCCGGAAAGGGAACGCCGTCTCCAAACAGAGGCTAGCCCACTGGGTTGTTGACGCTATCGCTCTAGCCTTTCACGCCCAGGGCGTGCCCGCACCCCTGCAGGTCCGAGCACACTCCACAAGAAGTGTGGCGTCCTGGTGGGCACTTAGCCATGGCACCTCCCTAGCAGACATCTGTAGAGCAGCGGGCTGGGCAACACCCAATACCTTCACCAGATTTTACAATCTGAGGGTTGAGTCGGTCTCGTCCTGTGTTCTGTCAGGTCCGAGCCAGTAGAACTCCGTAACGCGGCACAACCGACCGGGTGTTTCGCTTGTATCTGCGCCCTTCACTAATGTGATCCAGTGCACTTCTGTCCCAGGTCATCCACTGAGCGTTGCTGCCTGGATGCCTTTTCCTCCCTAGCCTTCTGGTCCGCGAGTTCAACAGAGCAACTCGCTGAAATCTATTTTGGTTTTCTTTCTTTGATTAATTGTTTAGTGTTATTTCAGTGTAATCCAGGATTCATTTTTATCTTCTCTCTCCAGGAGCCAGGAGGTCATGGTGGGGAACAGGGGAGGCTAGCAACCTTCATTTGATGGTATGTGCTTCACTGTGTGCTGAGTGTGCCAACACGACTTCCTTATTTTGTGTGTGTGTGGTGTTTGACGATTTGGTGCGGATTAAGGTGGGTTTGGATAACCTCTCGATTTGTGGCTGGCCTGCCTTGTCCCTGCTAAGCCTGGCCCTGGAGAATTCCTAGTTTTATTGAAATTCTTATGTTGTTTCATGAGAGAGATAGTCTATAGTTATACGGTATGTTTTTAATGATGCTGAAGTGTTATAATAAAATATACTTTTTGTATTATAGTAGTTATATAGATTTTTTAAATTTATGACAATTTTCACATGGGTGGAAATAATAATAATTTTCATAATTTCGCCTAGACTTTGTCAGTTTGAAGCAGTCTTTCCTTTCTCTGTGTACCTCTCTCATCAACAAGGCATTTCTGTCCACAGCGCTGCCGCTAACTGGATGTTTTTTTGTTTTTGGCACCATTCGGAGTAATTTCTAGAGACTGTTTTGTGTGAAAATCCCAGGAGATCAGCGTTACAGAAATACTCAAACCAGCCCATCTGGCACCAACAGTCATGCTACGGTCCAAATAACTGAGATCACATTTGTTTCCCCATTCTGATGGTTGATGTGAACATTAACTGAAGCTCCTGACCTGTTTCTGCATGATTTATGCACTGCTGCCACATGATTGGCTGATTAGATAATCGCATGGATGATTGTTGGTGCCAGATGGGCTGGTGTGAGTATTTCTGTAATTGCTGATCTCCAGCATCGCTGCAGGAACACATCATCTCTTCCTCCCTCGAGATCTTCTCAAATAACCACGACTGCCACCTCCAATGTTTCTGATTACCCAGCTATTCCCACATGTCCATGTAGACCGTTAATGGCTTGTGACACGCTTTAGCAGTCACAGACATCCTGTTCTCTCGCTGTTCAAACAAAACGCAGCTCTATGACTTTCTGTCCAGTCACATTCATGCCTAACTTTGCATGTCAGAATGTTCGAATCCAGATTTTTACTCTATGGGTTTATGGAAGTTTGTTTAATGGTAAATGGTCTGCACTTATATAGCGCTTTTTTAACCTTAGCGGTTTTCAAAGCGCTTTACACCGTGACTCATTCACCCATTCACACACACCCTCACACACCAATGATGGCAGAGCTGCCATGCAGGGCGCCAGCCTGCCATTGGGAGCAACTTGGTGTTCAGTGTCTTGCCCAAGGTCACAACAGGATTTGGAGTCATCGAACCGCCAGCCCTGCGATTAGTGGCCAACCACAGTAGCCACAGCCACCTAAAAGTTTAAGTCCATTTACAAACATATTTAAAATTACATTATGATATATCCTGCAATACAAGTATCGTTAAATAATAAGCACACCAGATACTTGCCTCATATAATGTTATTTTTATGTTCATTAATATTATTATCACATGGAATCATATTGAATCATATTGGCATTTATTGCCACAATTTCATAAGCCAATAACATTATCAGAAGGTGAAAATTAACTCAGTTAGCATTGTTAGGCTTTTATTTGTGCACATTGGATCAAAACTACATCAGGCGCTTCTTATAACAGAGCTGCATACCCGAGATTATGGCTGCTTTCAATTTGACCAACCACCAAATGGCACTATTATGAACCTCCCAGCGCAAATTCTCGTTGAACAGCAGGGCTTTCAGCAAAATTACCTCCCAATACACAATCAGATCATACTCCGTTTCCAGGATTTTCCACTGCACATACCAGCCATCCTCCCATCTCTTCTATGGCAGCTTTTCTAAATATCTCTGCTTCTTCCATACAACCTGATCTCACTACCAATTTTCCTTCTTCTATCCCTCACTATCCATGGGCTTCAGGAGCGGAATCCCGCATGATCCTGCCTCCGCAGGAGACTGCCGCTCCCGACTCGATCCCCTCTACACTCTTCAGAACTTATCCTAGCATGAGGCTGCCTCTGCAAACTATCATTGTGGCAGCAGGGGCGTGGTCAAGTGCCCATCTGGAGAGAGAGAAAGCAGTAAAGGGAACTGCACCTGAGCTAAATTATTCCTAGCATCTGTCTCTAATTCCAGTGAGCATGAGGACAGTGGCATAAAAGCACGCATGGCACCAGCAAATGGCAGAGAGAGAGATACTGGGTTGAGAGCCTTAATGTGAAGCTGATGTGATTATGTGAAGCCGATAAGTTAGTGTGAAGTCACTGAGTTATTGTGAATATATCCAGGCACACACTTCACCCTCACCATCTTATCTGTGCTGAATTCCTCGGGTTGAACCACGCGTTAGTGGATAGTGGTTTGATTACAACCTGTGTCCACCAATGCTTGGTGAGTAGCCCCCTTGACTCTTACTGGTATCCGGTATGCTCCAGCCTGGTTGGAGGCATCCTGCGGAGTGTCGGGGATCCGGATCATCATCCCCAGATCCATCACCGGGCATTGATGCCAGAAGTGTCCCGGATACCCGCAACTCCAGCAGGCACCAGACACCTTCATCTGAGGGGAAGAGCGGTGGCAGGGCACTGTAGAGTCAGGCAGGTGTGCACACCCCCTCGCATGGGGAACTGGTCTCGGCATAGGAGCTACCCACCTCCGCGGGGCAGGAACGGTCCCTGAGGAAAGAGCAGAGAGAGAGGGAAGTGGGGAGGGGGAAGAGAACAGGGCACACACAGGGGGAAGAGAGAGAGAGAGAGAGAGGGGAGGGCTCTTCAGCGGAGTGCTCCGCGAGTTGGACAGCTTCCTCCAGTGGCGGTGGCACTGGACCCATTCTGGCATTCCCTTTGGCATGCCTTAGCCCATTCAGTGCATGGGCCCCTCCCATCAAATGACTTGCATCTGGAGGTGGCATAAGGTTGAATCCAGGGTGGGGTGGGCCCACTCTCGCTACGGGGAAATCTGCCCGGGCTGTGAGAGGTTATCCCCCTTCCTCCATTGGGGTTGCTAGTCCTCCAGCAAAACAGCAGCTCCTTTGAGAGCTCATTATATAAGGAGTATATATATATATATATATATATATATATATATATATATATATATATATATATATATAAGTAGAAATAAAAGTAATAAACACAATTAAAAGCACAATTTGCAACACAAAATAGGAGAAAGAAGAAATATATACTGTATGTACAAAGTATGCATATGAATATGAAATAGTGCATAATGTCAGATGTAGAGATGGTAGTAGCAACAGTTGACTGGCAATATGTACATTGTGCAAGGTAATGTACAATTGTGCAGTAATGTTGACCTGTAACAGGCTGATGTTATAGAGGTGAGAGGTGAGGTTGTACATATATAATAATGATAATATAATAATATGATAATGCAGATTGTAACATTGTTTCAAGTGTGCAGTGTTGAATAGTGAAACTAGCCCTGGTGTTGTCTTTGGTTTAGGACACAGATGGCCTGGGGAAAGAATCTCCTTCTCATTCTCTCTGTTTTGGGCATCAGAGAGCGGAAGTGTTTCCCTGACCGCAACAAAGAGAAGAGTCCATTATTAGGATGGCTGAGGTCTTTCGTGACCTTCCTTGCTTTGCTCCAGCATCATATGCTGTAGATAGAGTGCAGGTCAGAGAATTTGATGAGGGTGATGCACTCATCTGATCATACCACTCTTTATAGAGCAAGTCTATCTCGTTTGTGTAGTTTCCAAACCAGGCTGTGGTGTTTCCTGTAAAGATGCGCCGGCGCGTCCTGCTGGATTTTTTCCTCAAAACAGTCAATTTTGGGCATACAGATAAGTGTCTACTTTTATATGTGTACACTCACAATAACAACAAATCCTTGTGCTTTTGTAAAATAAAGAAAATAAACAGGGTGTGCTTTCATCCGTCTCTGTCTCCGTGAGCATCTTCCTGAAACACATAAATAAAATTATTGGGTGTATGCCCTATATCAGATATTCCATTTTATTCTTTTCCCAGGGGAGGTGTCTTTGTGTGAATCACATCAATATCCATTATCATTCACACCTCCTCGCATATATGGCCTTTCTAACACTAAAAGTGTCTTATAAAAGTCAAATGACTATATTGTTTTTTATGAATGATCGATCAGGATGTTTTTCACAACATTTTGTAGCAAAAACTCTAGGCTACGAGATCCTGTTCTCAAAAGACTTGTGAACAAATGTTTAGCTTGTGTTATATGGCCTTATTTCAGTGATTATTATTATTATTATAATTTTTTCAAAAACCACGCATAAACATTATTTTCTCAAAAATACAAACATGTACATACATGTTGCTCACATATTACTGTAGCCCAGTTGTGCTGAATACAGTCTTGTCTTTAGCCATTAATATGTTTTTAAACAACTGAAAAAAGCACAAATGTCAAGACATGTCAAAAGTTCTCCTGGGCCCAAAAACTCCCTCAGACCCCAGAGTATTAAAGTCCTTTAAGCACATGAGGTGGCAAAGATGCTGACAGACCTTCTTCAGCATGGTGTTAATGTGGCAGATCCATGACAGATCATGTGAGATGTGTATGCCAAGATATTGGAAACTGTCCACTCTATCCACTGTGGCCCCATTGATCATAATAGGGTGGTAGTTCCTCGCCTGCTTTGTGCTGAAGTCCACTACCAGCTCCTTGGTCTTTCTGACATTCAAAAGGAGGTTGTTCTCCTGGCACCAGGCCTTTGATCTCCTGCAGATAGGCCCTTTCATCGTTATCAGAGGTCAGGCCCACCACATCAATGTCATCAGCAAACTTTCACAATGGTGGTGGAGTTGGAATTGGCCACACAGTTATAAGTGTACAATGAGTTCAGCAGGGGGCTTAGAACACAAACCTGGGGGGCTCTAGTTCTGAGGGTGAGAGGGGGGTAGAAACGTGTCTGTCCACCCTTACTGCTTGTTAGTCAGGAAGTTGGTGACCCACTGAAGCAGAGATGGGCTAAATCTTAGGTCCTCCAACTTGGTGGTTAGTTTAGAGGGAATTATCATATTAAAAGCTGAACTGTAATCAACAAACAGCATTTTTACATATTTTCCCTTCCTCTTATCCACATGACCTAGGACTGTGTGGAGGAGATTTGTGATGTTATCGTCCATTGAGCGATTTGGACGGTAAGTGAACTGTAAGGGATCTAGGGTGTCAGGTAGTGAGGAGGTGATGAAGTCTCTGACCAGTCTTTCAAAGTACTTCACCACAATTTAGGTCAGTGCTACAGGACAATAGTCATTAAGGCAGGAAGGTTGGGGTTTCTTCGGGACAGGAACAATGATGGACTGTTTAAAGCAGGTTGGATTTACTGTCTGTTCCAGGGACAGGTTGAATATATCTGGGAACACCGGTGCTAGCTGGTAAACACAGGCTCTGAGGACCTGACCTGAGAATCCATCTGGTCCTCCTCCCTTCCTGATGTTCACTCTCCGGAAATCCTTTCTCAAGTCGCACTCTGTTATGTGAACACGTTTCCATCATTAATACTCTCTGCATGCAAGCAGCCTTTATCACTATTGAAGCTATCAGCACTGTTAGCGCAGTAATCTGCAGCCTTAAAGTGAGCGTAAAAAGTGTTCAGTTCGTCTGAGAGAGAAGCGTTCAGGATTTTGGGGGATGGTGTTTTATAGTCCATTTTCGCTCTCAGTCCCTGCCACAGGCTTCTAGAGCCATCCAGTTGAAACTGTGACAACAATTTCTTCCCATAGTACAGCTTTGCCTCCCTCATCACTCTGCTTGTGTTTTAAGACACGATATTGTTATTGTCCATGTTCCCGGTGACGAGCCCCAATTTATAGGCAGCGGTGCAGGATGACAGAGCATCGCGGATGGATTTATCCACCCACGGCTTCTGTTTGGGAAACATCCTGATGGTGGTTTTGCTAACTGTATCATCAACCAGTTTCCCAGTCTGTCCCACGACTGCTTCCGAAAACACATGTCATCAGAGCTGTGCCGGAACATGTCCCAATCTACATCATCTAGAGCATCTTGCAGAGTGGCCACTGATTGATATGTCCAGCGTGCGACCTCCCTCCGAACTGGAGTTTCTTGTTTCAGCCTTTATTTGTATTTAGGTACCAGGAAGATGGCAACATGGTCCAATTTCCCAAACGGTGGTAGAGACTGTGCTTTGAATTGGGGTGTAACAATGATCTATAGTACTGTTGCCTCTAGCATGGCAGGTAATGTGTTGGTGGAAGTTTGGAGCTGCGCATTTTAGGTTGGCACTGTTAGAGTCCCCCATCACAATGAGCTCATCGTCCCATTTTGTGTCACGTCCTTTGTTCTTCCTTAGAATCTCACAAGACCAGCATGGGTCTGGTGTTAAAAATGACAATGGGTGAGTAAGTTGTAGACCAATAGAGATAAGAGATTGTCTGTCGTAATTGATAGTGACCATTGTGAGAAGTAAGAATTAATAAAATAACTTAAAGTGCAAGAGAAAAAAAGCAAACTGTGGTAGGAGCAGTAGTGACGGCAGCCGACCTCACCGGCACCAACTGTACTTCTGCCTATTGTTTTGTTTTTGCCTATTTTCACACTACCCATTCTCGACCTATCCTGCTGCTCCAAGGTTCCTATCCCCCAAGCAGACCCCTCCAGAAATCCTACACACCTACCACTGCACGCCGTTTCAGGTCTCATTTCTTTTGAGGGGCAGAAGCATCGTAGAGATTATCGTTCAGTATATCAGTATTCCTACCCAAACACATTGCCTTCTGTGCTTCACGAGGCTCCAACACTAGCGATTCGCTGACCAGTCTTGAGCCTCGAGCCCTCCTCCATGGACAGTGAGCCAAACTCGTTTACAATATCCTCACAACTGAAATTACTTTTTAAATTAGTGTAACATTCCATTTTTAATTATTGTAATCAGTTACTGTCTTTTAGTTCATTACTATTAAGTAGCCTACATTTCTACTGTTTCATATATTTCTAAGAAGTTATTTATGTAGAATACATTTCAAAAATATGTTATTTGTTTGTGTTTCTGTGACAGCTGAAGAGTCAAACTGCGGTAAGGGAGAAACTTGTGGTGTTGAGTGTATGACTAGAATGTGACAATAAATAAGGAGGAAAAACAGACATTATTTTGAATTTGTTAAGTGGAAAAACAAACGTTTGTGTAAAAAATGTTTTAGAAAGAAATTTAAAAGTAATTAGTAATGCAATAACTTTCCCCAATGAAGTAATCCGTAAAGCATCCAGATTAAAATGTATAGAAAATTAATAATTAAAAGTTTGTAGTGGATTACTTTTCTTGAGTAACAACATTGATAAAGATACGTCACACAAATCTTTGTCTCAACAAAGCCAAATTTGTTGCCTTACATGAAAATGTAATAGTGCAAATAAATAGCTAACTGTGTGACCGTAAAAGCCATTCAGTGCTACATATGGTTGTTTGTTGGACTACATTTACAGTTTTGCATAAATGGATATGTGTGGGATGCTGGTATAAAGCCTGAAAAACAGACCCCTCCTTTCATATGCATTAAAGCTGTCTCATTTTTTGGGCCAGTGCACTCAATTATTCAATTTCTCTGTCTTGCCATGGAGAACATTCATGGTTCTCATGTAACGGCTCTCATTTAGGGATGATCGGTTAGTCATAGTAGCAGTGCCTCCCTGGAGCATTTAGTCTAATGACAGTTACACTGTCTGCGCTCTCCTGGGCGATATCATCTATTAAACACCCAATAGCACTGTACTTATGATGCTATTACTGAAATGTGATGATTGGCACTTTAAGCACAGTCATTACTAAACCACAGGGGTGTCTGAGAATAAAGTCAATCAATTTCTCATGGGAGTATTGACAGCCATGAGATATATTATAAATATACATTGCTCTGGATATTCAATGTATATTGTTCTCACCATCACTGTGCAATGGCATGTCAAAATGTCTATTTGCATACTGTCTTCACATGCACAATAACAAAAAAATTGCAAATTTTTCCTGGATGCCAATTGTTCCTTTTGGGGTATAACAGATTGTTACTGGTGCAGTAACCTCAAATGTACACCCACTTTACCTTCTGTAAACCTTAATGTACTAATATGTACCTTGTAGATATAAATATGTAACTTAGGGTGCAAATATGTACCCTTTCAGAACATTTATACAAATACTGACACAGTTAAATAGTCTGACAAATACATTCCAATTAACATACACTCACCTAAAGGATTATTAGGAACACCATACTAATGCAAACACTACTGTGTTTGACCCCCTTTCGTCTTCAGAACTGCCTTAATTCTATGTGGCATTGATTCAACAAGGTGCTGAAAGCATTCTTTAGAAATGTTGGCCCATATTGATAGGATAGCATCTTGCAGTTGATGGAGATTTGTGGGATGCACATCCAGGGCACGAAGCTCCTGTTCCACCACATCCCAAAGATGCTCTATTGGGTTGAGATCTGGTGACTGTGGGGGCCATTTTAGTACAGTGAACTCATTGTCATGTTCAAGAAACCAATTTGAAATGATTCGAGCTTTGTGACATGGTGCATGATCCTGCTGGAAGTAGCCATCAGAGGATGGGTACATGGTGGCCATAAAGGGATGGACATGGTCAGAAACAATGCTCAGGTAGGCCGTGGCATTTAAACGATGCCCAATTGGCACTAAGGGGCCTAAAGTGTGCCAAGAAAACATCCCCCACACCATTACACCACCACCACCAGCCTGCACATTGGTAACAAGGCATGATGGATCCATGTTCTCATTCTGTTTACGCCAAATTCTGACTCTACCATCTGAATGTCTCAACAGAAATCGAGACACATCAGACCAGGCAACATTTTTCCAGTCTTCAACTGTCCAATTTTGGTGAGCTCTTGCAAATTATAGCCTCTTTTTCCTATTTGTAGTGGAGATGAGTGGTACCCGGTGGGGTCTTCTGCTGTTGTAGCCCATCCGCCTCAAGGTTGTGCGTGTTGTGGCTTCACAAATGCTTTGCTGCATACCTCGGTTGTAACGAGTGGTTATTTCAGTCAAAGTTGCTCTTCTATCAGCTTGAATCAGTCGGCCCATTCTCCTCTGACCTCTAGCATCAACAAGGCATTTTCGCCCACAGGACTGCCGCATACTGGATGTTTTTCCCTTTTCACACCATTCTTTGTAAACCCTAGAAATGGTTGTGCGTGAAAATCCCAGTAACTGAGCAGATTGTGAAATACTCAGACCGGCCCGTCTGGCACCAACAACCATGCCACGCTCAAAATTGCTTAAATCACCTTTCTTTCCCATTCTGACATTCAGTTTGGAGTTCAGGAGATTGTCTTGACCAGGACCACACCCCTAAATGCATTGAAGCAACTGCCATGTGATTGGTTGATTAGATAATTGCATTAATGAGAAATTGAACAGGTGTTCCTAATAATCCTTTAGGTGAGTGTATAAAGGGTACAGTGGGTGTACCTTTGAGGCCACTGCCCCAGTGACAAGCTGATTTACCTCCAAATGTACCATTTTTGCCATTTTTTTCCTAACATTGTGTATTAAAGAAACAATTCACCTGAAAATTCAATTTTGTAATCACTCTGATCCAGCTCCACTCCAGGATTTTTTGTCTTCCTCTTGTCCCTGCTTTGCTTTTCAAATGTATTTTTCCTATACTGCCTTTGTCCTAAATTTCCACATTTTGTCAAATGACTAAATTAAAATTCTTAATTTGCCTTGATTTCATTTACATTGTTTGAAGAGAGCAGAAGCCAGCAAGCGGTGCAGAGAAAGTTTGCTTAGTGAACACACTAGATTAATTAAACTGATGTTTTAATCAGATCATACAGTTATTTACAGTTCATGTTATAAGCAAATCTTCATAATAGGTGTTTGATTATAGAGTATATCACTCTTTTAGCTCTTCCGATAAGACTTCTACCTGTATCTTCGGCATCTAGTTCTAATGATAGCAATTTACCAAGCAGTAAAGTGTTCTATCCAACTTGCTTTTAGACTCTCCAATAAAGCAGGGCTAATTCTGACATTGTGTAATATAAGGCAATTATATGTCGGTCTCACTCCATTTTGCAGTGTATGTGGAACTCTGATGGTCAATGTGGGTGGAGACCAGAACATAGTCTTTTGAAGTCTCATTTATTTAGATGATTTGTCCTGGATAGATGTGTTCCTATACCGTCTCAGTTACGTATGTAACCTCCGTTCCCTGATGGAGGGAACGAGACGTTGTGTCTAAGAAACGACACTAGGAGTCTCTCTTGAGCGCAGAATATGCCTCTGATCTATGAAAAAAGGCTAATGAGAAGTTGGCGAACAGTATTTGCATACCCCGCCCCTGGACATACGGGTATAAAGGCAAGGAAATACTACACGTTCATCTGACACTAGGGGTCCACTTTAAATCACGCCATGCACTGAGCCATGTACGTGTACTGCTGACACAGGAGCGGGCAGGTATTTCACGTGCACAAGCAACCAACTGTGTTTCAGACAGCACGTACCATTCACCAATGCCCCAAAAAAGTCGTCGGAATCCTTTTAGTTACACTAGAAGGGAACAAGGCGACGCTTGCCAACATGGGAATGGGCCAAGCCTAGCTGGGCCTCTTTTCTCTCTATGTTTCTCGGCATAGAGCAAGAGCAGCCAGGGCCCTTACGGCATCGTGGGAAGGGGTCTTACCGTTTCCTATTCTTTCAGGGGGAAAAGACCCTGCGGAGGCCACACCTGCCCGAAAGGGGGAGGTAAGGTGGCGAAATACATCACATAGCCTCTTCGGTCACATGTGGGAAAAATGGTGCAGTGGTATATCCAGCCTCGAGGAGGGGGGAGTTGCTACAACACAGCGACCGGAGGGCAGCGAAGAACTGCCTAAGGGAGATGCGGGTCAGCTCATAAGGTGACCGTACCGCGGAAGTATACACCGGAGGAGTCCGTGTAGGAGGCCTGACTTGTGGAGAACCTATTCCAGTACAGGGTAGCCTGGGGTACCCGTAGTGGACTGGGTCTGCAAGTTCCTCCGCTGAACTGCGGACCCAAAAGGGCTAGGGAGGTATCGACCAGTGACCTAGAGGGATCTCCTAGGAAAGAAGGCGTACTGTTTTACCTCGGCCGAGGGAAAGGGCGCTGGACGCAAGCGATTCACCCGGTCAGACCATCTGCGTGTACCAAGTTCTACCGGCTCAGACCTGAGAAAACACGGGATGAGACTGACTCTACCCTGAGATTGTAAAATCTTGCAAAGGTGTTAGGTGTTGCCCAACCTGCTGCCCTACAAATGTCTGCTAGGGAGGCACCCCTAGACAGTGCCCACGAGGACACCGTACTCCTTATAGAGTGTGCTCGAACCCGTAGGGGGGGGTGGCACGGCCTTGGTGTGATAGGCCAGAAGGATGGCATCCACCACCCCTCTGTTTGGAGACAGCATTCCCTTTCCACTTGCACACGGTGCCCCAACCTGATCTGGAGGCGTCGGTCGTGACCAAGACGCGTCATGACACCTGCTGTAAGGGTACTCCTGCCCGTAGAAAACTGAGTTCTGTCCAGCGTTTGAGTGTTTGGCAGCAGGTGGGAGTGATCGTCACACGGTGTGTGCCGCGGTGCCATGCTTGTCTCAGGACTCAAGTTTGAAGCCAGTGCTGAAGCGGTCTCATATGCATCAACCCCAACGGCGCGACCGCCGCGGCGGATGCCATATGCCAAAAAAGTTTTAAGGGGACCGTCGTGCCTGGCCTGAAAGCGGCAAGGCACCTCAACACTGACTGCACACGCTCATTGGTGAGACGTGCTGACATTGAGACCAAGTCTAACTCCATACCGAAAGAGATGCTCTGGACTAGAGTAAGCTTGCTCATTTCCCAGTTGACCTGAAGCCCCAAACGGCTGAGGTGCCTGAGCACCTGGCCTCTGTGAGTGCATAGCTACTCTCGCGAGTGGGCCAGGATGAGCCAGTCGTCGAGGTAATTGAGTATGAGCAAGAGCTGCCTCTGCGACTTTCGTGAAGACGCGAGGGAACAGAGACATGCCGAAGGGGAGGACTTTGTACTGATACACCTGGCCATCGAACACGAACCGTAGAAAGGGGCGGTGTCGAGGCAGAATTGAGACGTGGAAGTACGCGTCCTTCAGGTCTACCGCTGCGATCCAATCTAGATATCGAACGCAGGTTAAGATGTGTTTCTGCGTGAGCATTTTGAATGGGAGTTTGTGAAACGCTTGCTTGAGAACTCACAAGTCCAAGATTGGTCGTAAGCCACCGACTTTCTTGGGTACGATGAAGTAAGGGCTGTAAGGCTCCATCTCGGTTGGAGGGACAGGCTCTATCGCATGTTTGAGTAAAAGAGGGGCGATTTCCACATGCAGGGACTGGGCATGTTCACCGTGTACTGCGGAAAAGCGGACCCCCATGAACGGGGGCGGGGGCCTGGCAAATTGAATTGCATAACCGAGTTGAATGGTCCGGGCCAGCCAGTGAGACGGGTTGGGAAGTGAGAGCCACGCATCCAACCTCTGCACTAGGGGCACCAAAGGGACGATTATTTTTTACGTACCCGGCGGGGCTTCGCAGCGGGGCGGAGCAGGTAGGGCAGCGTCGGGAGGCGATGATGCGTCACGAGGCTTCGGTGCTGAGAAAAGACTCAAAGCACTTACCTTGCTCCACACACCCTGCAGGGGGCGGGTTAGCGACTGAGGAGGAGGTCCAGGGTAGGCGTCCTCTAGACTCATCAGAACCGGCCAGCCGGGGAACAGTCGTGGGGCTGAAGACGGGTGGTCCGTGTCCAGGAGGCCGGGACTGTTGAAATCTGGCGGCAGAGTGCCGTGAGAACGGCATTTGCGGGCCAGGGGACACAGAGACAAAAGAAATAGCTCTTTTATTGAGAATGTGGGTACCGCAGCCCCGTCCAGGGGGGGCGGCAAATGAAAATTGAACAAAAGATTCTCCTCCCGGCCCTCCACCGGGGGACGGAGTGGTCTTACCATCTGCGGAGCTAAAGTCTCGGTCCCTGGGTCGACCGTCTCAGGAGCGCTTGGGAGCCTTACGGGTCCTCGAGGGGATCCGGGAGACGGGGGGCGTCTGCTTCCTGCGGTGTGCTCAATGCTGGGGCTGAGAGCTGGGCCCGGGTTGAGGCAGAGCAGGGTGTTTCTTGGCCGCAGGGGGATGCCCTCGGTGAGCAGATGGGGCAGGGCCCGTGGCGACAGGTTTGCGGCGGGGCAGGATGTGAGAGATGGCCTCCGTCTGCTTCTTCACCACGGAGAATTGCTGGGCAAAGTCCTTGACGGTGTCGCCGAAGAGGCCAAACTGGGAGAGGGGGACGTTGAGGAAGCGAACTTTGTCGGCCTCACGCATCTCGACCAAGTTCACCAACAGATGACGCTCCTGGACCACAAGCGTGGCCATCGCCTGCCCGAGTGCCTGCACCATGACCTTCGTGGCCCTGAGGGTGAGGTTGGTCGCTGAGCGCAGTTCCTGCAACACATCAGGGAAGGTCATACGCCGTGCTCTACGATGCAGCGGCGAGCTCATCCACCTCGAGCTCCAGAGGATAGGCAGACTGGCCGTGAGGCGAGCCGCTGTTACCTCAAGCATGGACGGGAGTCAACAAGCCTCGGTGTGATCGCTGCCCAGACACATGAGACAACGCCTGTGGCCGCCTGAAGCAGTGAGCACTCTACCGCATCCAGGAACTACATGGGGCGGAATAGCATCTTTAAAAAGACGCATCCTGAAAAGGACGTTCAACACCGCTCTGTATTGCTCTTTCAGAGAAATTAACTCTTTTATAGAGAAAGTTACTCTTTTATATAAACTGTTTTAAATACTCTGTGCTGTCGAAGCGCCCAGGGGCAAACTGCATGCTGTGCAGAGAAGGAGAAAGCCGCTGAAGTGCGCCGTAGATCCAACAGCAAACAGAGCGTCAGAGGATAGAAGCAGGATTCTGGTGTGTCACTCGCAGCTGGCTGCATACACGACCATCGGCTCCGAAGAAAATTTCTGAATGAACGTGTAGTATTTCCTTGCCTTTATACCCGTATGTCCAGGGGCGGGGTATGCAAATACTGTTCACCATCTTCTCATTGGCCTTTTTTCATAGATCAGAGGCATATTCGGTGCTCAAGAGAGACCCCTAGTGTCGCTTCTTCGATACAACGTCTCGTTCCCTAAAAAACTAAAGATTCAAAGCAATGTGAAACACTGTGTGTAACCCATTTTACTTTCGGAATCTGATGTATTTTCAAGTGAAAATTTTAGAGTGAGAATTGGTTTGTGAAAAATGGGTGCTACATACCAAAGTGGAGCCAGGTGGTTGGAGGGGAGGAGTTGAAATGTGCACCATGATTACATAAGAATAGACATGTTGCTACCTAAATTTCATGTACCCTGAGACTGATCCCATTGATCCTCATAGACATGTACATACAGTATGTGTGCATAAATGCCAGACATATGTCGTCTGGTTTATGTTGAACTTCCAACTTGGAAACTCATGCAGAAATCTGCATCTCTGATTTCAACGAGGTGAAGGTGTATGACGTCACGCAAACATGTCGGCAATGGTAAACATTCACTTTGATTAACGTTAAATGTGCACACAGTAATTTTTCCCCATTAAGAAGTTAAAACTCCTAGGCCTTACTCCTTTTATAAAAAGAAATTATATACATTTTGAAAACATGCATCAAATCATGACCACTCACAAGATATGAGGTCTCTAGTCATATCAGTAACCTTATAAAAGCTGTTTTATTCTACATGGTGGAAGGGCACCCTAATGGGAGCTGCCATTTTTGAACTACATGGCCAGCTGAATACTACCTACTTAATATCAGTAACCATCTTGTTATTGGACACTTTCACTTTTGGATTAAATGAATCATGGTTTATTGTGAATAGTGAATTTCTACAATGGTGTCTTTAATTGAAAACTACTGACTTCAATTGATGCTGCATCCAGGCCACTCGGTGTCACTGTAAATCCAAGATGACACAAACAAGAAGGTACTTGGTGCACCTTTAATGTTTCAACATTACATGATGATAAAACTCATTCAGCAAACAGTTGCAGAGACAGATGTTCAAAACAAAGTGAATTATACTTTAAAAAAATGTTTTGTTAACCTGTAGAACAAATGATAGCATTGCAGCATCGTTTATCTGTTTGCTTGCTGTGAGACGTCTTTGTTGTTGTGAGGATTACACTGGCACCAATTAAAATTAACTGGGCCTCACACAAGACACCCAAAGTATGTGGTAATTTTTGATCACACTTCACTTAGGTGTATGGGATTTATTCATATCAGACGGCCCCTCCCTCCATCCTCGGGACACCAGCTAAGGAGATTCACCTTTACAGTAAAAGAATGATCCAAATGGACCATTCAATAAATTACAAATGTTTAAATGGAGGGAGTTGGTCATCTGAATAATCTGAAGAAATTGTAAGATTCGGCCTAACCCTTTAGAGCTCTTCTGTATTAACACAAGAAACACAGATTTCAAAATTTCCTATAGACTGATAATATATTGCTTTTGCAAATTCCCTATGGATAATGCACAAACACGACATAGATGTCTATAATTGTATCCAAATGTAATCTGATTTGGTTTAAAACATCCCATAAATACCTACCAATATAAATTGTTCAAACATTTTTTGTGTGAATCTTAACTATAGAAGTTTACAGACATTTAAAGTAAATGTATTAAAAGTGTAATTAGTAATGAAAATAAATTTGCAAAATAAAATGCAGGATACATGTAATTTAAAAAAAAAATGTGTTAAGAAAATGCAATAATTTATTTATTTTCGTTTTGTATTTAATTAATTCAGGGAATAATGCTTTCATACAGTCATCAATGTTACAGTTTTCTCCAATAATTTTTTGCATATTTATTTATTCAAATGTTTTATATAAAATTAAAAGAAGAAAAAAAAAACATTGAAAGAGCTTGAGCAGAGTGATAACTGGGCACAAATGTTGCTATGGTGGTGCAAAACGCAGAGCAGGTTTCTTTCCAGTTGATTTGGGGTGGCAGAGGAGAACGGAATATCTCATATGGCCGTCATAATAGCATTCAGATTATATGGCTGTGCTGCTAAATTTCGGACACTGCCAGAACGTCGTCGGATGCTAAAGATCATCGCAAATCTTATTAATCGGCCGTCTGTGAACATGTCACACTAAGCCTGTAAGATTGCCAACAACAACAGAAATCATTTAGGATTCCCAAAATTTTTCTCAGATGGCAGAATTGTGGCCAAAATCATACAGTGTGCACAGGATTACAGTGGAGAAGCAGCTGGATTCCATTTCAGTTGCCTTGGAGGAATTATGAATCATAATGAAACGTGCTTGCCCGGGCAGCCATGAGTGTCGGGCTGGAGTGAAACCCTCCACTCCCCCCTGAACCCTCGTGGCTCGATGATTGGTTCCTGGGGCCAGAATGCCGCACATGGCCACGCTCCGCCCCTGTTCCTTTCTTCCCGGAGGTGCATGAAGAGCATACGCATTCGTGCGGGCAACTTTTACTGCCTGAACCCGATTCGCGAACTCCTCCGCTCTCACTACCCTGATCGGTGGGGAGGCAAGGGGGTACTCGACGATTCCTCAGATGGATCAGGCGGTCGCGGTGCACTTGTGCCCACAGAGTGCCACCAACTGGCAGAGTCGTATGAGGCTCCCGTCCAGGGCCTGTAGGCTTGTGTTGTCATTGGTGGCTAAGGCCTATGGCGCTGCTGGATCCACCGCCTCTGCCCTGCATGCCAGATCACTCCTGCAGGTGTACCAAGCCAAGGCACTTAAAGAACAGCACGAGGGTAGTACTAACCTGGGACTAACGCAGAAGCTGCGCACAGCAACCGATCTCACCCTCTAGGCGATGAAGGTCACGGCACAGTCTCTCGGGCAGGCGATGTCCACCCAGGTTCAACGGCGTCTACTTCTCTGCAAGAACTCCACTGCGAGAAGCTGCTTTGTGCGTGGAGATCGCCTCCCTCCTATGGAAGGATGCGATAGAGCCTGTTAATCCAGTCGAGATTAAGAAGGGGGTTTACAAGTAGGGGCCTACTTCATTGAACCCAAAAAAGGCGGCGGGTTGCGGGCAATCTTGGACCTTGGCACAGACTCCCGTTCAAGATGCTGATGCAAAAATGCATCTTAGCGAGCATCTGGCATCAGGATTGGTGCACGGTGGTAGACCTGAAGCACGCGTACTTCCATTGCTTTTGAGGGCTGGGCATACCTGTACAAGGTCCTCCCCGTCGGTCTGTCCCTATCACCTTGCACATTCACAAAGGTTGCAGAGGCAGCCCTTGCCCCATTAAGGGAAGCATTCGCATCCTCAACTATTTAGACGACTGGTTGATTCTAGACCACACTTGGGACCTGTAGTGTGCACACAGGTACCTGGTGTTCATGCACCTCAGTCGTTTAGGGCTACAACTGTCTTTGTACGTCCAGGCAGAACACATCAGTCCCACTGAAACTTTTCAGAGGCTCTTGAGGCATAAGGCATCTTCAGAGGCTTTCATACTGCTCAGGTTGATTCATATGAGACCGCTTCAGCACTGGCTTCAGACCCTAGTCGCAAGATGGGCATGTCGCCACGGCACACACTGTATGCTCGTCACGCAGGTCTGCTGCCATCTCTTCAGCCCTTGGTCCGACCTAGCATTCCTATGGGTAGGAGTTCCCCTAGGCCATGTCTCCAGGCACGTCGTGGTTATACGGCATACTCTTTATTTTTATCGTCCTTGGCACTACTCTGGTCTTAGGTCAAACCTCAAGATGGGAGTTTGTGATGTTGCTAAGAAACCACTTGTGGACCAATGAAAAGTCCTTTCCAATGTGTTGGAAGATCCAGGGCCCTCTTTGTGAAGCATCTGGTAGTTTTCCGAGCAGCTTATCTGAAGGCTGCTCTTTGCATCTGTTTGTGTTGGTCCTGCCATGATCAAGTCAAAATGGAGCCTCTTTACCTTGACAGTTAGGGAGGGGCTCTGCCATATATTGGCTTTGGAATGTCATCTGGTCCGATTGTTCACCACATTGTTGACAATCAAGGTACTGCTGAAAACCACAATGTAATCAATTTCAAAATGTAAAAAAGGCCCCTCTATTACACGTTTGGGTATAGCTGTTACTGAATTTTGAACTGAGTGATAAGTCACATCATGCATTCTCATTAACGATCATCCTATTCATGATTGAATATTGCTGTCATGTCCAAGTACTCATGCCCTTACCTAGTTCTGGTCCCATGGGAACCAGGAAGTAATCATGTTCACATAAATAATGGTGAGTGTGATTCGGAGGTTACATTTTTGCTGTTAAATTTCACTTTAAATCCACTGATTGTTAGGTTTAGGTTTGGGGTTTACGGTTAGAGTATAGGGTTAATAAACAATACATTTGTGTTGACTGAATAACATAATTTACAACTAAAAATACAACTCTCTTTTGGTTCCACTCTTTGAACATTTCATCCTGAAACGAGAGCTCAAACATGCCCATACGTTCAACAACACACAGCTTTGGCCACTGGGGCAGTGATCATTTTTAGATGTGTAACAACTTATTACATTTGACAAAAAGTTATGTATACAATATTTATTATTTGGAATAAGCGTACATAAAAAAGTAAATTGAGAACCATTGATGTCGACGCAGAGCAGAGACGCAGCACGCACGCATTATCAACAAAGACACTTTTACACGCTAGTGGAAAGCCTTTCTAAAAGATACAGAATTTGTGAGTACCTATGCAAGTAAAACTATGAGCATAAGTTATACCATACATTAAATGCAAAAACTGGTGGATTATAACCGTGGAGAACATTGAAGAACTTGAGCAATTCATTGACGCCTGCTTTACTGGAATTACCAACATGCCTCAACCACAAAAAAAGCATCGGCGCCGGGAAGATTCGGCAGACAAAGATGAAAATACTACCACAATAGAGGTTAGTGTATTGGAATCTATTAACACCAAATTGGCCATTCTCGAACTACTTCACCAAGACATTAAGGATTTAAAAACAAGTCTCGAATTCACTCAGTCTCAGTTGGATTCATTTAAAAAAGAGAATGGCGAACTACAGGAAAAGATCACAACGCTCACAACACAAATTGCCAATCTCGTCTCGGACAACAAACAAATGAAAGGAAACATCCTCGATCTCCAGTGCCGAAGTATGCGTGACAATTTAATATTCTCAGGTATACCTGAAGCAGCACAAGATAATCCCGAAGAAGCCATCAAAGAATTTATGCACTCCTCTCTAAAACTCCCCATGATAACCGTAAATACGATCAACTTCCATCGCGTTCACCGAATTGGACAAAGGCATAGTGACGATAAACGACCCAGACCAATTGTAGCAAAATTCGAACACTATAAACATAAAGAACTTCTGAAGAGCAAAGCTAGAGAGCTAAGAGGAACACATTTTGGACTGAATGATCAGTTCCCGAAAGAAATTCAAGAACGCCGAAGAAAACTCATCCCAATAATGAAACAACATCGAAAAGAAGGAAAACGAGCAAATCTCAACGTCGACAAATTATACATAAACGGACAACTCTATAGAGACTTTGATACTACTTGAACTTCATTTTAGACGTCATCAAGTTGCCGGTCACTTGTGCATAAAAATGTAATGTCTGCAACTCGCGTCTTATGTCTTTCAATAATCTTAATGTATGCTATTCATTTTCTAAAATATGTTTGTTATATGTTAAATGTTCTATGTTGTTATATTGCCTTTTACGGAACATTTCATATACAAGAAATCTGTAAAAATATCTGGATTATATCAGTGTCTGAAATATACAATTTACAATATGGTATTACGTTGATAATGTGCAATAGTACTATATATCCTAAAAGAAAAGGAGAGAAAAAAGGGTATGAAATTTGTTAGTTGGAATGTACGAGGCATTAATTCACCGATTAAAAGAACCAAAATATTAAATCATGTAAAAAAATTAAACGCAGACATTTGTCTATTGCAAGAAACCCATCTGCTAGATTCTGAACACAAGAAACTTCAAACCTCACAATTCTCACATATCTTCTTTTCGTCTTATAGCTCAAAGAAGAGAGGAGTAGCCATACTTATACGAAAGAACCTGACATTTACCATCAATAAAATAATAACTGACACGGAGGGCAGATATATCATCATTAATTTTATCATTAACAATAATAATATTACTATTGCCAATATTTATGGACCCAACACTGATGATGAAAATTTTTTCCACACTTTTTTTTCAACATTATCAGGTTTTTCACAATCAGCCGTAATTATAGGGGGAGACTTCAACACAGTTATTAATCCAATTCTAGATAAATCTAACACCTCAAATCATATGAAAACTTGGCACTCTACAGAAATTATAAAACAATATATGACGGACTTTGGACTTGGCGATAACTGGAGACAGAAAAATCCTACAATAAGAGAATATACATACTTCTCTCCAGTGCATAAATCATACTCCCGCATAGATTTTTTCTTAACAAGTAATTCCATTATGTCAGATATTTCAAACACAACAATTGAACCCATTATCATTTCAGATCATGCACCAATTACTTTCACTCTTTATAACAACAGAAATGTAAAAGCCTCACATAGATGGCGTATGAACATATCACTACTTCAAGACCAAAAATTTAATGAATATTTTAAAAGAGAGTGGACATCCTTCATTAATATAAACAACACTCCTGACATATCCGCTACAACACTATGGGAGACAGCCAAAGTAGTAATAAGAGGAAATATTATATCATACTCTACATACAAACACAAAGAAGAACAAAAAATAGAAAAAGACCTTGAAGATAAAATAAAAATATTACATCAAACTTACTCAAAAAACCCAAATGAGCAATTATTAAATGAGATAAATCAAATAAAGAATCAACTTGAAGGAATTACAAATAAAAAATTAGAATTTCATAAACAACGCTTACGGTTAATACATTTTGAATATAAGGATAAATCAGGAAAATATTTAGCCAACTTACTTAAACGTAATAAAGAAAAAACTCATATATCTATAATTAAAAATGAGAATAAAATTATTCATAACCTGCAAGATATTAATACAACTTTTCAGACATTTTACAAAAATCTGTACAATAATGATAAAAAAGAAAATGAAAAAGAAATTGGTAAATTTTTGCATAACATAACACTTCCTCAATTAAGCATAATCCAGAAAGAAGAATTAGAAAAACCAATAACAGAGGATGAATATAAGAAAGCTCTCTTTGCGTTACCAAACAATAAATCACCAGGTTTAGATGGCTTCCCCCCAGAATTTTACAAACATTTTTGGTCAACTATTTCACCACAGTTTTTAGATATGTCAGTAGAAATTAAGAACAGCTCATCTATCCCACAGCATATGAACACAGCAATAATCTCTGTTTTACTCAAACCAAACAAAGATCCGACATTATGTACAAGTTACAGGCCCATATCCCTTACCAATACTGACATGAAAATAATTAGTAAAACCCTAGCCTCACGGTTAGAAACAGTCATCTCAAGTCTTATTCATCCAGATCAAACAGGTTTTATTAAAGGACGTCATTCATCAGACAAAATACGTCGTCTATTTAATATCATGAATATCAACAAACCACAAAATACTACAATTATTGTATCATTAGATGCGGAAAAAGCATTCGACAAAGTCAATTGGAATTTTCTTTTTGCCGCATTAGAAACATTTGGTTTTGGAGAGTCATTTATTCACTGGATCAGAACATTGTATAGTACACCAAAGGCCTCAGTTATTACTAACGACATCATATCATCATCATTCCAGTTGCAACGAGGCACCAGACAAGGATGTCCACTATCTCCACTCTTATTTGCATTATTCATAGAGCCCTTAGCAGCTGCAATAAGACAAAATGATAATATCACGGGCTACTCAACAAATAAAATCACTCATAAAATTTCATTATATGCTGATGATATTTTATTGTACCTACAAAAACCAGAAAAGTCCCTCATAGAAGTTATCAATGTCATTAATGATTTCTCGGAAATATCAGATTATTCTATAAACTGGTCAAAATCTACAATCCTACCAATAAATAAAACATTGCAGTGTATAGAACAATTAAATACTCCATTTAATATAGGCAATATCATATACTTGGGAATACACATCTCTCCCAATTTATCAGACTTATTTAAACTTAATTTCATTCCATTACTGAAATATATAGAAGATGATTTAAAACGTTGGATGAATTTGCCATTATCTCTTATAGGTAGAATTTCTACAATAAAAATGGTCATATTACCAAAAATTAATTACCTATTTACAATGATACCAATTCAACCCACTAAGAAATGGTTAGACACATTAAATAGCAAGATAAATAAATTCTACTGGAAAAATAAAAAAACAAGAATAAGCATTGCTACATTACAGAAAAACAAAGATATGGGAGGATTAGGGGCACCCAACTTTCACTATTATTATCTAGCTGCACAATTACAATACCTCTACAAATGGACAAATGGTAATCAAAATCATAATTCATGGTTAGACTTAGAACAGGCAGACTGTAAAAAGATTTCATTATCTGATTTACCATATATTACTGATGTTATTAAGGCTCATGATCTATACAATAATATGACAATTCGAACAACATTATTGGCATGGTGGAAAAGTAATCAAATAACTCATAATTCAATAACACCACACTCCTTCTCTCCTATATGGCATAACCCAGATTTTACTATTAATAAATCTACACTTATTAATGAAAAATGGAAAACGGCTGGCATCACACATTTGCATAATATGTTCTTAGATAATAAATTCAAACATTTCTCAGAATTAATAGAAAAATATAATTTAGGGAAAGATCAATATTTTTATTACATACAAATTAATCATGCTATTAGAACTAAGATTGGCAATCTTCTTCCTAAAACTCCACCTCTTATAGAAAAAATAAAACAAATCAACAACACAAAACAATTATTATCTAAATTATACAGTATATTAATAAATACAGATACAACATATTCAATACCTATTAAACAATGGGAAAATGATCTTAACATAACCACAGATGCCAATTTCTGGAAACAAGTCTGCCTAAATACATTTAGTTTGAGCAGAAATACCAATGTACAACTAATTCAATTTAAAGTAATACATAGAACACATTTAACCCAACATAAAGTGTTTAAAATGGGATTATCAAAATCAAACAAATGCGAACATTGCAATCTCAATGTACAAGATGATTACTTTCATGCCATCTGGTCTTGCCCCACAGTTACCAAATTTTGGAAAGAGATTATAGGAAAATTATCTGTTTATCTTAAATGTAATATCCCGGTAAATCCGTCATTATGTCTTCTAGGAGACACATTAAAAATAAACCCTCCACTGGAACATGCATCACCCTTACTTCTGTCTCTAGTTATCGCCAAGAAAATAATTTTAATTAACTGGAAAAATAAAAGTAAAATCAGTATTACACAATGGCAACAGCTATTAATAGATCATATTATCAAAGAAAAACATACGGCTACCCTCAAACACAAATTAACTAAATTCAAACAAATATTTGGTACCATTACAGAATCGTTAAACATTAATGTGCCCTGAGAGGTGAATTAGTGCTTCACCAATTACCTTTGTTACGTAAAAGACGCATACCATGCATATCAATGCTATTGAATACCCTGTGTATATACTTATAACCTGTATTAACATATCAGGAAATGTATATGATAGGTGGATAAAAGACATCTGATATGTTCGTGGTATTGTTTTGCATTTTAATCCTGCATTTTATTAGTTAGTACATTATGTATGTGTAGGGCATGTGCGTATGCCTAAATATATTATTAGTGTTACTAATATTTCTATTATTATGTATATGAGTATATAACTGTAGGTGTGGGTAAGTGATGGTGTATATGTGCATGAATGTTAGAGTCAGGTTCATTTGTATTGCCCTCTGTTTTATGTTGTTTGTATATTTGTGGATTCATTTGTTTTCTCTTGTATTATGCACTCTTGCTTGTCATCAACTAGTTTATTTGTCCGATACTGTTTTTTTTCACATTTATATTGGTTTATATTTGTTTTTTTTTTTCTTTTTATGTACTTTTATTTGTATTTGTGTTGTTTGCTTAATTAAAATTAAAAAAAAAAAAAAAAAAAAAAAAAAAAAGTAAATTGGGTAAAATATGATTTCATTTTGATGTCAATTTGGTGTTGCCTTGCATTTTGAATGCATCCAGGACCAGGCCAATTTCTCACAAAAACTATATCTCAGTAACTATAAGGTTTTGAGTCAAATGCACAACTGCACAAATTTGAGTTTCCGCTTGCAGTGGATGTGTAAGGTTGGCATTCTCTAATATCCCTGCTTTTACAAAGTACAAAAGTTTCCATGCAAGTGGTAGCAGCTTGCAGCATGCAGGTGGTTGGAAGGGAATGATTAAACCATGTTTGGCTATTGTACCCATCTACATCGACATGGTCATGTCACCCAAAATGAAAAGTCATTTCAGATTCAGAGCAAGTTATTACATTTAAATGACAGATTACAAGACAAATTAATATTATTTTTCACAATAAAACCAGGAATGGGCATTAAGAAAGTAAATAGAGGTAATTTTGCATTCATGTTCACTAGGTCCTGAATAGCAAATATTGGAGTAACAATGAATTCTTATTTCATAAAAGATATAGAATGATAACACTGTAGAAAAACTAAAAGCATGTAATTTCATTAAAGCAAAACAACCTGAAGGCTTCATGCTGCACAGTCATGTTTGATCCAGCACTTGTTGTTCAGAGGCACTGAAATTCCTGAAAATATAAATATTCTTTTGATATGGGTAAGAAAAAGCATGGTTCCGGGTTAAGCTGTCCTTGACCATGGTAGCAATGGGTGGGGGCAGAGTTTGGCCTTTTGTTACCAATGCTTGTGTGTTTTATAACTGTGTTATTATTTTTATTATTCATGCATACACACGCAAACCTGCCTGTCTCTCAATAACCATATTAGCCTCTTACAAGTATGCAGTGTTCATCCACTATTGCGCCCCCTACCTACCCACTTAGATATAAAATTTTTGACTGAAATAGATTTTATAAAATGCAAAAAAGCATATTGGAGTTGGAAATTTAGTTTAATATTTACATTTTTAGGGGGAAATAATTTCTGTCAAAGAACCACTACTTATTTCTGATGATATTGGGATATACTCAAGCAGTTTCACACTTGTTACTCCAAGGAATATACTTAAAACTGAATTTCTGTATACCTTAAAGAATTGGCTTCAGAAAAACTTTCGAACATTTCCACCATTATTGGTTAGGAAAAAGGATAAAGTTAATTTAACACACTTGCATTTTTTTGGTGATACATGCCCCAATAGTGGGACACTATATGGGTTAAGTTGTCATAATAGCAAATAGCAAGTTTTGTTCTAGGTTTTTGAAACTAGCTACAAAACCACTGCTAGAGAATTCATGCAATTTTTAATTTGAACATTTAACCTTATATAACCGGGAGGCAGCATCTTGCCAGGGGCGGAACGAGTCGCCCACACAAACAAGTGGTTGCCCTGAAGTCCACCAGCCATCTCATCTCTAACCACAATGCACTTTCTACTAATACAAGTGAATGCTGCTTTCAAATTTCTTAGATTATGATATTCAAGTAACTTACATTTTGCCTGGCCAGCTACCATAGTATCATGTTTTCTGTCTTTTACTATCTGTATGTGTTTGTTTATGTAGGAGCTGAGACATTTAAATAAGCCAGGGATCAAAGGATCAAATCTGAGTGGTTTGCACTTGATAAGAAACCATTTGAAGGGTGCAGAAATGCATTATGGGAATTGTATTAGTAATATATGCAAATGCACCAACAAACACACACCATCAATTAATCTCTCTCTCTCTCTTCCTCTGCTGCATATTGAAAGGCAGTTAGTATCAGTATCCACCATGAAAAACATACTGGAAGATTATTGACAGCAATGGGCTCAACAGAGCGACAAGTGCAGTTTTTATTGACAAGACATTTTGTTGCATCTTTGGCTCTTTTAATGTACAGAACATATTGGGGCTATAACCATATTCTATTATTTTAAGCTTTTTTTGAATGGCTGTCAACAGAGCACATCTTATATCTTTTATAGCTCTCTTGATTCCAGAAATATTTTCCCATTTATTTTTCCCACAAGTATTTAATAAAATCATTAATAAAAGAGTTCTAAGCCATGAACCAAATCAGCAAGCTCCGAAGTGAATCACAACATTCCAAACGTTGATTGGAAGGAAAAAAAATTTAAATAAATAAATAACAAAACTGTAATTAATGTCTTTCATGAGTGTATGAACTGCAATCCCATGCAGCATTGTGAATGGCGTAATCAAATTAAAAACTGAGGCAAATGTAATACTATTGATTGAAAGTTGTGGATTACAATTATAGAATCAATATTTTTAAAGTAGATTGCAAAATATTCAGATATATGCAAATACCTCGAGAGTGGAAGACCAACTTGACTGCATCATTCACAGTGTGTCGGGGAAGTGGGCAGTCTCTGCACTGTTCATTTGCTGTGCTTTGTTTACCACGATTCTCAGATTGGTGGATTTTTCCCTTCAGGATAATGGGTAATATAGTTTTTCAACAGGAATTCCACTATTAAACACAGTTCCCCTTCTGTCGCTCACTTTGAAATTGGCAGACAGAATTTTCATGTCCCCACCCCCTGACATACGGGTATAAAGGGATTGAAATGCGTCTTTTCATTCTGAGATTTTCTTCGGAGCCGACCGGTTGTGTGAGCACAGTCTGTTTCCTCTCATCTCTGAGCGTATGCTGTTGGATCTACGGCGCATATCAGTAGCTGTCTCCTTCTCTGCACGGCAGTGCAGCTTTGCCCCTGGGCGCTTCGACAGTACTATTAAAAGATAAATTTTCCCTAAAAGAGTGTTTTTCTCTAAAAGAGCAATACACAGCGTCGTTGAATGTCCTTTTCAGGGCACATCTTTATAAAGATGCCTTTCCGCCCCTGTGTAGTTCTTGGATGTAGTCGAGTTCTCTCCCCTCCCGACGGTCACAGGCGCTGCCTCACGTGTCTGGGCCGCGATCACACCGAGGCAGCGTTTGTGGATAGTTTGTGTTCTCACTGCAAGAACCTTGCCATGGCAACGTTCCGGTCGCGCCTTTCCTTCCTAAAAAGGAACGCCACTCCAGCTGCCCCCCGCGTCGCTCCTTCTTCCCATGGGATTGAGGACGACCCGGCTGGTGATGGAGGTGATTTGGGGATGGCAGCAGGCTCGGTTTCACCAGGTACGTCCCTACAAACCACCCACCCCACGACATGCTCGTTGACTTCTGCCCGGGCTCGGGGTGACAGCGGCTCGCCTCACGGCCAGTCTGCCTATCCTCTTGAGCCCCCTGAGCTGGATGATGAGCTCGCCGCTGCATCGGAGAGTGTTCTGGTGTCTGACGTGGAAGACTCGATTGGGCTGCCACCTTCGGGTCACGCCCAGTCAGAGGCTGACGCCCAGATGGCCTACATGCTTGCTCGGGCTGCCGTCAGCGTGAGGTTGGACTGGAATCCTCCGTCCTCCCCACAGCCTTCGCGGCTGGATGATTGGTTCCTCAGGTTCCTTTCTTCCTGGAGGACACCCTTCACCACCCATCATCATGCCTCTCGCTCATCTGCTCTCACTACCCTCGATGGCGGAGCGGTTCACGGGTACACGACAGTCCCCCAGGTGGACAGAGCAGTTGCGATCCACCTATGTTCCGAGAATGCCATCATCTGGTGGGATCGCCCGGTGCTCCCCTCCAGGGCCTGTAGGATAATGTCCTCACTGACCTCCAAAGCCTACAGCACCTCCAGACAGGCCGCTTCCGCCTTGCATGCCATGGCCCTCCTGCAAGTCCACCAGGCCAAGGCACTTAAAGATCTGCACTTGGGTAGACCGCGCGGTCACTCGGGCAGGCGATGGCCACCCTCGTGGTTCAGGAATGACATCTGTGGCTGAACCTGGTCGAAATGCGCAAAGTGGACAAAGCATGCTTTCTCAATGCGCCTGTCTCCCAGTTCGGCCTTTTCAGCGACACCATCGAGGACTTTGCCCAGCAGATCTCAGCGGTGAAGAAGCAGACAGAGGCCATCTCTCACATCATGCCCTGTCGCACTTCCAGCACGGGCCGTGTCCAGTCTTCCCGCCAAGGGTGTCCTTCTGTGGCTTCCAAGAAACATGCAGCTCCGCCTCAGCCTGTGCCCAGCTCTCAGCACCAGTGCCGAGCACCCCGCAGGAAGCGCACGCCCACCGTCTCACTAACAGACCATTCCGTCCCCCAGTGGTGGGCCGGGAGGAGAATCTTCAGTTAAGTTTATTTACTTTTCCGCACCCTCTTCAGACTGCAGTACCCACATTCTCAATAAAAGAGCAATTTCCTCTGTCTCTGGGTCACCTGGCCCACAAATACCATTCTCACGGCATGCAGGTCCACACCTCAACAGTCCCAGCACATTGGATGCAGACCCTTTGCCTCCAGCCCCACGACTGTTGTCACCCGGCCGGCCGGTTCTGATGAGTCTAGAGGACGCCTCCGTGGGAACTCCTCCTCAGTCACTAACCCGCCCCCTGCCGGGTGTGCAAAGCAAGGTAAGTGCTTCGAGACTTCTCTCAGCACCAGAGCCTCGAGCCGCGCTTTTGCCTCCCGACACCATACCCGCTGCTCCGCCCCGCTGGTTACGTAAAAAATAATTGGCCCCTTAGTGCCCCTAGCATGGGCTTTCACTTCCCAATCCATCACGCTGGATGGCCAGGACCATCCGACTCGGTTACGCAATTCAGTTTGCCAGGCCTCCTCCCCCTTTCGGGGGCGTCCGCTTTACAGCAGTGCATGGTGAAGACACCAAATCCCTGCAAGCGGAAATCACAAGGGTTTCTACAGCCCTTCATCGTACCCAAAAAAGGCGGCAGACTACGACCGTTCATGGACTTGCGAGTTTTCAACCGGGCCTGTTTCTCTCTATGAGAGAAACATAGAGAGAGAAATGGCACGGCTGGCGAGGCTTGCTCCCATGCTTGGCATGTTGCCTTGTTCCCCCCATATTGGGGTGTAAGGAACCAGAAAGTTTTGATGATTTTTTGGGGCATTGGGGAAGGGTACGTGCAGTCTGGCACAGCCTGTCGTTTTGGCACGCATGGTTCAGCACATGGGGTGATTAAAATTGGACCTCTAGTGTCGGTTCTTCACGTCTCGTTCCCTCCATCAGTGAACGGAGGTTACAACAGTAACGTTGAAATTATGCAGACTGATGGCTTCAACAGAAGCATATACCATCGATTAACAACCTCAGAGCATGGCAGGTCTGTCTTAAAAGATTGAGAAGTTATCGTTAATAATTGGTTCTCCTTTGAAAAAATGGATTGGGATTTTTACTACCGGAACTAATGGAGAATGATGCTTATTCCCCCTAAAAAGGTGCAGTTATGGCATATATCAACAGGGGCTAGATGAAACCTTGATAACTAGATGGTCACTCAATTTGTGCCTCTGGCAGCTGAAGACGATTGCAGTCTTCATTTGCCCAAAAATGTGAGATATGTTCACATCACCGGATCAAAGTGTCTTTAATCAGAAGCACTTTGATCATGTCTCTTAAAGCAGCAAAATAAAAGTCACAAATTTTACAAGCTCACACCCTCCAAGCTATCAGGGCACTGTAAGCAGGTGATGAAACAGCTCTAGGGGACAGAGTTTACAAGTGACATGCCAACCTTAGTTGTAGCACTGGCGGAATGCATTAGTTTGCCTGTTTGTTTTCAGCCCTACTTCAAATAGCTCTAAATTGGGATCACTCAAGGCGATTGGCCCTCAATTTCTTCCAATCTTTTGTGATTGGAGCCCTTCTCTCCAGTAGAATCAGCATGGCTCTGTGCTTTCCCAGCAATTCTGTTCCCCACGGCTGGTCTTCAGTGCCACAGATAGACGTGCATCTTAATATAGTCAGAGATGTTAACAGCGGATGACCTGGTTGATAGGACGTTGCAGAGAAAGCACCCTTGCAATCTGCTAAAAAAAAAACACCTTGTAAAAAAAAATTCAACAATGTATATACATGCATTACAGTAGATTTTTCATTTTTATAATTTTTTCTGAAAGTCATATAAATTCCTACCACAGATTCCAACACATCTTCAATTCTGTATTGTGTTTTATATAATTGTGTGATGGAATTGATGCTGATAGAAATTACATTTTTAATGTTTTTGAAATAAGAAACTCCTTCTGATAAGAAACACCCTTTTGGGTGAAGCATTATTTTAAGATTATAATGGTGATAACTCATTTATTAATTTACAGTACCAGGCCAGGTCTTTAACCATTAATTTTCATTGGTTGACCTAAATGATTATGCATTCATTTGTGCCTCATCTGAGACAGGACTTATGCTAGCTTAGTAAAAGTTTCACAAACACAGACACACACACACATTCTGCCACCCATAATGATCCAATATACAGAATCTTTAAGACTGTAAGAGTGAATTAGAGAATTAGGCTTAGTTATGTGTTACTTCAAAATCAAAATGTCAAACAGCATAATCCACCATTCCTTACACTGGGAGTTCAAGCGTGCATCTCAATATGGAGTGTCAGTATTTGTCAGACTAGCTTCTAATTCAGCGTGTGTGCTTGCAGAGTAATAAGCATTTCACATCTTTTGATGTCAACCCTGATAATGTAACATGGCTTATTTGTTGACCTAACATCAGCTGAATTTAAACCGCTGGGCTTCCCTTCAGTAATGAAGACTTTGTAACCATAGAAACAGACGTCACATGATTGCAGTTCCGGTGCTGTCAGTAAGGATAGTGCAGGGAGAGAGAGCTCCTCCGCTGACAGCTCCTTATGAGCCCTGCAGAATAACAACACTCACCTTTCCTATACTCCTATGTGTTATTTCTCATTTAGTTTACTCAGGATTTTTTTCCACTCCTGCATTGGAAAATGTAAAATTAACACTGAATAGCATTATAAGCAATTGTTGTTATTGTTGTTGCTGAGTAAAACTTGTTTCTATTCTGCTCATTCCAAAGAATGGCACAGTTTTTAATTAAAAAAAGTAACGTTTTACAATAAGGTTCTTTTCATTAATTATAGTTAATGGATTTGGTTTCAAAATAACAATTAACAATATTTTTTACTGCATTTATTGACATATGCAAATGCAGTTGTAATTATTTTTTCCCCTTTTCTCTCAATTTGGAATGCCCAATTCCCACTACTTAGTATGTCTTCATGGTGGTGTGGTTACTCACCTCAATCCGGGTGGCAGAGGACAAGTCTCAGTTGCCTCCACTTCTAAGACAGTCAATCCGCGCATCTTATCACATGGCACATGGAAGGAAGTCAGCGTCAATACTCGCTGAGCTACCCAGGCCTCTGCAATTGTTCATTTTTTATGTTTGTTCAATTCTAATGTTAAGATATACAACTTTATATATATTAAAAATAAATTGTGTTAGAATATGTAAAAATGTGCATTTAACCAAAATTGGTTAGTGCTGTGTGTTGTTCATTGTAAGTTCATGTTAACTAATGTAGTTAACTAATGCTAACAAATATAACCTTATTGCAAATTATTGCAGAAATCCTAAAAAAAAAAAAAATGTTTATAAGTCTGTTTATTATATTTTGGTAGACCCCCTCATTGAGGGTGTTTAATTTAATACAGTAACTAAAAACATATGTATACTGTACATACATTAGAATAGAAGTACAGGGAGCCCTGCAATAGATATCATGGCCCCCACACAGCCACCCACAAAGCCCCCCACTGACCATTGTGTCAGTCTGAGAATACATAAAGAGACAGAAGCAACTGAGACACAGCCTAAATAGATAGAATAACTGTGGCAAATTCTCCAAGAAGCTTGGAAAATCCTATCTGCCAACGACCAAGAAAAACTGTGTCCAGGTGCACCTTGGAGAATTGGTGCTGTTTTGAAGGGAAAGATGGTCACACAGAATATTGATTTAGCTTTTTTATGTTTACTGGACTTTGTATGACATTATGTGATAGATGTAAACTATTTATGTCATTATTTTTAAGACATCCTCACTATGTAACATTTTTCACAAGTGCCTAAAACCTTTGCACAGTACAGTAGACAGTTAATAGCCCTAAAAGTATTACAAGTATCTGGGCAAAAATGAAAGGTGAGCTTTCACTCTGAAGAGTATGAACACAAGACTATTTTAAAAAATGGTCTACATGTTTAGTATCAGGGCTGGACTGGTAATCTGGCACTCCGGGCATTTTCCTGCACTTTGGAGCCGATCAGGGGGAGACTGGCCATCGAGCCGTGATAAGCTAAAATGAGCCACTGCATTATACGAACAGACTACAAAATGGCGCCTTGACATGCAGAAAAGTCCCACAAACTTTTGGGCCAGTTGCTATGTACAATCCCGTGGCAATTTCTCTTCCTAGTCCAGCCCTGTTTAGTATAGATTGAAGAGTTTGATTGTCATTATATTAGAGTTGGGGTACTCGAGTGAGTCACAAGTCCAATTTTAATGGCCTCGGATGCATTTTTACTAGAAATTGACTCGGACTTGAAGCTTTAGGACTCCATGGCATTTGTGATGCAATGACAAAACAAATTAAATAACATAGGGTGACCATGCATCCTCTTTTTCCCCGGATATGTCCTGGCCGGGATTTCAATTGTCTCTAAATGTCAGGGATTTGGCTTTGTCTTCATAATGATGTGCTATCTACAGTTAGTACTATCATACATTCTGTGTATTTTATACTGCACTTTAGTTTTCACGCGTATATTTCCTTCTTCTCTTTCAAAAGTACTTTCTCTCCCGCATGCCTGTACTGTATGTGTGTGCGGGAAATAGATCGCCACACATGCTCTGCCACTCTCATCCAGAAACATCAATAACATAAGTACACTTTTAAAAGTACGTTCCCCAACTCTGCAAATGATTAAATAGAATAAATGTTTTAGCAGACTCACTTGACTATGCAACATTTCTAACGGATTATGTTGACTATATCGAGACAAAATCAAAAATGCTTCTTATTAGGGATATTTAAATTAATATGATGGATGGATTAGACCATGATGGAAATTGTACAACTCAGTCCATTACATATTTGTAGTGCAACCTCTGTTTGTTACCTGTAAAGCTGGCACTTGTGTTTCAATGGCAAAAAAATCAGAAAATACAATGAAGAACACTGTAAGGGTTGACGATAAGGAGGACACGGGAGGAAGGTTGCTCCACTCACAGTTAAGGATTTTTAATAAACATTCTTCAGCACTTACAGCTTCACAATAATAACTTTCTGGACCCAGATTCTCTCCCCATCTGCTGGTCATGTGGCTGCTTTTATGCCGCTCTCCCCATGCTCACTGGAATTAGAGACAGGTGTTAGGCATAATTTAGCTCAGGTGTAAGCGCTTTCTCTCTCTCCAGACGGGTGCTTGACCACGCCGCTGTCACAACCACAAGTGAGGAGATAAGTCTCTATTCACCTATTATCCATACTAAATATAACAAGAAAGGAACAACACGTCAACTCAAGGAGAGTTTTTCATAAAAAATCTTGATCTTAAATTTAGGGAAGTAGGCTATACCTGGACACAGCAGGAAGACTGACAAGTATGTAGTAGAATAACTATACATTTCTAATGGTATCTGATCTTTTATTTTTTTTCCCCTTCTTTTTTGCTTAATTTTATGGGCATTATTAAATGTTTTAATATTACCATTGATTAAATGTATTAATGAATTAATTTATTAATTTATTATATTTAATTAATTAATGCCATATATTTCACCCGCAATTTTATAGAAAACTAAACTAAATTGAATGGACAAATTGAAAATAAAGAAGAAATAAAAACTAAATTACAATTCAAAATAATAATAACTCTATTAATAATTATTATTAATAATAACACCTAAAGCATACGCTTTCATTCTGAAACCACTTTGAAATTTGTTCAGCAGGATACTAATCATAACATGTGATTATGAAATGCAAAAGAGGTGTTGTTGTTGCATTTATATTGACAAATAGTTTTTCTTAGTTAAAATATGCATAAAATATTGATTTACAATTGTATGTCAGATTCATGAACAGATTCCTTCGGTTTCGGACTCGACTAAGGTGGAGTCAAACCCAACACTAAAGTATATGGGATACTTCACAAAATGAAAACCCTACAAAATAAATGATATATGAAATATAAAACAGCTATGCTGTTCTAAATATGCTCATGCCTTTTGACCAATACATTTCTATAACTTTTCCTGTCTTGTTCTTGGTTACTGAGTAAGGATGTTTTTGAAAATCATTTAATAAAGATTGCACTTACAAGGAGCATTTTCTTACGGTTTAAATATTTGAGAGCTGAGCACAACTAGAAAATCGTATATATAAATCTTTTATTTCCATAATTATAATTTTTTTATATTATTAAGTTCTTTGACTTTTACTGATCTGGAAACCACAATTTTAATATTTTCTGATATTTCCAGGCTTTTACCATTATTGTGACTAATTCATCCCATGATATAATTAGTCCAGTAGTCCAATCATGTCAGATATATTTGTTTAATCTTAATTAAAAGCAAGAGTTGACACAAAATACAGTAGATGGATGGATGGATGGATGGATGGATGGATGGATGGATGGACAGATGGATGGACGGATGAGTAGATAGAAAAACAGCTTTCTATCACAGCTTAGTCAGTGATGGCTAAAACTCACTGCCTTCAGATTCTTACAAAGAAGTTATGTTCAATTTAACTGCACAAGGAAACATAAAGCATCTTTTAAGAGAGAGAGAAAGCAAGGGGGGGGGGGGGGGAATTAATTACTATCTCCATTATTAAAGCTAAAATGTGTTATACTGAAATCACAACAAACAAAGACTGAATAAATCCACTTCAGACAAAAGCATCTGTGATCATTTTGTCAAGCAAATGCAGTAAACTGGCCTGATTAATATAAGGGATTCCATAAGAGACTTTGCCCCTTATTCAATAAAAACATAAGAACCTTCTTCTGTGTCGTTATGTGATAACTAACAATGCAAACAACAGCAGCCATTCAGCCACAGGTCAGAGAGAAGCCATCACTCATATTGGCAGGATGTTAGAAGGCTTTCATCCTCCTCTCTGCAGCTTAAAGGCCCAAATGTTTGCTGTGAGCATATTTGTCCAAACCTTGTGGGAATACGAGCCATTACAGCAGGTCTGAAAATCTGGTTGGTAATCCTTCAATTTGGAGAAGTGTAGAGGGCAATCGGATTTAGGCCACATTGCTTTGTTTAATGATGGGTGACATGTCCAGTTTAAGCCAAGAGGTCAGACCAGCAGGTGGTTGTATGAAGACAATAAGCCACAGTCTTATCCTCAGCTAAGACCTGTCATGACACTTCACTCTCAACAGCATTCAAGGAAAACCTTTGTTCATAGAGCGGATCCCTAACAGACAGCTTAGACCTTGTCGACAAATCCCAGTCCACCCAGGCCAGGAGCTGCTTGTTCGTCAGAGTTAAGCGCTAAAGCTGGATATGCTGTGATATTGTTTTGACTATCAAAGGCAAAGATAAAAGGATACGATAAACCCTTAGCAACTCTCCAGGTCATATATTAAAAGAACTTTCTTTATTAGTTCCCAATTTATCTTTATTCATTCTCGGCAGCTTTCTTTAACTTCTTTCGTGGAACACAAATGGTGAATTCTTAAAATGTATTCACAAGGTTTGTTTCCCATACTGACACTGAATAGTGCAATCTAGTCTCATTGAATGAGCGTTACTTTAACTACTGTGGCAGCAGGGGCATGGTCATGTGCCTGTCCAGAGCTTCTCTCTATCCGGACTGCCACTTGACCATGACCCCGCTGCCACAACTACATTTTCGTAAACTGACTTGCATGCTGCATTCTACATTTTGCCGCAGTTTCCTGGTGAAATTAACAATAGAGGAACTACAACAAAATGTAACTTACTTTCACACAAAACATAACTACAAGGTCTGATTTTGGCTTTATAAACACTTATTTTTTACACACAAATTGCTGTTATGATATTGTAACTTTTACTGTAAATGCATAATTTAAAAAACAATACATTTAAATGCTTTTATTACAGACCCACCTACATTAACACACTTATTCCATTGTGATTATTTTCCACAGTAGTTCACCTGATGGAGTGTTGGACTGTTGACTCGGAAGACCGTGGTTCATGCCCAGCCAAATGCACAAGATGATACGTGAAACAAAAGTGCCATAGAAGCAACACGAAATGACATGATTGGTTCAGTAAATGTGCTTTTCATGTGTCTTTTGCTTTTACAACACTATTGGTTAGGTTTAGGTTAAACCTTTAGGTTAGAGAGATATGTTTTACTCATCAAAACTTACATTCACCTTTAAAACCTCATCTGAATAAGACACCATTTCACTCGCTTTTGGTGCCCCCGTTGGACACTTCACTGGAAAACTGCACGTGTAATGAAACATAATTTCCTTTTGCAGAAATTGTGATCAGGCTGGAATAGAGACTGGCCTGTCAAGCTTGAAAAAGGCAAAAATAAAAAAAAGTAATTCATATGATTATTTCAAATCTTCAGAAGTGGCACAATCACTTTGTGCAATGAACAGAATGAAATATAAGTTGTTATTCATTAAATAAGAGCTTAGATCAAACATGGGAGCTATGTCAATGCATTAAACCTCATTGGTTCTCATCGCATCATGTTTGGTCACAATAGGCAAAGGAACAGATATGAGGTGTGCAGTTGGGGACTGAGTTTAACTTTCTGTCTAACATTATTTAGTAATTTTGTAATCTGTGTTCCACAGATAGTAAATTCCTCCTTATATCCTTGTGTTTTTTTTCTTCTTTTCAATTAATTCACAAAAGTTGGTTCTTCAGGTCCCTCCAAAATTGTGATTTTATTAAATTTTTATGCTTTCTTTTTAGTGTGGGTTGAATGATATGGAGACCAACACAACATATATTGGTGAGCAGATATGCAGGAATCATATTTTCTTTGGTCAACATAATCTGACTTCTGAATCTGTGAGCTGATAGCATGACTCTGATGGAACACATCAAGCTGGGAGGTTTATGTTAATCAAGGATGGCGGTATTTAATTCTGGTTGTGTTCAGTCAGTTACAGATACTAACGATTTCTTTAACTGGGTTGGTTTAATTTATGGGATTTTCTTTTGCACACATCAGAACTTATTGCTCATTAACTAAATAAAGTAGGTAAAAGTTGCTTTGCTTTATCTAATTTGAGATTTTAAGGTGTGCATACATTTACATTAAAGGGAAAGTTGATCTATTTTTTTCAGATGTGTTCTTCTGAAGAACAAAATTCATACACATCTGGAATATCATGAGGGTGAGTATATGATGAGAGAATTTAAATTTTTTTGGGTGAACTATTCCTTTAAGATTTTGATGCAAAGCAACTACATTCAACTTATGCATTTTTATCAGTTTGTGTGTTCCTTGGAAAATAAATCCAGGGGTCATATAAAATATTATTATATTATGTTGTAATTGTCTTTTGATGATATTCATATTTTTTCTTCTGAGCAGCCATTATTTTTGCAATTCCATTTGTTGAGGGTAGTTGTGCAGAAGTTACACATTGCAGCTTTTAGGAAGAAATCTTTTTAAGTGTACAACTATCAAATTATATTATTAAATTATGCAACCAAATGATAACCTACTAGTTAAACGTTATCTTCATTGTTCATTTAAACAGTAAAGTTCTTTAAATCCATGTTTTGCAGGATTACATGGTTTACAGCGTCACAATGAAGTTGTGAAATTGGATATAACTTTACACAGAAAAGGTTTGTAACAGATTTGATCATGCTACAATCATGTTAACACGCATATTGTTTAATTTTGGTGGCTATACTTTTAAAAGAGTTAGTATTTTGACGTTTGCAATTTGGCCTCATTGATTTCCATTGTAAGTGCCTCACTGTAACCTCGATTTTAAGTTTTTTTGTTTGTTTGTTTTTTTGTAATGAAAATGAGGGACAAGTCCAAATAAATTTTTTAGGTAATAAAAATTATGCCACAAATGCTGGCAATGTAGTTTAACTTGAATTGAACCCAGACTATGACTTTATACAATTAAGGTGACAACATGGAGCATAGGCTAATATTATATTATATTATATTATATTATATTATATTATATTATATTATATTAGTTATTAGTTTAACACAATCCACCCACAAAAATTATAATAAAAAATTCATGCATCTTATTTTATTCACTTCCTCAAACAATTATAAAACACTTTCGGCTCTGGTCACTGTGGGGTCAAACCTTGTTGCTTTTTATGGAAAGTAATGACAGAAAGCATTGTTAGTGTTTGCATTTTTGACAGAAAGATAGGAAAGTGTAAGTGATCTGTGCATACTGAGCATGTCTTGAGCCTCTCTCTGCTGTCCCATATGTGAACAAGGGGGGGGGGGGGGGCCTGCACATTCTGACAGATAATTTTTCAGGCATATGAAAGGTAGAACCCTGTGCACAGAGGTTGAGTCGGATATCGAACAAACTTGTGTCACTAGAGAGAGTCTAATTCTGACCAGCAGATGCGGCTCAGATGAGCTCTGTCTGCATGCTCGCCGGCCCTAAAGCCACCAAGGCCATAACACCATACACACACAGAGTAAAAAATGTGGCAGCTTTATATGACAGCTCTAAATGCTTCAATAGCACTGGAAGTGTGCAGGTTGTTCTGCTCAGCCAGTGACGCTTGAGTCTGTCCAGGTTTCTTTGAGCATTTTTTCAAGAGACACTCCTTTTCCTCTTAGTTGTCTTTCATTGCTCAAGATGTTTCTTTAAATATTCCTTAAAAAAATACTAATGAGACTATTGTTAAATAATAGACACTAATGAGACAATTGTAGATGTGCAGTATCAAATAAAACAATGTAATATTATTTAAATTGTTATATGTTTCTTCGACATAGTAGTGTTTGTTGTACTGCCTAAGAATTATGTTGATTTAAGTAAAAATTCATTGTAATTCTCATTATAGTAATAGAAATTACACAATAAAAAATTTCAGTTGTATGAAAAATCTTTATAAGACTGAATTGAGTCATTTTTTACAACATGTACATATTATGAATCAACATTATGTAAAGTATTTAAGTATTTTATTGTATTTGATCATTTGTTCCCTTTACAAAAAGCTTCACTTTGATGCTGCGCTGCTAGGCGCTATGGGGAAACAATCTTATTGTGAGCTGCTCTGAACATGTGTGTAACACGTCAATGAAATTGACTGGAATTTATAGCCTCGGTTGGTGAGATCATTGGACGCACCTGTGGCCAGGCTATAAATAGGAGGCGTCACCAGAGTGTCGTCAGACATTTTTCTTCAGAGCTTTCTCTTTGTGTGTTTTCACAAAACTCTTGTTAGAAAATTGTTTAAAAATCTAAGTCTTTTCCTTCCTTTTCTCTTTTTATATATATATATATATATATATATATAAAAGAAAAGAAAAGGGGAAAATGGCAGAAAAACAGGGCAAACAATGCGTGTTTCCTTGTCAGCGTTCTATGTCTGACAGGGACACGCATCAATTTTGCTTTGTTTGCTTGGGGGAAGAGCACGCTACTCTCGCGTTGGAACAGGGCGGGTGCGCGCATTGCGACCTACTTTCGGTTGGGATGCTTCGCGCTCGCCTTGCTTACTTCCGAGAGCCGGCACCCACACTTCATTCGTGGGGCTCTCGCATGGATCTGGCTGAGGAGCGAGAGACGGGTTCGCCCCTTTCGCTCGCTCTCTCCCCAGATCCTGCTGGTCCCTCGCGTGATCCTGAAGCGTGCTTCGGCGCCTCTTCAGTTCACGAGGGGGACCTCCATTCCCTTGGGTCAGATTCCGAGTAAACCGCATCTGAGCGCTCCAATCGCGATTCTAAATCTTCGGAGGAGCTGCTCGATGTGGTTACTCGCGCGGTGGCCAGGCTTCAAATAGACTGGCCACGTGACCAAGTTCCCCCTAAGCGCTCTAAGTTAGAGGACAGATTTCTGTCTGGTGACCAAGGGAAGGGAACACCTCATCAGTCCCTTCCCTTCTTTGATGATCTCCATGACGAGCTTTCTCGTTCTTGGAATAAACCTTATACCTCGCGCATTCACGTGCCCTCGACGTCAATATATTCGACTATCGTGGGCGCTGAGGCGCGAGGGTATTTAAAGATGCCACCGGTCGAAGAGACACTTGCGGGTTATCTCTCGCCGGGTTCGGCATCGTCGCTTAATAAATCTGCTCTCCCTTCTAAGCCATGCAGGGTAACCTCCATGCTGGTCGGGAGAGCATATCAAGCGGCGGGTCAGGCTGGTGCTGCGCTGCACACCATGGCTGTCTTGCAGGCGTACCAGGCTGACCTACTAAAAGATTTGAGTGCTGGAAGAGGCCTCGACGACGAAGCTTTTTCTGAACTTCGTCGAGCTACGGATTTGTCTCTCTGTGCCACCAAGCAGTCAGCCCATGCTATTGGCCGGTCTATGTCCGCTTTGGTTAGCACTGAGAGGCACTTATGGCTTAATCTATCCGGCATCAATGATAAGGACAGAGTTTTCCTCCTTGATGCCCCAGTTTCGCCTTCTGGTCTCTTTGGAGACGCCATGAACACGGTTATCTCCAGATTCCAGGAGGCGAAAAGCCATGAGGAAGCCTTTGGGCAATTCCTTCCTCATCGCACTCAGGGGGCGAGGCCATCGGTCACCCAGTCTCGCCCTGATTCTGTTAGGAGGGAGGTTCAGAAACAGAGCGTGGCAAGTCGTGCTCCCCCTCGCAGAGATTGGGGACAGGCTCGTCGCCCTCAGCAACCTCTCAAACAAGACCTCAGGGCTTGTATCTCCAAGAGAAAGAAGCCCTGACGGTCTTGTATCCAACCCTGTGAGGGTAGTTCCCTTCGGGATGGGGCGCGTGTATCATTCACTTCGGCCCTCCCGATACCCTCACGAAACCTCTTCACTCCCGCCACCCTTGGTGTTTCGGGTGACAGGGGTTTCCAACAAAATGTTGAATGTACCGTTGCTCCCTGCCATAATCCAGGACACGGAACATTCGACACCCCCTCGACAGGAAGTCTTGAAATTAGTTCCCATCTCAGAGAACCTGGCAGCGTGGAAACTTCTGCCAGGTATTTCTATGTGGGTTCTAAAAACAGTAGAAAAAGGCTACAGAATTCAGTTCGCTTGCCACCCTCCGAGCTTCAACGGCGTGGTTTCCACTACCGTAAGCCCGGAACAGGCATGTCTACTTCAGGTAGAACTGCAAAATCTCTTGGAAAAAGGGGCCATAGAACATGTTCCCCTTCCAGAGAAAAAGTCTGGCTATTACAGCAGATACTTCCTGGTCCCCAAGAAAGGGGGGGGGTGCGTCCCATCTTAGATCTTCATGCCTTGAACCGCTCGGTCAAGACGCTCAAGTTCAAGATGCTAACAGTCAGGTCCATCGTGTCTCAGTTCCAACGTTTCGATTGGCTGGTCATGATCGACCTCATGGACGCATACTTTCATATTGGAATTCTGCCACAGCACAGGAAGTTCCTGAGGTTCGCTTTCGGGGACGAAGCCTTCCAGTATCGGGTCCTTCCATTCGGCCTAGCCCTATCACCCCGCACATTCACGAAATGCATGGATGCAGCACTGGCTCCGTTGCGACTCCAGGGCATCCGCATTCTGAATTATCTAGACGACTGGCTGATCCTAGCCCAGTCTCAAGAACTGGCAGTTCAGCACAGGGATATCGTCTTGGCTCATCTAGGTTCTCTGGGTCTGAGACTCAACGCCAAAAAGAGCGTTCTTTCCCCGACCCAGAAAATTTCCTATCTAGGGGTTATATGGAATTCGATCACGATGCAGGCACAGTTGTCTCCCGCTCATGTCATCTCCATTCAGAACTCCCTGAGCATTCTCAGGCTAGGTCAAGGTTGCACTGTTCTTCAGTTCCAACGAATATTAGGTCTCATGGCGTCTGCGTCCACGGTGATTCCTTTGGGCCTTCTCCATATGAGACCGTTTCAGCTGTGGCTAAAAGCCAGGGGGTTTCATCCAAGGGCCAGTCCCTTCAGGCAAATAAGGGTTACGCGCCCAGTGCTTCGTTCCCTTTCTATGTGGTTCAGACCCCGGTTTCTCACCTTGGGTCCCACTCTTGGTGCGTTGTGTCGTTGCAGGATGCTTACAACAGACGCCTCCCTGACGGGTTGGGGTGCGGTCTTAAGTGGTCGTCCAGCCCAAGGGGAATGGGAGAGTCATCAACTCGATTGGCACATAAACCACCTCGAGCTGATGGCAGTATTTCTGGCCCTGAAATACTTTCTCCAACATTTGAGAGGCTGCCATGTCCTTGTGCGGGTGGACAACACAGCAGCAGTCTCCTACATAAATCATCACGGAGGCCTACGTTCTCGCCACCTCAATTTGCTGGCACGTCGGATTCTCCGCTTTTTTCAGGGAACAAGGGTTACACAAGTAACCCGAGACGTTTCTATTTTTTATATATTAATAATGTATGATAAAAAATAATTTACTTTTGTGCTTAATTTTTAATAATGACATTATAATATATAATAATTACTTTAGCTTTAAGGAAGTACATATTTTTAAGTATATAACTAGGGTTGTCACAATGCCAAAATTTCAGTAGTACTGATACCAGTAAAATTTCACGATTCTCGATACAGTTTTCAATACCACAGAAAAATAGGTAATATGCTACTGAACACATTCCTTTAGTCTATTTAAAAAGATAATATCAATGTGAATAATGCATTAAAAAAAATTATGTTTCCTTTAAATGTTTCTCAGTTAAGTAAATATTGCTTCAAGGTTTTTTAAGTAGGACCTTATGAAATCATAATTTTTTCCCAATTTCTGTTTTCCATTTTTTTTTAAAAAATTACGTAATTTGAAGTTTAATTTTATTTCATCATAAAAATGTTCTAATCAAATTAATCCACAAATTTAATAAAAATGATAAAAATTAAACAATTACTTTTCAACATGTCATTGCATTTGTTTATCAAATGAAGTGCTTCAGTAAGTTAGATATTTTTTTGTCAGATGATGTGCTGCACAACAGAGCATCACAGCATAAATGAAAATAGATGAAAATATTTATTCAGTAAAACAGAACCCTTGTTTGTGAGTTAATGGCTCAATATAAAAATAACAATAATAATATGAATGATAACAATAATAAGTAAATACATTGTATACTATAGACAATTTCAAGGACTGTTTGTTTGTGACGTCAAGTGATGTCACTTTTCCATTAACAATTCCTGCTTGTCAAAACAGACTATTTAGCAGAGACCGGCCACTTCTATTAATATGAATGGGAGAAATTGGAACCGCCAACGGCAGCAACGTTCAATGGATCTGAGTGTAATCTAAGTTAAAGACGCACAATCCCGTGGATCATCGTCACCCACAGAGACTTTTCCCCATTTCCCCGCAAGTCAGATGCTGCTCCGAGGATTGGAGCATTTGTCGCAGCCGACGGGCCAGGATGCCGGCCCGCTATTCCTCTCAAGTGCCAGGCCGCTCATTTAAAAAAAATGCCTCTCCAAGGCCTAATGCCACACCCACTGTGTCTGTCTCTTGCTCAATTCCTTTGTTTTTGTTTACATTCTTGAAATAATCTTTACAGTAGTAATGTATTTCTGTCGCAATTTTTTACATTTTGGCAAGCTTTTATTTTGAATCAAGCTTTTATTTTGACATGATGCTCACACTTCTAGTTAAGCAGTTGGTTATGTCACCCAGTGTGATCATTACAGCCTGAAATGCTAACTTGATGTTCTCAGCGTATGAACGGTTTCAAACATTCACTTTGCAGTGTGCAGTACATGCAGACAGTATATTTATTTAATTACAATGCATACATTTGCAGTTTAAGAATCATACTAGGACGTCACAATTTTTATTTCATTTGTTGTCCATTTCGGTATAAAAGAGACTTATAAATCACATTCTCAAATAAGTCATCTGTGAGTCAGACTAAAATGAGTCAGTGCTCCATTCTACCTGTACTGTAGAAACTCTGGTAATGTTATATCTTTTTAATTTTTGTATCAACTTGGTACCATAGTACAAGTACTTTTGACCTCCCTTTATACATTTATATACAATATCAGATTATATTATTTAATCCTGCAGTCAGAAACCTAAAATGTTTATGTTTATAGAGAGCTTCCTTTTTTTGTGCCATATGACACAAATGTTGTATCCAGTATCGCACAAAACAATGGAGATCTCAATTGAAATAAATTAAGCATCTTGTGAAGTATAGAATTAAGTGTTTTATAGTTTTTTATCTTTTTTATATGCTTTCAATTTATAGTATGTAAATAAGAATTCCAACTAAATACTTTTATGTGTAATTTATAATAATGTAGATTATTTAAAAATGGCTTAATTAGGACTGATGGAAATTCATCATATGATTGAAATGTGTAAACCTAGAGATTCAATTTAAATTGCTCTTGAAAGAATTTAATGAGAAATGTTTGAGTTAATTTTGAGATCTCTTTTTATCATAGACTTTGTATTAGGCAAATCTGAGTTCAGACACTTTTGAGATCTTTTCTGAAACTCTAGTGGAGGAGGTATCACCGGGGTATCTTTCTCAGGAGAACTATCTGAGAAGCAGGAATATTTTAGCTTAGGACTCCATTTGTTCCCTATGTAATCACAATGCTCTCTAGGAGGAACAATGGAGATACTGTGGATAATGACTGACAGGATTGCTGTCATTTACTCATCTACTGTATATTAGTGGGTCCCAACTCTTTTACTCTGACCTCTGTGGCTGAATCATTAATCAGCCAATAACTGCCGGCATCCAAAAATTATCAATCATTCCATCTGCCCAAAAAATCTCCAACTGGATGTGTCATCTTAATACACCACAAATAAGCTGAAGAATCTGCTCTGCCTTAAATCTTCAAAGAACCTTAATTGAAGGCCATATATTTAAGTTGCAGATTTGCTCATATAGTGAAGTCAGATGACCGGATGCATGTTGTGAATTTAAATATCAAATATTAAAAATTTCCTTGTGAGAAATTGTGTTGCCACATTTTGAATTTTGAGGTGATTGTAATAGATTTATGTATTTTTATTTTTTACAATTAAGTTTGCTAACAACTATGTCATTAGATTATTTTCACCATCCTTTTGTGACCTCTTGTGACACTAGTATAAGATATTTTTTAATGGTGTGTATGTTTTGAGTATGAAAATTGTTGTTAATTTCAATGTGAATCAGTTTAAACTCCATTATTATAAATCCATTAAAAACTCTTAATTTGCATTACTGTAAATTTAAAATGTAAAAAAAAATCATGTAAGGCTCTTATTTACATTTTTTAGTAAAATGTATATACTGTATGTAGGTACATGTTGCTATTAATGACTTTGTGCTATTGTTGTGTTGGTGAATGTAAATGCAAAGTATTTTCAGATAGTGATTTTAAACTTCATTTTACTGTTTTAGATGCATGAAAACATTTGAATCAAGTTGTTTTGTTAATATTTTGAATCTTCAGAGTGAATACATGAATTTTAGCTACATAATATCAGATATTTGACTGCATAATGCTGTGACTGACCAATCAGAATTAAGTATTGCCAAAGAGCTGTGTGATAAGCTCTTTTACGCAGACAGATGTAAAGAAAGATGCATTACTCAAACTGTGTGCTAGTGCATTTATAAAAGCGCCAAGCCAAGTAAAAAAAAAAATACAAATAAATAAATAAATTATATATATATATATATATATATATATATATATATATATATATATATATATATATATAATGCAATGGAGATTGCAAAGCTACAGTGGCCAGTTGATCAGCTCACACACATACACACACCAACAAAGGTGGCCAAACACAAAAAAAAAAAAACAATACAAAAATAAAAATTTTCAAAATATATTTGTTTGTATGTGTGTGTGTGTGTGTGTGTGTGTGTGTGTGTGTGTGTGTGTGTGTGTGTGTGTGTGTGTGTGTGTGTGAGCTGATCAACTGGCGACTCTAGCTTTGCAACTCCGTACAGGAGACCTGCGGATGACAAATAACTCCCGGGGAAGTCTTGGCAGCATCTGGCCATATATTTCTATGGGTCACCTTGCAACACTCTTGTAGTTTGCTCCTAACAGCATGATAAATACAACAATTCATACATCATTTCATGTAAGCACAGGAAAGTCCTGCCGCTGTGAGTCCATTTATTTGGAACTGAAGATCAGTTGAACTACTGTACGACAAGAATGGCAACTTAGGTAGTTATAGTATAGTTTTACTTCAAATGTATTTTTAATTTATTGCTAATTTCAAATGTACTTTAAATTTTAACGTAATTTACTATCATCAGGTCATTCATCAAAAACATGTCCCTTGACTTTTCAGTCATGCCAAAAAACCCTCATTTAAAAGGTGTCTTTCTGTAACGTTTTAACGTAAATTTCAGCCAAGGGATCAGGGTTTAGCTGGGCAGCTACACCATCCACACCTATGCATCTTTCCTCATTGACAGCCATTCAAAAGTAGCCAGGTATTCCAGTCTGTTGCGCAAAAATAACAGGATATCTAATATACTTAATTATAATATGCGATAATTCACATTTTCAGTGCAGTCATTGAATTAGCATCTTTATTATTAAGTAAAAGGGTCTGCCAAATGCAAAACTGTAAACATTAACCTGCATCACATGTTAAGAAACTCTTTTTGTTTTAGTATTTCCATTTACCTTTTGATAATAATTTTAAAGACTGTAGGCCAGCTTACTGTACATTCAATGTCTGGCTAAGTAATTCAAAAGTTCCTGAAATGTATAAAGAATGACATTGAAAAACTCCAATGCTAGTTACATACCATATCTCTGTAAAAAGTAAAACATTATTGCACTATTCTTTTCTAACACTTAAAGCAACATCTCAAATCATTGTTTATGTTTGTAAAAATGTCTGAACTTAATGAAAAGACAGATTCATAACATTTTACTGCCCAATTTGATGTAGTCAAGGTGCTTATAATCTCTCATTCAACTTTGATGTGTAATTAAATTTAAAGATGCAGTTCATGTCTTCGAAAGAGAAAAAGGACTCTATAATTGCTGCAAAATGCACTTTCTTATGCTCAGTTATCTCAGACAATAAACAAATTTGTAGCCTCTTGTTCCACTGAATGGTGTGTACAGTTTATTCAGAGTTTTGGGGAAGTAACTTCAAGCTACTCAGAATTTAAAAGTGTATTTTTTTTCTTTATGTTAAAATAATTTATCCTAAAACACTTTAGTCATTCATAGACAACTATTAATAAACCATTTGTAGATTGATTCCCGTGAAAACTATAAACACTTGTGTGGCGCTTTCAAAATGCTGCATCCTGTCCACCCTTGTCTAGACTAAAGATGTGAGTTTGGGATGGGACACTCTGGTTTTTCGGGAAGTCTATTTGAAAACAATAATATTGATGAAGTTCCCTCTCAACATTGACTAAACACTCCCAAAACCTCTAGAACAGTGTTCCCAATTCTGTTCCTGGAGGCCCCCCAACATTACACATTTTGGATATCTCCCTAATCAAACACACCTGATTCAACTCATCAACTCGTTAGTAGAGACTCCAAGACCTGAACTTGGTGTTTCAGATAAGGGAGATATACAAAATGTGCAGTGTTGGAGGGCCTCCAGGAACAGGGTTGGGAACTACTGCTCTAGAGCATTCCAAACAGCTGCTCTATGTTATATTTAATCATCTGTTATTAAATTTAGATGACAATAAATGTAAAGTGTGCAATTTCAAATCCGATCTCATGACAAGTCGTAAAAATTGTGGCGAAATTATATAAATTGTAGGCTACGTGTTGGTTCCTACAAAAATGGATGACTTTTGCTCCTATGAAGAAAATTAAAAGAGCCGGCAAACAATCTTATTAAGATTATCCCTAAATTTAAAGTCTAACCCCTTATGCAAACCCTAAACCTAATAAAGTGTAGGTTTTGATACTCATATTGTATCGATTTGATATTGTGGGGCAATACACACTGGTTTAGCGCCAAATTCCCGAAATAAATTATGCAGATCAGGCAACAGCACAAACACGACTATAAAATCGCTGCTGAACGCAATTTGCATGCGCAATTCTGATCTTGTGGGACTATTCTGAGCGATATATAGCGGAGAATGCCACAGAACACCCCAGCTAACAATTTTATGTTCTAAGAACGTTTTCCTAACGTTAGTATTTGGTTGTGGGAACATGAAAATGTCCAGTTTTCTTAACATTAGTAGAACGTTTTTTAAGGTTAATAACGTTATAAGGATGTTCCATTAACGTTTTATATAATTTTTTTCCCCCCAAACCTTTAAATAATGTTAGCCAAAGTTGTTGGAACGTTCCCTGTTAGGTGGGACCGTATTTGACACACCCTGCCGGGACTGTACAGCATCAATGTAATCCAGACACCTGAATCATCTCTTAAACATTCTGAAAGTGTGCTTGATTACACTACACGTCTGGAAATATGCAAGGTTATAACGCTCTTCTCCATCATTTGATCACTATTTGATTAAGTACTGCTGATATGATTGGTTGAAAATGTTCACAAACATCTTTTTTAAATAAAAGTCTTTTTACCACCTACTTTCTTCTAAATTGTGCAAGGCATTTTTTGTGAATGAAGTGCAATCTACAAAAAGTCTAATATACATAGAAAGGAGGCATGTTTGTGGAGAATGGAATGTCAATGATTTCATTTAAAAACTCAAGACGCAGCGCAATTTCAGTGATGATTGTGCCTGCTAAAATTAAAATGTAAATAAGATGCAGGTTTTGTGCTGAAATACCTTGTGCAAAAGTAGTTAAACTCTATAGTGAATCTGCCCCTTAGTTTGTTGTTTGGTTGGCCTTTTATGAATAAAAGTCTTACCTTTTAGTACAAGCCAAGTCGTGCAATATCTTATGATTTTCAAATCTCGCAACAATTATGAGTTGTCATGTGACTACAGTGTATGTTGGTCATTTCTGTGACACTAGCTTAAATGGAATTGTAAAAATCTAAAAAATTACACACTTCATCTTTAAATGCTTGTTTGTTTTTTATTCATGACCCTGGCATATTCCGTTTGCTATGATTTCACTTTAGTCCCGTTCTCTAGTTTAAATCGTGACAGTCATCCGTTCTCCATTAATTCTCTCTAAACTCAATATTGGATTCGTCTTCCCGATCTTAAATGCTCCCACATTGCAATTGTGACTAAATATTCATGAACATATAGAATGTTGTACCATCATTTTAAAGGTTTCTTCTGTGCTGTTGTAAAATCGTACATGAAAAACTGCACAATCCAAATGGAAAGTTCTTTAATAGTCTTTGACCTCTGTCTGTGCCCTCTGAGAGTAGCTTTCCTTCTTATTATAGATCTTTCCATCTCTAAATGGGCACCCTCGACCTCATCTACTCACAATGGAAGCATCCATTAGACGGAGACACCACCTGCTCTCACAGTAAGCAATTCCCAAAGAATATTGCGATGTGTTATAGTGGTAGAAGCATGTGAGGTATGACAGGCAGATGGAATAACTCATTAGTGTGTAAGTGTGTTCTCGTGGCACTTAATACACCATATGTGACTTATTTATTTAAGGGTATTTTCAATCTTGGCTAAAGGAGATGAACAAGATGTCTCTCAATATTTTAATCACGTAAATATTTTACATTAATAGACTACACATCACCAAGGTCATATAAGTAATTGAGTCACTGATAAATGGTACTGCTGATCTTGTTTTAATTTTTTACAAATGTAAAGGTGATATTACAGTGCATTGGGTGCATTTGCTGCCAGTGCTGAGAAACTGCCAACGTAATTAACACCCCTCCAATCCACTAAATTAAAAGACAGTTTATTTGTTCATTTTCTTTTAATTGGTTTGCCTTATTGCTTTTTAAAGGAATAATCTGGGTTCAATGCAATTTAAGCTCAATCGATAACATTTGTGAAATAATGTTGATTACTACAAAAATACATTTTCAACTCATCCCTCCTTTTCTTTAACAAAAGCATAAATCGATGAGAGTCATGTGAGGCTATGCAAGGGTTGGACGCTAAAAGGCGAGTTCCACTTAAACTTTGCACCAATAGAATGTAAGCTTCACACCAGTGTTATTATGGTTTTGGATTTTGAATTAGTATTTACTTCTGTTTTATATCAATCTGTCATTCCAAATTAGTTTTAGTTTTCATTAGTTTTCACAGATTGTCTGTTAGTTTTAGTTTATTTTTCGTTTTCAGATGTTTCAGTTTAGTTGATATTTTTTTATTTGACAGTTTTTTTTAGTTTTAGTATTTTTCATGGCTGCCAAAGCAGAAGCATTACTAGTATCATTTAAAAATGTCTAACATCATTAAGTTTCTCAGGGCAGTCTTGTTGTTACCTGTATCTATTTGTAGTTGCAACACACTCTCACGGCAAAATCGGGTTGGTATTTTTATGTTTAATTTGGATTGTAAAAGTTGCAAATTGTATAACATATGGGTAAAGTGACAAAGGGCATTTAAACTTGATCCCCACTGTATCCATATGAATTTCCTTAGATGATTCTAAATAATTTCTCAACGAATCTTTGGGAAGTAAACTATTAAAGGCATAGTTCACCCAAAAAATTTAAATTCTCTTATAATTTACTCACCCAAATGACATCACAGATGTGTCTGACTTTCTTTCTTCTGTGGAACATAAATTATGATTTTTAGAAAATACCTCAGCTTTGTAGTTCCGTACATTGCAAATCATCATAGTACAAAACTTTAAGCTCCAAAAAGCACATAATGGTAGCATCCCTTTTTACTGTAAATCTTGATATCAGCATTCTCATTGGAGATCTTTCCTGTAGACTGTAGTTGCAAGATTTATAGTGAAAATTAAGTTACATTTTGGTCTGTTCCCCATCTGTCGCTCACTTCGACGTCGTGTCGAAGAAGCAACACTAGGGGGGTCTCTCTTGAGCGCCGAATATGCCCCTGATGAAAAAAGGCCAATGAGAAATTGGCGAACAGTGTTTGCATACCCCACCCCCGGACATACAGGTATAAAGGCAAGGAAATACTACACGTTCATTCAGAAATTTTCTTCGAAGCCGATGGTCGTGTATGCAGCCAGCTGCGAGTGACACACCAGAATCCTGCTTCTATCCTCTGACGCTCTGTTTGCTGTTGGATCTACGGCGCACTTCAGCGGCTTTCTCCTTCTCTGCATGGCGTGCAGTTTGCCCTGGGCGCTTCGACAGCGCAGAGTTTTTAAAAGAGTTTATTTAAAAGAGTAATTTTCTCTATAAAAGTGTTTATTTCTCTGAAAGAGCAATACACAGTGGCGTTGAACGTACTTTTCAGGATGCATATATTTAAAGATGCCATTCAGCCCCTGTGTATTTCCTGTATACGGTAGAGTGCTCTCTGCTTCAGACGGCCACAGACGTTGTCTCGTGTGTCTGGGCAGCGATCACACCGAGACAGCGTTTGTGGATGGTTCATGCTCTCACTGTGAGGGCATGACCATGGCAACGTTGCAGTCACGGCTTGCTTTCAACAGAAAGCATGCCACTCCAGCCACTCCCCCTACACCTAACACCTTTGCGAGATTTTACAATCTCAGGGTTGAGTCAGTCTTGTCCCGTGTTTTCTCAGGTCCAAGCCGTAGAACTCAGTACACGCCGACGGTCTGGCCAGGTGAATCGCTTGCGTCCAGCGCCCTTTCCCTCGGCTGAGGTAAAACAATGTGCCTTCTTTCCCAGGAGATCCCACCCACCCGGGTCCCTGGTCAATTTCTCCCTAGCCCTCTTGGGTCCGCAGTTCAGTAGAGGAACTTGCCGACCCAGTCCACTATGGGTACCCCAGGCTACCCTGTACTGGAATAGGTGCTCCACAGGTCAGGCCTCCTACACGGACTCCTCCTGTGTGTACTTCCGCGGTACAGTCACCTTACGAGCTGACCCGCATCTCCCTTAGGCAGTTCTTCGCTGCGCTCTAGTCGCCGTGTCGTAGCAACTCCCCCCTCCTCGAGGCTGGATCTACCACCGCGCCATTTTTCCCACATGTGACCGAAGAGGCCATGTGATGTATTTCGCCACCTTTACCTCCCCTTTTCGGGCAGGTGTGGCCTCCACAGGGTCTTTTCCCCCTGAAAGAATAGGAAACCGGTAAGACCCCCTTCCCACGATGCGGTAAGGGCCCCGGCTGCTCTTGCTCTATGCCGAGAAACATAGAGAGAAAAGAGGCCCAGCCAGGCTTGGCCCGTTCCCAGGTTGGCAAACATCGCCTTGTTCCCCTCTAGGGTAACCAAAAGGATTCCGAAGACTTTTTTGGGGCATTGGGGAAGGGTACTTGCAGTCTGAAACACAGTTGGTCGCTTGTGCACGTGAAATACCTGCCCGCTCCTGTGTCAGCAGTACACGTACATGCCTCAGCGCATGGCATGATTTAAAGTGGACCCCTAGTGTCGCTTCTTCAACACGACTTCGAAGTGAGTGACAGACGGAGAACGTCTCGGTTACGTATGTAACCTCCGTTCCCTGATGGAGGGAACGAGACGTCGTGTCCTCCCGGCCACAAAATTTCCAAAAGTGTCCTACTTTGCCCAAAACTAAAGCTAAACTAAAACTGAAATGTATCCAAGGTCATGTTTGCTTTTTTTAAGTTAGTTTTGGAGTTAAGAAAAAGTATTTGTTTAGTTTTCTTTTCTTTTTTGCTTTTTTTTCAAATAATTAAAAAAAAATGTTTTTATTTTAGTTTTCGTTAACTTTACAAAAAAGTATATACATATAGGCCTATGAAAAAAATCGCCAGACTTGAGCAATCTGGTCGCAATAGTGTCATGGAAAATCTCGTGAGCGTGCATGGACCATTTGATTTCCGAGCATTGGACACCAGTTGGGACTGTTATGCGTGTGGCTGTAAAGCATTTTTTTTTCTGTTCTTTGGGTTGTTAAGGATGTTATAGTTACATCAATGTTGTTGGATAATGGTCCATATAATTTAGCCTTTGGTACACAATTTATCTTTACATGTCAATATGTCACACTTTAATATAGGTCAAATGTTTCTACCACGTGGAATGTTAGGGCTGGGGCACCTTATAAAAAGAAGGTTGTATCTTTTCTTAAGTATAATACATTTAAAATATGTACAGTCATTACAGGGACACATTAAATATTGTGTTAGTCATACTGGTCAAGCTTAATTCATGAAAATTAAGTTGTCCATCCAGTTAATTGGGCAGTGTCAGGGTGGACAATAACAGGGTGTGATGACAGGCAACGAGAGAGGATCTACGTGCAGCTTATTATTAAACAAAAACAAGAAAACCACGGGGAACTTGGCCCAAAAACTGCAAAACACATTAAACATGAAATAACAGACAAATAGACAGGGGGAAACAAGGGCTTAAATATACTAGGGGAAACAAGGAACACCTGGGAAAACAATCAGGGAAAGGGAACCAATCAGGGGAAAACCAATGAGAAAAAGAAACTACAAAGAACTACAAAAACCAAACAGGAAACAGGAACTAAACAGGAATTTCAACATAACAGCACAAAAACAAAAGGACAACAGTGAACATGACACAGGGTAGACATTCAGTGGATAGCTGAATTAGTGGATTAGCCACTACATGGTCTGTGATTGATATCTAGAAAACATATTTGTAAACTATTATTTATATTTATTTTTGTTAACATAAATACTGTATATGGAAATGTTTAATTATATTAATTTCCCATATACTTCCATAATAGGGTGGACATGTTATGCTTGACCACATACGACTAACAACACAAAATAAAGGAAACCATAAATAAAAAAAAGAGAGTTATAAATTTCGAACAATAATTTTGCAGAATGGGTGATGTACACCTCCAGTGTGTGATGTTATTTCGTTAAATACAGTATATCTTCAATGAAAGGTCATATTTCATGACATAACAGAGTGCGCAATAAATCAAGAGACACACAAAAAATCTTCACTATCAGTGTTTAAATTACGCATTTACCACAAATTAATACATGTTAGTGAGAGAATGTAACACTAAACTCTTAACTATATGTAGGGGAAAAATAGAAATCATCTAGATTACTGCTGTAACCTTCATTCCCTGATGGAGGGAACGAGACGTTATGTCGAATGAAGCAACACTAGGGGACTTTCTTGAAGGCCGCAATTACCTCTGATCTTGAGGCCAATGAGAATTTGGCAGACAGAATTTGCATGTCCCTCCCCCGGACATAAGGGTATAAAGGGAGGGAATCATGCAGCTGTTCATTCAGGTTTTGCATCAAAGAGCCGAGAATAAGGTTTGGCCATTGCAGTGGCTCAGTTCAGCGTCATGGCTGGGGGGACACAACGTATCGTTCCCTCCATCAGGGAACGGAGGTTACAACAGTAACCTAGACATTTCCTGTCTGTCACTCACTTCAACATTGTGTCGAATGAAGCGACACTAGGGTTCACAATTCAATCACGCCATGTGCTGAACCGTGTACGGGAGCTGCTGGCGCAGGTTCTGGCAGGCCAGAACATCTAAAGCTCTGCGTGCGGTCCACATAGGTACGTAAACACGCACCGGACACAGCATTGAAATGGCTGGGTCTGCCTCCTCCCGGGGCAGCTTTGCTTGCAGGTTCACTACCTGGTCCCTGAAGGGAGTCATTGGAACATTGGGCATGTAGCCCGGTTGCGGTCTTAGGACGACATGGGTTTCTGCCAGACTGAACTCCAGGCAAGAGCTGACAGAGAACGCTTGCAGGTCTCTGAGCTCGACTGATTCTAGCAGTTTGAAGGGGGTCTCTGAAGGCCTGAAAGGGCCACAGAGAGATCCCATGGGGGGAACAGGCATGGCTTGGGAGGGTTCAGCCTCCGGGAGCCTCTAAGGAACCTGAAGATCAGATACTGCTTCCCTAAGGACTTACCATCCACTGCGTTGTGGTGAGCCGATATGGCGGCAACATAAACCCTCCAGCCTCTCCTGCAGGAATAAGAGCATGGACCAGACTGCGCATCTCTGCAGGTCTTCATATCTGGAAGTACACCAATTTGCGAACAAGCGCCACTTCAGGGTGTAAAGTTGCCTGGTAGAGGGAGCTCTGGCTTGGTTGATAGTGTCTACAACAGCTGGTGGTAGGCCACTTAGATCTTCCATATCCAGTCCAGCGCCAGACGTGGAGGTTCCAGAGGGGGCCACCAGAGTGACTTGTTCCTCGTCCTTCCTGACCTTGCACAGCACCTGTGCAATTAGGCTCACTGGGGGGAAATGCGAACTTGCACAGCCCCCGGGGTCAGCTGTGTGCCAGTGTGTCTATCCTGAGGGAAGACTCTGCTAAGGAGTACCAGAACGGGCAGTGGGAGGTCTCTTGGGAAGCAAACTGGTCTACCTGTGCTTTGCCGAACTGCTCCCAAATCAGCTGGACCGCATGGAGGTGGAACATCCATTCTCCGCTGATCGTGCTCTGTCGCGACAGTTCATCTGCGTTGATGTTGCCTGGGATATGAGTCACTGCTGGCTATAAAGAGGAGATGTCAGTCGGGTTGTGACATGTGATGAGAGTGTACTCCGCCTTGGTGATTTATGCAGGCTATCGTGGTGGTGGTGCTGTCTGAGCTAATCAAAACGTGCTTGCCCCAAAGGAGCGGGAGAAACCTCCGCAGTGTAAGAATTTACAGCATCTCTAGGCAGTTGATGTGCCAACCCAGCTGGGGATCCCCTCCGGGAGCCAGCAGCTGCGTGCCCGTTGCACACGGCGCCCCAACCCTGTTTGGAGGCATCTGTGCTGACCAGAACACATTGAAACACCTGATGTAGGGGGACTCCTGTCTTCAGAAAATAGAGGTCTGTCTAAGGGTTGGATGTTTGGCAGTAGAAAGAGGTGATGAACACACAGTATGCTTAAATTATATGTCATATGCCCCAGGAGCATCCGGAACCGCCGCAATGGAACCACTGTGCCTAGTCTGAGCAAACTTAGGCAGTTCAGCACTGACTGCGTGCGCTCGTTTGTGAGGCACGCAGTTGTTAAAACTGAGTCTAACTCCATGCTGAGTAAAGAGATACTCTGAACCGTGGAGAGCTTGCACTTTTCCTTGTCGACCTGAAGCCATAGGCGGCTGAGGAGCACCTGGTCCCTGTCGGCACACAGAGACTCTCGAGAGTGAGCTAGAATCAGGCAGTCATCAAGGAAGTCGAGTATGCGGATACCCACTTCCCTTAGCTAGGCAAAGGCGGCCTCTGCGACCTTCGTGAAGATGCGAATGGAATGGGACGAGCCGAAGGAGAGGACCTGGTACTAGTAAGTCGGGCCATCGGATATGAGCGGTAAGAATGGTCTGTGCCGAGGCATAGTGAGACGTGAAAGTATGTATCCTTCAGGTGTGCCCCTGCGAACCAATCTAGATGCTAGACACACGTTCACATGATTAAGTTTCCGTGTGAGCACCAATGAACAGGAGTCTGTGTGAGGCCCAGTTCAGAACTCACAGGTACAATATTAGCCGCCACACACCGCTTGTCTTGGATATGATGAGTGAGGGCCGTAGAAGCCTGGCTTCATCTCGGCTGGAGGGATGGCTCTATCACACCCCGGGGTGAGTGCCTATGGTTCCGGCCCGCCAATGCAACGGTTAGTAGTGGTAAGTAGTAGTAGTAACCCTTTATTGTCACATAGTCACAAGTAAAAGTAACCAGTGAAATTGGCCATCATCCTGCCCATACAAACATACAATATGACAACGGGTAGACAGGGCAGGAAGACAGGGAATTGAGAAGATATACAGCATTACATGGGGAAAGGTGAGATAAAAAAAAGCAACCCCCAGACTATGCTCCTGTTAGGATTATAGTATGGGAACAGGAAAAAACATCTCAGCAACACTTAGCACATAATCAGTACATCTACAACATAACAAAAACTTGCAACAGGGTAGGGGAGTGGGGGATGGAGGTAGCCCAGCACTGACAGACAGCCATCTGGTCCTGCAGCCATTCTCGGCGCTGGTCACAGACCCGCCTGTCAGACTGGGGGGTACGAAGCGGCGAAGGTGTGGGATGGGGTGTGGGTCGGATGCATATCTGTATTTGTGTAAAGTCTTGTGTGTGTGTGAGCCCAGAGATTCGCCAGAAGGTCACAATCCCAGGGTGTTTTGGGAGGGGGGAGGGAATGCGAGAGCGGCTCATTGCAGTGCTCTAACCAGGGGAGTTGTTGATCCATCAGCGGCCTTGGCCAAGGCCAGTGCTGGTTGCTGGGTGCCGAAACAGATAAGATTGAGATGTTTTGTCTTGGGGCGAATAGCTGCAATTTCTCAGGCTATTCTTCATGTCCATTTTGGTCTCTTAAACGATCCATTTGCCTTTGCAAAGCTGTAAGCTCCTTCATGATGTTATCCATATTGAGAGTCTGAGTGCTGACAACTCTGCCCACCGCCTCAATCATGACGGGCAGCCTTGTGAGGCTTTGGACAGCTGTCTCCGTCTTCTTAATTCTTCGATAACCCAGGGCAATGCCTAATCCAATCAGCAGAAGACCTGTTATCATGGTTCCGAATAGGTAGATATCTTCAACGTCCTCCACGGAAAGAACCGCCAGACACACGACCCGCCACCTCTCCCACGCGTCCATCGTGTAGCCAGCTGCAAACATTCCGTCAGGACAGTTAGGTTCCCCCGAACCCAAGCTTCTCTTCGAGAAGATGGTGTCAATTGCGTTGAGAGACCAGTTGATCAAATCCATAATAATTTCTTAGTTTGGAGAGCAGTGTTGTGAGAGTCTCTCAAAAGTACAAGACAGTTGACTAGACATGACGAGAGAGCAAAGCAGGGAGGTCAGGGGAGGGAGAGGGAGAGAAAATGTGACCGCCTTCACTGAGTGCCAAACGAGAATGAGTTTTAGCGTAAGCGTCCAAGCGTAAGCGTCCAAGCTCCGAGCAGGGGGCACTAAGGTGATGATCACAAATGACGTACCCGGTGGGGCTTACCAGTGGGGGGAGCAGGTAATATGTTAGGGAGCAAAGTTGCGTCATGAAACAATTATGCTAAAACTCAAAGAACTTACCCTGCTCCGCATACCCGGCTGGGGGTGGGAAAGTGACTGAAGAGGAAGTCCTATGGAGGTGTCCTCTAGATTCTTCAGAGCCGGACTGCCGGGAGTCTTCAGTCGAAGGCGTGTAGGCGAGGGATCTGTGTCCATGTTGCCGTGACTGTAGACCGCTGTGAGACCGGTGTGTGGGGGCACCGGTTATGTGACCAAAAGAGTGAGGGGACTGCTCTCTTTTTCCTGGCAATGTGGGTACAGTGGCCTGGGCAGAGTGCGGCAAGAGGTTTCCCTCCCGGCCCTCCACCAGGGGATGGAGTGGCCTAGATACCAAATCCGTAGCAGCCATATCGCTAATTTTCGTCTCAGAAATGCTTGGGAGCCTGCTGGGTCCTGGTAGTGGTTCATGGGATGGGGGTGTCAACTTCCTGCGGGGAGCTCTACGCTGGGGCTGAGACCTGGGCCCAAGTTGAAGTGGAGCTGCCTGTTGTTTAGAAGCCACAGGGGGACGCCCTAGGCGAGGCATGATGTGGGAGATGGCCTCCATCTGCTTTCTCACTGCCGAAGATTGCTGGGCAAAGTCTTCAACCATGAAGGGGCCTTGAGAAAGCGTCCTTTTTCGGGTTCCCGCATCTCAACCAGGTAGAAGACATAGATGTCGTTCATGGATCACGAGTGTGGGCATCGCCCGTCTGAGTGCCGGCGCTGTAACCTTTGTGGCCCGGGGGTGCAATCGGTCGTCAAGTGCAGTTCCTGCAGCACATCAGGATCAGGACTACCAGACTACGCAGATCTTTAAGTGCCTTGGCCTGGTGAGGCAAAGCTGCACTGGCATGCAGAGAAGGAGAAAGCCGCTGATATGCGCTGTAGATCCAACAGCAAACACTCTACAGAGGTGAGCAGAACAGTATTGATCTCAGCTCGCTGATCACACAACCGCTCTACTCCAAAGAAGAAATCTGAATGAACAGATGCACGATTCCCTCCTTTTATACCCGTATGTCCGGGGGAGGGACATGCAAATTCTGTCTGCCAAATTCTCATTGGCATTTTCTCAAGTTCAGAGGTAACTTTAAAGAAAGCCTTCAAGAAAGTCCCCTAGTGTTGCTTCACTCGACACAACGTCGAAGTGAGCGACAGATGGGGAACTGATGATTTAGCATCTGTTTTTGTCAAAGATGTTTGACGTGCAGTTTTTGGGACATGGGAAAATGACACAGTGCAAAAGAAAAGGATGTCATTTTTTTTAAGTTTAACTTACAAGCCCATAGAAGTGTATAACATTATGAAAAGTCCTCTTTTTAACAAGCCTATTCAAACTGTAATAGTGTGAAATTAAACAAAGAAAATACCACACACACTTGTAATGGGTATTTAAATGACACAGAATTGTAGGAATGAACCATATTTACAGGCGTTCCTGTGCTAGACACTGCTTCACAATGAAAAACAGCTAGGATGGATGCCAAAAACTAGTTCAGTAAGAAAGTCCCATACTAAACTTCAAATGAAAAATGCTTTAATACAATGGCCAGGAAGAAGAGAGAAAGGGAGAGAAAAGGCTTAACATGAAAATACTGTATTTATCCTTGGATTAGTGTTGTGGTTGTTTTGGCAGTTAATAGAGTTTATCACAATGGAAATGTAAGGATATCACATGTAAATGTTTTAACTACCCCTATACTACTGTACTTTTTTTTAAATTAATGCAGTAATCCAGTTTCTCTTACCTCTCTATCTCTCTCTCTCTCTCAACCACAACAAGCACTGACATATGCAATAAAATCTAATGGCATGTCATGAATAGGTGTGTTTACTGGTGTTTTAAAATCCCAATGGTGGGAAACAATTAACATGCACTCGAATGCTATATGATTCTGACAAAATGATCTTGCTTCTGACAGAAAACACATGCTGATTGTTACTGATCTTTTCCCCAGCAAACAGCCAAGTACTCACACAACTCACCTGAAAGGTATGTGTTTCAGGTCAATTTCTCTCGATTTGAGAAACTTTCTAAGCAGTTTGAGTGTGTGACACTAAACTACAGGACAAACGGCATCGCGAAAAGATTTCACACAGAACGCAATTTTTTTTCATCAGTTCATAAGATTTACTCTAGATTTATTTATATATCTAAGTCACTTATTCCACTTGCCACTGACTGCTCAATTGGGAACATTTTAGATTAATATTATGCTTTGGTGTTTTTTGAGATGTTGCCACATATAGACAAAAGGAAATCATATAGATGGCACTTTAGTGCTTCCCTTCTACATTTCAAAAGATGTTATAGTTAGAAGTTGCTTAAGTAGAAACCAATTGGTCCTCAGTGTCCTCTGTGGGCATGGCATGGGAGGTGCTTAAGGCAGTTAGGGGGCGGATCATTCAATATGCCTCATTCATTAAAAAGATCAATGCACAGAATTCATAGAATTGGAAAAGAGTATTAAAAGTGCTGAAACAGAGCTGAAGCTCTGAATGTCATCCAATGGTCTTAGAGAATTGACTCTAAAATATAGATACAACGCTATTTTGTCAAGGTAGAGGGTAGAGTTTACAAGGTAGAGTTTTAGGGTAACACTTTATAATAATGGTCCATCATTAATAAGTAATTGTGCAGGAATTAATACAGGACAAATGAGTAGTACTACATTAACGCTTAAATTACTACAATTAACTAATATGGAAACATGATTAACCAATCTGTAAGTAATAGCGAACTGATGATTGAGGTAGTTCACTGTTAGTTAATCAATAATTACTTAATTTGATCTGCCTCATTGATAGCTATTAACTAACTATGCTAATTTAAAATAACTACTAATTAATTACTAATCAAAACATTAACATGTGTCTAAAATGTGAATGATTATGTTTTTTTTTTTTTTGTGAACAAGATCATGCATGGATACTTTGTGGGGATTCATTTATAAATGTAACAACTCGCTAAATCAAGGCTACAGTGTCTGGTAGAGCATCATAGTCAAGGATGTAACCACATATTCAGGAATTATGGGGACCAAATGTAATAATGTAATAATTAACCATGGAAAAAACCCATATCAGTAGACCAGTCTCTTCTGTTCATTAGAAAATTATTAACTTCTATATGTTTGATATTGCTGAAGGTTTTTTTTAAAGAGTAACCCATAAGTAATGACTAAAGTGTAACCAAATAATTATGAAGGAATTACTAATGATTGGACCATTATTAAAGTGAGGGTAATTGGTAACCTATTATTAATGAATGAGATCTTACTGTTTCCTTCCTTGGGAGTTAAAGGTTATCTGGACCATTATTCAGAATCGAAATCAGAGTGAGCTTAATTCCCAAGAATGCTTACACATACAAGTAATTTGTCTTGGTGACATAAGCTTCCAGTGCACAAACAATACAGCAACAAGACAGAGATAATAATACAAAAAATAGAATAAAAATAAAAAGTGAATCGAAAATATAAAATAATTTATAGAATACACAATAGGACAATATATATATATATATATATATATATATATATATATATATATATATATATTAGAGCTATCGATTTAACATGTTAATTCAGTGCGATTAATTTTATAAAAAATAACACGTAAAAATGTTTACGCAATTAATCGCAATGTACCCGTATAAGGAAGATTCCTGAGAAATGCAAACTTGTAGTACCACCTGTTTACTCCAGAGGGCAGAAAGTGAAACTTAAGCTGTGTGGCAATGTGCAGTTTATACAGTGAAGAAAACAACCTTCAGCAGCAACAACACAGACATGTGTTACGTTTTTGCGTTCAAAACACTTGATGGAGCTCAAATCCGAAATATGGGATCTCAAGATGTGTTTATTAGATGCCTCCACATAAGTATTAAACAATATTAACTTGACACAGTGACCTAAAAATGTTATGTTTATGAAGCAACGCACACTACACAAGCTTGTCTGATGCAGATGTAAATTGACAGGTCCTTAAACAAGCCCTCATAATTAATCACCAACTGATTGACAAATTCACTTGTGAAATGGATTGCTGTGAACTGTATGTCAATGATTGGCTTATGTTCAATAATATGGTAGTAAACAATACATTGTATTCTAAAGCCGCTTTTTGTATTGTCTAATCAATGCATATACTGTATATATATATATATATATATATATATATATATATATATATATATATATATATATATATATACACACACCACAGTTTGTTCCGGTCCTCGAATCTGATTGGACGAGAGACGTTCCATGAGCACAGATGGCATGACAGCATCAGCACTCAAATGATTCGCTGTGTGTGTGTATCACTCTGTGTTTATGCTGTTCTAAACTAAAGCGTATCTGTTAGGAGTTACTGGCTTCATTTTTGAAATTACATATGTTAGCCAGCAGGTGGTGGCCAAAGATATTTTTTGTAATATGAGCCAGTTGGTGATGTAAAGTGAATCCGTAAGTCATTGTTTACATAGAACTTTGCTCTGTGATCGTTGTATTACTAATATATTACCAAAGCTAGGAAATAGCTTTAAACAGACAAATTCAGGACTAAGGCTCATGCTGAGAGACACAACAGACTGATTTATTACAGAACCCAAGTGCTTACCTTTTATCGGAGTTTCCACATTGGATACATACTGTTTAAAATGGCGGAGGTCATCACTGTATCTATAGTGAATGACTCTTGCGCACCAGCTACCACAAAATAGAGAGGAATACCCCCGCTTGGAGGTGCTGTCATTTGTATACAGGGAGAAGAGTAGTTGGGTGAGCACACATCCCTGGGGGGCACCAGTGCTGATTGTACATGTACTGGAAGTGAATTTACCCTGTCTCAATATCTGCTGCCTGTCCATCTGAAAGCTGGTGTTCCATTCACAGATAGACGTGGGAACAGAGTGTTGCTGTAATTTAGTCTGGAGAATAGCTGGGATGATGGTGTTGAAAGCCAAATTGAAGTCCAAAAAAAGGATCCTTGCATATGTCCCTGGTCTGTCCAGATGTTCCAGGATATGATGCAATCCCATGTTGACTATATCATCAACAGACATGCTTGCTCGATAAGTAAATTGAAGGGGATCTAGTAAGGGTCCAGTTATGTTTTTAAGATGGGCAAACACCAGTCTCTCAAATAATTTCATGACCACAGATGTCAGAGCGACGGTCCTGTGATTTTTGCTTTCTTTGGGACAGGAATGATGATTGAGCATTTGAAGCAGTATGGGACTTCACACTGATCCAGTGATCAATTGAAGATCAGTGTGAAGATGGGGGCCAGCAGGTTAGCACAGGATTTTAGACAAGTGGGTGAAACACCGTCAGGGCACTGTGCTTTCCTTGTCTTTTGTTTTTGGAAGACACAGCACACCTCAACACAGATCTTAAGTGCAGGTTGAGTAGCAGGAGGGGGTTGCAGGAGCTGTTGATGTTTGTGTGAAGTAAAGTTCAGAGCGGGTGTGGGGTGTGAGATTGTGCCTTTCAAATCTACAGTACAACATATTCAGTTCATCAGCCAGTTTTTGGTCCACTACAGTGTTGGAGGTAGGAGTCCTGTAGTTAGTAAATTGTTTCAGGCCACTCCACACTGATGCAGATTTGTTAGCTGAAAAATAGATTTTCAGCTTATCAGAATTGCTTCTTTTAGCCACTCTGATTTCCTTATTTAGTGTGTTGCTGGCCTGACCGTACAAGATCTAATCCCACCCCTGTAAGCATCCGCTTTTGCCTGAAGAAACTGTTTGAGTTCTGGTTTGTCCATGGTTTGTCTTTGTAGTTTGTTAAATAAGTCCTATTAGGAATGCACATATCCTCACAGAAAGTGATATATGATGTCACAGTATTTGTGAGCTCATCCAGATTGGTGTCTGCACCCTCAAAACACTCCAATCAGTGCAGTCAAAGCAGGCTTGTAGTTCCAACTCTTTACAGTCTTAGCTGATTTTAGTTTCTGCCTGTAGGGTGGAAGAAGATGAACCAGGCAGTGATCAGAGAATCTCAAAGCTGCTCTAGGGACAGAACGATATGCATCCTTTATTGTTGTGTAGCAATGCAACTATATATTTCTGTCTCTAGTTGGTCATGTAATGTGCTGTTTGTATTTGGGCAGTTCACATGTGAGATTTGCTTTGTTAAAATCCCCAAGAATGATAATAACTGAGTTTGGGTATTGTTTTTCCGTGTCTGTGATTTGATCATCCAGCTGTTGCAGCGCTGAGCTTTCAAATTAGGACAGCACATCTTCTTTAACATTATTACATCTATATACCAACTTTCATTGATTTAAAAGCATGTTCTACTGCCTCTCGTTTTCCCTGTTAACTCCGCAATGCGATCTGCTCTTAACAGCTGAAAACCCGGCAGATGTGATGCACTGTCCGGAGTGGCTTCACTCAGCCAGGTTTCTGTGAAGCACAAGGCAGCAGCGGTTGAAAAGTCCTTGTTCGTACAGGTGAGGAGATGTATTTCGTCCACTTTGTTAGGAAGAGAGTGGAGATTCGCTAGATGAATACTCTGCAGCGCTGTTCGAAAGCCCAGCTGACGAAGCTTGACCAGTGTGCCAGCTTCATCTCCGTCTCTAAAACAACACAGCTGCGCCTCTGACTAAAATGTCCAGCAAAGCATCTGAATAGTCAAAAACCAGGAAAAGATTGTCTGGTATGCGCTGCCAAATGTTCAGTTGTGCGTCCCTGGTAAAACTAATTGGAAAAAGATTACTAAGCACAGGACAAACAAACAGAAACAACAAAAGTATTGGAGAGCTCCACACCAAGGCTGCCGTCTGCGCGCCATCTTGATCTTGAATCTTGAATCAAAAGTGAAAACACATTATAAACATTAATAGTAACTGAGGTTTTACTTGTCAGTTAGTAATGAATACTCAAATGTTTGTTCCTACATTTTATTCACTTAATCAAACAGATGGTTAACAAACATTCACAGACATTAAAAAAAAATTCTGGCATTGAATTATGAATCATTGAAATAATTGAACATAATTGCATAGAATTAAAACCTTTAGCAGGATAATGCTTATAATTGATGTTGCTCGTGGTTACTACATATTTAAAAATCTTAAATAGTAAAATAATAAAATTATGTGTCTAAAGGACAAGTGTGTTGATCTCCAGAACAGAAAACGGAGAAAAAACAGGCATGCAGCATGAGGCCGATTCCACATGTGTACTTCTGCCCTAGACAGCCCACTCTGTAAATACTTACAGTTCCCCTTCTGTCACTCTCTTGACATTGTTTCGAAGGAAGTGACACAAGGGGTCTTCTCGGATGCCGAATCTTACCTCTGAACCTGAGAAAAGGCCAATGTCAAGATGGCAGACAGAATTTGCATGCCCTGCCCCGGACATACGGTATAAAAGGAAGCAGGGCAGTGAATGCCAGTCAGAATTTTTCCTTGGAGCTGAATGGTTGTACAACAAGCAGCTGAATTTCACTCCTGTTTACTCACCTCAGTGAGAAGCATGGCTGTTGGATCCGCATGGCGCAGTTCCAGCTGGCGTTTCTCTCCCTGCACCTGTGTGCTTCGACAGCGCTTCTTTCTGTGTAAAAGAGTATATTTCCTCTGAAAGAGCTTCTCCACTCACTAAAAGAGTCACAGCAGTGTTGAACGTCCTTTTCAGGATGCGTCTTTTTCCAGATGCCTTTCCTCCCCTGTGTTGTTCCTGGATGCGGGCGATATCTCACCAAGAACGACAGCCACAGACGCTGCCTCGTGTGCCTGGGCAGAAATCACACTGAGGTGGATTTCGTGGATGGTTCATGTTCTCATTGCGAGAACATGACCATGGCAACGGTGCGGTCGGGGCTCTCCTTCCTGAAGGTGAATGCCACTTCAGCCGCATCCCGCGTTGCACCTTTTTCCCACGGGATTGAGGACGACCCGGCTGGCGTTGAAGGCGATATGGGGATAACGATGGGATCAGTTTCGCCGGGTAAATCCCCATGAACCACCCGTCCACCGACACACCCATGTGCTTCCGTCCGGGCTCGGGATGAGCGCGACTCGCCGCATGGCCTGCAGGTGCTCTCCTTAGAGCCCCCGGGCTTGGATGTTGACATCGCCACTGCATCGGAGAGCGTTCAGGCGTCTGACGCAGAAGACTCGATTGGGCTGCTGCCTTTGGGCCAGCTCGCCCAGTCTGAGGCGGACACGCAGATGGCCGATATGCTTTCCCGGGCTGCCGTGAGCATGGCCTTGGATTGGAACCCTCCCTCCTCCTCACATGAATGTCGAGTTCCGTAGAAGCCTTCTCAGGACCTCTTTCTCAGTCTCTAACCCGCCCCCTGCCGGGTGTGTGGAGCAAGGTAAGTGCTTTGAGTCTTTTCTCAGCACCCCAGCCTCGGGATGCCTCTCGATGCATTATTTCCTGCTCCTCCCAGTACGTCAAATGTGATTGTACCGTTAGTCCCCCTCGCACAGAGTTTGGGTGCGTGGGTATCACTTCCCAATCTGTCGCACTGGTTGACCAGGACCATCCAACCAACTTGGCTACGTGATTCAGTTCACCCAGTTCCCACCTTGTTTCAACGGTATTCGCTCCACTCTAGTGTGCGGCCAACAAGCCAGTGCCTTACGAGCAGAGATTTCCACCCTGCTCCTCAAGGACGTGATAGAGCCCGTCCCTCCAGCCAAGATGAAGAAGGGTTTCTACAGCACTTACTTCATCGTACCCAAGAAAAGTGCTGGGTTGCGACCAAACTTGGACTTGCGAGTTCTCAACCGTGCTTTGCACAAACTCCCGTTCAAAATGCTCATGCAGAAACAGATTCTCACCTGCATTCGACAGCTAGATTGGTTCGCGGCGGTAGACCTGAAGGACAGGTACTTCCACGTCTCCATTTTGCCACGACACCGACCCTTCTTACGGTTCGCTTTCGACGGCCAGGCGTATCAGTACAAGGTCCTCCCCTTCTGCCTGTCCCTGTCCCCTCGTGTCTTCACGAAGGTCGCAGAGGCCGCTCTTGCCCCCCTAAGGGAAGTGGGCATCCGCATACTCAATTACCTCGACGACTGGCTCATCCTGGCCCACTCTCGAGAATTACTAAATTACAATGTGCTCACAGGGACCAGGTGCTCAGGCACCTCAGCCATTTAGGGCTTCAGGTCAAATGGGAAAAGAGCAAGCTCACCCGGTTCAGAGCATCTCTTTTCTCGGCATGGAGTTAGACTCAGTCTCGATGACAGCCAAAGAGGGACTCACCAACGAGCATGCCCAGTCAGTGCTCAGATGCCTCGCTAACTTCAAGCCCAGCACAGTGGTTCCTCTAAAACAATTCCAGAGGCTCCTGGGGCATATGGCCCAGCAACTCAGGTTAATGCATATGATACCGCTACAGCACTGGCTACAGACTCGAGTCCCTAGATGGGCATGGCGCCACGGCACGCATTGTGTGATAATCACCCCTGCCTGCCATCAGACTTTCAACCCTAGGAAAGACCTATGCTTTCTGCAGGCCGGAGTCCCCCTGCAGCAGGTGCCAGACGTGTCGTGGTAACCACAGACGCCTCTCGACAGAGTTGGGGCGCCATGTGCAACAGGCATGCTGCCACTGGCACCTGGAAAGGACCCCCGCAGCGTTGGCACATCAATTGCCTAGAGTTGATGGCTGTAATTCTTGCCCTATGGAGGTTTATTCCACTAATCCGAGGCAAGCACGTTCTGATCCGCTCAGACAGCACTGTGATGGTAGCGTACATAAATCACCAAGGCAGTGTGCGCTCTCGTCATATGTCACAACTCGCCCGCTATCTCCTCCTTTGTAGTCAGCCGTGACTCAAGTCGCTGCTCACCACTCACATCCCCAGCAACGGCAACACAACGGTGTCCCTGGACGGGATACAGAAGATCTAGTAGATCTACCACCGGCTGTCGTAGACACGATCAATCAACCCAGAGCTCCCTCAACCAGGCAACTTTACACCCTGAGTGGTGCTTGTTCGCAATCCGGTGTTCTTCCTGAGCTGAAGACCCACAGAGATGCGCAGTTCGGTCAGTGCTTCTATTCCTGCAGGAGAGGCTATCGCAGCCCACCACCACGCAGTAGATGCAAGTCCCTTGGTAAGCATGACTTGATTATCAGGTTCCTGAAAGGCGCCCAGAGACTGAATCCTCCCCGGCCTAGCCTGTTTCCCTCTTGGGATCTCTTAGTGGTCCTCCCGGGCCTTCAGAGACCCCCATTTGAGTCGCTTGATGAGGCAGACCCAGCCATTTCGTGGCTGTGTCTGGTGTGTGCTTTGCGTACCTATGTGGACCGCACGCAGAGCTTTAGATGTTCTGAGCAGCTCTTTGTCTGCTTTGGCGGATGGCGGAAAGGGAACGCCATCTCCAAACAGAGGCTAGCCCACTGGGTCATGGTTAATGCTTCGAGTCTTCTCTCAGCACCACTAGCCTCAGGACACCTGCTGCGCCCAACATGCTCTCCTGCTCCCCCCGGGGAAAGACCGCCTTCCCTGACTTAGGTTGGGGCCCAGCCGCTTTATATCCTATGTGAGAGACATAGTGAGAGAGAAAGCGGCGGCTGCTGGGCTTGCTCCCATGCTAGCATGTAACACCTTTTTCTCTCTCAGGGGTGTGGGAAAACCTAAGGCAGGTATGCTAAAACTCTTTGAGGGGGCATTGGGGAGGGCTATGTGCACTCGGTACAGGTGTCTCTAACACGCAATAGCCTGCTTTGCCCCTGTTCCGACAGTCACATAACACGGTCAGTGCGTGGCGTTTTTATATGGACCCCTTGTGTCACTTCCTTCGACACAGCGTCGAGAGAGTGACAGAAGGGGAACGTCTTGGTTACTATTGTAACCTCCATTCCCCAAGGGAGGGAATGAGACATTGTGTCCCTCCTACCACGGCACTAGACCTAGCACTGCAAATGGCCGTGCTTCATCCTTTCGGCTCCTCAGTGCAAAATCCTGACTGGCATTCGCTGCCCCGCTTCCGTTTATACCCGTATGTCCAGGGCGGGGCATGCAAATTCTGTCTGCCAACTTGACATTGGCCTTTTCTCAGGTTCAGAGGTACGATTCGGCGTCCGAGAAAACTCCTTGTGTCACTTCCTTCGACACAACTTCTCATTCCCTCCCTCGGTGAACGGAGGTTACAATAGTAATCAAGACGTTTTTATCAAATTAATTTAAAATTTAAATTAATTGTCTGGTCAAGACAATCTCCTGAACTCCAAACTGAATGTCAGAATGGGAAAGAAAGGTGATTTAAGCAATTTTGAGCGTGGCAAGGTTGTTGGTGCCAGACGGGCCGGTCTGAGTATTTCACAATCTGCTCAGTTACTGGGATTTTCACGCACAACCATTTCTAGGGTTTACAAAGAATGGTGTGAAAAGGGAAAACCATCCAGTATGCGGCAGTCCTGTGGGCGAAAATGCCTTGTTGATGCTAGAGGTCAGAGGAGAATGGGCCGACTGATTCAAGCTGATAGAAGAGCAACTTTGACTGAAATAACCACTCGTTACAACCGAGGTATGCAGCAAAGCATTTGTGAAGCCACAACACGCACAACCTTGAGGTGGATGGGCTACAACAGCAGAAGACCCCACCGGGTACCACTCATCTCCACTACAAATAGGAAAAAGAGGCTACAATTTGCAAGAGCTCACCAAAATTGAACAGTTGAAGACTGGAAAAAGGTTGCCTGGTCTGATGAGTCTCGATTTCTGTTGAGTCATTCAGATGGTAGAGTCAGAATTTGGCGTAAACAGAATGAGAACATGGATCCATCATGCCTTGTTACCACTGTGCAGGCTGGTGGTGGTGGTGTAATGGTGTGGGGGATGTTTTCTTGGCACACTTTAGGCCCCTTAGTGCCAATTGGGCATCGTTTAAATGCCACGGCCTACCTGAGCATTGTTTCTGACCATGTCCATCCCTTTATGGCCACCATGTACCCATCCTCTGATGGCTACTTCCAGCAGGATAATGCACCATGTCACAAAGCTCGAATCATTTCAAATTGGTTTCTTGAACATGACAATGAGTTCACTGTACTAAAATGGCCCCCACAGTCACCAGATCTCAACCCAATAGAGCATCTTTGGGATGTGGTGGAACGGGAGCTTCATGCCCTGGATGTGCATCCCACAAATCTCCATCAACTGCAAGATGCTATCCTATCAATATGGGCCAACATTTCTAAAGAATGCTTTCAGCACCTTGTTGAATCAATGCCACGTAGAATTAAGGCAGTTCTGAAGGCGAAAGGGGGTCAAACACAGTATTAGTATGGTGTTCCTAATAATCCTTTAGGTGAGTGTATATATATATATATGCATTTTAATTATCTGAATATTTCTCTCTCTCTCTCGCTCTCTCTCTCTATATATCTATCTATCTATCTATCTATCTATCTATCTATATATATATAGATAGATAGATAGATAGATAGATAGATAGATAGATAGATAGATAGATAGATATAGAGAGAGAGAGCGAGAGAGAGAGAGAAATATTCAGATAATTAAAATGCATTACATTCGTGGCGGAAGAGTTCATCATTAATAAGACAATACAAACAGCGGCTTTAGAATACAATGTATTGTTTACTACCATATAACATATTATAACATCTGCATCAGACATGCTTGTGTAGCGTCTTGGATGCGTTGTGTCATAAACATAAAAGGTCACTGTGTCAAGTTAAATATAGTTTAATACTTAGAACACATATTGAGATCCCTTAGTTCGGATTTGCGCTCGATCAAGTGTTTTGAATGCAAGAACGTAACGAATGTCTGTGTTGTTCTGCTGCTCAAGGGTGTTTTTCTTCACTGTATAAACAGCGCATTGCCACGCAGCTGAAGTTTCACTTACTGCCCTCTGGAGTAAACAGGTGGTACTACAAGCTTGCATTTCTCAGGAATCTTCCATATTATGGTCCGGGGGCATTGCAATAAATGGCGTTAATTTTTTTAACGCGTTATTTTTAGTCAAATTAATCGCACTGAATTAACGTGTTCAATCGACAGCCCTAATATATATATATATATATATATATATATATATATATATATATATATATATATATATATATATATATCACTTGAGTGTGACTAAACAGAGGGGCACAGTTATTGTCGCACTTGAGAGGAGTGGATTGATCCTTAAATAATAAAAGGACAATGAATGAGTTTAAGAGTCCAAAAAAGGAACAGGTATGTATGAGAATAGGTATGTATGATGTCTTGAGCCCCACAAAATAATATGACATTGAATATTCAATGTATGAATGTTGTGTATTAAAAAAGTGAAAGTAAAAGAAATTAGAAAAATAGTTTCAAGATATTGGCTTTCCAGATTATTGTAGTAGGAAACAAATTAAAATAGTAAAATAGAGGTTTACTCTTTAAATTGAAGGATTTTTCTAAATGAATGGTGATAAAATAATAACAGTAAAAATAACAGTGAAAGAAATAAAGACTCAGCTTATCTAAGAAAAAGCAGCTGTTATTTTTGTTTGGCATTATTTGGATGCAGAGTGATCCTAAAAGTAAATTGACAACATAGGTCATTTGTACATGTATGTGGTTGTGGCAGGGCGGCGGGTTGGGCCAGGTCGTGATACTACACAACCTTATACTGCAGGAGGAAATCTGGAGAATAAGAATACTAAAAATGATGTGTATACTGAAAATTGATTTATCCGATTGGTCCTCCTGATCTCATGGCTGCTGGTAATCATCACTGATTTGCTATCTCAAATGTGGATTCAAAATTCTCTGGATTGATTTCAGTCTTATACGACCAATTGGGTTTATGTTTTTTCAGACTGCCATCCAGGGGTTCAATACCCATGTCTAAATTGTTCTGAGGGTCTAAATTTAAATCTAGAATATATCCACTGATTTATTGATTTGAAGAACAAAAAATACAAAGACCTATTGGATTGGTAACTCGCCCAAATTTTCCGGAGAGTACCATCACTTTAAAAAAAGTTCTAAAAGGTAATTTATGTTGTTTCATTAGGTATAATGGAAGTTCCTTCTCCTGAGAGAGTAAGGGAAGGAAAAAGTAATCATTAGGGTTATTTGACAAAAAAAGAGGGGATAAGATAGATGTAAATTTAACGATCTGCTCAAACAGAAGGCTAAAGTAAGTTGTATTGAATGTAAAGAGAATGTCAGGAAAAGAAAGGCAAAGTTTGTATTTTATTAAAGATTTGAAGTTTCTACAGTTTTTTATGTATGTTGTTCGAATGTACAAATGAAAGTAGGGAATGATAGAAGTAGATTAAAAGTTCTGGAAGAGATTTTCTTGAAGATGATTTAAGATGGGAAAGTTGTGGGTGGGTGTGGTGTGGGGCCTGGGGATTGTACCTTCCTGCCACCCCCCTGCACTTTTTCACCCTGGATTTCTTGCTTTGGACTGGTTCTGCAATGTAGGCATTGCATTTTTTTAATTCATCACATATTAGCTGATATACATACCCACCTATTAAGAGCTTAACAAGGAATGTATCAGAAAAATTATAAAAGGGAAGACAAACTGGTTAATCCGAACGTCTGCTAGCTGCCTTGAGACGTCACATGTCACATAAACTACAACACATAGAGACTGTATCACCTAGATATCTCATAGAGACTGTGTCTGTTCCCCGAACTACCAAACACAATACCCTCACTAAATCATTTAGAAAAAATCTGATTAATGTCAAACTTGAACAAAATAAACAAATTAAAAATACACATAATATAAAAATAGGGCTACTAAACATTAGATCACTTTCTACCAAAGCACTAATTGTTAATGAAATGATTACAGATCATAGATTGGATGCGCTCTGTTTGACTGAAACATGGCTTAAACCGGATGAATATATTAGTTTAAATGAATCTACTCCCCCAGGTTACTGTTATAAACATGAACCTCATCTGAAGGGTTGAGGAGGAGGTGTTGCTACAATTTACAGTGAAGTTTTCAGTGTTACTCAGAGGACAGGATATAAATGTAAGTCTTTTGAACTAATAATGCTTAATGTGACACCGTCAAATATAAATAAAAAATATCTGTCGTATTTTACCCTTGCTACAGTGTATAGATCACCCGGGCCTTATTCTGATTTCCTTAGTGAATTTGCTAAATTTTTATCAAATCTTGTAGTTACTGTAGATAGAGCTTTAATTGTTGGTGACATCAACATTCACATAGATAATGAAAATGATACATTGGGATTAGCATTTATTGATATTCTCAACTCTCTTGGAGTCAGATAAAATGTAACAGGACCAACTCATCGCCATAATCATACACTAGATTTAATTCTTTCATATGGAGTTGATGTTGATAATATAGAAATTCTGCAGCAGAGCGATGACATCTCGGATCATTACCTCGTCTCTTGTAGGCTGCAATCAACTAATGTTACTCAATCTACACCACGCTATCGTTCAGGTAGAACTATTCTTTCGACCACTAAAGATAGCTTCACTAATAATCTTCCAGATCTATCTCATACACTCAATAAACTCCAAAGCCCAGAAGAACTTGATGAAATAACAAAAAATATAAATGCAGTCTTCTCTAGCACTCTTGATATTGTCACCCCACTTTGATTAAAGAAAATTAAAGAAATAAGCCCTGCACCATGGTACAATGATCACACTCATGCTCTCAAGAGAGCAGCTTGGAAAATGGAGTGCATGTGGAAAAATACAAAATTAGAGGTATTTCTCAGTGCATGGAAGGATAGTGTCTGTAGCTGCAGACAGGCACTAAAAGCTGCCAGGTCAGCATATTTTAGTAAACTCATATAAAAATAACCACAACAATCCTAGATGTTTATTCAGTACTGTGGCTAAATTGGTTAGGAATAAAGCCTCAACAGAACCAGATATTATGTCACAGCTCAAGAGTATTGACTTCATGAATTTCTTTACAGATAAAATTGAAATAATCAGAACTAAAATTGGAATTATGCAATCATCTGTCATCGCACCTCAGAAAACAGTGCCTAATAATTTTCCTCACGTGCAACTTCAATCTTTCTCTGTCATAAGTCATGAAGAGCTAACAAAACTTATCGAAACATCAAAAGCCACAACTTGTTTGTTAGATCCTATACCAACTAAGCTCTTAAAAGAGGTATCTCCTTTAATCTCAGAACCTCTTCTTAATAGCATTAACTCCTCGCTATGCTTAGGACATGTCCCAAGAAACTTTAAAATGGCAATTATCAAACCGCTTATTAAGAAGCCACAACATGATCCTGGAGAACTTGCTAATTATAGACCAATTTCAAATCTCCCGTTTATGTCAAAAATACTAGAAAAGGTAGTATCCTCCCAAATAGGTTCATTTCTACAGAGAAATAGTATATACGAAGAATTTCAATGGCTACAAATGACTTGCTCTTATCATCTGATCATGGCTGCATTTCTCTTCTATTGCTTTTAGATCTTAGTGCTGCATTCGACACGATAGATCACGACATTCTCTTGAATAGGCTGGAGAATTATGTTGGCATTTGTGGAGTTGCATTAGCATGGTTTAGGTCATATTTATCAGACCGCTACCACTTTGTCTATGTAAATGAGGAATTGTCAAACCAAACAAAAGTAAAATATGGAGTGCCACAGGGATCAGTTTTAGGGCCTCTGCTTTTCTCCTTATATATGCTTCCCCTGGGAGATATTATCAGGAATCGTGGAATAAGTTTCCACTGTTAGGCTGATGTTACACAACTTTATATTTCTACAAATCCTGATGAGATTTCACAATTCTCGAAATTAGCAGAGTGCATCAATGAAATAAAAGATTGGATGGCCAAATATTTCCTTCTACTCAATTCTGACAAAATAGAGGTACTATTTATTGGACCAAAAAACTCTAAAAATAAGCCACTACAATATAATTTGACTCTAGATGGATGTACTATTACATCAACTTCAACAGCGAAGAACTTAGGTGTAATATTTGATACCAATCTGTCCTTTGAAAATCAAATCACCAATGTTTGTAGAACAGCATTCTTCCACCTAAGAAATATTGCTAAATTAAGGCATATGCTCTTTGTTGCTGATGCCGAAAAACTAATTCATGCATTCATGACCTCAAGACTAGATTATTGTAATGCATTACTGGGAGGATGTCCAGCAAGTTCAATAAATAAACTTCAATTGGTTGAAAATGCAGCAGCCAGAGTGCTAACAAGAACCAAGAAATATGATCATATTAGCCCCATTTTATCATTGTTACATTGGCTACCTGTTAAATTCTGTATTAACTTTAAAATTCTGTTAACTACGTACAAAGCTTTGAATGGTCTAGCTCCGCAGTACTTAAGTGATCTTCTACCACGCTATATTCCAACACGTTCATTTAGATCACAAAATTCTGACCTGTTAATAGTTCCTAGAATATCAAAATCCACAAAAGGAGGAAGATCCTTTTCATATTTGGCTCCTAAACTATGGAATAGTTTCCCTAACACTGTTCGAGATGCAGACACACTCTCTCGGTTTAAGTCTAGACTAAAGACTCATCTATTTAGCCAGGCATACACCTAATTTATCCTCCAACCCACAATTAGGCTGCTTTAGTTGGGTCTGCCGGAACCAGAAACCAGAAACTTTGATCATGATCTCTAACTCTGCAATAAATTTAATGGCATCTATGCTAATATTATTTTATTTGTCTCCATGTCACCAGAACCGGCTGGATCCAGCACCATTCCTGATTCATGTTGGACTCCACTGCTACATGTCGCTGAATGATGATGACTAAATGCAGCCAGTGCCAGCCAAACATCACTTCAGTCTATTATGATGGACTTCAGAGGATGAACTGATGCCGACTCCAACCTGCTTCACCTCGGTCTATTGATTGACTATGATCTTGAAATAGAATGCATAGACTAACTATTGCCAACAAAAGCCTTCATCAGGGACAATTGCGTCTATGTGAACTTCTGCAATTAATCAAGGATGGATTTTAAAGACACTGGTCATTATTCTTGCAGTTCAAACACAATCAATGTTTAAACACTGACCCTTAACACTTAATAAGTTTAATAATTTTAAACCATGATTTTAACTATACATAAGTAATATTTACATTATATTCATGACGTTAGCCAGAGGGGAACTGGCCATCACAGTGAGTCCGGTTTCTCCCAAGGTTATTTTTCTCCATTAATCAAATCTTATGGAGTTTTGTGTTCCTTGCCACAGTCGCCTTCAGCTTGCTCACTGGGGTTATTTAATACAATTATTATTTAATTATTTTTAAACACAATAAAGAATCGTATTTGATCTAATTACACAATGATGATTCATCGACTTTATAGACATTACAGTTTTATCGTCTGTTATTGCTGATCTTCTGTAAAGCTTTCAGCTTTCTACTGGACCCCCTCTAGATTGTTTAGACTTGGTTTAAAAGACACACATACCGGCTGGCAATGTCAGATGGAGGATGGAGACATAGCCCATGCTCTGTGGTTCTGCACAAAGATTCAAGAATTCTGGGTAAGATTCCAGAATTTTAGGAGTCACGTGACGCCATGCAAGGATCAGACGTGTGAATGGCTAGCTCAGCGCACTTTGCTAATTTTAATACTTTTAATGACATAAACCGGTGAGATTTTAAACACATTGTTCCATAACGGTTCTAGGAGGACAATATGTGAAATAATTTTCAATCCTTGGGCTCAGGAGACATTAAAAGATGCTTACATGCTCAAACTGAAGCCCCGTGCAGGTCGAAAACCTAGGAGTCAATTTAGTCAGGAAGGTGTGGGAAATGCAGCGAGAGATGCTGAACATGTCGGCAATGCTGATGAAGGTTGTTGCTGACTTGGAGGATATTGCTATAATACATCGATCGATCACTGCCATGGAGGTGAAGTTCACTGATGTGGTTACTAGAGTGGGGGATGTCGAGAAACGGATCGATTATCTGGATTCATCGGAGAGGGAATCATCTGCTAATCCGCTAGTGTGAAATAATTAAGACTTCTCAACAATTTCTCTGGGTGATGTAGCTTGCTGTGTCCTCACAAAGCAAAGCTGCAACTGTTCCCTGTTTGAAGGATGTTCTATAGGAATGTGTTTCTTGTCTCTACTCTCACGTTTCACACGTAGCTCAGACATGTATGTCACACCCATATAAGGTAATGAGCTATTCCATTGGTGGGGGTCCAGTGGAATGTGGTTTTCTGGACCATATAACAAAGTGCTGAACAATAAACGTTGAAGAAGGATCTGATAGCATTGGGTGTCTGTGTCATGTCTTTCTTCCCTCAGCTGAGCCGTATCGAGACGGGGATTGCAGATCAAGAACATAAATTAAATACATTGGATGACAAAATTATCTAACAATTTGGGGGCTCGTCCGGGATTTCTCCAGACTGGTAAGACTGATTTAAGTATCAAGTTTTCCTGTCTGATGAGAGATTGAACAAAACGTAGTTTAACGTAGTTTAATTTGGCTCGATATTAACTCCGTTAATAACTCTGCTCGGGGGCCCCTTCAGAAGGGATGATTTTGCCCTATTATAAAATAGGAAGGAGGGTTTTGCTCTATTATAATATAGGGAAAACCCCACAACCGCAGCAGTAGTTTAAAGGATATCCTTATTCTGGTATGAATAGGAAGAGGACGGGAATTGTCCTATGGAAAAGACGGAGAGAATTTGATCTGCATTATTGTTCTGCATGAACCGTGTCGATCGGGAAATTGTTTGTATTATTATTACTAAAAAGGTGGCATTATGGGACAGGAAAAAATCCGTCCTCTATGGAACGAAACTCCAAAACAATGGATGTTTTGCAATAAACAAGATTATAATACTGAGCCATATATCAGCAATTTGGCTGGGTGGTCAGAGAAAGGAGAAATAAAAAAAAAAGAAGAAAAAAAAAAAAAGAAAAACTTAATTAGATCAATTCATGAGTAAATCAAATCTATGGATAAAAAGGGTGAAAGCACCCTCAGTGGGATTATAAATACATAAAAGAATCATATGAGGTGTGGAAGAAAATAAAACCATTCTGGGACAAAGGTCCTGAATGAAAAGAGACTAATCGAATGCACACAGCGCTCTCTGTTTCAAAACAAGCCGCCTAAATATGATATTGTCGTGAACAAAGCTTTAACCCCTAACCTCCCAAAGACACCATGCGCACTGTTGTATCCCGATTTAACACAATTTAAACGCAACTCATTCGCTACAGCCGCGGACGGATCTGATTCAGATTCAAAGAAAGATACGAGTGAAGATACAACAGCAGCATTTACTTTTATCTAGTGCCCAAACAGATATAAAATCGTTTAACTAACATTGTCAGAGATGCTGGCTATATGAAAAGAATTACCATATATAAACCGCATACCTTTATCATCGATATTTGCGCATCTAAAGGTTCATTAACAGCGCATTGCTATAAGGGCTCTATTACGGGACGCACTCTAAACTCTGTGTTGGAATTAATGGCATTCCTGTGAAGTGTCATATGACACCAAAATTACCCGTAACATCTCTAGATAACACAAACTTGTTTAAAATGCACGATTTCATGATTTTGCCTGACTCTCCGTTCTGCCCACTGGTCTGTGATACGATGCATAAAATTGGAGAAAAAAAATGACTTTTGATTCTAACTCATTACAATTGCTGTTTCCCTCAGTTAATTGTCAGTCTGTGTATACAGGTCATTGCGGAGAAGTTTGCAGCTCAACGTCTGTCAGCACTTGTGCTGCGAAACAGGAAATGCTTAACGTCGACCCAGCGCTATGGGCCGCCCACAAAGATGAGGCGGGCCTTATTGATGTAAGACCATATGTTGCAAAACTCCGCTCTAACTTGCCAGTATACTACAAAAAGTATCAACAGTATAATGCAAACTGTCAAAAACAAAGGTATTAAAAGGTATTAATACAGTGTCTGAAACAAGGTATTTATGAACCCATTCACACATATAAATCATCTATTAATCCTAAGAAAGCTAATAATACATGGCGATTAAAGTAAGAGTTGAAAATTAATGCAAATGTCACCAGTGGTGCCGGATGTGTGCACTAACTAAATTCCAGTAGATCACACTGATTTTACTATTATTAATTTGTGTTCTGCATTCTTCAGTGTTAGTCATGCTTGTTACGCAGCCGCTGTTCGCATTCACATATGGAGGCCAACAGTAACAGAATGCCCAGGAATTTAGAGATTCGCCTGCTGTGTTCTCTGCTGTAGTGCACGCTACTTTGAAGGACACCAAGCTGCCACCTGTCTATTGCAATATGCTGACGACATCCTGGTTTCTGGACCGGACATCAAGTCATGCACAGCCGCTTCAACTATTGTGTGCAATGTACTAGCAAAGGCTGGCTTTAAGACATCAAAAGAAAAGATGCAATGGGTGAAACTGAACTATCAATCTGGGTCATGAACTACAAGAAGGAACAGTACGTCTCTCCAAGGACAGAGTGAAGACAATTACTACCTTCCAACACCCTAAAAAAAAGGCTCAAATGCAAAGCTTCTTGGGTTTAGTGAACTATTGTCGAGCATGGGTGCCAAACTGCTCGTTATATGACAAAATCCTGAGAGAAGCAACACTCTCAAGGGCTGAGGAACCTATCAAGAGGACTGCTGAAATGGACATTGCTACCAAATCATGATGAACCCTTTCATTTTTATGTGCATTAAGCGGCAGGCACAGCAGCAGCGATCCTCACTCAGTCCCATTGCGGAACATATAGACCAGTGGCGTACTTGTCAAATATTTTAGAGGCAGTCGCCAAAGGCCTCCCTGCATGTTTACGAGCAGTGACTGCTGCGGCGTTGAAGGAACAACATGCAGAACGTATTGTTCTCTCACATCCATTAGTTGTGAACACCTCTCACCAGGTAGGAACAATCATGCACAACATTACCACATGACAGTACAACGTTGATCAGGGTAAGAAGTTATTTAATTGGCTACTGCTAATCGGACAAATAAACCAACTTCCGTTGTACACGGCCCGACATTATCTTTACACAAATTGCTGACTCGAGATGAATTTTCCAACGATACACATGATTTCTTTGATTGCCTAAAAACATGTACTTTATGCAGGCCAGATGTTTCATCTGCCCTGGAGGGGGACCATTGTTACATTGAACATTGAACATTGACTTGATGGGTCCAGTTCCAAGCCAATTGCGTATACTGGTTTGGTTATGCTGTAACGGAAATTCAGAATCGAATTATTGAAGCTTATTCGCTCCCATATAAATCAGCACAAGCTGCTGAGTTGTTTGCGTTGATCAGAGCATGCCATTTGGCTAAAGGTAAATCAATCAATATATACACAGACTCGAAGTATGCTGATGAAGTAGCAAAGTGGGCTGCAAGGGAAGTTATGGTAAGTCCAGACCTAAATCAAGCTGAAGAGACTTTTTCCATGCAACACTGATAAAAGACAATGACATTAAATTGTTACAGGCAAATCCATCTGAATCTGACAACATTGGGCCTCAAATTAAGTGAAATAAAACTTATTGCATAAATGGGGTACAAAATGCAGTAATATTAATCCTGGACTCACGACTAACGTGCGCACAGAACAACAGACACAAGCTTACGAAGCACGACTCATTACCACACTCGGAACTGCTGTTCTAAACAGACAGAAGCTTTCCCGTGTGTGAGGTAAAATGATAAAATGGTGAAAATTTGGCAAAATAAATAATACAGAGATTCGGCTGAATGAGCTCAGAATGTCACCATCCTCTGTTGTTAATCTCTCCATTTGAAATACTAATGGGTAGGCCTTTCCCGACCCTCGGGTCAAAGGCCGCGCTGGCTTTCTCTCCACAGGTGACAAGGAGGTGGTGATTGCAGAATATGTGGATTCCCTCATTAAAATATTAAACAACATAAATGGTGATATCTCTCTCTCTCTCCCTCTGCCTGCAGAAAGCACTACTCATCCATTTGTTCCAAATCAGCAGGTTCTGGTAAAGTGTTTGAAACCAACGAAGTTAGGTGAACCAAAGTGGGCCCAACTACTGTACTGGCAGTGACCAGAATGGGAGTGCTAACTGATCTTCAACCACAGTGGATCCACGCAAGCCGCGTGAAGCTTGCTCTAGAGGAGGGCCTTACTGATTCATTGTGAACAGTGAAAGCACTGGAGGAGCTGAACACGCAGCGCCAGTGCCCAACCGGGAATCTGTGAATTAGGAGGACCTGAGGAGGGACCCGGAACAGTCAACATGAAGACATTCCTACTGACACTCTGCATATGGCAGGTGGTCGCGCTTGCCTATGCCCGTTCAGTATCAACACAACAGCAAGGAGACACATGTGTCATTCCAATTCCTAGAAATAATGTATGATGGTTTATGTTTTATGAAATGTTACAGGAAGATGTTTCTGTTATGAAGGTACGGGTAAACACCCGGAAACGAAGGTACCTAGAAGGTGATGCCTCAAGTGACCGTGTAGTATATCTAAATAGTGTTGGACAGCCAAGAGGTATTAAATGTTTGGACTACCTTTTGACTAAAGATGGAGGAGGAGTATGTAAAATGTTTGGTGGCAAATGCTGTACATACATCCCGGGTCACACTGATGATGATGGTGAATTCATGAAGGTATGAAAGGAAATGGATAAGTTGAATAAAGAATTAGCTGATAACATCAGGGAAAATGGGGACAATTTTTCAATATGTTTGGGTGGTTCGCACCCTGGATGTCCTCCATTATATCGATTGCTGGATACATTGTACTTATGTTATTATTTGTCCCATGTTTGTTACAATTACTGATGCAGAAGATGAATGTGATGATAAACAGGCATAATATCACTATGTTCCATTATGTATGTATACCTGATAATGAGGTTGGTTGAGAAGTCTACGTGATCCTTTCAGGATCAAAGTGGGCAATGTGAAATAATTAAGACTTCTCAACAATTTCTCTGGGTGATGTAGCTTGCTGTGTCCTCACAAAGCAAAGCTGCAACTGTTCCCTGTTTGAAGGATGTTCTATAGGAATGTGTTTCTTGTCTCTACTCTCACGTTTCACACGTAGCTCAGACATGTATGTCACACCCATATAAGGTAATGAGCTATTCCATTGGTGGGGGTCCAGTGGAATGTGGTTTTCTGGACCATATAACAAAGTGCTGAACAATAAACGTTGAAGAAGGATCTGATAGCATTGGGTGTCTGTGTCATGTCTCTCTTCCCTCAGCTGAGCCGTATCGAGACGGGGATTGCAGATCAAGAAAATAAATTAAATACATTGGATGACAAAATTATCTAACAGCTAGTGACCAAGGTGGATTTGGAGAGTGTCTAGGAGAAGTTGGAGTACATGGAGTACTGTAGCCGGCCCAATAACTTCCGAATTTAGTTCCTGAAGGAGCAGAGGGACAAGATACATTGAAGTTCCTGGATAGATTCTTTCCGAATCTGCTCGACATAGCAGGCCATAAGCTGTAAATCTGGCTAGCCCTGATCACTTCTGGACAATTTTCTGAGATCATCCGATAAAGTCAAGTCATTTTTATTTTTAATAGCGCCTTTCACATCACACATCATTTCAAAGCAGCTTTATAGAAGATCAGGCTTTAACAGAGGATAAAACTGAAATATCTCTAATGTCTTAGAGTCATCATTGTGAAGTTTGATAAAATGCTATTGTGAATTGTGTTTAAAAATAAGTAATTAAATAATAATTTTATTTATAACCCCAGTGAACAAGCTGAAGGTGACTGTGGCAAGAAACACAAAACTCCAAAATTTGGGAGAAACCAGACTCATTGTTTACTGTTATTAAACTAAGTACGTGTTAAGGGTTAGTGTTTAAAACAGATTTTGTATGAACTAAGATTAATGAGTAATGTCTTTGAAGTACATCCTGGATTAACTGTAGAACATCACATAGATGCAATTGTCCTTGTTAGTTGGCTGATGAAGGGTTTTGTTGGCAATTAATTGATAGTCTATGTATTCCATTTCAAGAGTGTAGTCCATCATTAGACCGAAGTGATGCAGGCAGAGTGATCAGTTAGGTGCATCGCAGATCAACCTGGCTGGTAATTTCTGTGAGGTCTATCCTAAATCCAAGGTTCAGGCAATGGCATATGAAGTATTCCATGTCTTATGGTTGGAGTTGGTATCAGCTCATCCTCTGAAGTCCATCTTAATAGACATTATTTATTTATTTTTTCATTATTTTTTGTGTATATCATGCCCTGATTTCTGTTCAGTCTTTGTCAGTTGTTGAATGTATACCTGTCTTGTTCTAAGCCCTGCTCTTGGTTTTCTGTGTTTTTCTTTATATTCTGTAACGAGGCAGACAAGGATTGAGGATCTAAATGCAGCTTTTAATTAAAAAAAAGAAAAGATGATCCAGGTAACTCAGAATATATTTATGTCAGTCACTTGTGACAGCAGGTTCAGTCTTGCTGTCACAAGTGACTGACATAAAGTGTCTGGGTCTAGAACCAAGATCTCCTGGTCAGAGAAGGCTATTCCTCTACCTCTGGTCTACTGGGGAAGACAATCTGTAGAAGACCCATGTGCAGAAGCAAAAGGCAAACTAGGAGACTCAGATAACTCAAAAGTTGGCAGTCTTTACTTGATTGCAGTTCTCAAATACAAACAGACGAGTAGTCATAGTTTTACAAAACAAAACATAAAGTCAGCCCAAAGGCAACAGAAAAACAGAACTTAACTCTTCTAGAACTCAGGAAGTCCATAGATGGTGGGCTCAAGACTGAGATAGCAAGACTGAACCATAGAAGTAGACCCAGTAGAAGAACATACTCCTCCCTCCAACGTGGAACGCATCCTCTCTGAGCTCTCTAGCCAAGCCTCGGCCATTAACAAGCATGAACGGATACTAGATGAGATTTTCCAGCGTCTAAGACATCAGTCCATTTCTCAAACCTCTCCAGTCCCACCAACCCAGTCCATTGCTCAAGCTCCAGTTCTACCAGTTCTGTTTTTCTGTTGCCTTTGGGCTGACTTTATGTTTTGTTTTGTAAAACTATGACTACTCGTCTGTTTGTATTTGAGAACTGCAATCAAGTAAAGACTGCCAACTTTTGAGTTATCTGAGCCTCCTAGTTTGCCTTTTGCTTCTGCACATGGGTCTTCTACAGATTGTCTTCCCCAGTAGACCAGAGGTAGAGGAATAGCCTTCTCTGACCAGGAGACCTGGGTTCTAGACCTGCCTTCAACTCTTTATGTCAGTCACTTGTGACAATTATCCATTTCCAACCCTACTAGAGCTATGCCTTGCCTCAACAGAATTATCAATTCCTTTTAAAAATTTTCAGGATACAGAGTTAATTGGTCTAAATCCGAAGTTTTGGCTCTGACTGCATACTGCCCAGTAATAGCTTTTCAGCCAGACCCCTTTAAATGGCCCAAACAGGGCATTACGTATTTGGGTATTTTATTCCCAGCAAATTGATGTGATTTAATCAGAGTTAAATTTGTCCCTTTAATGAAAAAGATTTGCAAGTGGGCAGGTGGGCTTTATTACATCTATCTATGATTGGGAAGGTTAATGTTATTAAAATAAAATTTATTCCAAAATGTAACTTCCTGCTACAATCTCTCACTGTAGATATCCCCCTCTCTTATTTCAAACAATTTGATTGATAGTGAAGTCCTTTATTTGGAATGGTAAGTGTCCCAGGTTACATTTCAATAAGTTACACAGGCTGATTGACAAAGGTGGGCAAGGCCTACCCAAGATTTTGTTTTATTATTATCTGTTCAGTCTCAGACATTTGTCTCATTGGTCGCTCTGGAAATGGGGATTATTGCTTTTGGGAAAGTTCATGAAGCATCTGTGTATTACTCCCTGTTAATTCAGAGTCTGGGGGATGGAGTTTCGTCTTCTATCAAGAGATCATGGGAGAAATATTTAAACTTGGTATTGGAGGAGGGAGTGTGGGCTAGGATCCTAAAAAGCATCTGTCTGCATCTAGAGATGCAAGAGTCCGTCTGATGCCATTTAAGATTTTGCATCGGTTCTACTGGACCCCTCTAGATTGTATAGGTTGGGTCTTATAGACACACCCACCTGCCGGCGGTGCCAATCAGAAGACGGGGACACAATGCATTTATTTTGGGTGCGTGTAAAGATCTGAGAGTTTTGGTTGGGGGTTCAGAACTTTATGTGTGAGGTGTTGAACACTGAACTTTCATTTAGCCCCAGACTCTGTATCCTGGCCGATGGGGCAACACTTATTGAGGACAAATATAAAAAAAGTTGGGTCCTAGACTGAGTCATGATTGGTCGGAAAATCATCATTTGCGTCAAAAGCGGCATTTGAAGAAATGTTTTTAGAAGGCTGGGGAAATGGGATTTGTTTGCAGGAAGTGGGGGGGGGGGGGGGGGGGGGTTATTTGGCTTTTTTGGAGGGTTCTCAGGGAGTGGAGAGGATTTTGTAGTTTAGTTTGGCATGTGTTTTCTTGATTTTGTTTGAATGTATATCTTGTTTTTTGAATGTATTTTTTGTTTTTATTTTATTTTGATGATCTAGATGTTGGTGACTACAGTAGTGCATGTTTCTTTGGGGGGGGGGGGGGGTGTTTTGAAACATCTTAAACATTTGGTTGGCAGAAGATGTTTCTAGGGGAGAAATTCTTTAAGTCTTTGAGCATGCTTTCAGAAAGGTTTTGTACAGAAGGAGAGTAAAGCTTTTCTCTCTGGGCATGCTCCATTGAGATATATCAGCCTGTTCCTGCTCACAACTCTAACTCTCTAACTCTAACTCTCAATCTTCTTAGAGTGCCTTGCGCCACTGCTCTCTTCATTCATGCCGAGTGCTCGGTTGCCATCTGTTAGTACCAGTACCTTCAGAAACGCTCAAGAATGTCTAATATTAGTGTTTTTTCAACCTATCGCCCAGTGCAAATCCCATTGGAGACAGTGTCCTAGGGGAAGCCATCTGTCCATGTGGCTCTGGGTTTGGCCAGATGTTGTATATTATGGTTGTCCAGCTCCTGTCTCAGCATTGCCACTGCAGAGATTGTGAAATCAATGATTTGTATAAATGATCATGGGCTTGTGACCTTGCCTGATTAGTTTGGGTAATATGCATGCATACATTTAAATAGTGCTGATAAGTCAAGTCAAGTGGTTTTTATTGTCGTTTCAACCACATACAGTTAGTACAGTACACAGCGAAATGAGACAACGTTCCTCCAGGACCATGGTGCTAAAAACTAGTGTGTGTGTCAAACCAGTCTCTGAGTATTGAGGAGTCTGATGGCTTGGGGGAAGAAGCTGTTACACTGTCTGGCCGTGAGGGCCCAAATGCTTCAGTACCTCTTGCCAGATGACAGGAGGGTGAAGAGTTTGTGTAAGGGGTGTGTGGGGTCATCCACAATGCTGGTGGCTTTGCAGATGCATTGTTTTTTGTAAATCTCTTTGATGGAGGGAAGAGAGACCCCGATGATCTTCTCAGCTACCTCACTATCCTCTACAGGGCTTTGCAGTCCGAAACGGTGCAAGTCCCAAACCAGGCAGTGATGCAGCTGCTCAGGATGCTCTCAACAGTCCCTCTATAGAATGTAGTGAGGATGGGGGGTGGGAGATGTGCTTTCCTCAGCTTTCGAAGAAAGTAGAGATGCTGCTGGGCTTTCTTGGTAATAGAGCTGGTGTTGAGGGACCAGGTGAGGTTCTCCGCCAGGTAACAATCTCCTCATAGGAGCCAACGATGTTCAGTGGAGAGTGGTCACTCTGTGCTCTCCTAAAGTCAACAACCATCTCTTTTGTTTTGTCGACATTCAGAGACAGGTTGTTGGCTCTACAACAGTCCGTTAGCTGCTGCACCTCCTCTCTGTATGCTGACTCGTCGTTCTTGCTGATGAGACCCACCACGGTCAGCAGCCTTCTGTGGGTTGACTCTATGTAGAGTTTTCCTCACATCAGCTGTGGTAAGACAGGGCACCAGGTCGTTGGGAGGAGCGGTGGTCTTCCTCGCCACCACTTCGTTCTGCACTTCAAACCGAGCATAGAAGTTGTTCAGTGCATCTGGAAGGGACACATCTTTGTCACAGGCAACTGATGCTGTCCTGTAGTTGGTGATGGCATGGATGCCCTGCCACATGCACCGCGTGTCACAGCAGTCCTGGAAGTTACTGTGGATTCTCTTGGCATGTGTGTGCTTTGCCTCTCTGATGGCCCGGGACAGTTTGGCCCTCGCTGTTCTTAGGGCTGCCTTGTCGCCTGCTCTGAAGGCGGAGTCTCGGGTCCTCAGCAGCGCGCACCTCCGCAGTCATCCACGGCTTGGAGCATGTGGTGATGGTCTTGGAGAAAGGGATGATGTAGCTGGTAACTGATGCTGTGTATTCCTCGAAGAGTCGACATATGTTGCAGCCTCCCTGGACATGTGCCAATCAGTACATTCAAAACAGTCCTGAAGAGCAGAGATGGCTCCTGTTCTGCTCCCATTCGCCCCTCTCGTTGCAATGTCCACATACTGATGGAATTTAGGGAGCACTGTCTTGAGATTCTCAAGGTTGAAATCTCCGGCGACAATAAACAGTCCGTCAGGGTGAGCGTTCTGCAGTTCGCTCATAGCCCCATACAGTTCACAAAGCGCTTCCTTAGCGTTAGCGCTGGAGGGAATGTAAACTCCGGTTATGAACAGTGGTGAATTCTCATGATAAATAAAAAGGTCTGCATCTAACAGTCACAAGCTCCACCAGCAATGAGCAGTAGCTAGAGACTAGCATATAGTTCTTGCACCATTCTATGTTGATGTAAACACACAAGCCACCAACGCGAGTCTTACCATACAGAGCAGCATTTCTGTCGGCACGAAACGAGGCAAGCCCGTCTAGCTGAATGGCGGCGTCCGGAACTCAGTCACTGAGCCACTTCTCCATGAAAACAAAGATGCAGCAGTCTCAAAACTCACGTTGCGTAGCCTGCTGGAGTCGGATGTGGTCCAGTTTATTGTCCAGGGAGCAAACATTTGAGAGCAGGATAGACGGGAGAGCGGCTGGCTAGGGTTTGTTTTAAGCCTAGCATGGACCCACGCCCTCTTGCTGCGCTTCCTCGCACACCGCTTACGACGTCCTCCGCCCCGGCCACCGGCATCAGGCGACGCAGAGGACTGGAGGTCTGGTCTCCACAGCAAGCCAAGTTCGCGTAGTGCCTCCTTCAGGTCATCATGCAGCTTGGTTGTTGCATGAATCCTATATTTGAGCAGTGTCGATGGTAGACATGAACAATGGTTGCTCCGATGTCCATGTGCCGCAAAAGTTGGGTTATTTAACAAAAAATAGCACCATTTTGTATCCGGAGCGGCCGCTGCGTGCTACCGTGCCGCCATCTTGGACACTAACAGATTGCACAATTGATTAAGATGAGAACACAGGGATGTTACATTATTCAACTTCACTCAACTCATCACTCAGAAAAAATATTTGACAATTTACGCATTTAAATTTCATGACAAAATTCCATCAAATTGAATTGAGTAATCTTGTAAATGTAAAAACAAATATATATATATATATATATATATATATATATATATATATATATATATATATATAAAAAGCTGTATGTTTATACATTTTACATTAAACATTACATGAATAAATTTGATGACGTTTTGTTATGAAATTAAAATCATGATTGATTAGAATCTTGATTGTTTATTCATTGTTTATTAAGATTTATTAAGAGTTTATTGAGACCCTTAACGCGCTACTTGACAGAACGTGTTGTGTGCTTGCACAATTACACCACCATGTGGCACTCTAAAATTGACTGGATGATGTAATAAGAACTCTTTAATTTTAAGTACTTTGATTTATTTTATACAGTATTGCAGAAGTATCAGTACACAAAAAAATACAGTGACAAGAAACGATAATAATAATAAAAAATAAAAATGAAAATAATTATTATTAATTGATATTTACTGCAATTAATAATAATGATAATAAAGTTATGGTAAACATAATAATAACTTTATACAATATTCAATAAAATAACCATTAAATGATACATGAATGAACAGAAATCAAATCTAAATCAAATGTGGTTTTTGAATGTTAAGTCTTGTGGAAACACCTCAGGAAGGAGAGGGAGATAATTAAAATAGCCTATTCTTAACTGAGTAATTTAAATAACAATCTATTGAGATTCTCAACAGAAACAAATGTTTGTTACACATCCTTTGTTCATGTGTTGCTGGCCTTGTTCAAAAGAGTGATGCATACTGCAAGTGCGAATTAATACTATATGTTAGCTTGGGCTTGACACTACATTTAGTGGCAAGCGGGTGGATTAATTTCTGCCTCAATGGGTCTCAATTATGGCTCGTTGCAGTTCTATATTTGACCAGAGATTTCCATTGAGGAAAAAATTAGGGGCGCTGTGGAGTTCTTGTGTGCAGCAGGTTCTCTGCCCCACATGCTCGTAGCTACAAAGTGTAATGGAGGCTTCAGCTACATTTAAAAATAGAATAAAAACTTGTAATAAATCTGCTTTTAAATACACGTGTCAGTAATTTGAACACATTTATGTGTTAACAAATTACTTATTGGCAGTTTATGGTGCTTTAGCCCACATGACCATTTAGATGAGCCACGACTGTAGGGAAATTCTTTTGCTTCTTTGCAGACCCTGGTATTTCCTAATGCAAATCTAGTCAGTAAACCAAATTCAGACGAGAAAAAGTGTTTTGCATTCGTAGCATATGGTTAAATGCATGGGTGGCTCCAGGGCTTAGGCTCCAGGGCTGAATGTCTTTTTGAAGTCAAATCATAAGTACAAGTATTTGGGTATCAATCTGATATGAAAACATATTACATTTTATTATTTTAACATTATATTTTAAAGTTAGGGTAATATACTGTATATAAATAAATAATTCCTGTCTTTCTATTGTATTGATAACACCAAATACAGACTCAATTCAGTACCCACACGCTGTCTTGTAGGCAGCTGCTTTCCAGCTCTCATGTAGCCTTTGTGTGCGCATACAAGAAGAGAGTTTGAGGCACGCGATTGCATCTGTGTTTGTAAACTGTGTTGAGTTGTCCATCCAGATGCAGTAAGTACCAAATATTTAGATGTTTAACCATCTAGCTATTAATTTTAATCTCTAGTACAAATTTAGCTTGTTTACAACCTGCTTTCTTGTAAATTAGCATAAGCACCCGATGAATCAATGAAAAATCTATACAGCTGAACACAATGTGTGTCAAACTACGGAAAGCCAAAAGGGACAAAATAGTGTTTTTTAAATCACGTTTTAAAGTATAGACGTTAAAAGCATGCCATTTCTGATCTTTGAGCATTTCTGAGACAAAAGTTAGTGAGACTTTTTTTGTTTACTATAAAATATACACATCATAGATGTATTTAGGTTTTTATTATAAAGGGTATTATATTCTGATATTTCATCAAAGGATGTCCCCATATCCTCAGGGGTCTTGGCTAATCCCCAAATGTCCACTGACCATAGTATCGCCCCTGGTGAAATATAATTATCATCAAATCTCAATATTTTCAGAATTACCTACATAATACTAATGAGATTCATTGTGATTAATTTCATTGATCCACTGAATTTTCTTTTAAGAACATTTTAGTGCATTTTCTCTTCGAGTCTTAAAATAAATTACTATAACAACCTTGCATACTGTGAAAACATTTGTGGAGTCTTTACACCTGTAGTTTTTCTGCAAAACAAATATGTTTTTGTGGAGGATGTGAAAGCACTTGCAAATAAGTGAAATGTGAGTCTCAGTCAGATTTTTGGCTGAAGTGTGTGTGCTCTCTGTTTGGGTTGAGACAGTGGACAGGGTGCTGCATGTGCTCATTAATGCATGTAGAGGATGGCCACACATTACTGACTGTCACTCAATGCATTCTGCACTTGCTTTTAATTTCAAAGAAAATTGTGACATTATAAAAACTATAATCCGCTCTCTCTGTAGGATAGGCTATACCTGTCAGATTCACAGAGAAGGATTTTTTTTTATCATCCCAGCTATTTTTTTTTTCAGGGCAGAAACTGTGGATGGACTGATAAAGTCAGCAATTTGCAGGCCACAGTGTGATGTGCCAATTGTGTTGGAAATATATTCTCTTTCTCACTTTCTTTTTCTATGTTCCACACTCTGTATTTTTCTCAAAAATATTTATTTGCAAATTGAAAAGGTTCAAATGTTTATGCTTGAAAATTTGTATTTTATATTTATTAAATTATATATAATGTATTATATATATATATATATATATATATATATATATATATATATATATATATATATACACACAGGTGAAACTCGAAAAATTAGAATATCGTGCAAAAGTTCATTAATTTCAGTAATTCAACTTAAAAGGTGAAACTAATATATTATATAGACTCATTACAAGCAAAGTAAGATATTTCAAGCCTTTATTTGATATAATTTTTATGATTATGGCTTACAGCTTATGAAAACCCCAAATTCAGAATCTCAGAAAATTAGAATATTACATGAAATCAATAAAAAAAAAGGATTTTAAATACAGAAATGTCGGCCCTCTGAAAAGTATAATCATGCATATGTACTCAGTACTTGGTTTGGGCCCCTTTTGCACTAATTACTGCCTCAGTGCGGCGTGGCATGGATGCTATCAGCCTGTGGCATTGCTGAGGTGTTATGGAAGACCAAGTTGCTTCAATAGCGGCCTTCAGCTCTTCTGCATTGTTTGGTCTCATGTCTCTCATCTTTCTCTTGGCAATGCCCCATAGATTCTCTATGGGGTTCAGGTCAGGCGAGTTTGCTGGCCAATCAAGCACAGTAATACCATGGTCATTGAACCAGGTTTTGGTACTTTTGGCAGTGTGGGCAGGTGCCAAGTCCTGCTGGAAAATGAAGTCAGCATCTCCATAAAGCTTGTCTGCTGAAGGAAGCATGAAGTGCTCTAAAATGTCCCGGTAGACGGCTGCGTTGACTCTGGACTTAATAAAGCACAGTGGACCAACACCAGCCGATGACATGGCTCCCCAAACCAACACAGACTGTGGAAACTTCACACTGGACTTCAAGCATCTTGGATTGTGTGCCTCTCCATTCTTCCTCCAGATTCTGGGACCTTGGTTTCCAAATGAGATGCAAAATTTGCTCTCAAATTTGGAATTTGAGAGCGCTTGAGACGCTTCTGACGTTGTTTGCTGTTCAGGAGCGGCTTGACAAGAGGAATACGACATTTGAAGCCCATGTCCAGGACCCGTCTGTGTGTGGTGGCTCTTGATGCAGTAACTCCAGCCTCAGTCCACTCCTTGTGAAACTCCCCCACACATTTGAATGGCCTTTTCCTGACAATTCTCTCCAGGCTACGGTCATCCCTGCTGCTGGTGCACCTTTTTCTTCCACACTTTTCCCTTCCACTTAACTTTCTATTAATGTGCTTTGATACAGCACTTTGAGAACATCCAACTTCTTTTGCAATTACCTTTTGAGGCTTTCCCTCCTTGTGGAGGGTGTCAATGATGGTTTTCTGCACAACTGTCAGGTCAGCAGTCTTCCCCATGATTGTGAATTCAACTGAACCAGACTGAGAGACCATTTAAAGGCTCAGGAACCCTTTGCAGGTGTTTTGGATTAATTAGCTGTTTAGAGTGTGACACTTTGAGCCTACAATACTGAACCTTTTCACAATATTCTAATTTTCTGAGATTCTGAATTTGGGGTTTTCATAAGCTGTAAGCCATAATCATAAAAATTATATCAAATAAAGGCTTGAAATATCTTACTTTGCTTGTAATGAGTCTATATAATATATTAGTTTCACCTTTTAAGTTGAATTACTGAAATTAATGAACTTTTGCACGATATTCTAATTTTTCGAGTTTCACCTGTATATATATATATATATATATATATATATATATATATATATATATATATATATATATATTAATCTTAAAAAAATTTAACAATTATTATTTAATGCTAATTTAAATTATGAATATTAACCTCTTGAGACCGCCGCGTGACTGCTTTGTGCATTTTCTATGGCCCTTTTTGATTTGTAACTAGTAGCACCTAATAAACAAGCAATATGTATACAGTATATATATATATATATATATATATATATATATATATATATATATATATATATATATACACACACACACAGTATATTTTGGGAGCAAATAGTTTTCCTAAAAATTGATGCCCACATATGTGGACAGCTGGACTAAGTTGTGAAATTTTAAGTCATTTCAAGCTATAGAAAGTCCAATTTGTTTTCATCAAATAGTTTATTATGTGTCCTGGTATAGCGAAGACGCTGGGGCAGTAATGTTAAGATCCATGTGCAGTTTAATAAGATAAATTAATAGTAAAAACAAAGTAACAAAATCAAAGAGCAAAAACAAAGGGATCGGTACACATATAGGCAGTCCAGAAAGGCAAATAAAGTAAGCCTAATAGGCAGAGGGTTAAACCAATAAACAGGCAGTAAATCCAAAACACTCACAAGCAGGCTGGGGAATACAAAGAACAGACAGGAGTCAAACACAGGGTAATCAATGATAGTAATAACACTCCGAATTGTAGAATAGGCAAACAAGACTTGGCATTGAATGAGTGGAAACTGGGAAGTTAAACAGACAGGTTTAATATGAAATAGGTGGATGAGTAATCAGTATGACTGGAGGATTATGGGAAATGTAGTTCGCTAAATGTCAATACTCGAGTGATGGCGACCTCTGGCGGCGTTCTGAGGAGATGGCAGGTGCTGCGGGTGTAACAGAAATTTGAATGATAAATGGTTAATTTGATGGAGAATTTTGAAAGGGCCAACATACCTGGGACTTAGTTTCTTGCACGGGAGTCATAGACAAAGATCTTAGGTTGATAGCCAGATACATTGTCCAGGAGCATATTTGGGACTAGGGCAGCAATGGAGATTGGCTTGTTCACTTTGTCGGTTTATGGCATGTAGTAGGTGGACATGAGCTTGGTCCCAGATAGCCTCGCTGCATTGCATCCAGTAATCAACTGCAGGAACATCGGAAGGTTCCCTGGACCAGGAAAAGAGTGGTGGTTGAAACCCTAAGATGCATTTGAACGGTGTGGTTCCAGTGGCAGGTTTGAACAGAGAGATCTGAGCCTAATCAGCCCAGGGTAGGAAATGGTTCCAGTCATGTTGGTTGACTTGACAGTAGGCTCAAAGGAATTTATCCAGGTCCTGGTTTAGCCATCGACTTGACCATTAGACTGAGGGTAATAACCAGAAGTTAGACTCATGTTGAAGTTGAGTAATTTGAAGAATGCGGACCAGACTTGGATTGTGAACTTGGGTGTGCGGTCGGAGACAATGGAAGGCTATAAAAGTGGAAGACTTAATGAAACAGGCTCTCTGTACATTCCATGGACGAAGGAAGTTTGGGCAGAAAGATGAATCTACAGGCTTTAGAGAATCAATCCACCATGGTTAGGATGTTAGTTAAACCCTGCGAGTTGGGTAGATCCGAACTCCACTGCAATATGGGACCAAGGACGTTGAGGGGCAGGAAGAGGCTGAAGGAGACCAAACGTAAGCTGTCAAAGAGATTTGGTGGTGGCACACACATTGCAGTTCTTAACATCCTCAGCTACTTCAGTGGCTAGGGTTTCCCCACCAAAACCGGTTTTGCACTAACCTGCATGTAGCTTGAGTGCCTGGATGTCTCGAGCAGGCCGAAAGAACCCACTGAAGAACTCTGTTCCATAAGGAATTGGAAACAAAGTCTTTGTCAGGAGGGCAGCCAGCTGGAGTGGGTTCTTGGTTCTGAGCTTGAGTAATATCAGCCAGGATATCCCACTGTATGGGAGCAACAATGTTTGTAGGTGGGGTGATGGAAGTCACAGCATTGTTTTCACTGGAGGAATCATACATGTGGGACAGAGAATCAGCCTTGGTGTTCGTAGACCCAGGTTGAAAGGTGATATCGAACCTGGAGAAGAAGAGAGACCATCGGGCTTGATGAGGATTTAGGCGCTTGGCTGATTGAATGTATTTTAGGTTATGATGATCCGTAATCACCAGAAATGGATGGTGAGCTCCCTCTAGCCAGTGTCTCCACTCCTCGAAAGCCGTTTTCATGGCCAAAAGTTCTTGATTGCCGACAACATAGTTTCTCTCGGCTGAAGATAACTTGTGTGAATAGAAAGCACAGGGATGGAGTTTAGTGGGATATCCTTGTCTCTGGGAGACTACCGCACCTACTCCTGAGTCAGAAGCATCTACTCCTAGCACGAAGGCTCGAGAGGGATCAGGATGATGGAGAATAGCAGTAGTGAAGTGAAGCTTGAGATCATCAAAGGCATGATGGGTGGAAGGTGTTCAGTTTAGTTTTTGGGCTTTACCACAGAGCGGAGAGGTGAGTTGGGCAGCCACCGAGCTAAAACCTCAGATGAAATGTTTGTAGAAGTTGGAAAATCCAAGGAAGCATTGTAGTTCCTTAATAGACACCAGTAAGGGTCACTGCAGTACCGCTTGTACTTTGGAAGAGTACATGGCAACCCCCTCAGGGGAGATGATATACCCCAGGAAAGAAATGGTGGAGTGGTGTAACTCCCAACACCTCCATCTTGGCATAAATCTGATGTTGAATAAGATCTGACATGTTGAACCTTTTCATCGAGGGAAGAAGAGAACATAAGGATGTCATCGATGTAGACTAGAACCCACTTGCCAATAATGTCATGGAAAATGTAATTCACGAAGGCTTGGAAGACAGAAGGACTATTGGAAAGTCCAAAAGGCATCACCTGATATTCATAGTGGCCAGTGTGTTTAGAGAAGTCCGTTTTCCATTCATCCCCCTCCCGAATGTGGATCAAACTGTAGGCATTACGAAGATCCAGCTTAGTGTAGATTTTGGCATTTCTTAACTGTTCTAGCGCAGGTGTTACCAGAGGAAGGGGGTCGTGATATTTGATGGTGACAGAGATCAGGCCTTGATAGTCAATGCATGGACAAAGGCCCCCGTCCTTTCCTACAAAGAAGAAAGCCACCAAAGCTGGAGAGGTGGAAGGTTGCATGAAACCCCTATCTAGGGATTCTGCTATGTACTATTCCATAGCATTAGTCTCTGGCTCAGATAAGAGGTAAAATCATACACGTGGAGGAGAGGAGCCTGGCAAAAGGTCAATAGCACAGTCACAGGAACGAAGAGGAGGAAGTTGGGAAGCTTTAGCTTTGCTGAATGCCTCTCGGAGATCCGAATAACATTGTGGTAGAGTCGACATCTCCTTTTCTGGGAGAATAGTCGTGGTACATACCGGAGGGAGAGAGATGGGTTCAGGGAGGTTGAGGCAAGACTGGAAACAGGAAGTACTCCAACGAGGGATTTGCCCATCTCTCCAGGAAATCTCCGGGTTGTGAAGTCTCAGCCATGGTAAGCCAAGAACAATCTATTTTTGTACAGTGAGTGACCAGGAACTGAATTTCTTCATGCTGAAAGAGTCCAACTTGGAGATGAATGGGTTGAGTTATCTGCTGAATCTTGTCGGAGCCCAGGAGTCATCCGTCTAGCGCTGCGACATGTAATGGTGGGACACAAGGGACAAAAGACCAATTTTAGATTTGTGGCGAGGGCCAGGTCAATGATGTTACCAGCAGCTCCAGAATCTAAAATGACTGCCATCTGCTGTTCATATTCTGAACATGCAATATGACAGACAATTGATCAATTTGAATCAAATAAGAGATTTCAAAACTCACCGCAGTAGATAAAAAGTCTCTCTCTCTGAGAAAGCATTGTTGCTCTTCGGTGGTGTGGGAGGAACGACCCACTTGCATTGGCTTGTGAAGACTGGTAGCAGCGATGTCAGAAGGAAGTGATTGCAGAGAGCTGATTGGATAATGGGCTTTGATCAGGTTGTCCAGGCGAATGGCGAGTTTGATGAATTCATCCAGAGATCTTCCCTGATCATGACATGCCAGTTCAGTTTGAAAGTCAGGGTTTAATCCTTTACGGAACAACAGTTTTAACATATCCTCCACCCACTAGAGTGCGGAATGATAAGGCAAATTCAGCGGCTGACTTATTCTGCTTTAGACACAACAGAAGTTCTCCAGGGTCCTTACCATTCTCGGAGTGCTCAAAAACTTCCCGCAAGTAAGCTATGAATTGAGACAAAGAACCCTTTAAGATGTTTTCTTGACTCCAAACTGCCGCAACCCAGTCTAGAGCTTTGCCTGATAGCAGTGATATAGTGAAGGAAACACAAGCATCATCGTTAGGATACATGTGAGTTAGTTGTGACAGAAAGAGTTCACATTGTAAAAGAAATCCTTGACACTTACTGGTTGATCGGTCAAACTCCTCTGGAAGTGAGAGTCAAGGATTAACAACAGCCATATAGGGCGTTGGGCTGCAGGCAGAACTGCTAGTGGAAACCCCCTTTTGAGATACACGTGGGTTGGGTTGCAAGGATTTGAAGAGTTCTTCCGTGATAGATGTGAGCTTGCACAGCTGCTGATGGTGACTAGTCAGCATGGCTGCTTGCGCTGAAAAAAAGCTTGTGTAACTGTTGAAAAGCTGCTGGATCAAAGTTTGGTGAAGACTTCTGTAGCGAAGATGCCGGGCCAGTAGTGTTAAGATCCATGTGCAGTTTAATAAGGTAAATAAACAGTAAAGCAAAGTAACAAAACAAAGAGCAAAAACAAAGGCAGGCATCTGTACACAGATCAGAAAGGCAAGCAAAGTATGTCTGATAGGCAAAGGGGTAATCCAATAAGCAGTAAATCCAAAACACTCACAATCATGTCGGCTCCAAGTGTCTGCGGGGGCCATTTCCAGAAATGGGTAGAGTAGCCAAAAACTGTACTCAAGTAAAAGTACAATAACTTCAAATACATAATTACTCAAGTAGCGAGTAACTCGTTACTTTCACAAATGACATAATAGACATTTACTCCCCTATATTCCATTACATAATACACATTTAACATGTACTACAGAATTATTAATTTTATTAATGGAAATTCTGTCATCATTTACCATCATGATGTTCCAAACTCGTATTACTTTCTTCCATGCAACACGATAGGAGATATTTGTCACTATTTACTTTCAGTGAATTATTATTATATATATATATATATATATATATATATATATATATATATATATACAAATTATTAAAAAAATAAATAAAAATCAGTGGTGACCGAGACTGTCAGTCTCTAACATTCTGTCTAGCATATTTTGTGTTCCACATTATACAAAGCATCACACTGGTTTGGAACAACATGAGGGTAGAGAAATGATGACAGAATTCCATTCTCTCTTGGCCAAAATTTTGATGCTCCAAAAAGCAATTAAATGCAGTATAAAAGTAATCCATAAGACTACAGTGGTTTAATGTCTTCAGAAGTGATATGATAGGTGTGTGTGAGAAACAGATCAATATTTGTCATTTTTTGCTAGACAGCAGGGGGCGATATGCAGAGAAGAATGTGAATCACCAAATTTTGTAGGAGTGTCTGAATTCTGAGTGAGCCACTCATTCCCTACTTTTGTTCACTCACTGTTACCTACAATGCACTCTAATTTCAAGTGTACATTTCAAGTACACTCGATGACGGTAAGATGTACGAGCTAGGAGTTTACTGCTTCCTTCACTCCTACAATGTTTTATTTAATGCTGAATGTAGTAAATTACTTTTTGACCAAATCATTACTGAATTAAGATAACATAATAACATATAGAGAGACAAAGTGTACAGATACATTTTAAAATGTACTTTCCCCTTCTGTCACTCTCTCGACGCAGTGTCGAAGGAAGTGACACAAGGGGTCTTTCTTGGACACCGAACAATACCTCTGAACCTGAGAAAAGGCCAATGCCATGTTGGCAGACAGAATTTGCATGCCCCGCCCCGGACATATGGGTATAAAGGGAAGCGGGGCAGCGAATGCCAGTCAGAATTTTTCTTCGGAGCCGAATGGTTGTACCGCAAGCAGCTGAAACGCACTCCTGTTTCACTCACCTTTATCAGCAAGAAGCATTGCTGTTGGAACCGCACAGCGCATTTCCAGCTGGCGTCTCTCTCTCTGCATGCTGTGCAGTTCACGCCCCTGGGCGCTTCGACAGCGCTTCTTTCTGTTTGAAAGAGTGTTCTCCTCCTAAAAGAGTATATTTTCTCTAAAGGAGTTTGAGTTCCCACTCATAAAAGAGTGTGGCAAGGTGGAGGGCGGGGCCAGGTCGTGACTCAACACGCCCGGTCCCGAATTAGGCTAATCAAGCCTCCGAGAGGGTTAAAGGCTGACTGCGGAAGACGGGCATGAGAGAGAGATCGTTCACGGACATGTCCGTTGTCTTATGTGTTTGTCTTTTGAGTTCCTCATTAAACCTATTATTTTATATGTCAAGCCGGTTTCTCGCCTCTTCCTTGCCCGTGATAATGAACTGTTTTACATTGGTGCCGAAACCAATGAAACCAGGAAGAGGGATACGCCATAGCGGAGTTCTCACCACTACCCCAAAGAAGCAGCCGCGGCCATCTGCCGGGTGACAAGGAGCCCAGCTGAGAGTTTTATGAATGGCACATGTTCTCAGTGCATGGACATAACCATGGCAACATTGTGGTCGAGTCTTTCTTTTGTCATGAGAGAAAGCCACGTTGTTCCTTCTTCCCACGGGATTGAGGTCGACCCGACTGGCGATGAAGGCGATTTGGGGATGACCCAAGTTCTCTTGGCTCTGTACTGGGGTCGGGCTCCACGGGTATAGTTCCCCTTTGTTAGGATAACTCCCCGTGATGTATTTTCCGCGATACGGTCCCCCTTTCGGCGGACCCGCGTTTCCCTCTGGCAGCTCGCTGCCTCGGCCCCGTGTTTGTAGAGTTCCCCCCTTATCAGGCTGGACTACCACCGCACCGTATCCCACGTCTGGCTTCACAACCCTCATGGTGTATTTGCCATACATTTCCTCCCCCTAGACTGGGCAGGGTATGGCCTCTGCAAGGTCTTCCCCTCCTGAAAGGATAGGAAATCTGCGGGCCGGACGCTACCTCGCCTCTGGTCCCGCCTAGGCGCCTGGCACACCGGCGCTGACAGGTTTTAAGACACCTCCTTAGGCCTCTTTCTCAGTCTTTAAGTCGCCCCCTGCCGGGTGCAGGGAGCAGTCCACTGCGCCAAGCGCAGCCTCTTCTGCTCCCCCCGGGGAATGACCGCCTTCCCTGACATAGGTTGGGCCCCAGCCACTTTACATCCTATGTGATAGACATAGTGAGAGAGAAGGCCGCGGCTGCTGGGCTTGCTCCCATGCTAGCACGTAATACCTTTTTCTCCCTCAGGGGTTCGAGAAATCATGAGGTTGGTATGCTAAAACTCTTGAGGGGGCATTGGGGAGGGCGACGCACATTCGGTTCAGGTGCCTCTAACACGCTATAGCCTGTTTTGCCCCTGCTCTGACAGTCGCGTCACACGGTCAGTGCGTGGCATGTTTATATGGACCCCTTGTGTCACTTCTTTCGACACTACGTCGAGAGAGTGACAGAAGGGGAACGTCTCGGTTATTGTTGTAACCTCCGTTCCCCGAGGGAGGGAACGAGATGTAGTGTCCCTCCTGCCACGGCACTAGACCTAGCACTGTACATGGCCGTGCTTCATCCTTTCGGCTCCTCAGTGCAAAATCCTGACTGGCATTCGCTGCTCCGCTTCCCTTTATACCCGTATGTCCGGGGCGGGGCATGCAAATTCTGTCTGCCAACTTGACATTGGCCTTTTCTCAGGTTCAGAGGTATTGTTCGGCATCCAAGAAAGACCCCTTGCGTCACTTCCTTCGACACTCTGTCTCGTTCCCTCCCTTGGAGAACGGAGGTTACAACAGTAACCGAGACGTTTTATTTGATCAAATGTGTTTGCTATGATTTATATTAAAAGTGACACACTGAATGAAGATTTATTGTATTAATATATAATTTAATAAGAATAACAAATAAGGCCCAAGTATTTTAAAATTTCATAAGTGACGTTTCTGTACCAGCCCCAGAGCTCCGACACTCTCGTCTGAATTCACTCATTTCTTTCACTTACTGCTGAGATATAGTGCAATAACTGCCATTCACTATATAGAAAATTGTGAATGAGTGAACGATTGCGGACACAGCCACTCTCGTCACCACGATTTGTCCTGCATGTCATAAACAGTAGTTGTGCATTTACTCCGCGATAATTTCCAGTACCCCTGCGAGTGCGCAGAGTGCGCAAATGCACAACTACTGCTTATGACATGCGGGACAAAGCACACTGATATATTGCTGCACTGGTTTAAAAATGTACACTTAAAAACATGTCATAAGAGCCCAGTTACATTATCACCCTAAGGACGACCATCTCATTACACAGAAAAGCCTGCGTTAGAATTAGAGCCAAAACTTACCTCAGCGTGCTGCCTGAAGTTGGAATATCTTGAAATATCAGCTTGTCTTGGTGTTAAATGAAGGCATTGCATGATGAACCTATACTTTTTTTCACTGTGTGGAGCAAAGTGTTTCACTTTGAAAAGTTTGATGCTGCTGCACTGATGATTTCTCATTTCTTAAACCCAGTAATGTAATGACAGTAGCGCCACAAATTGTAAAGAAGTAAATTATTTGAAATTTACTTGAGTGAGAGTAAAAAGTACCCACTTTTAAACCTACTCTAAAAGTAAATTTTCCCCCAAAAAGTTACTCGAGTAAGTGTGTAAATCTGAGTAAATGTTATGTGTTACTACCCACCTCTGGCCATATCCTCCCCAGTTAGACCACTGTGCTCCCTCTGTAAACATTAGTCATGCAGCAAATTTGAATAGTTTAGTTCTCCGTTCTGCATGCCCCCTAATAAAAAAGTAATTTTTGATATTGTGAATTATGTTTTAGAAGCACCACATGCTTTATTTTACCTCCCGATCTCACTTTGCCTGCTATCTGTTTACATCACTGAAACAGGATCTTTTCAGAGCAAAAATGAATATTTATTAAAAAAATTAACCTCTATTTATTTTAGTACTGTATGACTGGTACAAATCAAGTTAATTAAATTAAACAAATGAAATGTGTCCAGTAACTCATATACATGCATTGTTATACATTTGCTACAGTTTTTATCTATCTAATCTAAAACATACGTTTTAGAAGAGATTATTGTATTTTGTGACTGAATCAATGAATGTGGTGAAATGTCACTAGCATTAGATTGCTAGGTAGATATTTTAGTTCAACAATTCTCTGTGTACATAGGTTGATTATGGCATATTCTTTCTTTTTTTTCGAGAACAAGTCGAGTCCAAGCACCTCTAGCAAGAGGGACTGGAAGAAGCATCACTTGATGGCCCCGGCACTGTCCAATATTGGATGTCTATCTAGTGGAACACTTTCAGACTGGTCAGTATCTGAATCGATATTCATTTTCAGCCCCCATAGTGAAGTGTATATCATTATATGAATACATAAGTAGCTAAAACAAAGGCAAATGTAAAAACAAAGTTGATGTAATGCAATTTAAATACAGTTTCCTGTTGCGTGTCCTCATTATGGCAACCCGCATGAGCTTCGAGTCTCCAATATTTTGAATTTGGACTGCAGTACCAATTTCAATTGCTTGTTGTCAATCTTACATACAGCACCTTTAAAATGCATTAAAATCTATTAATTTTTAAGTGTGACTTTGCTGTCCAGAAGTGCTTAAATACTATTTGGGGCCACTGTTGTATTACTTTGTGGATTTAATTTATTCACTTTTGGGATAAATCTTTTAATTGGAAAGTAATACACTAGGATGTTACTGTACTGACATTTTTGCTATCTATTCCATTTCTACAAAAAAGAAATACACACCTGTCACATGTCAACTCTGACAGCCTATTTTTCAGCATAAAGCAACTAGTTAGGCATTTTGACTGCAGACAGACTGTGTATCTGCATCTGTGTAACCATGGAGTTTGATAGAATCTTGTTTTCTTTTGACCTGTAATCATACCCATTCCAGCAGTAAAGGATCTCTGCTATCTCCAGAGCTTCGCATGAGTTATCCAATCTGGGGCCATTGGTGCAAAGCCCTGCACTACAGCACTTTGCATTCAAGAGATTAAAAATTAACCAGTTTGATATCTTTTTCTATCATGCACAGGTTTGGTTTGAGGAGGAAAGAGAAACCCCCAGTGCTCATTCAGACAACATGACGTCAGAAACACGATCAGCAAGAATATACAAAGAGAGAGAGAGAGAGAGAGAGAGAGAGCAAGACATGCAGATAATTATGATTATTAACAAAACCAGTGAGACTGAATCAATTTCTAAGTAGCTAAGGGCACATTGAAAATAGCTCAGAAAGAAAACTTAAAACTGAAATTATGGTCTTTGTATGTGCTTGACAGGAGAGAAAATGGCCAAAGATTGATCTGAACATCAACAAAAGACACAATTCAAACAAGAGGCTATATTTGAGATAATTTAAGGCTCATGTGTCAAAAGCACAGATACAAAGGTTCAATGGTCTTCAAAAGAACACAAAGCACAATATTTGTCAGCAGTAATTTGAATACTGTTGATATTGAATGATACTGATTAAATGAATATAGGGTCAATTTTTTTTCTTTCTTTTTTTTTTCTTGTATAGAGGCAAAGTCAGAGGCCAATCTAAGAGACAGGCAAGCCAGGCAATTACCTGGGGCCCTAAGCTGGGGGCCCCCCGCAGGCGGCAATAACAGTAGTTCACTGCAACAATACTTGAAACCAATGAATGGCAATGGTTAGCAGACTAGAATGACATTTTCGAAAACCCCCCTAGAGAGGCCCCCATCCATTTAGCTCCAAATTCAAGTAAGAGCACAATTTAAAATATTGCGACAGTCACAAAATTTCAAAATTCTGTGTAATCCTCCTAGAGTGGCCCCTATCCCTTTAGCTACTAATTCAAGCAAGAGTGGGATGCAGGAATCATGAAGAGGACTTCAAATGTACCAATCTGGGAGTCAGAAGCAGGGGCAGATTGTGAATAGCAATTGGGTCCCAGGGCCAATTTTCTTTTTCTATTTTTAAACGATCTAAGGCTTTGTTCACACTGCAGGAAAAATTAGATTTTTCCTCAAATCTGATAAATTGTTTTTTTAAATCTATCAATTTTTAAGTGTGACTTTGCTGTCCAAAAGTGTTTAAATGCTATTTGGGGCCACTGTTGTATTACTTCGTGGATTTTATTTATTCACTTTTGGGATAAATCTATTAATTGGGGAGTACTACACTGGGATGTGATTTTATTAATCCTCTCATGCCTGTTTCTTAAACTTTTGTACTGACATCTGTTCCATTTCTACAAAAAAGAAATACACACCTGTCATATGTCAACTCAGACAGCCTATTTTTCATCATAAAGCAGCTAGCAAAGCACTTTGACTGGAGACAGACAGTATCTGTGCAACAATGGAGTTTGACAGAAACTTGTATTCTTTTGACCTGTAATCATACCCTTCCAGCAGTAAAGGATCTCTGCTATCTCCAGAGTCTCGCATGAGTTATCCAATCTGGGGCCATTCGTGCAAATCCCTGCACTACAGTGCTTTGCATTCAAGAGATTAGACATTTTTGATTAAAAAGGAAATAGGGAATAGGGATGATCACTTCTGAATGGAACGCACCCCACCATTCAGATGAGTAAGAAAATATATAGCAGCGTGAGCCATATAGCAAATACATAGCGAACTGCCTGAACTCTTTGCCAAGTTTCACCAAAACCATATGTACATGCTGATTTTTTTGAGTGACTGTTCAAACTGCAAGTTATATGTGGACAGATCAGATTTTTTCTGTTTCTGTTCTACAGTCGCTTCTGCTGTCATGTCCACATTAGTTGTCATGGTAATGCAGAACACTTGCATATATTCACCATGCATGAGATTTTAATGATGGATGTTTGTAACACTTTACAGCAGAAGGGAAGGAGAACACAGGGAAGTGGGTTTTCCAGGCTCAGGTGAGACTTTTAATGAGCCATTTCAGTGCTTTACAACTTCACAAACTCATCAGCTTCACAGACACGTAGTCACTTAAACTAATCAGCTTCACCGGCACATAGTTACATAAACACAAAAGTTTCACAAACACAATATTATGTGTTTATATTATGTGTTTATACTAAATGCAACCACTTCAGAATCACGTGGCCTTCCTTGTGCCAGTCTCATTCTCTTCTCTGCTAGTGGCATGGTTGCTTACATGCTGCTCTCTCCATGCTCACTGGAATTAGAAACAGGTGTTAAATATAATCTAGCTCAGGTGCAACTGCCCTTACTGCTTTCTCTCTCCGGATGGACAATTGACCACACCCCTGCTGACACATATCCCCACCGCCCGACTCAAGCCAGGGAACATCCGGCCTGTCTACCACTCCCCCCCATTTCTGGATAGGAAGTCAGCGACAACCATCTGCGTTGCCAGTCTGTGGACCACTTTGAATTTAAACGGCTGAAGAGCCAGATACCAAGGGCTGATCCATGTGTTGGTATCCTTCATGCATTGGAGCCATTGGAGTGGGGTGTGATTCGAGCAGAGGGTTAAGGCCGGCCCCATTAGGTAGATACCGGAGAGTGAGGACCACCCACTTGATGGCGTAACACTCCTTTTCAACGGTGCTGTACTTAGTCTCCCTCAGTGAGAGTTTGCAGCTGATTTACAGCACTGGGCACTCCTCCCCCTGCGAGAGTACGCCCCCAGCCCTCTGTCTGAAGCATCCGCAAGACAAAAGGGAGAGAGAAATCAGGTGAATATAAAAGCGCCCCCCAACAAAGTGCATCTTTATCCTGCGTGAACGTGGACCGTGTCTGGAGCTCCCTATTTAGTGAGATCAGTCAGGCTGGTGACATCCGAATAATTAGGCATGAATCTCCTATAATAGCCAGCCAGCCCTAGGAACTGTCTCACCCCCCTTTTGGTCTTGGGCCTCAGGTAGGTAGCAATCGCCAAAGTCTTGTCAATTTGGGGACGCACCTGCCTGTGGCCCAAGTGGAACCCCAGATACCGTACCTCCACTTGCCCAATGGAGCACTTCTTGCGGTTTGCTGTGAGTCCCGCTCATCTCAGCGATCTCAGAACCGCCCTCAGATGCTGCATGTGCCGCTGCCAATCATTGCTATAAATGATGATGTAATTTAAGTAGGAAGCTGCATAAGCTGCATAAGCTGAATGCAGCCTGGGAGATTGGTGTCAAGGGGATCTGCCAATAACCCTCTGTCAAATCCAGTTTTAAATGAAATCGAGCAGTGCCTAACCGATCGAGTAACTCATCAACCTGAGGCATTGGAAATGCGTCAAATTTAGACACCGCTTTGACTTTTCTATAATCCGTCGCTCTTAAGAACTAGAACAACCGGGCTGGACCAATCACGCTGGGATTCCTCTATTACGAGCATTGCATTCAATTCTTCCTGGACAATTTCCTTTTTGTGCTCGGGCAATCAGTAGGGACGGCTACGTACCACCATCCCCAGCTCGGTTTCGATGTGGTGCTGGATGAGGTTCATACGTCCCAGTAGAGGGGAAAACACGTCTGCAAACTCCCCTTGCAGCTTGGCAACCTCTGCGTGTTGATACAGTGTGAGGTGGTCTCCGCAAGTTACCGGGTTGAAATTATTGTGTTTTGTATTCACCTCTGGCCTGAGCTCCGCCCTCTCCAGAACTACTGTAGCCAACATCACAGGGACTGCCTCCCTCCACAATTTCAGGCGGTTGAGGTGATATATTTGACGTGCTCCCCCTCTATTGGTTCGCTTTACCTCATAATTGAGATCCCCCACTTATTGTGTGACCTCAAAGTGTCCTTGCCAGTTGGCGAGTAACATGGGGAGTAATATCAGTACCTTATCTCCTGGTGCAAATTCCCACAGCCGATTTCCCCTGTCATAGAGTCGGCTCTGCCATTCTTGAGCTTGGAGTAAATTCTCTTGTGTTAGTTGCCCCAAGGTGTAGAGTTTTTCTCTAAGATCAAGAACATACTGAATTTCATTCTTGCTATCTGAAGGTCCCTTCTCCCAAGCTTTGCGGATGACATCAAGCACACCGTGCGGGCGCCGCCCATAATACAGCTCAAATGGGTTAAACCCTGTAGAGGCTTGCGGGACCTCTCATACTGCAAACAACAGGGGATCGAGCCACTTGTCCCAATTTCTAGCATTCTTGTGCACGAATTACGGATCATATTTTTAAAGACATATTAAATCGCTCCACCAGGTCATCGGTTTGTGGATGGTAAATGCTGGTATGGATCGATTTAATGCCCAGTAACTCGTAAAGCTCACGTAGTGTCCGTGACATTAAGGTTATGCCCTGATCTGTGAGGATTTCTTTTGGAATCCCCACCCGGGAGAGTGCCTACTCAACACTACATGCTGAGATGTTGCGCAGAGGCACTGCTTTCGGATATCGCATTGCAAAGTCCACCAAGACTAACAGAAAGCGATGTCCATGTGCTGAACACTTTAATGGCCCAACGAGGTCCATTACAATTCTCTCGAAGGGGACCTCGATCTAAGGAAGTGGGTGCAATGATGCTTTTGGGGTGGTCGGTGGATTCACCAGCTGACAATCGTTGCATGCCACCCACCACCTGCAGACATCGCAACCAATGCCAATAAAAATGGGTAATTAAGCGGTTTAGTGTTTTTCTTTCCCCTAGATGACCTGCCATTGATTACAATGAGCCACCTGGAATGCAATTTCCCGGCGGCTCTGTGGTATTAAGAGCTGGGTTGTATCTTCCTTTGTTTGAGCATCCGGCATCACTCTATACATACAGTCTATAACTGCTTGTTTATAATCGCGAAATAGGGATATGAAAGTCCGACACCCGGCTAGAGCTGTTGATCTTTGTCTCACTTAGTCAAAAGCAGCTTGAGGGTTTTGTCTCTCGACTGTTCCAATGGGAAATCCCCTGACCACAACCACTCCCCCCTCACATCATCTGACGTGGAGCTGACGAAGACTGCCCTGGTTCTGCCTTCCCTGCAAGAGCATCGCACATTTCGCATCTCGTCACGTTTCTAAATTCTGGCCAATTAACAGCTAACGACAGCCTCCACTCAATATTTTGTTCCCTGGAATTTAATCACAAGGGTCATTATGGGGTATTTGCGAATGTTCCCATGCACACCATTTTAGCTGTGCTCAAAGCCTTGTGTTGAAACAAGCATTGGTTGATAGTGGTTTGATTATAACCCCTGTCCACTAATGCTTGGTAAGTACCCCCCTTGACACTTACCGGTATTAGGAACACTCCAGCCCGGTCAGGGACAGCCTGCGGGGTGTCTGGGTTCCGGACCACCTGAGTGGGAGAGCAGTGGGGCACTGTATAGGCTGACTGTGGTGCAAATACCCGCACACAGGGAACTGACCTTGGCGGCGGAGCTCCTCACCTCCGTGGGGCAGGAACGGGCCTCTCAAACGGGTCGATGAAGGATTTGGCATCATCATCCGCCCCTATGAACATTCTTTACAGAAAAGGGCTTAAAAATGGGAGAGGTGGCACATGCAATGTTTGATGCTGCTAGTGTTGTTGCTGCAAGTTTTAGCGATGATATCCTGTATTTTGGCCGGAATTATGACAGATCATACAGGATGCCTTTTATCTTGGGGTCCTTAGTATTTTAGTAGAGAGCGAAGCATTCCGTATTGAAGGCTTTGTGTCCTGTATTAAATCATAAAAAGGTCGGACTGTGAGACAAAGACCTGTGCCTGTGAAAAAATATTCAATATTCAATTCAAGCGTCCTGTATTCGCATCACATTCAATTCAATTCAGACATATCTTTGTTATTGTCTATTATTATAAAAGATTTGTAGTGCCCTGTAACATATAAATTACATATGTTTCATTCAGAAGTGATGATCTCTATGCTCTGTTTACCTTCCATTGTGAGAGTTTTGTAGGGTTGAAATGTGTCATAAAACTGCCTGAACTCAATGTTGAAGTCATTTTTATTGAAAATTCTGTTTGTAAAGACTCTACTGCATAGCCATTATTATTGTATTAAATTTGAAATGCCCTGTGAAGGCATTATTCATGCCGTTCGGAGCACAGTATGTTTTCTCTTCGCAAAACCTGACGTATAACAACCGTCGGGCACAGCAAATTATGAACTACATGAAATCCAATCTGACCTTTCTGACTGAGAAGCACTAAGAAACATCAGATTTAAATCGGCTTCCAAACCACCTACGAATATGGTTTGGAAGAGGATTTTGATTTTGTTTATGTTTTTGTCATGTTCAAAACAAAAATCTAACAAACTAATCAGATTTTTTTCTGCCTGTGTGAATATAGTCTAAGAGTCTGTTTTTGAATGTTCATGATTTCAAACTACAACAGTCAAAACGTACACACAAGCTCTTTAATCTGCTTTAAGATGCTCTCTTTTTTTCATTCTTTCTTGAAAACATTTCTAACTTTAAGCATTTAAACAACTTTAAACTTTCAGGCAAGGTTTTTCAAACCAGCATTATAGTTTGTCTCGACTGTATATGCTGACAGTTTTGGGGGCCACATATTCAAGCATATATAAAAATTTGTTTTCAAAGTTGTTGGGCTGCCAGACCTTTATGAATTCTCCTAAATTTACTTTATACAGTATTTCTTTAAAAATTATTGGATTGTCATTCAGTTTTCCTCTAAATTATGTGACTCTCATGCAGGGGTAGATCTAGATTTTTTTTATTGTGTGTCAAGGGGGTGGAATGCTGACTATGAACACCAAATCAAGCGCTGATGCATAGTTTTTATGGATTAAGGAAACAAGCTTCACTGCAGAATGTACCAGTTCATTAATTGAAATCACTGTAATATTACAAATGCCCATGAATTTGAGATACAACTACATTTCCACTGCAACCACATACACTCCAAAAAAAGTTGGCGTATTTATTTTACCCAATAGCTGGGTTAAACATATTGGGTCATTCTGTTGGGTTATTCCTAAAATGTATTGGGTTGTTTCTATAATAACGCACCCAGTTGGGTTAAAATTGGTCTTGCGATGACATTTTACATTTCAACGGTCGACCAGTGTCACTGCCAACAAAAGATATAGAGGTAAGTTAATAATATCACGTTATATGAACGCTTTTCGTTTTCTTTATCAACATACAATAATAGCTGTTTAATTAAATTATTTAAACTTAATTTTGGGTCTGCTGTATTGCTGCTTACTTGACTACCAACATAACACTTGCTATAAAGCCAGCCTATTTTAAACTGTGGCATAGAAACTATTAATTGGGATATTCACCCTCACTTTCTGTGATCGTCCCAACACTTTTTCGGAAATCATACATAATATTTAATATATTTGGCCGATGCGCGAAGAAATTGTAAGACGCCTCGGCTTTAAGACTCATTATCCAGTGTTGCAGACACAGCAGTTTTTCATCAACTGAAAGAAAAGTATATTGTCATTTTTATAGTGTAACATTAAAATACTTCAAAGCGGAAATATGAAACATTTTATCTAGAAAGTTATATCTGCAAGTCACAAAATTATATAATACACAAATTGGACTCAACAAGATATTACACCAGGGATCGGCAACCTTTTTGACATGAGTGCCATTTTTTATTTTCCTAGTCAATGGCTGTGCCGATGGAGTATTAATAGTGGTGTTTATTTCTTAGAGCAAAAAGAAACAAATGAAACATAGCATTTAGGCAGTCATCCGTGCAGTCTTACTGAAGTAAAGCGGGCGCATTTACACTTGCGATTAATCAAAAGAGAATGCTGTTGGCTCGTGATGTGCGAATGGTTTGCACGTGCAGCGCCAGTCTCATCATACTTTAATAGTGTTTAGCTTCCCATTCAGCTGATAAAAACACGGTGCGTAATCATGAGGAAGGATTTACATCAAGATGTAGATTGGAATGGAGGTGCGGAATTTATATAAATATAGTCTACTCCTCTCTCGCCGTTGATGGCATGCCAATGATTACCCCTCCACGTGCCAATGCTGGCACTCGTGCCATAGGTTGCTGACCCCTGTATTACACAATAGCCAGCATCTACATGACATTGGGTGACAGCCTAATCAGAGGCCACTTTTCAGATAGTTCTGCATCCCTGAATTCACAACGGTTATGACTTTTTTCAGGTCGTGACATTTATTACTTTTATTGTGAATTTTTAATCCCAAAGAGCAGCAACATTTTGATGGTGTTCTTTTACCATTGCTGGAAGGTGCCTGGCTACACCAGATTCAGTTCCAGGCCATATCACAGCCATGCCAGAGACAGCTCCAGGCCATGTCACCGCCATGCCAGAGTCAGCTCCATGCCATGTTTCAGTCAAACCCCAGACTGCTCCATGTCACAAGCAAACCTCTGTTCAATGGTCCAGGCCCGCCTCTGCTCACCGGTCCAGGCCGCCTCTGCTTCACGGCCCAGGCCGCCTCTGCGCCTCTGCGCCTAGGTCCAGGCCCACCTCCATCCCTACGACTCCACCTTGGCTGCACCCCTCGACCCCCCCTTGATCCTGTGCCCCACGCCCTAACTCGCCACGTCCTACACTTCAAGACACTCCCCAGCTCCCTACAGAACACTGGACTTATGTCATTTTTATTCTGTTATTGTTCATGTGTTGGGGTGTCGGGAGCTGCCCCTTAGAGAAGGGGATATGTCATGTTTATTCTGTTGGTTCCTGTTTTTCGTGTCTTTTATTTTGAAAAGTTAGTCCTGTTCATGTCTTCAGGTCTTTCATTTTGAAATTTGTTCACTTCTTTGTCTAGTCACGTGATTATTCTGTTCCCGCCACGTTTCATGTGTTTTTTCTCATTGGTTCCTTTGTTTATTAGTCTTGACTTGTTATTGGTTCATGTTTCATTGTCTTGTTATATTGTTTTCAGTCTTGTATTTTCATTGGTGGTCTTGTTAACTTGTTACCTATGTCATTGTATTTTAGCCCTCATGTTTGTCATTGTCGTTTGTGGAGTACGGTTAATGTAACTTTGTTGTTGTTTTGCTTAAGCCAAGCCAAGCCAAGCCAAGTCAAGTCAAGATTTAATCAAGTCATGTTTTGTTTGTGTCAAGTCTAGTTTATTCATGTTCATGTTTATGTTTCATGTTTCTTGTTAGGGTTTTTGGATCTCACTTTTGTTTAATAAACTGCACTTGTGTTTGTCTCTCCATCATCATTGTCTTCATCCTTCCAAGCAACATTACACCATTGCCTACTTATTTATTTGTGGTGATTCTTGTAAATTGTAACATGATAGAAGTAACTTAATAAAAAAAGAAAGTAAATTGATAACACAATTGCAACCATTTACTTAATTAATGAAAATGTTTGCAACTTTTAATTTAATGGAAATCATGCATTTTCAAAATATTTGTAACTTGTGCATTATAATTTATTTACACAGCAATAATAATAATAATAATAATAATAATGTCAACAATAATAATAGTACCAATAATGCTACCCAATGCATTGGGTTCAAATAACCCAACAATTTGTTGGTGCTATATCAACCCATTATTGGGCTATGTGTTGAGTTATTTTTAACCCAACTGATTTTAGTGAGTAGTAACCATTCTGCACCATAAAAAAAAAACAAAAAAAAAAACGTTTTTGCATAATAAAAAATAAGTAATAAAATGTATATCTCCAGAGCACCAAGACATTCTCTATTAAACTCATCTACAAATTCTAAATGTTCCTAAGCTTCACATATAGAACTGGCAATCTGGATTAAACATCACCACCTTATGCAAGCAAAATATTTAACATTTTGTTAAGTGTACACATACTGTAGATGGAAAATGCATGCATATCCCATGTTATTCTGCTGATAAAGTCCTAAAGGCCTATCACCTATGTAACCAAAGTAAAGATTAGGTCTAAATAAAAAAAATATCTCTATAGAAAATTGTACTGTGGGGGGGCAGTGCTGCAAACCTCATGAATAATAATTATGCTATGCACAGTAAAAGATTCTTTTAAATTACCTGTTTTGATCAAATTACTATTGATGAAAATTGATCAAAATAGTCATTCTTAATGACCGGTTCAAGCACCTGAATATTTCACATAATATGTCTACATCTGCCACTATCAGTCTTGGGATTTTGTTAGTCAGTAGATGAATAGATACTGTAGATCAGCACTTTGATTAAGAGCATTGATCTAGTAGTAACTTTTTGGGTTTAGAGGTTTTGGAATCTAATTCGCCCAAATATAACTTTATTTTAATATAACTAAATTGCATCTGTACGTCAGTGGATGGGTGTTACACTTTAAAAATAAAATGCAATAAAAAAAAATGCAGGCAGATGAGAGTTGTGTAAACAAAGACACATTTATTGGCTGTTATGTATGTGAAAAAACAGCAAACTCCACAAACAGGCAATATGTGCCTTAGCGCCGTGAACGAGATGACACAGCACATGAACAACTGTCTCCCATCGCACAACCCAGCCATGAAACACACAGTTTATATAGGGAGGAAACACACTGTGCACCAGTGTGCCCCAACATCGATCAGCTCACCTGGATACTGCACACCTGAGAGCGATTAAGAGAGAGTGAAAGAAAGAGAAAAAGGCACCACACACACACACAAACACACTCTACATACACACAAACAATACGGGCAAGAAGGTCATCACAGTGGGGGGACACGGAAAAGAGCGCAAGCTGCAGAAAAACGTCTCGGTTACGTATGTAACCTCCGTTCCCTGATGGAGGGAACGAGACGTTGTGTCGAAGAAGCGACACTAGGGGTCTCTCTTGAGCGCCGAAAGATACCTCTGATCTATGAAAAAAGGTCAATGAGAGTTGGCGAACAGTATTTGCATACTCCGCCTCCGGATACGGATATAAAGGCGAGAGAAATACGCTCGTTCATTCAGGATTTTTCTGAGGAGCCGGGAGTGTTCCGGGCACCTCAGCGGCTCGGCTCAGCGACGTGGCCGGGAAGACACGACGTCTCGTTCCCTCCATCAGGGAACGGAGGTTACATACGTAACCGAGACGTTCCCCGCCTGTCGCTCACTTCGACGTCGTGTCGAAGAAGCGACACTAGGGGTCCACTTCAAAACTCGCCATGCGCTGAGCCATTGACGTGTACTGCTGACACAGAAGCGGGCAGGTATTTGCACGTGCACAAGTGACCAACTGTGTTCAGGCTGCACGTACTCTTCCCCAATGCCCCGAAAAAGCGTCAGCATCCTTTTGGTTACCCTAGGGGGGAACAAAGTGACGCTCCCAACTAGGGAACGGGCCAAGCCTGGCTGGGCCTCTTTTCTCTCTATGTTTTCTCGGCATAGAGCAAGAGCAGCCGGGGCCCTTACCGCATCGAGGGAAGGGGGTCTTATTCCCGAATTCCTATTCTTTTAGGGGGAAAAGACCCTGCGGAGGCCACACCCGCCCAGCAGGGGAGGTAAAGGTGGCAAAATACATCACATGGCCACTTTGGGCATGTGGGAGGAAATGGTGCGGTGGTAGATCCAACCTCGAGGAGGGGGGAGTTGCTACAACACGGCGACCGGAGGGCAACGAAGGACTGCGGAAATACACACAGGAGGAGTCCCGTAGGAGGCCTGATCTGTGGAGCACCTATTCCAGTAGGGGTAGCCGGAGGTACCCGTAGTGGACTGGACCCGCACGTTCCTCCGCTGAACTGCTGCGGGCCCGAAGGGCTAGGGAGGAATCAACCAGGGACCTATGTCCTCTGGGACAAAAGCGCACTGTTTTGCCTTGGCAGAGGGAAACGGCGCTGGAACAAGCGGTTCACCCGGTCAGATCGTCGACGTGTACCGAGTTCTACGGGCTCAGACCTGAGAGAACACGGGACGAGACTGACTCAACCCTGAGATCATAAGGGTGTTAGGTGCTGCCCAGCCCACAGCTCTGCAAATGTCTGCTAGGGAGGTGCCCCTAGCCAGTGCCCATAAGGATGCCACGCTCCTAGTGGAGTGCTGGCTCGAACCCGTAAGGGGGGGGCATGGCCTGGGTGTGATAGGCCAACTGAATGGCATCCACCACCCAGTGAGACACCTCTGTTTGGATACAGCGTTCCCTTTCTGCTGTCCTCCAAAGCAGACAAAGAGCTGCTCAGAGCGCCTGAAGCTCTGGGTGCGTTCCAGGTAGGCACGCAAGGCACGTACCGGACACGACAGTGAGAGGGGCTGGGTCTGCCTCCTCTCGGGGCAGCGCTTGTAGGTTCACTACCTGATCTCCAGAGGGCGTGGTAGGAACCATGGGCACATAGCCCAGTCGAGGTCTTAGGATCACATGAGTATCTGCCGGACCGAGCTCCAGGCAAGTGTCGTTAGTAGGGAACGCTTGCAGGTCCCCGACCCTCTTGATGGAAGTGAGCGCGATCAGCAGGGCCGTCTTTTCAGGAGAGGGCCCTGAGCCAACTGATTCTAGCGACTCGGGGGGGGGGATCTCTGAAGACCGGCGAGGCCCACCGAGAGATCCCAGGAGGGGAACAAGTTTGGCCGGGAGGGGTTTAACCTCCGGGCACCTCTTGGGAACCTGACGATTAAGTCGTGCTTACCCAGAGACTTGTTGTCTACTGGGTCGTGGTGAGCTGCGATAGTGGCAACATACACCTTCAAGGTGGATGGGGACAGCCTCCCCTCCAACCTCTCCTGTAGGAACAGGAGCACAGACCTAACTGCGCACCTCTGTGGGTCTTCTGCCCGGGAAGAACACCAATTCACGAACAGACGCCACTTCAGGGCGTAGAGTTGCCTGGTAGAAGGGGCTCTGGCTTGGTTGATCGTGGCTACGACCGTGGGTGGTAGACCAGCTAGATCTTCCGCATCCCGTTCAGGGTCCAGACGTGGAGGTTCCAAAGGTCTGGGTGCGGATGCAAGAGCGTGCCCCATCCCTGAGATAGAAGGTCCTTCCTCAGGGGAATTCGCCAGGGAGGGGCTGTCGCGAGGAGTACAAGGTCCAAGAACCAGGCCCGAGTGGGCCAGTAAGGAGCCACGAGAGTGACTTGCTCCTCGTCCTCCCTGACCTTGCACAGCACCTGTGCAAGAAGGCTCACTGGGGGAATGCGTACTTGCGCAGCCCAGCCGGCCAGCTGTGTGCCAGTGCATCTGCCCCGAGGGGAGCCTCTGAACGGGTGTACCAGAGCTGGCAGTGGGAGGTCTCTCGGGAGGCAGAGGGGTCTACCTGGGCCTTGCCGAACCGTTCCCAAATTAGCTGAACCGAGTGGGGGTGAAGCCTCCACTCTCCGCCAGGCAAGCGTTGTCATGACAGCGCGTCCGCTATCACATTGAGGTTGCCGGGGATGTGAGTGGCACGCAGCGACTTGAGTCGGTGCTGGCTCCAAAGGAGGAGACGACGGGCGAGTTGTGACATGTGACGGGAGCGTACGCCGCCTTGGCGATTTATGTACGCGACCGCAGTGGTGCTGTCCGACCTGACTAGGATATGTTCGTCCCGAATTAATGGGAGAAACTTCCGCAGGGCCAAAAGGACGGTCAACAACTCGAGGCAGTTGATGTGCCAACGCAGCTGGGCCCCTTTCCAACGGCCTGAGGCTGCGTGCCCGTTGCAAACGGCGCTCAAACCCAATCTGGAGGCGTCGGTCGTGACCAGGACGCGTCTGGACACCTTCTGTAGGGGCACTCCAGCCTGTAAAAAACAGGGGTCTGTCCAGGGGTTGAATGTCTGACGGCAGGCGAGGGTGATTGTTACCCAGTGCGTGCCGTGGCGCCATGCTCGTCTCGGGACTCGGGTCTGGAGCCAGTGTTGGAGCGGTCTCATATGCATCAACCCCAGCGGCGCGACCGCCGCGGAGGATGCCATATGCCCCAGGAGCCTCTGGAAAAGTTTTAAGGGGACCGCTGTGCCTGGCCTAAAGGCGGCGAGGCAGTTCAACACTGACTGGGCACGCTCATTGGTGAGACGTGCCGACATTGAGACCGAGTCTAACTCCATCCCGAGAAAAGAGATGCTCTGAACTGGAGTGAGCTGGCTCTTTTCCCAGTTGACCTGAAGCCCCAGACGGCTGAGGTGCCTGAGCACCTGGTCTCTGTGGGTTTTGCATAGTAACTCTCACGAGAGGACAGAGACAGGCCGAAGGGGAGGACTTTGTACTGATACACCTGGCCCCCGAACGCAAACCGCAGGTAGGGGCGGTGTCGGGGCAGGATGGAGGCTTCGAAGTACGCGTCCTTCAGGTCTACCGCTGCGAACCAATCTAGATGCCAGACGCAGGTTAAGCGTGAGCATTTTGAATGGGAGTTTGTGCAACGCTCGGTTGAGAACTCGCAGGTCCAAGATTGGTCGTAAGCCGCCGCTTTTCTTGGGTACGATGAAGTAAGGGCTGTAGAAACCCTTCTTCATCTCGGTTGGAGGGACAGGCTCTATCGTGTCTTTGGCCAGAAGAGTCGCGATTTCCGCGCGCAGGGAGTGGGCGGGTGGTCCGTGTCCAGGAAGCCAGGACTGTTGATATCTGGGGGCAAAGTGCCGTGAGAACGGCATTTGCGGGCCAGGTGACCCAGAGACAAAGGGAAATAGCTCATTACAGAGAATATGAGAATGTGAAAATTAATTCGACAAGAAAAAATTCTCCTACCAGCCCTCCACCGGGGACGGAGCGGTCTTACCAGCCTCCGGAGCTAACATCTTGGTCCCTGGGTCGAACGTCTACGGACAGCCTGGGAGCCTTCCGGGTCCTCGAGGGGGTCCGTGAGATGGGGGCGTCCACTTCCTGCGGGGTGCTCGACGCTGGGGCTGAGAGCTGGGCCCGGGTTGAGGCAGAGCAGGGTGTTTCATAGCCGCAGGAGGACGCCCGTCGGCGAGCAGACGGGGCATGGCCCATGGCGGCAGGCTTGCGGCGGGGCAGGATGTGCAGTGGCCTCCGTCTGCCTCACCGCTGAGGACTGCTGGGCAGAGTCGTCAACGGTGGCGCCGAATGGACGGAGCTGGGAGACGGGGGTGTGGGAGAAGGTGTGCCTTGTCTGCCTCCCGCATTTCGACAAGGTCCAGTCCACAGGTGCGTTTCTGGACCACAAGGGGTGGCCATCGCCTGTTCGAGTGCCGGCGCTTCTGACCTCCGTGGCCCGGGGGCGCGGTTGGTCATCCAGCGCAGTTCCTGCAGCACATCAAGAACAGGACTACCCAAGGTGCAAGTTTTGAAGTGCCTTGGCCTGGCATTGGTTGCAGGAAGGGCCGTGGCGTGCAGAGTGGAAGCGGTCTGGGACCGTTCCACCGCAAGGGTGGTGAGAGCGGAGGAGCGAAGAAGCCTTGGCTTAGCTCAACTCGTCGTGCACGTCCGGGAAGAATGGAACGGGGGGGGGGCGTGGCTGTGAGCGACGCACCTGCCCGCGGAACCGATCAAGTAGCCCGGGAAAGCATAGCGGATCTCCGTGCGTCAGGCTCAGGCTGGGCGGCAGACCCGACGGTGGCGGCCCAGGCGAACGATCAGCATCCGATGCCGCTGTAACGCTGTCCGATGCAGCAGTGATGTCATCCAATTCTGAGGCAAGCAAGCGTGCCGGGGAGGCGGGCGGTTCGAGGGGGTTTACCCGGCAAACAGAGCCCGTCATATTCCCCAAATCGCCTTCATCGCCCGCGGCGCCTGCGCCGATCCCGTAGGAAGAAGGCGGAGCGCGGGGGGCGGCTGAAGTGGCTTTCTCTCATTACAAAAGAAAGCCGTGCGACCGCAATGCTATAACGGCCATGTTCTCACACTGAGAAGATGAACCATTGGAGAGAATACTCATCCCGAGCTCAGACGGAAGCAAACAAGCGTGCCAGGGAGGCGGGAAGTTCGAGGGGGTTTACCCGGCGAACAGAGCCCGTCATTGTCCCCAAATCGTGTTCATCGCCCGCGGCGCCTGCGTCAATCCCGTAGGAAGGAGGCGAGGCTCGGGGGGCGGCTGAAACGGCTTTCTCTCATTACAAAAGAAAGCCACACGACCGCAATGTTGCCATGGCTATGTTCTCGCACTGAGAACATGAACCATTCATAAAACACTGCCTGCGTGCGAACGCAGCCCAGGCATGCAAGACAGTGTTTTATGACCGAGAGAGGTGGGGAGAAATCACCGCATCCAGAAACTACACAGGGGCGGAAATTACATCTTTATAAAGACGGTTCCTGAAAAGGACGTTCAACGCCGCTGTGTAATGCTCTTTCAGAGAAATAAACTCTTTTATGGAGAGAATCACTCTTTCAACTCTTTTAACTCTGCGCTGTCGAAGCGCCCAGGGGCAAACTGCACGCCGGCAGTGAAGAGAAAAGCCGCTGTAGTGCGCCGTAAATCCAACAGCAAAGCAGAGCGTCAGAGGATCAGAAGCAGGATCAGTTGTGTTACTCGCAGCTGACTGCATACACACGACCATCGGCTCCGAAGAAAATTACTGAATGAACGAGCGTATTTCTCTCGCCTTTATATCCGTATCCGGAGGCAGAGTATGCAAATACTGTTCGCCAACTCTCATTGGCCTTTTTTCATAGATCAGAGGTATCTTTCGGCGCTCAAGAGAGACCCCTAGTGTCGCTTCTTCGACACGACGTCGAAGTGAGCGACAGATGGGGAACTGCAGACACAAAATGACACTGATAAAAGCTGCAACGAACAGTTCATAATGAACAGAATCATAACATTCAAAATAACAGGAGTGGGGAGTGACGTGACGCCATGCAAGGAGCAGATGCGTGAACGGCGAGGTCTGCGCACTATGCTAATTTTTATACTATTTGTGTCATAAACCAATGAGATTCGATACACTCATTAACTGTTTTTGGAAGACAGTATGTAAGAAAAAATCTAAATCCTCAGGCTCTGGAGATACACTCACATGCTCTGGCTGATTCCCATGAGAATCAAAAATCCAAAAGCCCCAAACTCAATTTGGACGGCGAACTGAAAGAAATCCGGCATGAATTGATGAATGTCAGAAATGCTGAAGAAGGTTGTTGCAGACTTGGAGGATCTTGCTGTGATACGTCAATTGATCACTTCCTTGGAGACGAAATTCTCAGTTGGTTACAAGATTTTCAGACGTCGAGAAACGGATCGATTATCTGGGGAGATCGGAGAGGCAATTTGCTGCTAATCTGCTGGCGACCAAGGGAGATTTGGAACGTGTTTGGGAAAAAATTGAGGGTTTGGAGAATCGTAATTGATGAAACAATGTCCGAATTGTTGGAATTCCTGAGCATGAGGAAGGCAGAGATATGGTGAAATTCCTAGAAGAACTCTTCCAGAGTCTGCTCAACATAAAAGGACATAAAATGGAAATAGAGCGAGCTCACAGGTTTCCGGCTCGGAGATCTGCTGAGGGAGACAGGCCCCAAGCAATTCTGGCCAGATTTCTGAGATCATCCGACAATATCTCGTGTTACACATGGCGAGGAGTAAAGGAAGGCTTTCTTGGAAGAACCACAAAATGTTCTTGTTCCCAGACTTTGCGAATTCAACAAGAGAGAAATGTAAACGATTCAGAGAATGCACTCACATCAATGAAAGATCACTTTTGCACTGATGTTTCCGGTCGAACTGAGAATAGATACTAAGGAGGGACATAGAGAATGCCCACAGCAAGCACTGACCTTCTTAAAAACATTGGAGAGTGTGTAAGCCATTTGTTGATTTTCTTGATGCTGCTTAGTGAACCGACTCACTGAACATACACTCGACTGCCCGGGGAAGCTGGGCGCCTTTTTCGTTTCGTTTTGTGCTGGTTCTGCCTAGCGGCGGGAGTTTGTTTTGTGTAATATAATTTCTTTGGGACAGCTTGTGGATGAATCTGCTCGTTTTGGGTGCTTATGCCCCCTGTTGGCTGGAGTTGGTTTTGTGGAATATTTCTTGCAGGACATTGGAGTGAGTTTGACTGCCTGAAGAACTGAATGGCCGTTTGTTTGTTTTTTGTTTTTTTTTTTGTGCAGATTCTGCTAGCGGCTGGAGCTTGTTTTGTGGTGGCACACACCTTCGAGACAGTTAAGTGGATGAATCTACATGTGTTTTTTGTGTTTATTCCGTTTATGGGATGGAGTTTGTTTCATAGATTTTCTTTTGTTATGTAATTCTGTTTTACATATTTTTGTATAGAAACACCAGACTTGAGCAATTCGATGGCAAAGTTGTCATGGGGGCTTTCATAGGCATACATGGACTGTTTGAGGTTAGAGAAATGGACGCCAGTTGGCGCAGTTGTGCACGAGGTTAATGCACATGTTTATCTTTTTCTGTTTGTTTTGTTCTGGGGAAAGTTCGGGGGTTGATTGTTGCACCAATGTGAAATCTATATGTCAGAATGTCAAATGTTAATATGAGTGGACTGTCTCTCTCCACGTGGAATGTGAATGGTTTAGGGCACCCCATAAAAAGAAGGAAGGTTATTTATTTTCTTAAATGTAAGAAATATGATTTTCTTCAAGAAACGCATCTTTCCACACAGGAAGCTAAAACAATTTGGGAGGATATTGGGTGGGCATGTTTTCTTTAGTAATGGCTCAAATAAGAGCGGGGGGAGTCATTATATTGATAAGTAAGCATCTACTATTACATGTCTCAAACAGATTCAAGATAAATTAGGAAGAGTCATTATTGTTTTTGCAGAAATATTTACGCACCTAACGTTGATGATCAGAGCTTTTTTATAGATCTTGAAGGGATGTTGCAAGCCGCTGGCACCCCTCATGATATAATATTTGGAGGAGACTTTAATCTTTTGATGGACACAGTCCTTGATCATAGTGAAGCAAGAGTGTGCAAACCCCCTAGAGAAACACTGACGCTTCACAGGATGTGTAAAAATCTTGGTCTCACAGATATTTGGAGACTTTTGAACCCATCTGTTAGGGAATTTTTTTTCATAAGTCCATAAGATTTATTCTAGAATAGATTTTTTTCTAAGGCCCTCATTTAATCTGTTGTGGATTGCTCAATAGGAAGCATTTTAGTCTCAGATCATGCCCTGGTGAGTTTAGAGGTGTTGCTATATACGGAGAATATAAATCATATAGTTGGCACCTTTTGCAAAATCCTGAATTCCAACAAATGTTAAAGGCTGAAAACAATGTTTATATGGAGACCAACTGGTCCTCAGATTCTTCTGTGGGCATGGATTGGGAGGCATTTAAGGTGGGACATAGGGGGCGAATCATACAGTATGCCTCATATATATATATTTGGATTTTTGGCTTTTTTGGAGAGTTCTTGGGTTGTGGCAGTGGAGAGGGATTTCTAGTTTAGATATGGGTGTGCATTCTTTTTATTCTTTGAAAGCATACTTTTTTTCAATTGTTGGTGACCACTCTAGTGTGTGTTTGTATCAGGTGGGGGGGTGGGGGTGGGCTAATGTACTGTGGGAGGGGTTTAATGTATATAATTGATTCCATATTTTATGCTGTGTCTTATGAATGGAATCAATAAATTTTTTTAATAAAAAAACATTCAATATTACTAATTCCAGCACCAGATCACCAGTCAAAACACACACAGATGAAACAGAAACTCCTTGTCAAGAACTGGAGATGTTTCATCTGGATTATACGAAATTAAATGACATCCAGAAATGACAGATATCCGCCCAATTCCTCCACAAACAAGTTCAACTTCCCCAGTCTTCTAAATGACCCTTCTTCAAAGGCTGCCACCCTCCCCATCTCTGAGCACCACTCCTGAAATGAGGGCCCTTCAGCTGACCTCTATCCTCTTAAAAGTATCTGTTATATCACCCCCAAAAGACATGGGTTATGTCTCCATCCTCTGATTGGCATCACCAGCAGGTGGGTGTGTCTTTAAGACCAAGCCTATACAACCTAGAGGGGGTCCAATAGAATCGATGTAATATCTTGAATTGCATAAGGTTCACCCTTGCGAGAATAACACGTCTAAGGACACGCAATTCGCTTGCGTTTACTCTGATTCTGACGATGATTTCGTCCCGCTGTCTCCTCCTGCTCGCCGCTGCTCACGCATCCGTGCCGTACTTCTCCATGGGCGCACTGGTCATTCAAGGCACGGTCATCGCTCTTGAGGACGCCGGCATACCGGTCAACCAAGGCCCTTCTAGAGAAATGTTCTCCTTCTGGCCCAAACTCCCTGGGTAATCCTCCTGTTTCACCTTATTCGTTTCCAAAAGCTCCAACTTCGTCAGCTCAGCTAAAACCAACTGGCAAGAAAAGATCGGCTAAATCATCTTCACCTCGTCTATCAAAAAGATCATCGCCGCCCGCTCTGTGCCATCTCCTCCGCTGTCAACTGAACCTACAGACATGAATTACCAGATTTTCTCCGCAGTTCAAAGCCTTTCTCAAACCGTTAACGGACTGGAATCTAAAATGTCGGTTTTTCAAACATTTCTTCATCAACCCTAACTTCAGCTCCGATCCAGCCTCGAACTCTTCAGCGATTCTTCAGTTTTCAACCCCCTCCTTTCGGATTAAGCAACCCTTCGAACGTGCCTTCTTTTTCTTCTACTCTGCCTGCTTCTCTTCCAACGATCCAGATGCCATTTCAAGATGTCTCCACTTCTCCGGCTCCTTAAAATTTCAGTTTATCCACAGCAACTCCAGCTCAAGCTTCTGGTAGGTGTTTTTGTTTCACCAGCTGCTGCATCAGTGTCCACACAACCAAGAGCCATCATTATCCAAGGTAAAGATATTAACTTGGCCTCATTTCTGCTTCTGTCACCTGAGGCTGGCAGGAAAATGGTCAAATGTGGTGACGTGGCAGTCCCTCTTAAAACCTCCGATCCACACCTTCAACGTAATCTCTCGTTTGGCGAATTTGTGATCGCTTTTAGTATCTACAGAAACATTTTTGTGCCAAAGTTATCCCGAGAGAAGGGAAGAGTTAGATCTCTATCTAACCATCATTGCAGTCTTTAGCCAAGTCACGGAGGCACGTTGTTTCACGAATACCACTGCTCGTTCGCCATTCAAAAAAAAAAAAAAAAAACTTTAGCCCGTACCATTTGTAGTGCTCACAGCGTTCGCATGCCATGATCCGGCCACTGTCCACGGTGCCGAAAACATAAGACTCTCGCTGCGTGGCATAATTTAACGGCGTCCCTATGTTTTCATTCCATGCATCTGTCTGCTCCTATTTTCCGTCTTCCCAATCTTAAATCCTCGACATACTTAAACAGGTATTTAGTGACATCGCCGTTCCCCTCGAAAAAAAAAAAAAAAAATCAATGGGCTTCGCTACTACTTCGCTTGTATTCCTTGGCATTTTCCTAGTCTCGGTCTAAATGCAAGCTTCTCTCCCTCACGAAAGCTTTTAAGGACTAGATCCTTCCTGGAAACTTTTCCCTCCCTCTGTATCGTTCGAACATGACGTGCTTTCGTTGCTCGGCCACCTTAATTTTCTCCACGAGCATAATTCCTCAAGGTAGGGATTTCATTTCTCGGCTGCTAATCGGATCTGATTGATCTCTTTGAATGACTGTTATTTTAAATGTTAATGAGTTAGATTTCAGTCACTTCATGCTTTTTAAATCATGTTTCTTAAGTCTTCAAACGAGAATAGTGTGCTCTCGTGTGTACTTGTGTGGGTTCATTTAGTACTGTGAGACGAATGGATGCACCAGAGCCCTGGAACTCAATCCGCCCCGTCTGTGTTCTCGAACCTACCTGCTTGTTATTCTCATTTTAAATATGGAGTCAATTATATATTTCTGCTTATACAGTCTTCGAGCTCGGAGTTTAATGGATTTGTGTTTTAGTAATATAAGTTCACATCTTATGTTTGTTTTTCGATGCCTGAAATAATGAATAAGTGCATTTCTAATTAACAACGATGCCAATGAACACTGTTTCAGTCCCCTTCTCCTGTATGCAAAAAAAAAAAAAAAAAAAGGCTAAACTTGAATTAGACTAACGATTATTATTAGTCTCGTGCATATGACATTTTTTTAAAGTGCTGCATCATTGTGCGATGCTGGAAGGAGTGGTTGCTCAAGTGGGAAAAATATACGTCTTTCCTTTTGTACATGTGCTGGATCATATTTGCTGTGTCTAAAAACCCAGATAGTATTTTTGTGGACATTATAGACGTGTTTGCACACATGATCGCACCTGAAATGCCCAATTATGCCATTTATGTGGGCAGCACACTTGTTTTTGAGGCAGCCATTTGAAACGTCCTGTTCCTCCTGTTTAGAGACTGTTGCGCAGACACCTGCAGCCCAGCACCTTGTGATCTCCACCTTGGGGTGTAATTGCAGCATTTTTGCCTTGATGGAGTGATTTAATAAGTACCGCATATCTATATTTGTACTACTTTTCCGATACCGCCCCCTCTATTGGCTGCGGAGGGTTCCTTCAAAGGCAATGGTTCGCAGAAAAATGGCCTATTGCTTTTCCTAGCAGTTTTCTGGATCTGTCTCTTCCGTACTCCACGAAATTTATCCTCTAGTTGTAGCCAGCGTCATCTGGGGCTCAGCGTCGGTTATTTTGCCAGACTATGATGCCTTTCGCGAGACGCTTAATCCGGCAATCTGTCTGAAACCTTATCTATACCTTCCTCCATCTGTAGATTACTAGCAGGCATTCAATTCTACGCAAATATCTCAACCCCGACTTTCCAAGTTTATTCACCGCTTCTCCTATTCGTCATTGCTCATGCATAATCAAATCCTCTATCATTCTCCACATAACAGCCGCCATTTACTTTGCAAAAACTAATCTTCTATTCGCAAAGGCTTTTTTCTACATACACATCAATATTTTGCTAGAAGCTGTTTTTCTAACTGCTTTCTACGGTTCTATGCGTCCAGGGGAATTAACATCAGCTACCAATTATTTTGATCCCGCTCGTGATCCGTCCTTCTCCGATCTACTCCTTTCATCTAATTCTTTACTCTCTTCCTTAAGCACTCTGAATGATTCCAAGGCTCCGGCATCACACTAACAATTTCAATTTACAACAATTTTGTCCCTTCTCATCTATGGCTAAATTTCTTAATTCGTCATAAATCTCCTTATTTCTATGTCAGCTACCATTCCTCGGGTAGATAGCGTTCCTCCGCATTCGAGTCTCTTATAAGTCCAGTCTCAAAAACTATCCTCGAAGCTCAGCAAGCTCCTATAACTGTCCAGGTATATACCTATGCAACTACTGGTGGTGGTGTCATGCTCTTTCATTATCTGTCTGTGGAATAATGGAGGCATCTAACAATTTGGGGGCTCGTCCGGGATTTCTCCAGACTGGTAAGACTGATTTAAGTATCAAGTTTTCCTGTCTGATGAGAGATTGAACAAAACGTAGTTTAACGTAGTTTAATTTGGCTCGATATTAACTCCGTTAATAACTCTGCTCGGGGGCCCCTTCAGAAGGGATGATTTTGCCCTATTATAAAATAGGAAGGAGGGTTTTGCTCTATTATAATATAGGGAAAACCCCACAACCGCAGCAGTAGTTTAAAGGATATCCTTATTCTGGTATGAATAGGAAGAGGACGGGAATTGTCCTATGGAAAAGACGGAGAGAATTTGATCTGCATTATTGTTCTGCATGAACCGTGTCGATCGGGAAATTGTTTGTATTATTATTACTAAAAAGGTGGCATTATGGGACAGGAAAAAATCCGTCCTCTATGGAACGAAACTCCAAAACAATGGATGTTTTGCAATAAACAAGATTATAATGCTGAGCCATATATCAGCAATTTGGCTGGGTGGTCAGAGAAAGGAGAAATAAAAAAAAAAGAAGAAAAAAAAAAAAAGAAAAACTTAATTAGATCAATTCATGAGTAAATCAAATCTATGGTTAAAAAGGGTGAAAGGACCCTCAGTAGGATTATAAATACATAAAAGAGTCATACGAGGTGTGGAAGAAAATAAAACCATTCTGGGACAAAGGTCCTGAATGAAAAGAGACTAATCAAATGCACATAGCGGTCTCTGTTTCAAAACAAGCCGCCTAAATATTATATTGTCGTGAACAAAGCTTTAACCCCTAACCTCCCAAAGACACCATGCGCACTGTTGTATCCTGATTTAACAAAATTTAAACGCAACTCATTCGCTGCAGCTGCGGACGGATCCGATTCAGATTCAAAGAAAGATACGAGCGAAGATAAAACAGCTGCATTTCCTTTTATCAAGTGCCCAAACGGATATCATATCGTTTCACTAACATTGTCAGAGAGGCTGACTATATGCAAAGAATTACCAGATATATATATAAACCGCATACGTTTATCATCGATACGGGCGCATCTAAAAGTTTATTAACAGCGCATTGCTATGAGGGCTCTATTACGGGACGGACTCTAAACTCTGTGTTGGAATTAATGGCATTCCTGATAGGTGTCATATGACACCAAAATCACTCGTAACATCTCTAGATAACACAAACTTGTTTAAAATGCACGATTTCGTGATTTTGCCTGACTCTCCGTTCTGCCCACTGGTCTGTGATACGATGCATAAAATTGGAGAAAAAAATAACTTTTGATTCTAACTCATTACAATTGCTGTTTCCCTCAGTATATTGTCAGTCTGTGTATACAGGTCATTGCGGAGAAGTTTACAGCTCAACGTCTGTCAGCACTTCTGCTGCGAAACAGGAAATGCTCAAGGTAGACCCAGCGCTATGGGCCGCCCACAAAGATGAGGCGGGCCTTATTGATATCAGACCATATGTTGCCAAACTCCGCTCTAACTTGCCAGTATACTACAAAAAGTATCAACAGTATAATGCAAACTGTCAAAAACAAAGGTATTAAAAGGTATTAATACAGTGTCTGAAACAAGGTATTTTTAAACCCATTCACACATCATATAAATGACAAATTAATCATATGAAGAAAGCTAATAATACATGGCGATTAAAGCAAGAGTTTAAAAAAATTAATGCCAATGTCTCCAGTGGTGCCAGATGTGTGCACTACTATTAACTAAATTCCAGCAGACCACACCGATTTGAAAACATTTGAAAACTATTATTAATTTGTGTTCTGCATACTTCAGTGTCAGTCATGCCTGTTACGCAGCCGCTGTTCGCATTCACATATGGAGGCCAACAGTAACAGAATACCCCAGGAATTTAGAGACTCGCCTGCTGTGTTCTCTGCTGTAGTGCACGCTACTTTGAAGGACACCAAGCTGCCACCTGTCTATTGCAATATGCTGACGACATCCTGGTTTCTGGACCGGACATCAAGTCATGCACAGCCGCTTCAACTATTGTGTGCAAAGGCTGGCTTCAAGACATCAAAAGAAAAGATGCAATGGGTGAAACTGAACTATCAATCTGGGTGATGAACTACAGAAAGAAACATTACGTCTCTCCAAGGACAGAGTGAAAACAATTACTACCTTCAAATGCCCTAAAACAAAAATTCTTGGGTTTAGTGAACTATTGTCGAGCATGGGTGCCAAACTGCTCGTTATATGATAAAATCCTGAGAGAAGCAACACTCTCAAGGGCTGAGGAACCTATCAAGAGGACTGCTGAAATGGACATTGCTACCAAATCATGATGAACTCTTTCATTTGTATGTGCACGAGGCGGCAGGTGCAGCAGCAGCGATCCTCGCTCAGTCCCATTGCGGAATATATAGACCAGTGGCTACTTGTCAAATATTTTAGAGGCAGTCGCCAAAGGCCTCCCTGCATGTTTACGAGCAGTGACTGCTGCAGCGTTGATGGTAAAACATGCAGAACGTATTGTTCTCTCACATCCATTAGTTGTGAACACCTCTCACCAGGTATGAACAATCATGCACAACATTACCACATGACAGCACAACGTTGATCAGGGTAAGAAGTTATTTTATTGGCTACTGCTAATCAGACAAATAAACCAACCTCTGATATAAATGGCCCGACTTTATCATTACAAATGACTGAAATTGCTGACTCAAGGTGAATTTTACAACGATTCAAATGATTGCATCAATTGCCTAAAAACATGTACTTTATGCAGGCCGGATGTTTCATCATCCGCCCTGGAGGAGGGGGACCATTGGTACATTGAACTTTGAACATTGACTTGATGGGTCCTGTTCCAAGCCGTATCCAAGCCAATTGCGTATACTGGTTTTGTTATGCTGTAACAGAAATTCAGAATCGAATTATTGAAGCTTATTCGCTCCCATATAAATCAGCACAAGCTGCTGAGTTGTTTGCGTTGATCAGAGCATGCCATTTGGCTAAAGGTAAATCAATCAATATATACACATACTCGAAGTATGCTGATGAAGTAGCAAAGTGGGCTGCAAGGGAAGTTATGGTAAGTCCAGACCTAAATCAAGCTGAAGAGACTTTTTCCATGATACAATCAACACTGATAAAAGACAATAACATTAAATTGTTACAGGTAAATCCATCTGAATCTAACAACATTGGGTCTCAAATTAAGTGAAATCAATCTTATTGCATAAATGGGGTACAAAATGCAGTAAAATTAATTCTGGACTCACGACTAACGTGCGCACAGAACAACAGACACAAGCCTATGAAGCACGACTCATTACCACACTCGGAACTGCTGTTCTAAACAGACAGAAGATTTCCCGTGTGTGAGGTAAAATGATAAAATGGTAAATTTGGCAAAATAAATAATACAGAGATTCGGCTGAATGAGCTCAGAATGTCACCATCCTCTGTTGTTAATCTCTCCATTTGAAATACTTATGGGTAGGCCTTTCCCGACCCTTGGGTCAAAGGCTGGCTTTCTCTCCACAGGTGACAAGGAGGTGGTGATTGCAGAATATGTGGATTCCCTCATTAAAATATGAAATGACATAAATGGTGATATCTCTCTCTCTCTCTCCCTCTGCCTGCAGAAAGCACTACTCATCCATTTGTTCCAAATCAGCAGGTTCTGGTGAAGTGTTTGAATCCAACGAATTTAGGTGAACCAAAGTGGGCCCAACTACTGTACTGCCAGTGACCTGAACGGGGGTGCTAACTGACCTTCAACCACAGTGGATCCACGCAAGCCGCGTGAAGCTTGCTCCAAAGGAGGGCCTTACTGATTCAAGGTGAACGGTGAAAGCACTGGAGGAGCTGAGTCCAGTGCCCAACCGGGAATCTGTGAATTAGGAGGACCTGAGGAGGGACCCGGAACAGTCAACATGAAGACATTCCTACTGACACTCTGCATATGGCAGGTGGTCGCGCTTGCCTATGCCCGTTCAGTATCAACACAACAGCAAGGAGTCACATGTGTAATTCCCATTCCTAGAAATAATGTATGATGGTTTATGTTTTATGAAATGTTACAGGAAGGTGTTTCTGTTATGAAGGTACGGGTTAACACCCGGAAACGAAGGTACCTAGAAGGTGATGCCTCAAGTGACCCTGAAGTATATATATCTAGATAGTGTTGGACAGCCAAGAGGTATTAAATGTTTGGATTACCTTTTGACTAAAGATGGAGGAGTATGTAAAATGTTTGGAGACAAATGCTGTACATACATCCCTGGTTACACTGATGATGATGGTGAATTCATGAAGGTATGAAAGGAAATGGATAAGTTGAATAAAGAATTAGCTGATAACATCAGGGAAAATGGGGACAATTTTTCAATATGTTTGGGTGGTTCGCACCCTGGATGTCCTCCATTATATCGATTGCTGGATGCATTGTACTTATGTTATTATTTGTCCCATGTTTGTTACAATTACTGATGCAGAAGTTGAATGTGATGATAAACAGACATAATATCGCTATGCTCCATTACGTACGTATCCCTAATACTGAAGTTGGTTGAGAAGGTTATGTGATCCTTTCAGGATCAAAGTGGGCAATGTGGAATAATGGAGGCATCTTTTAAACGTTTTCTGTTGGTGTAACTGCAACTGTTCCCTGTTTGAAGGATGTTCTATAGGAATGTGTCTCTTGTCTCTACTCTCACGTTTCACACGTAGCTCAAATGTGTTACCCCCAAATAAGGTAATGAGCCATTCCATTGGTGGGGGTCCAGTGGAATGTGGTTTTTCTGGACCATATAACAAAGTGCTGAACAATAAACGTTGAAGAAGGATTTGATGGCATTGGGTGTCTGTGTCCTTTCTTTCTTCCCTCAGCTGAGCCGTATCGAGACGGGGATTGCAGATCAAGAAAATAAATTAAATACATTGGAGGACAAAATTATCTAACATTGTCATAGTCCTAGCTCACTATTAAAAAAAAAAAAAAAAAAAAAAAAAGATAATCTAAGCATATATATATGTATATGTATATGTATATGTATGTTCAGTGTGGTCTACTGTGACCATGTAGCCTAATGTGGCCTTGTCCTGTGGTCTTGTGGCCAGTTATGGCCTTAGTTCCGTGTGGCCTCGTGGCCGTTGTCTCTGTCCTACCTCGTCTCTGTGTGGGCTCTCGACATCGCGGCCCCATTCTATGTTCAGTGTGGTCTACTGTGACCGTGTAGCCTAATGTGGCCTTGTCCCGTGGTATTGTGGCCAGTTATGGCATCGGTTACTTGTGGCCTAAGGCCGTGTCCATGAGTGATTCTGTGTGGCTTTAGCAGCCTTGTGGCCCAGCGGGCCTTGTCTCTGTGTGGGTCTAAAGGCCTCGTGGCACAATGTTGCCTTGTCCTATATGTAAAAAATGGCCAGTGGTCTCGTGGCCCTTAGCGGCACTGGTTCTATGTGGCCTAGCGGCCGTTGTCTACGTTGCTTGTTCCGTGTGGTCTATAGTGGCCTTGTGGCACAATGTTGCCTTGTCCTATATGTAAAAAATGGCCAGTGGTCTCGTGGCCCTAGTGGCATCGGTTCTATGTGGCCAAGCGTCCGTTGTCTGTGTGGCCAAGCGGCCTCGAGGCACTGTAGCCTCGCTAAAAGATGGCCATGTGGCCCTCGTGGTTGGTTTCGTGTGGCCTTGCGGCCTTGTCCAGTCTACCTTGTTTTATGTGCGGCACTAGGTGCCGTCGTGGCTGATTGCCAGCCTCGTATCTGTGGTCTACTAAGGCCGTGTGGCCATGCGGCCTTGTCTCTGTGGTCTAGTAAGGCCATGTGGCCAGTGTGGCTCCGCTTTGTGGTCATTAGGGCCGGTTCTATGTGGCCCAAGGTAGCCCGGCTCTGTGCGGCCCAAGGTGGCCTCGTCCTGGCGGCCAGGCGGCCCGGCCCGGTTCTATGTGGCCCAGTGGCTGTTGTCTTCGTCGCTTGTTCCGTGTGGTCTATAGTGGCCTCGTGGCATATCGATGCCTTGTCCTATATGTAAAAAATGGCCAGTGGTCTCGTGGCCCTAGTGGCATTGGTTCTATGTGGCCAAACGGCCGTTGTCTGTGTGGCCAAGCGGCCTCGAGGCACTGTAGCCTCGCTAAAAGATGGCCATGCGGTCTTCGTGGTTGGTTCTGTGTGGCCTCGCAGCCTTGTCCAGTCTACCTTGTTTTTATGTGCGGCACTAGATGCCGTCGTGGCTGATTGCCAGCCTCGTATCTGTGGTCTAGCAAGGCCATGTGGCCAGTGTGGCTCCGCTTTGTGGTCATTAGGGCCGGTTCTATGTGGCCCAAGGTGGCCTTGTTATGTGTGGCCCAAGGTGGCCTCGTCCTGGCGGCCAGGCAGCCCGGTTCTGTGTGGTCCTTCGCGGCCTCGTCTCTGTGTGGCCTTGTCTTCAGGTGATCTTCAACGGCTCGTTTCCACTGACTCTCCTGACACTATATTAGCCTATTTCACAGTTATATCTCTATTCCTTCATGCTCATTTCCCCTCGACTCATTTTCAGGGATAAACTGGTGACCAGTCGTAGTGTGTCCCAAACTTCTCAAAAGTTGCTTGTATGAAAGCGTCAGCTCTATTAATGCTTACGTTTACACAGCAGCAGAATTTTAATTGCATGATTGTATTCTTGTCTTCTTATAATGTAGTCACCTCTTACTAATTAGCTATTGGCCTTAAAGGTGTTTTTGTCATGCTCATTATTAACCCTCATCTCTCTCCATTTTTAGGCTCTCCAGGATTCACGACCGGTGGGTATACACCTCTTTTCCGTTCTTTGGGGGTAGGTCTGTCCCGGTGGAATTTCTCTTCCACCTTCTTTGGGGGTCGGCTGCGCCCCTGCCTTCATCGCCAGGCAGGAAATGCAGAGTCCGGACCCCCGGATTGCGAGCTACGGATGGGGCCTACGCCAAAGAACTTTTATCTTTATATTGTTTGCCGAGCTGTAAATAAATGGTTAATTGTTCAGTATTATTCTCCCGAGTCTTTCTGGTAGAAATGGAAGCTTTAGCATAAGTTCTGCCAGAAAGACTCTATTGTTACGTCACTCATTACCTTCTCATCTATCCAATCGCGTTCTAACACTTGCAGTATAAAAGATGGGTACTTACACATGTCTGAGTCCACAGATGCTGACGCTTTCGTTCTCCTCCACCCTCCCCACCACCAAGATGATCCCTTCCTTCCTACACACCACCACCAGGATGGTCCCTTCCCATACCTCACTGGGGGTCGGCTGCGCCCCTGCCTTCATCGCCAGGCAGGAAATGCAGAGTCCGGACCCCCGGATTGCGAGCTACGGATGGGGCCTATGTCAAAGAACTTTTATCTTTATATTGTTTGCCGAGCTGTAAATAAATGGTTAATTGTTCAGTATTATTCTCCCGAGTCTTTCTGGTAGAACTACCTTTAATGCTAATCTTTATAGCATTAGAAAACAAGAGATGCAACATATCATTCCCACATGTGAATCCTGAAATATATGGAGCTGTCAAACTCACCACAGCCGTTTCAATGAAAAAACACTCAAGTGTTTAAAATTAGAGCCAAAAGAGCTGTAATTTCATGAATCATGCAGTGATTATCAGTATCAATATATTATCAATATACTGTTACCATCAGTATAATTACTGTCCATATCATTCCATACTTACATTATTACAGTAGGCTATGTGAGAGCACATTTACAGTCTGGGATTGTTTCATTTAAACCTGGAAATAAAATGAGGTGAGCTCGTATGACCAAATGCTTTTTGGCGTATCACTCTGAGAAGAGGGCAGGCAAGCAGTGTATTTTCCCCATTAGTGATTTCCCTGTCTACAGATCCCATTCTTTATTCAGTCTGTTTCTTTGAATTACAATTTACCCTGAGCTCATTTGAAATGTGCAAAGCTTCAAGAAGCTTGTTTGCCTTTAAGCTCTCTCTCTCTCTCTCTCTCTCTCTCTCTCTCTCTCTCTCTCTCTCTCTCTCTCTTTCTCTGGGGAGTGTGGGTGCGTGTGAGTGTGAACACTGTGAGAGGCCATTTAATAGTTTTTTTTCTGTCCTTTTTCTTTCTTTTTATTCTTTTTACTTTAAAGTGAAGCTGAGAACGTGAGTTAAAGTTTTTTTTTGGGGGGGGGGGTGTTGTGACGGAGACGGGTTGGCGTCCCCTACTGAGGGGGGTGCAGCGCCTCTCTCACTCTGTAATGGCATCAGGCAAATGGCAGGACCTGTAGTAACTTTGGAAGAAGTGTTGCTGGCGGCTGGGGAGCAGATCGGATATTTGCATATCCAACATTTGCTCAGCCTCCCGCATTAATAAGGCGGTAGTGATTTTTGTGAAAGAACAAAAATTGGTTAATCATCTGATTGGATCATCATCTGGTGTTGTGGTAAATGGTGCTTATAATGCTGTTTCATCACTTGTTAAACCAACTGCTAGGATAACAATATCAAATGTTCCGCCTTTCATTAAGAATAGTGAAATTGAACGAGGACTTTTGAGATATGGAAAGTTTGCTAGTCCAATTAAAATTATTCCTCTAGGATGCAAAAATGAAGCTTTGAAGCATCTGATGTCATTCAGAAGACAAGTTTTTAAGTTTCTGAATGTACCAGAGTTGGATGTTTCTTTCAGTCTGTGGCATGAAGGAAAATCATATTTAGTATATGCGAGCACCATAAGTATAAAATGCTTTGAATGAGGAGACATTGGTCATAGGAGGGTTGCATGTCCACATAAGGCTCATAATGGTAAGAATACGCAGCAGGATGCTGATGATGGAGCTTGTGATAACGTTTCAAAGTACATGACCAAGTATATGATAGTGGTGTTGCTGTGGGTAACAATATGAGGCTGAGTGATAGACCTACTGTTACTGTGAACCAAAACAGTAACACTGAGGAAACGATGATAGCTGGTGAAGATACAGTTATGGCAGAAGAGAAATAGGTGCAGAAACAGTGATTGGTGAGGTAGCTGGAAAAGAAACTGAGCAACAACCTGAAACATCGGATGGCTTTGAAATGAGCAATGACACTGAGATAGCGAATGACGATGCTTGTTCTGATATTTCTGAGATTGGTCCCCAAGTTATGGGAGTTGTATATACATTGCAGGAAATAAATTATTTCTTGGATGTATCATTTGGCGTAGTGGGCTAAAGCACATAACTGTTAATCAGAAGGTCGGTGGTTGGATCCCCACAGCCATCACCATTGTGTCCTTGAGCAAGGCACTTAACTACAGGTTGCTCCGGGGGGGATTGTCCCTGTAATAAGTGCACTGTAAGTCGCTTTGGATAAAAGCGTCTGCCAAATACATAAATGTAAATTTGTTCAGTTATGTTGCTACAGAGAACAGTAATTTATGATGCACATAGTAAGAAGAAGAGGTTTTGTTTAAAGAAACTCTTAACGAAATTATGACAAGGTAAAGCTTGTGCTTCACAAAATAAAGGAAATGATTAAGTTGCACAGGGTGTCTCTCTTACTATGATTTATTTTTCTTTTTCTATTTTTTCATCTTTTTATGGGGTGTGTTAGCGTTGGCTCCTTAAATATAAATGGGAAAAAGACAGGAAGAAATTAGTAGTGGTTTCAGAATTATAAAAAAAAAATAAAACAGATCAATGATGCTTTCTTACAGGAAACACATACGGATAGTGATAACAAAATAGAATGGGGTATGTGGTGGGGTGGAAAGCTTATTTTAGTCATGGGTCAAATAACAGTGCAGGGTTTGCTATTTTATTTTCGAAAAGAGTGTTGATATTTTAACTGTTGTGGAAATTGAGAAAGGAAGGATATTATTAACAAAGGTTTTTTTGTTTGCTTTATGCCCCAAACAATGGTTCAGAAAGGGTGGGTATATTTATGAAATTGAATGAAGCTCTTAAAAAGATTGATGATGGTGTGTTTTTGTTTATGATTTTTGATTATCGTAGGGGGAGACTGGAATTGTACAACAGATTTTACTGTTGATAGGAATGGTGAAGAATCTTATAATCAATCTAGTCTAGTACTCTCCAAAATAATGAACAAATATTGGTTGGTAGATGTATGGAGAGTATAGAATAAATGGGAGAGACAGTACACGTGGTTAAAGTGAATGACATTTTGGTCTGTGGGGCTAGATTGGATCAGTTCTATCTAGGAAAATATGGAACAGCAGGATTATGAATGTTTTTCATTCACCTAATGGTTTTTCAGATCATCACATAGTTGTTTTAGATCTAAACATGAAGGAAATGTCATGACGCACATATTATTGGCATTTTAATGTTAAACTGTTACAGGATGTTTTGTTCTGTGAAAGATTTACACTGTTTTGGAATGAATGGAACATGAAAAATAATTATTTTAAGAATCTTAGCCAGTGGTGGGGGGTGGGCAAAGCGCAAATAAGAGTTTTTTGTCAGAATTATACCCTGTATGCTTCATCACAATTTAAAGTAACAGTACAAAGACTGGAAAGAAACATTGTGCAGTTAGAAAAATAACATATGGATAATCCTGGAACTGCACAGAAAGATGTTTTGAAAAAGAAGAGAATGGAACTTGGATCTTTTTTAAAGGAGCAGACAAAGGGTGTACTGAGAAGAGCAAGGTGTTGCTCCATTAAAGATATGGATGCTCCTAGTTCATATTTTTTTTTAATTTAGAGAAAAAAAATGTTTAGCAGAAACAGATGTATCATCTTCAGCATTCAAATGGAACTATAACCTCTGATCTTGTGGAAATAAAAAAAAATTGGCAGTGGATTTCTATACAACACTGTATAGAGGAATTCCTCCATGATTTACCACAGCTAGTGGATGAAACGAAAAAAGTGCTTGACAATGAAATTGCTTTCCAGAAACTTACAGAGGCAATGCAGCAGTTGTCCTCAGGTCAGTTTACTCCAGGAATTGATGGTTTGCCAGCCAAGTTTTATCAATATTTTTGGAATGTACTTGGAGTGGATCTATATCAAGTATTTTTAAATTGTTTTAAAGAAAAGTCACTTCCTTTAAGTTGTTGACATGGAGACCAGTGTCATTATTATATCTGGACTATAAGATACTGTCAAAGTGTTTAGCGAATAGACTCAAGCATTATTTACATCTCTTGAATGGGAAAGATCAAACGTATTGTGTTCCAGATAGGTCAATTATAGATAATCTTTTTGTGCTACAGGCTTTAGTTGATTTTAGACCCCTTAATAATAGTAATCTTGGTATTTTATCATTAGACCAAGAAAAGGCATTTGACAAAACTTCCAGGTGGTTTGAGATGGGGAAGGGAAGGTTTAAAAGTTTTAGGTGTTTTTTTTTAGGTAATGCAAAATATCAGATGAAAAATTGGGAGGGTATGCTGGATAAGGTGTCTCCCCAATTGTCTAAGTGGGAATGGCTATTACCACAGTTGTTTTACAGAGGGAGAGCTCTGGTCGCTAATAACCTAGCGGCTTCTACACTGTGGCACTGGTGTATAGTCATGGATCCACCTGAGGACATTATATGTGAAATACAGAGGAAAATGGTAATTTTTTTCTGGAGTGGGGAGCACTGGGTCTGGGCATCAGTAATTTGTTTTACCAGTTTATGAGGGAGGACATGGCTTGGTGATTGTCAAGAGTGCTTTCAGATTACAGGCAGCAAAGACTCCTTTACCATAATGACTTATCATGGACTTTTACAGCATGTGCCATCTTGCAGAGGGCAGGTGGGCTTGGACTTGACAAACATTTGTTTCTAATGAGACTGGAAGACATGATTTTGTCTGAAATTACACCTTTTTATCTGACAATGTTTCACGTACGGAGGAATGTTTAAAAGATGGACAGAGATATGAGCTGTTCTGCACACTGGGCTCCTGAGAAACCACTGTTTTTAATAACATGATACAGACAAGATTTTTTCCTCATTGGGTGTGCAGGCATGTCTGCTTAGAAATGGGATCGTGAAGTTGGGTCACCTAATGGATAAAGATGGATGGAAATTGTCGTGGAATATTCAAGATGATTCTCTCTAAGTTGTAAGAAAACTCTCGGAGTCCCAAGTTCCAGATGCCAAAGTTATAGTTTATTGAACACCAACAAACTACATGAGACCGGTCAGCTGCCCGTTCTGACTTCATTATCCTAAGTTCCCAGTTATATAACTTTTTGTTGTCATTCTGCTCCTTATCTCTAGCCAATGGGATTATTTCCCTCAATTCTTTCTCCTGCCACCAATATGTTTTATGTTGCTTGCTAATTAAATATTGGTGGAAAATCCCTCACTCATCTATTTTTAAAAACGTATATCTTAAACGTATATCTTTCACATTCAGCTGGTAACTCCTCAATTTTTGACAAAGTCACTGTTCAAGGAAAGAATGCTTTTAACTTAGAAATATGTGTGTGAGAGAAAAACAGCCGTGTCCTCAGCACACATCCCTAGCCCTTAATTTAAACATCTGTGTACGAGAAATAACAGCCATGTCCTCCTCACACATCTCTAGCCCTTGATTTAAATATCTATGTACCCTCTTACTGAGGGGGCTTCTTTTGCTCACACGCACAATGTTATTAGATCAAATGAAAAGGAGTACAAGCTCTAAAGATATTCATTATACTTTCAGTTTGCTAGAGCAGACACCATGACTGGTCAAGAGATATACAACTCGCCTAATTAAAAGAAACACAGAAATACACCATATATCTGTTTTTAGAGAAGTACACAGAGAAACACAGAGAAACACAAAGAAATACACCATATACTCCCCCCTTTGAGACTTACAAAAAGTCTCACACCCTATTTCCCTCGACCAGAGTGCAGTCACACAAGCCAGCCTGTCTTATTCCATCATGTGGCCAAAATAGGCCACGCAATTTCTTTATCCAATACTGTCTCTTATGGGGCTGCACTCTGCAGGACTTGGGTCCAAACATCTCCTTCCACATTTGGCTAGAAAGGAGTAAAAGAACCCAATCCTCTAGCTATCACTGTTCTTGGGGAGGGTGACAACAAATTAACTTTGTGTTATAAGCATGTGCATGAAATTGCAAAGCCTTGCGTGATGTAGAATACAATTGATTACATACTGTCTAGATACATTAACAATCACTAGAACAACTGATATAGTAATATGCATCCATCGGTGCCAGAGGATCTCACAGACATTTCCGGTAGCCTGGAGCGCTATCTGGTGGTGTGTTGGAGCAGACAGCGGGTTTTTAAACCACCAGTTGAGTCTATTTGCTCTTGCAGCCAAGCACTGAGGTGCTCCTCGCTCGATCCTTCATGTCTTCTTGTTGTAGCCTTTCTTGTTCTCTCTGGGCAAATACTCACAATAACAGTTTGTCATACATATTGAAACATAAGTAATAATCCCACTATTTCTACTTGATTAAATCTATCAAGGTGTTTTATAGACACCTTCCTCTATAGTATTAAATCAATGGATAACTTTAATAAAAGAATAAAGAGATGTCAAAAATAATAATCAAACAAAAAACATTCATAATGCAAAAGAAAATACAATTACCAAGACATGTCCCTCTTTAACAATCACATGAGAAATTATGTTAAGTACTCAGGTTCTTCTTATAAGCTTCAATAACACTTTTGTTTCCCCCTTTATTTTTTGTATTATTTTTTTTTTAATGGTCTTCAGGATGTTTTCAATGGCTTTCAAAACTCGTCAAGTTCATCCAATCCCTGCCCTAAGCTATATTGTCTGGTTTCCATACTTGTTCCCAATGGTGTCATTGAAACAATCACCATTTGCTTAGCTACTGTTTGAGTCATTATAGATTTTAGAATGGGAATAACACAACAGAACAATAAGCCAAATAAAGTCACTCCTACAAGTATCATTATCCCTATCTTCATGAGCCCCATCTTCCATGATCCAAAAAGATCATCAAACCATCTCCCAAACGACTGATCTCGTCCTGCATTAACTTTAACTTCTGTGCGCAAGTTATGCAGTTTCTTCATTGCCTGTGTAAAGGTTCCTTCTGGAGATGTATTATTTGGTATGTAGGTGCAGCAATCTAATCCAAACATAACACATACTCCCCCTTTATCTGCTAATATCCAATTTAGTGCTTGACGATTTTGCCATGCCATTTTACTAGTGGCTGCTAATTGATCTCCTAACGCCTTTAATGCCTCATCAGTATAATTGATAAATCTCTGCTGATTATAGAAAATATAATTGATCCATTCTACATTTTTGTTAATTGTAACCCATGGGAGTATCGACTCAAAGCCTGATTTTATCTCATCTCTGGCTTTAAACTCATGAGGTATTCCTCTTGGTTGGCCAATTGAATCTAGGTAGACCTCAGGATCTGGGGTGTATGCTCTTTTCACCCTTACTGTGTTATGAACTATGGTCTTTGGTGCAGCTTGGAAGTCATAGGGGTCCCATTTTACCATAGTTACTTCTTGTAGTAGCCTTACTCTAGCACACAATCCTATCCAACCTTTAGGTAGTGCGGTTTTCAATTGAACTCCCACACATAACCAAAAATAGTCTGCTATAGTCTCCGTTTGTTCTATATGTAGCAGTATCGCAGGCGATACTATAGTGTGATTTTCACATCCTGTAATGCATTTGCCAATAGCTACACCCAAACATTCCGGAATTATATGCGCAGTAAAATTTTGTCCCAATGTTGCTGTTGCATATTGGAGTCCACTAAACCTGATCACATCGTTAGTAAAGTACATTTCTGTATCTAAATGCCATATTACTGCGCAATTTCCCTTAAATTGTTCTACATTTGTTTTCCCTTTTGTTTTGTTAAAGCATTCGTAACTCAGTTGTCTATTTATTTTATATAACGATGGGCTTTCTTTTTTCTTATTATCCACACACACATCGAATCTCTTACATTCATCTCCCCATCTTATCTTTGTATAAAATTTTTCATAGCCTAGATTACTCAACAATGCCAAACATTCTGCTGGACAAAACACAATTCTGTCTGAGTCACCACAATTTTTGGCATAATGTGCAGCACAATGCTTATAGTCATATTGATTTGGAACTACTATCAATTCCTTTAGCGGAGAGGGCGAGCACATTATACAATTCGTCATGCCTGCTTGCTTAGCGGTATATCTAGCCCATTTGTACCAGTCATTTTGTTGTGCATGTTCTAACAAGTCCTCTGTTCCTACTGACTCTGTGGGTTCCATATTATTATCTAAGTCGATCTGTGCCGGCATGTTTTGGTTAATTATCTTGTCAGGTATCTTTGTAGGCTTATTATATTGTTTGGTTTCATAATGTGGACTTTTGGACCAGGATCCAGGTGCACGTTTCTGTCTATTTTCTTGTTTTATGCTATCTAGTCCCTGCTCAGTCTGGGAAATAGAATGCAAGGTCTGAGGTGTTGATTGTAGGATATTCATTATACCATGGTCGCATGGATGGTCCTGCATCTGAGAAGTCTGGTCTTTCCTTGCTTGTTTCTCCGGTAGGCCCTGTGTGGGAGGCAATATCTGTTCCAAATACGTTAGTAACAGCATCATCCACATTAATACCTTCTTGAGTGTCCAGTCTTTCTTCTGCCTCCCACAACACCTCGTCCAATGGCTGCGTTTGTTGGCCTGTTTCATTTTCTTCAAGTGATTCTGTGTCTGGTTCAGTAAAATGAACACTTTCTGCCTCTCCTTCCGCACTTTCTGGGTTCTGTTCCTTTGCGACATGTACTTCCGTCTCACTTTCTGTGCTTTCCTGCTCCGCTGCGGCACGTACCTCAATCTCTCTTTCTGCCTCAGCGTGCTCTTCCCCTACGTGCGATTGTCCTTCTTCTACTTCCGCTTCTCCTTCTTCCACTTCCACTTCACTTTCTTCAAATGCTCTAGCCGGTACCTGTGGATCTGCTGCGTTGCCAGGTTCTTGGGCTTGTTCTTGCTGTTCTTCTTCGGCTGCCTCAGGTTCTTAAGCGTGTGGAAGATTTCTTCGGCGTACACTGGTACAGTGATTTAAATGATACCGCGTGTTACTGCCTCTTACCTTTTCTGCTGTTGGGGTTGCCTGCACTACTTCATAAGGTCCTTCCCTCCTGGGCTCATTCCACTTTCACCGAAACACTCTCAGTTACACAAGGTCTCCAGGAACTATTGAAAAAGGTGCATTCTCGTTTTGTCTCGGATTTCTCCTTTGTTCCTTGATAGGTGAATGCAAAGAGTTGTCTGCTTTCTTCTGCTAGAGGAATACTGACGCCTGTTTTAGCGCTCCTTTGAATCTTGCTGCCCATTGCGCTTAGATCTGGAAGAACATGCTTTCTTAATCTTGTTCCATTTTTTACACTTTTCATGCTTTCAGACAGTCTTTGTGTCCTGCTTCTGAGTTCTTGTAGCTCCCTTTGTGTTCTTTGTTGTTTTTCATTGCTCAGTTCCAACACTGCCGCACCGTTGTCTTCTGCCAGTTGTGTCAGTTCATCATCATCATTGAAGTGTATCAACTCTTCAGTCTCACCAGTCTTATGATCAAGATCTTCTTTGATGCCACTGGCCCTTGCTTGTTCTTTTCACTCCATTTCCTGCCTTTTTATATTCTGACAGCCCTTCCTGCAATACCTGATGACAGGCGTGTTTTACTTGTTCACTAATTTCTTTTTTTGTCAGCATTCCTTCCTTTATGTCACTGCATTGTCCACCCAGTTCATCTTGTAGTTTAGTTTCACTTGGTGTGCTGTCATCTGATTTTTCTCCATCACTGTCTTTGTTTAGTCCCAACAGCCCTGGATATACACGTGTCTGGAGTGACTTCATTAGGTCCTCTTGTGATTCTGACTGTGGTATTTCATTTATTTCTATTTCTCCTTCCACCTGGAGTTCTCCTTTAAATCCTACCAGGGGCATATGCATCTTTTCTTCATTCTCCATTAGTGGCGCATAGGGAGGAGGCCTTTCCACTTTTTCTTCATCCATCTTTTTCCCTTCCCTTTCCAGTTTTAATATTTTTATCCCTTTGGTTTTGAACATTTGTAATATCATTAGTTCCCTATCTCGTTTCATTATCCTCACCTGGCTCTTTTCTTTTGGTTTATTGTGCTCCCATCTCCCTGCATACCCCCACATCAAATGTACCCTCTGCTGGCCATTTTGTGTTCAGCCCTTTTGTTCTCCTCTCCCATTCTTTAGACATTTCTTTTATCACATCTCTATACATTGGAAACTCCATGCATATTTGATCTATTGGTGCTGGTGCCATTTTGTTATCCCTATATGTTTATTATTCTTATTAATTCAGTACCTCTTTAACCCCAGCGTGTTCTTAACTTATTATGCTAATCTTCACCAGGCTGGTCAGACGAGGACCACTAAAAGTATCCGACCCCTGACTTACCCTGGGCTTTCTCTGGGTTGAGGACTTTTTCTGATGAATGTTTCTTAACTTTTCTTAAATACTTCAGTACTGCCTTCACTTGCTTTCTGCTTAGTGGCCATTTATTGGGGGCAACACTTATCCCTAGTTTGTTAGTAATAACATCATCCAAATTAATATGTCTTTCTAATTCATTGGTATTGTAGGCCACAATTGTTTTCCACCTTCTCTCCTTCAACGGGTCATCCTGTCACAACTTGCTTCAATGATGGCAACAGCATTACTATTCAATTTTATATGCATAAAGCAGACTGTAATCAACTCATATGCTTAAATGTTTTATATTAACTAACAATCATTACTTTCTGCATTCGTTTGATTAGAATATTAAATGATTTCCCTTATTACAGTCATTGGCTACACACATTCTTCTAAAATAGTAAATGTGTGCACAACCACATACATTTGTTTCATCCCGCTTTTAGCAATAAATAACACACGGGTCCTCTGCCTCCTCCAGTCAGGTGCCAGGCAGAGCCTGACTTTGCTCCAATTAAGAACATTACATCATCCCTTTAGTATCTCTACACCAAATTTACAGGGTCGGTTACCAGAAGGCTATAATTCTCCTCAGAGGAGGAAAGCTACCACGGGTTTCCTTATCTTAAGACTCCCTATTCATTCCCTTATCACACACATTCCATTCCCTCCTGTTTCCAAAGTTATCTCACTTTCTGTATCACATTAATACATTTTCCCTTAACTCTGAACGTCCTTACAAACAGCAAGCTACGCTGTTTTCCATAGTTTCAGACTGCATCAGAGTAATTCAGAGATCAAATCAATAAAAGACAATAAAAAAATCAAATATATAACATACCATTCATCTCCTCATACATATCTTCATTGGAGGAATCAATTTCCTCCCAGTTTGGTCTTTCTGTTGCATTGGACCATTCATATTGATCAATGTCATGTACTTAGTTATTGCTTTGATAAAGATTAATTTTATCAATGTTAACACACAATACAATATTATTCCCCTCACAAGAATTGCCGTTTCAATCATTATACCAATTTTAGTCAACCCTGCACCCTATTTCTTAAACAATTCCATTTATATTGTTATATCCAAACAAAACAAGTAATCTTAACTTTAGTCACCAACATGTTTCTTTTTCCATACTTCATTACTTTTAAAATGTACATGAGTTCAATTAAAGCGTAAGTAATAAATCATCTTCCAGTCTAAATTAATTATCATACAAACATTCCCATGTTTGTTTAATACTTTTATAAAAAGTCAGGCACTCCTTTGTCTGCAACGGTTCTCAAAACTTTACCCCCAAAACCAATCTATAAATAATCCTCTACACAGGGTATGATCCTCTGATAACACAGTGACAGAATGCTTTGTTATTAAAATGCAGTCGGGTTCAGTGGAACTTTCCATTTTCGGGCAGGTCTCTTCTAGACCTCCCTTTTGTTGCTTCTGATCTAAGAGCATTCATCCACTTACTTAAACCCCTTTCAAACCTTCTTGGTCAGGTTTCCAGGGCGGTGACGCCCTGCCTTAGGTCACTCAACATGTTTGCCATTGTCAAGTCTTACCCGTCATCGGACGTCACGTCTTGCCACTGGTCTTGATACTGCTCTGTCCTCAATCCTTATTAATTCGGAATCAGTAAACAGATATTTTCTTTTTCAGGGAGTATCACCAGAGAACCGACACAGCCAATGGGAACATCTACAAATGCTTAAATATGGGGACAATTCAAAACATAGTTAAATTCAAAAAGAATTATTAAAAAAATCATCAATCTATTATAATTGTCCAAATTAAAAATAAAATATGCTAAAATTAAACTCATTATATCAACATGGTTGGGAATAACATCAGAACAAAGCCCTGTCAAGCTTCTAGGAAGCTTAATTTAAAAACATCACCTTAATTCAATAATAGTCTCTGGACAGTTTTTTTTTTAACCTACATTTATTCTTTCAAATGAATTTTCAACTAAATCTCCTATCTTTAGTCCAATCTTCATATCACTCTATCTAACACTATTGTCAAAGCACATCATTTTACATATAAAAATCAAATCAAAATAAAATAAAACAACTTAAGAGATATTTCTTCAAAATCTGCTCTTGTGTTTCTATTCCAAGCAGACGCGTATCAATTTTAGACCAAGAGTGAGGAGTGATGGGGGGCATTCCACTCCCTCACACTGTTTCTAATCTCATTACAGCTTTCGTTTTAGAATCTCACAATAATATATATATTTGATTTATTATTCAACAGTAAAAATTGTGATATTTATAATAATTGATTATATTCAATAATCTGCTTTCAGACTTTCTCAGCTCACACCATTTAAAAACCAAAAACTACTCTCAACTCACTTCTTTACGTTCAAACAACATACATAACCTTCAAATCTTTAATAAAACAGAACACAATGTCTTTTTTGACATTCTCTATATAATCGATTCAACTTACTTAGCCTTCTGTTCAAGCGGAGCTATTCATTTACAACACATATCTTATTATTGATTTATTATAATCCCCTTTTTACTATTAAGTAATAACTCACTATTACTGCTTTCTCCATTTCTTACACTTTCTCAGGTTAAGGAACTTCCATTCTGTCTAATAAAATAATATAAATCAAGTCTTTAAACAAACAGAAAAGTAAAAGTCTAAACATAATAAAGTCATAAAGAGGCACAATGGAAATTCAAACATATCTTTTCTTGTGTTTTGAAATAATTGCTCAGTAAAATACATTCTAAAATACACTGCGCTCTTTTAATTTCTCATTACTCTTTATCCAAATGTTTCAGCATCATTTAACAGTTATCATTATTATACCTCTAAAAATATACTTTCATGTATTAACTATGGCAAATAGACCCTCAAGCAACTCTTTTTAGAACCCACTAACCCTTTTTTTTTTTTTTTTTTAATTATGAGGGTACTCTCTGGAAAATTTAGGGGAGTTACCAATTCGATACTTTGCCATACATTTGTAATATTTATTTCTTCAAATCAATAAACCATTGGTTAGCTGCTGGATTTAAATTTGGACCCTCAGAACAATTTAGACACGGGTATCTAACCCCATTGATGGCATTCTAGAAAACCATAAAGTGATCGTATAAGACTGAAATCAATTTTTTCCAGAGAAATTTTAATCCACATCATAAATGGCAGATCAGTAATGATTACCAGCAGGAATGAGCGCAGGAGGATCAATCAGATAATAGTCCACATCAAAATCTGTGGAAATTATTCAGAAAGTGATTATTCAGAAGTTTACGATCACAGAGACTTGCATCAAAAATGATAGAGAAAATTTGTCTAGTAATACAAAGAACATATGGAGAACTTATAGAAATAGGACAAATGGCAAATCACTGTGGCAGACAAGAGTTTCCAATGATTGGTATTGCGCCACAAATGTGTGATGAGAATGAGGGCGAAGTTGCTGACTCAATCCTGACTTTCCGGACTACTCAATTGGATTATCTGGAATGTGCTTCAAAGAAGCTTTACTACAAAACAGTCAAGGTGATGCATCAGAAATCACTAAAGAGACAAAAAGCCTCAAGATGGCTAGGTTTGTTGGGGCCAGATTTCCTTATGAGAGACAGGTGGACGACTGTTACAGTTGCAGATTATTCACGGGGCGATAGATACAGACAGTGTAGGTTTTGTGGAAAGGAAGGAAGAAAACTTAGAGCATCAGTTTTTAAAATGTATCAGACTAAACCGTCTTTTTGAACTACTTTCATTTTGGTTTCATTTCAGGTTTGGTTAAAGAAGAATTTTCAGATAAAGTATTCATAGGAGGGCTGAATTATAGATTTTTTATTAAGAAGGAGAGTTTGTTTATTGAATTATTTGATAGGGACAGCAAAACTGGCTATATGGAAACAAAGGAAGAATAAGAGTCTGGAGTTTGCAGCAACGGATCCTAAAGTTATGTTTATGATGGCAGCAAGATTAAGAACAGAATTTGCATATTACAGTCTTACTAATAATTCTGTTGCTTTTTGTGAAATATGGTGTATTTATGAGGTTCTGTGTGTTGTACATGATGATCAACTGGTCTTTGGTTTTTAAAATTCTAATTAATTAATTAATTTATTTTTATTTTGGGATATGAATTTTGAAATAGGAATGTAGAATGTACAAAAAAATTATGATTTTCTAAACCTCTCTCTTTCTCTCTCTCTCTCACTCACTATCTCTCAATTAAACAAATGCTCCAAGAAAGCAACTTAACTAATTGGCTTTAAAATAGATTCTCACAAAAATCAAAATTTTTTGTAGAATCTCACAAAAATCTCACAAAAACATGTCCAGATCACTGCCACTCCCGTATGATCTAAGACCATCAAGATGTTTTGCATTGTGACAGTATTTTCATGACAATTAAGCATATTTCCCTTCAATTCTAATTTCCGTAATGCATCCGATTGGGCTATAACAAAATAAAAATTCACTTCAAGACAATTCAAGATTTATGCATTTTAATAAATTTTGTTACAAATTTCCATCTAATTGAATTGAGTAAACTAACAAAATGAAATTAATAAAATCTAAATATATAAGTTTAATAGATAAGTTTATACATTTTATTTTGTTAATGATTAATCATTCAATTAAGTAGAAATTTGTCATAAAATTTTTAATGTGTAGACATAAAAGTAGGCTTTTTACTTGTAGCCCTTCAGCTGCAGTTTATTATGCACCACTGCCTAATTGTCATTAAGCTGACTTAAAAAAAGTAAAATTTTTAGCATACTCAGTTGTTTGGGATGGCCAAACAAATGAAAGAAGGCATGACTCATGTTTCATTGAAGCTAAATGTGAATTAATCCATGTGAAACATCATTGTGGTCAGAAGTTCAGTTAATCATGTCAGTGCCATGTAAGATTCTAAACCGCTGGTGCTACAGTATTTGCTGTTAAGATAAATATGTTACACCGACCGACAGTATTTTTCGAGGATGCAAACAACACATCTTCTGGTGAAATTCACCATTTTAATTACCATACTTGCTTTGTAATGTCATTCGTAATTTATGTATATAAAATATAATGTAAATTATAATTATTAATAATTATGGTATTGGGGGACCTGGGTAACTCATCAAGTATTGATGCTGACTGCCACCTCTGAGTTGCGAGTTCGAATCCAGGATGTGCTGAGTGACTCCAGCTAGGTCTCAAATTGACCAAATTGGGCTGGTTGCTAGGGATGGTAGAGTCACATCTGATAACCTCCTCATGGTCACGATTAGTGCTTCTCACGCTCAATGGGGTGCATGGAAAGTTATGTGTGGATCGCGGAGAGTAGTATGAGCCTCCACATGCTGGGAGTCTCCGTGGTGTCATGCACAATGAGCCACGTGATAATTTGCACGGATTGACTGTCTCAGAAGTGGAGGCAACTGAGACTTGTCCTCTGCCACCCGGATTGAGGTGAGTAACCATGCCACCACTAGGACCTACTAAGTAGTGGGAATTGGGCATTCCAAATTGGGGAGAAAAGGGGATAAAAAAATACAATAAAATAAAAATGTAGGGTATTATAAATGATGTACTGTAACTGATTTTATATGTATAATTTTAGAAATGTTATTTTAGAATATAAAAAATATAACATATAATGCAAAACAATTATTATAAAGTTTCAAGTATTATAATCATAATGATTATTTTGCAACATTCAACTGGAGGCTAAAGAGTAGACAAGCACAGAAGAGAAACTTCTTATTCAAGAACCATTTCTGAGGTTGTACTGAATTATGACACACATGGCATTTCACCTGTAGTTCCAATGTTGATGCATCCTGAGATGGTCTGAGATCATATGCAGCGTTCTCATAGATGACACTATTCTTGCAAATTTTTCCCAGATAACTTGACAAAGAAGAAATAGTGAGAAGTTGTCATATGCGTGTGTTCCGCGAGTCATGCTTGTGCTGTGCACATGAATGTCAAGATGCCAATAAACCTCTACAGTGAATCTGACATGTGCATTGATAGGTTTTCTGTCTTCTGTTCTTCAAGTGTGCTTCTTTAAACATGCATCTTTGTGTCTAATAGCATTTCTTGTCATATGTCACTCCGAGACGTCTTCAGATTGCCAGCAACAGTGGCAGGTTTAAGCAAAATTACCCGCCACTGCGCATGAAATGCCTGCATTTGCCGGGTGGCGGGTTTAGTTTCATACCCTGGTCGTATGGATTACTTTTATGCTGTCAAAATATATATTTTGGAGTTTCAAAATTTTGGTAATTAAATTATTATTTTTCACTGATTTAAAATTTATTCCTAATAATTTAGGAACATTTTATACAGTGTATTTTTGTTTGGTAAATTTTGGTAATGAGAATTTGGGGGGAAATGGCTCAATATCTTTAAGGGAAATATAATTTCTGAAATAAAATATATGACACGTTCTTTGCAGGTTTTGTGAGTTTCACCCCTTTAGCAAATGAGTGATTCTCATAAAACTCGTAATGAAAATGTCTTGGTCACATTTCAAATACAAAATTATGTTGTATAAAGCTTATGAATCCTACATTTAGGAACATTAAGATTTTTTTGTCATTGTGACATTATTTTCAGGACACTTAAAGGGATAGTTTACACAAAAATGTATTTTCTCTCATCATTTACTCATGCTCATGCTATCCCAGATGTATATGACATTTTTTTATTCTGCAGAACACAAAGAAGGTTTTTAGAAGAATATCTCAGCGCTTTTGGTCCTCACAATGAAAGTGAATGGTGACCAGAACTTTGAAGGTCCAAATTGACATAAAGGATGCATAAAAATAATCCATAGACTACAGTGGTTTAATCCTTGTCTTCTTAAAAATATTATAGGTGAGGGTTAGAAACATATTAATATTTAAAGTCCTTTTTTATTATAAATTTCCAAATTATACATTTTTAAAGCCCCGATCAGTAGGTGGCTGAATGTGAAAGTGTAGATTTACAATAAATAAAGAACTTAAATATTAATCTGTTTCTCACCCACACCTAACATATTGCTTCAGAAGATATGGATTTAACCACTGGAGGTTTGGTGCAAGAAATCCTATACAATCCTGTAAATTAAACTGTAAATCTGCTGAAACCAGAAGCTGACATGCACAGCAATAGAAAAGCCAGCAACTTCACCTCTATGATGACAAAATAAAAAATAAAAAATTAATAATAAAAAAATAATAGTTTCAACCACAATGTTAACACATTGTGGTTTAGCTTGGTATAAAGTCCCGTTTTTATTTTCACGAGAGGACCATCATGTCTTGATGTGGTGGACATAAACCAATCAAGAAATTAAAACTTCAATTCATTGAAGCTAAATGTGAATTAATCCATGTGAAACATCATTGTGGTCAGAAGTTCAGTTAATCATGTCAGTGCCATGTAAGATTCTAAACCGCTGGTGCTACAGTATTTGCTGTTAAGATAAATATGTTACACCGACCGACAGTATTTTTCGAGGATGCAAACAACACATCTTCTGGTGAAATTCACCATTTTAATTACCATACTTGCTTTGTAATGTCATTCGTAATTTATGTATATAAAATATAATGTAAATTATAATTATTAATAATTATGGTATTGGGGGACCTGGGTAACTCATCAAGTATTGATGCTGACTGCCACCTCTGAGTTGCGAGTTCGAATCCAGGATGTGCTGAGTGACTCCAGCTAGGTCTCAAATTGACCAAATTGGGCTGGTTGCTAGGGATGGTAGAGTCACATCTGATAACCTCCTCATGGTCACGATTAGTGCTTCTCACGCTCAATGGGGTGCATGGAAAGTTATGTGTGGATCGCGGAGAGTAGTATGAGCCTCCACATGCTGGGAGTCTCCGTGGTGTCATGCACAATGAGCCACGTGATAATTTGCACGGATTGACTGTCTCAGAAGTGGAGGCAACTGAGACTTGTCCTCTGCCACCCGGATTGAGGTGAGTAACCATGCCACCACTAGGACCTACTAAGTAGTGGGAATTGGGCATTCCAAATTGGGGAGAAAAGGGGATAAAAAAATACAAAAAAAAATCACCCACACGAAGCAATATGTTAGGTGTGGGTGAGAAACAGATTAATATTTAAGTTCTTTATTTATTGTAAATCTACACTTTCACATTCAGCCACCTACTGATCGGGGCTTTATGGCCTTATGAAGTTAAAAGAGCCTCTAGTCCTGATGGAAAGGAAAAGGGGGGAATGACTGGATTAATCCACAGGCCCAATCCACTGAGCAGAGGCCAAAGTTGGGGAGGCAATTTTAGATGCTTACAAAGTTTAGCATTTCTCAGTCTCCAGACCATCCTTGAAGAAGCGCATGTATGGTGTGACACCATCCTTATGGAAGTCAAGGAGACCAAACATGCTGTCTGGGTTCATGGACTCAACAGTGAAATACAGAAAGTTTGTGATGTTGCCTAGAATATTCTTGACCTCAGCTGGTGCATTAGCCATGAATGGGTCAACTTGTCAGGTGTAGTTTCCTGTAGTTTGGCTTTGACTTCCTTCATGTAGTCCTTGATGTAGGCCATGTATGATTTCTTGTTGTAGAATGTCTCCTGAAGTTTGTAGTTGAGGACAATATACACACCACTGACTGTGGAAGACTCACAACCCTGCTTTTGAACTTCTGCTGACGTGTTGCCACCAATCAGTGCATCATCATTTCAGGACCCGCACCAGCCGACTACATGACAGCTTCTTCCCCCAAGCAATAAGACTTTTGAACACTTGATCTCTCACAATCAACAATCAGCACTGCACTTTATTAATCTATTATCTCACACTGGACTGTCATAATTACATTCTCCACAATAAAACAACTGCATATATATTTTTATATACTCTTATTTTTTATTTTTATTGTATGTGTATTCTATATTGTGTGTATTATTTACTGTACATTGTATAATAGGATTGTGTTGTGTAAGTATATGTACATTTGATATGTAAATTGTGTTGTGTAAATATGTTGTTTATTGTAATTGGTATATGTCTCGTCACTGTCATGACTGCTATGTAGCTCGGAACTGCACACAAGACTTTCACCTACTGTTGCACTTGTGTACATGGTAGTGTGGCAATAAAGTGATTTTATTTGATTTGATCTATCTACCTGCTGATCATCTTTCCCTCCACTTCAGTCATTATCCCATTCTCAGACTCTTTGATTTTGTAGATATCTTAGAACATCTCGTCCCCTGTGATGATGTCCTTGTAAATGATCATTTTGTCGGATTGTGTTTGGGGGTTCAGGCAGTGCTGGCTGTGACCTGACTAAGTTAACCTCTGGAGTCTTATGGATTACTTGTTTGCTGCCTTTTGTTCTATTCACCATTCTCTTGCATTGTGAGTACCAACAGAGCTGAAATATTCTTTTAAAAATGTTTGTTTGTGTTCTGCAGAAGAAAGAAAATCATACACATCTGAGATGGCACGAGGGTGAGCAAATGAGTGAATTTTCATTTCTGGGTGAACTATCCCTTTAAGCACATTTTGCAGCCAAATCCTCATTAACGTAACACGTCCAGACATTTTACATTTACTGTTCCCGTTGTTTTCAATGATGATTCTCAATGCTATAACACTTTTTTTTATTACAGTAAAAAGCTGATTCCCATCGGCATCAGCTGAGGCTCTTTCCTCCTCAGAAGTGAAAAAGGATAAAATCCTCCTTAGTATTTCAGCCCTCTGATTGCAATTTGACTCACAAACACCTTACTTGTATATATTCCGTTAGAACATGTTTGGTCCGTTTTCATGGAATACTACATGTACTTTCGGGACTGGCTTTTGTAGTGGGTCTCTCTCCTTCGCGGCAGGTTTCACGCTCATTGCTATAACACTTTTGTTTTATTACAGTAAAAAATGCTGTTTTAAAATTTTTTATGAAAATCTGTGAAAATTAAAGGCAGTACCAAGGGAGAACGAGAATGATATAAAATACTTTACAATGTATATTTTTTCATGTTGCTCTAATGAGAATATTATAATTGCATCTTCTTTCGCATTGTGGTAATGAAAATTGTACTCGTCATGAAACTTTCATGAAAACAATTTCACAATGGCCTTACAAAATACTTAAAATATATCATTTATTTCTAGTTTCTTTTGATTTTGGAGTAAAATAGGATCAGGATTTTGTCTCTTTGACAGTTTTTTTTCAGAATCACCCCACCTGTTGCAGTTTCATTTACAAATTGCATAAAAATACTCCTTTGAAAATTATAGTTTTATAAATAATAATTATCAACCTCCATATCACAATCTTGAGTCTTTCTTTATTGCCAAAGCAACTTCAAGTTGAATTAACACATGAAAGAGCAGGTGCCCAATCCCTTTTCTGACAAAGAGTCAGGGCTTTGAAGACTCTAAAGTGCTAATGAAACTCTATCAGTCTTGATGTTATTAGTGGTGGGTTTGCCTGGTTTAACTGAATTGTTGAACCCACCCAGCCTCATGAGCAGGTATAAAGTAATTGAGGAGCTTTCTTTGGAGGTCAAAGGGTACAGCATGCTGCAAAAAACAGACACTGTCTCTAAGGGCTCATGAAGAATGATGCCGAGCTGTTGTTGCATTGTTTGCCATTTGTACAATATGTTGAGGTCATTATGGACCCTGACTAATCAGCTATATTAGAACGAGGCCCTGACCTCCCCTGCTTTTAATCAGTGAAAATATGTCTGTCTGCGTAGACAACACAACCGGTGCAATCCATTAGTGTGCGTAACCTTAATTGTTATGGTACTAAGGGTAAAATGCAATGCTTTTGGTGGTATATGGCAAGGAACTAAATTATATGAAGATGAATTCAAGCCATTTACTTTTCACAATGAAGTATTCAGGCTCAATGACGATTTCATAGTTCATTTTGCAAATCACAAAGACCCAGCATCTGTTACGTCATTATTGAACGATTGTTCATTGTCCGAAGCGAGAGCTGTGTCCGGGTCCTCGGCACGAAGTCGAGTTCTTTCCATGTGGGGGTTGGTCTCTGCCAAGGCTGCGCTTTGTCACCAATCCTGTTTGTGATATTCATGGACAGGATATCGAGACGTAGTCGGGGTGGGGAAGGTGTGCGGTTTGGTGAGCTGGGGATCTCATCGCTGCTTTTTGCAGATGATGTGGTCTTCATGTTATCATCGGTCCATGACCTTCAGCTCTCACTGGACCGCTTGGCAGTCGAGTGTGAAGCGGCTGGGATGAGGATTAGCACCTCTAAATCTGAGGCCATGGTTCTCAGCAGGAAACCGATGGAGTGCGTACTCTGGGTAGGGAAGGAGGTATTGCCCCAAGTGAAGGAGTTCAAGTACCTCGGGGTCTTGTTCACGAGTGAGGGGACAATGGAGCGGGAGGTTGGCCGGAGAATCTGGGCAGCAGGGGCGGTATTGCACCTATCGCACCGGAATCGCCAGAAGGCAGAGCTCTCGAGCTACCGGTTAATTTTTGTTCCTACCCTCACCTATGGTCATGAAGGTTGGGTCATGACCGAAAGAACTAGGTCACGAGTACAAGTGGCCGAAATGGGCTTCCTCAGAAGGGTGGTGGGCTTCTCCCTTAGAGATAGGGTGAGGAGCTCAGTCATCCGTGAGGAGCTCAGAGTAGAGCCGCTGCTCCTTTGTATGGAAAGGAGTCAGTTGAGGTGGTTTGGGCATCTGGTAAGGATGCCCCCTGGACGCCTCCCTAGGGAGGTGTTTCAGGCACGTCCAGCTGGGAGGAGGCCTCGGGGAAGACTCAGGACTAGGTGGAGAGATTACATACAACACCACGGGGTCCCCCAGTCAGAGCTGGTTAATGTGGCTCGGAATAGGGAAGTTTGGGGCACCCTGCTGGAGCTGCTGCCCCCGCGACCCGACTTCGGATAAGTGGCTGACTGTTTGGAGCGGTCACAACCTTTAGCTGAAAATAGTGCAGATGATGGTGGACTTCAGGAGAAATCCCCCTGTACCCTCCTAACAGCACTGTAACAGCAGTGGAGTCATTCAGGTTCCTAGGCTCTACCATCTCTCAGGACCTGAAATAGGACACCCACATAGACTCCATTGTGAAGAAGGCTAAGCAGAGGTTGTACTTCCTCCGCCAGCTGAGGAAGTTCAACCTGCCACTGGAGCTGCAGACTCAGTTCTACTCAGCCATCATTGAGTCTGTCCTGTGTACATCTATAACTGTCTGGTTTGGTTCAGTCACCAAATCAGACAGAAGGAAACTACTACGGACAGTCAGAACTGCTGAGAGGATTATTGATTTGACACTTTTACAGTGTTTTGCAATGATTTAGATGCACATGATTATGCTTACAGGGATAATTCACCCCAAAAAGAGAATTTGGCCATCATTTAATCACCCTCATGCCATCCCAGATGTGTATGACTTTCTTTTTTCTGTGGAACTTCTTGCATCTTTTTTGCCTACATTGAAAGTGAATGGTGGAATGGAGGCTGTCAGTCCTTAACATGCTGCCTAACAGAAAGTCAGGAACCACATGAGGATGAATAAATTATAATATTAATTTATTTTTATTCTCTTTTGGTAAACTATAGTAACCCGTTAAATGTACACCATCATAGAGCTGTTTGGAGTGAATTCCTGGAAGTATTTCCCTGCATTTACAGTATTTTCATGAATGAATTTTGGTGAAAATATTTTTAGCATGAACATTCAGAGTAACACGATTCTCCTCATGTCTCATTATCTGAACAATGTCACTGGCATTTACTTTACCAAGTTCGCTCTTAATGTTGTTGTGGCATTTACATATTTAGATATGTACTTTTTTGTGAGCAGATTAGCAAGGACATTTATTTAATTATTTTTGAGCTGGCACATTCGTCTCTGCATCAGCCCACTCAGGGGAACTGAGCTGCTGGGATTTGCATGAGGTGTTCAGTGTCTCGTTTTTCTCAGGTTTATCTTTGTCCCTGTGGAAACCAGATGGAAGATTTATGTCCTATAGGGCTTAAGCAAGGCGGCACTGTCGCCTCACAGCAAGAAGGTCCAACTGTGAGGCTCAACTGGGCCTTTCTGTGTGGTGTTTACATGTTCTCCCCATGTTCACGTGGGTTTCATTTGGGTGCTCTGGTTTCCCCTACAAGTCCAAAAACATGCAAGTTAAGTGAATCTAGTGAAAGTTTCCAGCCACTGGGGATTGCATCAGGAAGGGTATTCGGCAAAAAAACCTGTGCCAAGTCAAATATGCAGATCATGGATGGTCCGCTGTGGCGACCCCTAATGGGAGCAACCAAAAGAAGTAGAAGGGCCTAAGCAATCACCCCCCTCTTTATTTGGGTTGTTTTTCCTTAAAAACCAAAGGGAGGAAATAATTTTTATTGGATGAAGTATTAAAAATGAATCTGTAATAGAGTTTACTGCCAAAAATATTATGCTTTGTACCGATCTGAAATGCTTGAGAGGTTGTAAATTTAAAAGCCAAAGACCCAAAAAGAATTGTTTCCTTGACGATCAAATGTGGAGAACAGGTGTGCCATGTGTGCATGGTGAACTAGATTGTACATGCAATATGAGAAAGGTGTGTGAAGACAGATACATCAATGTACATGGAATATGTGATTTAACATAAGCCATTTATCTTTAATTAATTGAATCCGAATAGGATAAAGTTGGTTGTGTACATTTAAACAAATGATTGAATGACTAATCTGGTTTGGATTCCATGTAAGGTTTGTTATGGAATCAAGACAGCATTTTCCGAAACCCTGCAGTAGGTCAGAAAAGCGCTTGTAATATTCCACCTCCATTTCCAAGAAATCCAGCAATTACTGTTCCAGCAATGTTAAAACACTGAATAAGGAAACAACTGCTTTGAATTTTACACTCTAAAAATGCACACTGTGGAAATAACCCAACAAATGACCAAATAGACTCATCACAAAATTCTGGATTGAAATATAACCCAGAAATGTATAGAGTGAGGTGATTGGTCTTTTTGATAGACCTTTGCAAATGTATTAGTTTAAAACTTGTTATCTGGCCCTATACTTGAGCAGAAAACCAAGTTACACCATATACATTTTATTAATAACACTACTATACAGTATTCAATTACAATTATTTGTTAGCATTAATGTACATTTAAAAGAGCTAAACATTTCATAACACTCCATAAATTCATAGGAGACAAGGATTTGTTTTAACACCATTCTCCAGTAAATATATATCTGAGATAGATTTTTGAAAGTCAGTTTCTATATTGACTACAACTTAGGGAAAAACACATTGAAGACATGTTGAACTTTAGTGACAACATGCCCCACAATGGTAAACTTAGTAAGTAGTCTATTACAGGCTATAATGGCTTTTCAGTGAAATTCAAAGAGTTAACAATTATGAAACACAAAACTGCACAAAATATAAGATTGCAAAAATATCAAACCATTGTTTCAGTCAACATAAATTGTAATTAATACATGTGAAATGTGACAACCAGACCCCGCTTCCAGATCAGAGATGTAGGTGGGTGGGCCAAACAGTTGGAAAAAGTTTGTTTGTCAGGGTGGGCCAAGCTCATGACAAGGGCCCATTTTAGAGCCAGGTCTGGTGACAAACTTTCCCACCTGACATTTATGTTACAATAGCATTGTTAAAAAAGCTGCTAAAGAAAACAAACATTTGTGTTATTGGACTTTTGATTTAAACGTCATTGAGATAACCCTTGTGACAAATAGCTCCAGCCTTCCCTATTCATATTTGAAAGTACATAAACAACGGATAATCAACACAATATGTTTACATGGCTTTTATTTCTAGGACAAACATTCCTTGCAAACCACAAACCAGTTTGTCTTGACGAGATGACAAAGTTTTTCGGGACGCCTTAGAAATCGTATAATAATAACATGAAAAACGCACCGAAGACTTAAACATGACCCTGTCTGTGTCCGATGTAAACAAAGAATGATGCGCGCGCACGTGTTTGAGCGCGAGAGTGAGTCAGTTAGCGCGCGCGCAACTGACTGAAGCGCAAAGCCAGAGCTAGTGAGAAGAGCGCGAAACCTGCCGCGGAGGAGAGAGACCCACTACAAAACCCGGTCCCGTAAATACATGTAGTATTCCATGAAAACGGACCAAACATGTTCTAACGGAATATATACAATTAAGGTGTTTGTGAAAACGAGAAACTGGAATTTGAGTCAAATTGCAATCAGAGGGCTGAAATACTAAGGAGGATTTTATCCTGTTTCACTTCTGAGGAGGAAAGAGTCTCAGCTGATGCCGATGGGAAGAGAACATATGAAGACGACACAAACCATCGAGGCAATAAAGAGTAAGTTGAATTTTTATAATTTCTATTACCTTTTAGATGTGTTGCGATGTTATTTTATTTTTATTTTGGGGGGTGCCTGATATCTGCGCGCGTTCTGTCAGTGGCATATTAATCTTTATTTGTTCATAGGTCGCACATTCGATTCATATTTATTAACATATTATATTAATATATAATTTAAGATATTTGGTCTTATGGCTCACATCTTTTCTTGACATATATAAATAAGGTTTATGTATGAACTGGTCTAACGGTCAGATCTCAGAACTTGGTTAGATTTTTAGCTTAAAATTTGTAAACTATTTATGTATATTCATAGGAGATGAAATTGCAAGAAAATCTAGTCAAGCTTCTAGCTTACAGTGTTCATATACCTTTATACTTTGTTTTTACATAAATACTGAGTAATAGGAATGAACTGCATGCATGTTAATCAATGCGTAAATGTGTAGCTGCTTACAATACGTTTTGTTATTCGCAAGGCGGTTATTATTAATTAAAGTATAACATGGACACTGCCGTGGAAATTTGTCATTGCGTGTTGGTTATGTGATGAGCTGTCAGTTTGAAAGACTGGATGAATGAAAGAAACTGGAGGGAATTAGAAGGCTGCAGCACTGAGTCATGGGCAGGTACTTCAAGTATATGAGAAAGAGAGAGAGAGCAAATATCTTTGGCTCTTTGTCTAATTTAAATGTCAGTACTCAAATGACGATATTTTCATACCAACATATAGTGATTGTTTCGACCAGTACATTCTGTTTATAAAATTGTAGTTTCAGTGGTCTAATATCTGGAGGGAAAGTGCACATTAAATCAGTCTTTTGTGAGATTGGCTATTATTCCATACTTCTATATTATAAACGTTTCGGGTTATTTTATATCAAATAAAAATAATACACAATAACAAACCTGACTGGTTTTGGTCAGGATGGTTTATATTAGCAATACACTATATCTTATTCAAAGGTAGGTTAAACGTGCAACCATTTCATGGAGTAATGACATATATATGTATAATAGTCAAACGCGCGCACGCGCACACACACACACACACACACACACACACACACACACACACACACACACACACACACACACTCAAACAAACAAAAACACAAACACTGGTGCGGCTATCCTTATGAGGACTCTTCACAGACATCATGATTTTTATACTGTACAAATTATAGATTCTATCCCCTAAACCTACTCCTAAACCTAACCCTCACAAAAACCTTCAGCATTTTAAAATTTTCAAAAAGCATCCTTAAGTATGTTTTTTAAGCGATATGAATTATGGGGAGACTAGAAATGTCCTCAAAAACCACAGTTATAGCATAATAACCTTGTAATTACCAGTTTTCAACCTAAAAAAATGCCCTCGTAAACCACCAAACCCACCCACCCACACACACGCACGCACACACACACACACACACACACACACACACACACACACACACACACACACACACACACACACACACACACACACATTAGTGCGGTTATCCTTATAAGGACTCTCAGTGTTTCCCACAGGATTTTGTGAGACTATGGGGGTGGACCTCCGAGCATCTCTGGGGGTCCGGGGGGATGCTCCCCTGTATGAAATTCTTGTACATTTTAAAGTGAAATACTTCCATCTGGTGCACTTTGAAAGCAAAATTAAGAGGCTAGTGTTGTGCTCTTGTAAACAGTTTTGTGCTCTTAAAGTCCACCCTGATTTCCTGTGTTTGCCTGTGAATAATAAAATAAAATAAAAATTAACAAAATAAATATTTCCCACCTACACCAACGACTACCGAAACTACTGCCCCTTTCTCTGCTGTCAAACACACCTACTGCCCTCCCTGGGGGAACTACCTTTCCTGAGGCTGTCTCTTCTGTTACCTGGAGTCTGTTATGCTACAAAGAAACAAGCAACGCTAAAATTCGGCAGTTACTCCTGTTTACTTACTTAACTCTGTTTACTAGCCAGCTACCTACCTCAGCATTAGCTGTCTCTTTCTCATCTGGCGTTTGACGTCTCATAAAATATTTTTGTATGCTCATTCTGAAAAGCAGGGTACAAACTAGGGATATCAGTTTCAGCTTTTTATCTTTTAACGTTACTTCAGACTGCTAACAGTAGCTAGCTAGTGAAGCCGTAAGGAGTGTAACGTTATGCCAATTAACCTAGGAATGCTAACGTTAATTTACGTAGGGTAATAGAGTTAAAAACAGTATTACTATAAATGCAAACTTTAATACAGTGAAAAAGACACTCAATTAGCATAACATGAATATATAGCCTATAAAATAAATACATTTGTATGTCCATGTACTAAAATAAAATATTTGATGCCATGGTGTACCTTCATTTACTATTACTATTATTTTGAATGGCCATTGAAAATGAAGCCATGTGATAATTTTACCTGGTCGCAAAAGTTAGTCCGTTAATTTACCTGATGAACTTTCACCTTTTGCTGACCCTTTATGCTTGATAGAGCTAATGTGTGCTTCTAAATCACGTGCACCTTTATTAGAAACTTACACATAAGTGCCAGCTTTACATGTCATACATTTTGCTTCCCACAGACCTCGACGGGAATTTTTTGTGCAAATCTTCTGTAAATTTGCACTTTTGTTTTGGCAGTGTTTCCACTCAGCTGTCATTTGCTGCTACTGTCAAGCAACTTTATGATGCCAAACACAACAGCGCTTCGCACGTTTGTGGAGAGATTGACAGGCAGGAATTTGGCCAATAGTTGCTGCAAGCTTCTTATTATCGACCAGTTGATGTGCGTGAAGGCGGGACTTACAAAGCGGGGTTAAAGCAATGCAAATATGCACAATGAAGATGCACATCATAATGCATCTAAAGAAGAATCCTTGACATTTTCGCAAATTTAGAAAACCCAGCCGGACACTTTTTTAAGGTACATAAAAAAAGAGGACGTATGGTCACCCTAATTTACGTTAATAATTCATGATTCAAAATTTGGCATTAATATTATCTGTTTTCTCTTGTACACTGATGATGATAAATTGTGTGTGGAGTAGTGAATAAATGCAGTGGATACAATTAATGTTAGTTAACATTACTTACCTCAAAGATTTGTCATCCTTCTCAACCAAATAATGTTAGACAGATCCAGGAATACTCCAGTGCAGTGTTTCCCAATGTTTTTCTGTTTCTTTTTTTTATAATTAAACAAATCCCATGGCACACCTCTATCCTACATAACCTACATAATCTATCCTACATAATGTTTTCTGACTATTTTAGTTGCATGTTCACTTGTAATGTTGAAATTCGGCTATGCAAAAAACACAAGTCACGTAGGTACGGTAATGAGATCACAGGTGGCAAGAGTTTTAATTGGGTAATGAATAAATTATTGCATTTTTCATGAGAAAAACACATTCTGAAATTAAATTGTATTCTCTCACTTCTATATTGAGAGTTATACTATATTACCAAGTTCATGGTAAATAAGTTTTAATATCTGTGATGTGTGCATTAAATCCTTACCATTTCTGTCTGCTCATTGTGCAGATTTCTCCTTTATTGCTTTTCAATGTTTAGAATGTTGGGGCTGTTTAATAAAATTTTAAATAGGTTTAATCATTGACACATTAGGGGCTCTCATAGAGGTTTTAAACAAATAAAAAATGCCGAATTCATTACCTAGCCCATGCTTCTCGAGCTCTTTTTATGATGATCTGCGTGGCTGAGCGCTCGAGACCGGTCCACATGTAAATGCACATCTGCACTGATCTGTCCATTGAGCCACGCTGACTGATCTGGGTAAAGCTGTTTCCTTTCGTGTTTTTAACATTTGCCATTTTATATTTCTCATACGGAACAAAAAAAACGACAGACCACAATCAGAGAGTCAGCCAACTTTGCAGTCGCACCAATGCGACCTCTTGCAAAGTTCAATCTAACTGTGAGTAAAATTGGTTGAAAATATTGGCTCAGTCCGAAGCCCTGATATATTTTGTGGAATCTGATAATTTTCCATAGCACACATGGCAAAATTTCATGGCACACAGTGGTTGGGAAACACTGCTCCAGTGCATATATCTGCGAGTGTGTGTGAGCGTGTGAGTTTACAGCAGCGGGTGAGGACCTGACTGAACTGACTTGAACTGACTAGCATGCGAGAGAGAGTGCAAAACACAATCCTTTATTTTATGTTATTATGAGACGGAGAAGTGCAAAAATATTTTAGATGAGAATTGTAAAATTGTTTTCAGTTCATTATAAGACTGTGGCGGGCCGCCAGAGTCTAGTCAATTAATTGGAAACACTGACTCTCCATAGACATAATGATTTTTATACTGTACAAACTATAGATTCTATCCCCAAACCCTCACAAACAACTTTCTGCATTTTTACTTTTAACCCCCCCATAATTTAGCATGTTTTTTAAGCAATTTGATTTATGGGGACACTAGATATGTCTACTAGAAACTAGAAATTAGCCTGATAAGTGACTGGGTGTGTAAAAATCACGACCTGGCCCCGCCCGCCACCCTGTCACAAGGTTCAAGTTAGAAATTCACTTATAGTAGGATAAAAGTGCAAACTTTTCATGGACAAATAACACGTGTACATACAGTACACATGTATTCAGAAAGTATATGAATAATTCTGGCACATATACATACTGTATGTCAGAATAATCATGAATATGTCAAAAATAATCCTCTTGTCCAAACAATTTTTTTCTGAGTGTTAGGGGAGATCTACAGATAAATTTTTATTCATGCAAGAAACTTACATCACTACGATTTGGTGGATAGACATTCTGATGGTGTATTAAAAAAATAAAAATAGTGAAATATGCATAATTAATCCTCCGAGATGTGGTCTTCTCTAAACCAGAGGTCATTCCCTTAAAATCTGCTGTTGTATGCTTATGAAGTGAAACGTCCATATTTACAATTCAATTATAATGTTTAAAAATGATCTAAAATAACGACTTGTATATCTTGCTCCTCCAGCCTCAACTTGTATTGCCTCAACTTGAGTTTAATAACTCAAAAGTAAACATGATGGACAAAAATTATAACTTTTTACAGCAGCTTGTCACTTGGACAGTACCAAAAGGTTCCCATTGCACACTTTACACCTAAGCAACAAGTATGCTCATTTAGGCTCTCCACGTTGATAAATTATGTGTAATTTCTGTAATGAGTGGGAGTATAAACATATGTGGAGAGGGGTAGTTTTCCCCCTGCCGTTATTTTTGACACACCCAGTTTCTCCACAACATGACTGGGTGAGACAGCAGGTAAATCACCTTAAAGTAATTGCTAAGCAGCAAGTGCAACTACACATTCAGCATCTATTTTTCTGGTAATGATGGTGTCTGAAGTACAAGGCTTGGTTGACATAGCGGAAGTCGGAAGTCGGAAATTGAAAACACGAGTGCAACAGTTAGCGGCTTACTGAACTCTGGCTCTGTATATCTTTGGAATAATTATGCATTTCACGTTCAGAATCTGTTATAAGCTTGTAAATTACATGAGATGAAACAACTGCAATGGCCAATCATTGTGTAGTAGTGTGCAGATTGACCAGTAGTGGTATTCACATTTCCTTTCTGCCAATGCACAATAACATTGTGTCCAGTGTTTTCAATTACTCTTGCTTTTGTTTGTTGTTGAGTCTGGAAGGCTGTCCTTTTTTTCATCTCAGCATAGGTCAAGGGCCAGACTCAATCTGCAAAATTTATTTCCAGGGACAAATGTCACATGATTGTACAATCACGACTCTTATAGACTCTAAAGGCTGATTTATATTTCCACGTCGAACCTATGGCGTAGGCTAGACATAGCTATGGCAATTATGGCATAGCCTACGCCGTAGCGTGACGTGCACTTCTTAAAATATGCACCTCTTCAAAAATGTGTGGATGCAGACCACAACAGCTGTGACTGTTCCAATTTAACTAGAGATCACCCCCCAGAATTTTAATAAGTATGTCTGAGGTAGCATCACATTTTATCCAAGATTATTTTAATATCTATGCCTCATATAAGATTTAAGTAATTGGACTCGTGACCATTAAAGCAATTGTCTCAATTGGGTGCATCTGCAGTTTTTTTTACTCTGTTTTTGTTTCATGAAGTTACAAGCGAAACACAACAAAATATATCTGTTTACAGCTTTAAACTCTCTGGGCCTTTACTTGATATTAATTTGATATGTGAGTGAAATAATATGTTTTGTATTCTACTCGCAAACTTTCTTATTGGCACGATGATTTGACTATGTATGACAGTATGTGTTCAGTAAATAACCATGTTTCAAGTTATGTAAATGGAAACTTATAATTTGTCAGTAATTTAAAAAGAACCTTGTAAGAGTTGGTTATATTGCCTATAAAATTCACTTCAAGACAAGTTTTTAAACTTTATATGGCACCTACAAATTACAGCACTCCTGCACGAGACGCTGAATAAAATAAAATGCAACGGCCAAAGACGTTTGTCCAGCACAGTGCTTTACAAATTGCAAGGTGCATGATTAGCTTGGAGTGTGAGAGAATCTCTGCTCAGTTCAACATTTTAATAGCCACCGATGCTAAAAAATACAGGCATTACCAAGATCTGACTAAATTCACTACCCATGCGCTGTTTGATTACAGCTGGCTGCTCTCTAATGCTCACATGCAAGTGTCTGCCCATGCGCTAGTGTCTTGTGATAAATGCAGCGCTTCTGTGCGAGACTCTGCGCTGCTTTTAATTAAAATACTCCTCTTTCAACATTAATGTAAACACAGCTGTTAAGGAATTACGAGAGTGTAAACAGACAGGATTAAATCTCCGCCATTTTGATGAGATACTAAAACAAACACAGACACAGCCGTTAATGTATTAGCAGACGGTAAGAATTCTTCAAAATGTTAGATCTGTGCGTTGTCTAAAAGCTGCATGCTGTCTGCGATAGTCATTCAGGCATTCTTACTGCACCAAATTAATGTACAGTACTGTGCAAAGGTTTTAAGCACTTGTGAAAAATGTGGCATAGTGAGGATGTCTTCAAAAATAATGACATAAATAGTTTTCATTTATCACTTAATGTCATGCAAAGTCCAGTAAACATAAAAAAGCTAAATCATTATTTGGTGTGATCACCTTTGCTTTTAAAACAGCACCAATTCTCCTTGGTACACCTGGACACAGTTTTTATTGGTTGTTGGCAGAAAGGATGTTCCAAACTTCTTGGAGAATTCACCACAGTTCTTCTATCTATTTATGTTGTCTCAATTGCTTCTGTCTCTTTATATAATCTCAGACTGATATGATGTTCAGTGGGGAGTTTTGTGGGGGCCATGACATCTATTGCAGGGCTCCCTGTTCTTCTATTCTAATCTTTTTTATTTGCAAAAGTAATGATTGTGAGTCTAACATTTATATTTTCTATTAACACACTACAGTTGAAGATATAAATAACCATATAATAATCACACAGTAAAGAGTGTCAAATATTTAAGTAGTTTCATTTTGCATTAAATTACTTTTTAATGTTTCTATATTTTTTTTAAAAGTTGAATTGCTACTGTTGCTGAAAAACGTCTCGGTTACGTATGTAACCTCCGTTCCCTGATGGAGGGAACGAGACGTCGTGTCAAAGAAGCGACACTAGGGGTCTCTCTTGAGCGCCGAAAGATGCCTCTGATCTATGAAAAAAGGCCAATGAGAGTTGGCGAACAGTATTTGCATACCCCGCCCCCGGACATACGGGTATAAAGGCGAGGGAAATATGCTCGTTCATTCAGGATTTTTCTGAGGAGCTGGGAGTGTTCCGGGCACCTCAGCGGCTCAGCTCAGCGACGTGGCCGGGAAGACACGACGTCTCGTTCCCTCCATCAGGGAACGGCGGTTACATACGTAACCAAGACGTTCCCCGTCTGTCGCTCACTTCAACGTCGTGTCGAAGAAGCGACACTAGGGGTCCACTTCAAAACTCGCCATGCGCTGAGCCGTGTACGTGTACTGCTGACACAGAAGCGGGCAGGTATCCTACGTGCACAAGTGACCAACTGTGTTCAGGCTGCACGTACTCTTCCCCAATGCCCCCAAAAAGTCATCAGAATCCTTTTGGTTACCCTAGGTGGGGAACAAGGTGATGCTCCCAACTAGGGAACAGGCCAAGCTTGGCTGGGCCTCTTTTCTCTCTATGTTTTCTTGGCATAGAGCAAGAGCAGCCGGGGCCCTTACCGCATCGAGGGAAGGAGGTCTTACCCGAGTTCTTTCAGGGGGAAAAGACCCTGCGGAGGCCACACCCACCCGAAAGGGGAGGTAGAGGTGGCATAATACATCACATGGGCTCTTGCACATGTGGGAAGAATGGCGCGGTGGTAGATCCAACATCAAGGAGGGGGGAGTTGCTACAACACGGCGACCGGAGGGCAGCGAAGGACTGCCTAAGGGAGACGCGGGTCAGCTCGTAAGGTGACCGTACCGCGGAAGTACACACAGGAGGAGTCCGCATAGGAGGCCTAACATGTGGAGCACCTATTCCAGTAGGGGTAGCCGGAGGTACCCGTAGTGGACTGGGTCGGCAAGTTCCTCCGCTGAACTGTTGCGGACCCAAAAGGGCTAGGGAGGAATCGACCAGGAGCCTAAAAGGGGTCTCCTGGGAAGAAGGCGCACTGTTCTACCTCGACAGAGGGAAAGGGCGCTGGATGCAAGCGATTCACCCGGTCAGACCGTGGATGTGTACCGAGTTCTACGGGCTCGTACCTGAGAAAACACGGAACGAGACTGACTCAACCCTGAGATTGTAAGATCTCGCAAAGGTGTTGCCCAGCCCGCAGCTCTGCAAATGTCTGCTAGGGAGGTGCCCCTAGCCAGTGCCCAGAGGATGCCGCACTCCTGGTGGAGTGGGCTCGGACCCGCTTTTAGGGGGGGCACGGCCTGGGTGTGTTAGGCCAACTGAATGGCGTCCACTACCCAGTGGGACAGCCTCTGTTTGGAGACAGCATTCCCTTTCTGCTGTCGCCCAAAGCAGACAAAGAGCTGCTCAGAGCGTCTGAAGTTCTGGGTGCGTTCCAGGTAGGCACACAAAGGACGTACCGGACACAGCAGTGAGGGGGCTGGGTCTGCCTCCTCCCGCGGCAGCGCTTGCAGGTTCACTACCTGATCTTCTGTAGGGCATGGTAGGAACCTTGGGCACATAGCCCGGTCAAGGTCTTAGGATCACCTATGTGTCTGCCGGACCGAACTCCAGGCAAGTGTTGTTAGTAGAGAACGCTTGCAGGTCCCCGACCCTCTTGATGGAAGCGAGCGTGATCAGCAGGGCCGTCTTTTGAAGAGAGGGCCCTGAGCCAACTGATTCTAGCGGCTCGGAGGGGGATCTCTGAAGACCGGTGAGGACCACCGAGAGATCCCAGGAGGGGAACAGGTTTGGCCGGGAGGGATTTAGCCTCCGGGCACCTCTTAGGAACCTGACGATTAAGTTGTGCTTACCCAGGGACTTCCCATCTACTGGGTCGTGGTGAGCCGCACTAGCGGCGACATACACCTTCAAGGTGGATGGGGACAGCCTCCCCTCCAACCCCTCCTGTAGGAACAGGAGCACTGACCTAACTGCGCACCTCTGTGGGTCTTCTGCCCAGGAAGAACACCAATTCACGAACAGACGGAATTTCAGGGCATAGAGTTGCCTGGTAGAAGGGGCTCTGGCTTGCTTGATCGTGGCTACGACCGTGGTGGTAGACCAGCTAGATCTTCCGCATCCCATCCAGGGACTAGACATGGAGGTTCCAGAGGTCTGGATGCCAGAGCGTGCCCCGTCCCCGAGAAAGAAGGTCTTTCCTCAGGGGAATTCGCCAGGGAGGGGCTGTAGCGAGGAGTAGGAGGTCGATTTATGGCGATTTATGTACGCCACCGCAGTGGTGCTGTCCTTTTACCTGACCAGGATATGTTCGTCTCGAACTAACAGGAGAAACTTCCGCAGGGCCAGAAGGACGGTCAGCAACTCGAGGCAGTTGATGTACCAACGCAGCTGGGCCCTCCAACGGCCTGCGGCTTCGTGCCCATTGCATACGGTGCCCCAACCCGATCTGGAGGCGTCGGTTGTGACCAGGATGTGTGGGGACACCTGCTGTAAGGGCACTCCAGCCCGTAAGAAACAGAGGTCTGTCCAGGGTTTGGATGTTTGGCGGCAGGTGGGGGTGATTGTCACACGGTGCGTGCCGTGGCGCCTCGAGTCTGAAGCCAGTGCTGAAGCGGTCTCATTTGCATCAACCCCAGCGGCGCGTCTGCCGTGGAGGATGCCATATGCCCCAGGAGCCTCTGGGAAAGTTTTATGGGGACCGTTGTGCCCGGCCTGAAAGCGGCGAGGCACCTCAACACTGACTGCGTACGCTCGTTGAGGAGACGTGCAAACATTGAGACTGAGTCAAACTCCATGCTGAGAAAAGAGATGCTCTGAACTGGAGTAAGCTTACTCTTTTCCCAGTTGACCTGAAGCCCCAAACAGCTGAGTTGCTTGAGCACCAGGTCTCTGTGAGTGCATAGGTACTTGAGTATGCGGATGCCCGCTTCTCGGAGTGGGGCAAGAGCTGCCTCTGCGACTTCCGTGAAGACACGAGGGGACAGAGACACGCCGAAGAGGAGGACTTGTACTGACACGCCTGGCCATCGAACACAAGCCACAGAAAGGGGCGGTGTCAAGGCAAAATTGAGACGTTGGAGTACGCGTCCTCCAGGTCTACCGCTGCGGACCAATCTAGATGCCGGACGCAGTTTAAGCATGAGCATTTTGAACGGGAGTTTGTGCAACGCTTGGTTGAGAACTCGCAAGTCCAAGATCGGTCGTAAGCCGCCGCCTTTCTTGGGTATGATGAAGTGAGAGCTGTAGAGATCCTTCTTCATCTCGGTTCGAGGGACAGGCTCTATCGCATCTTTAAATAAGAGTGTAGCGATTTCTGCATGCAGGGACCTGGCATGTATGCTGTGTACTGCGGGGTGGGCAGAAGCCTGGCAAACTGAATTGCGTAACCGAGTCGGATGGTCCGGGCCAGCTAGCGAGACGGGAAGTGAGAGCCACGCGTCCAACTCCACGCTAGGGGCACCAAGGGGACGACTATTTTGACATACCCGGCGGGGCGGAGCAGCGGGGCGGAGCAGGTAGGGCAGCGTTGGGTGGCGACAGGGTGACCCGCGGCTGGGGTGCTGAGAAAAGACTCAAAGCACTTACCTTGCTCCGCACACCCGGCAGGGGGTGGGTTAGCGACTGAGCAGGAGGAGGTCCAGTTCTTGGTAGGCGTCCTCTAGACTCGTCGGAACCGGCCGGCCGGGGAACAGTCGTGGGGGCTGGAGGCAGGTGGTCCGCGTCCAGGATGCCGGGACTATTGAAATCTGGCGGCAGAGTGCCGTGAGAATGGCATTTGTGGGCCAGGTGACCCAGAGACAAAAGGAAATAGCTTGTTACAGAGAATATGAGAATGTGAAAACTAATTCAACAAGAAAATTCTCCTCCCAGCCCTCCACCGGGGACGGAGCGGTCTTACCACCTCCGGAGCTAACATCTTGGTCCCTGGGTCGAGCGTCTACGGACCACCTGGGAGCCTTCCGGGTGCTCGAGGTGGTCCGTGAGATGGGGGCGTCTGCTTCATGCGTAGTGCTTGACGCTGTGGCTGAGAGCTGGGCCCGGGTTAAGGTGGAGCAGGGTGTTTCGTAGCCGCAGGAGGACACCCTCGGCGAGCAGACGGGGCATGGCCCATGGCGGCAAGCTTGCGGTGGGGCAGGATGTGAGATGGCCTCCGTCTGCTTCACCGCAGAGGACTGCTGGGCAGAGTTGTCAACGGTGGCACCGAATGGACGGAGCTGGGAGGCGGGGGTGTGGGAGAAGGTGTGCCTTGTCTACCTCCCGCTTTTCGACCACGTCCAGTCCACAGATGCGTTTCTGGACCACAAAGGGTGGCCATCGCCTGTTCGAGTGCCGGCGCTTCTGACCTCCGTGGCCCGGGGGCGCGGTTGGTCATCCAGCGCAGTTCCTGCAGCACATCAAGAACAGGACTACCCAAGGTGCAAGTTTGAAGTGCCTTGGCCTGGCGTTGGTTGCAGGAAGGGCCGTGGCATGCAGGGTGGAAGCGGTCTGGGACCGTTCCACCGCGAGGGTAGTGAGAGTGGAGGAGCGAAGAAGCCTTGGCTTTGCTCAACTCATCATGCACATCCCAGAAGCGTGGCTGTGAGCGACGCACCTGCCCGCGGGACCGATCAAGTAGCCCGGGAAAGCATAGCGGGTCTCCGAGCGTCAGGCTCAGGCTGGGAAACAGACCCAAAGGTGGCGGCCCAGGGGAGTGATCAGCATCCGACGCTGCTGTAACGCTCTCCGATGCAGCGGTGATGTCATCCAATTCTGAAGCAAGCAAGTGTGCCGGGGAGGCGGGCTGTTCGAGGGGATTTACCCGGCGAACAGAGCCCGTCATATTCCCCAAATCGCCTTCATCGCCCGCGGCGCCTGTGTCAATCCTGTAGGAAGGAGGCGAAACGCGGGGGGCGGCTGAAGTGGCTTTCTCTCATTACAAAAGAAAGCCGCGCGACCGTATTGTCGCCATGGCTATGTTCTCGCACTGAGAACATGAACCATTCATAAAACGCTGCCTGCTTGTGATCGCAGCCCAGGCATGCAAGACAGCTTTTATGACCGTGAGAGGTGGGGAGAAATCACTGCATCCAGAAACTACACAGGAGCGGAAATGACATCTTTATGAAGACGCGTCCTGAAAAGGACGTTCAACGCCGCTGTGTAATGCTCTTTCAGAGAAATAAACTCTTTTACAGAGAAAATCACTCTTTCAACTCTTTCCAACTTTGCGCTGTCGAAGCGCCCAGGGGCAAAGTTGCACGCTGTGCAGTGAAGAGAAAAGCCGCTGGAGTGCGCCGTAGATCCAACAGGAAAGCAGAGCGTCAGAAGATAGAAGCAGGATCAGTTGTGTCATTCGCAGCTAGCTGCGCATACACACGACCATCGGCTCCTCAGAAAAATCCTGAATGAACGAGCGTATTTCCCTCGCCTTTATACCTGTATGTCCGGGAGCGGGGTATGCAAATACAGTTCGCCAACTCTCATTGGCCTTTTTTCATAGATCAGAGGCATCTTTCGGCGCTCAAGAGAGATCCCTAGTGTCGCTTCTTCGACACGATGTCGAAGTGAGTGGCAGACGGGGAACTTAAAGCACTGTTTACTCTGTTCTCTATTTAATTACTGGCTCTTGAATAATTCCTTTACAAGTTTGGAGCAATTTTTACAAGAGAAAAACTGAAGGCCTCATTGTTTTAATTTAAATTGTTAATATTTATTTAAAGAAAAAAACTTGCTCTGCAGATGTCTGCTAGAGAGGTGCCATTGTCCAGTGCCCACGAGGATGCCACACTCCTTTTAGAGTGTGCTCGAACCCACAAGGGGGTGGGCACGGCCTGGGTTTGGTAGCCCAATGGCATCCACGATCCAGTGGGAAAGCCTCTGTTTAGAGTCTGTTTAGATCACTTTCTGCTGTTCACCAAAGCAGACAAAGAGCTGCTCAGACCGTCTAAAGCTCTGCATGTGATCCAAGTAGGTGAGCAAAGCACGCACCGGACCCAGCCTCTCCTGCAGGAAGGAAAGCACTGACCCAACTGTGCATCTCTGGGGGTCTTTGGCTCGGGAAGAACACCAATTCACAAACAAACGCCACTTCAGGGCATAATGCTGCATGGTAAAGGGAGCTCTGGCATGAGTGATCTTGTCTACAACTGCTGGTTGTAGACACGCATCCAAGGGCCAGACATCGAGGTTCCAGAGGTCTGGGCGCTGGTTCCAGAAGAAAGAAGTGTGCCCATCCCTAAGAAAGAAGGTCTTTCTTCAGAGGAATCTCCAAGGGAGGTGCTGTTGCGAGGAGTGTAAGGTCCGAGAACCAAGACTTATTCCTCGTCCTCCCTGACTTTGCACAGGGTCTGTGCAAGAAGTCTCACTGGGGGGGAATGCGTATTTGTGGCAGCCCCCGGGGCCAGCTGTGTCCCGAGGGGGGCTTCCGTCAGGGAATACCAGAACGGGTAGTGGGAGGATTCCCGGGAAGTGAACAGGTGCTTTACCTAATCGACTCCAAATCTGCTGGACCACCTGGCTGGCGATTTATATATTCTACTGTCGCTATGTTGTCGGACCGGAACAACGCACGCTTGCCCTGGATCAATGGCCATAGCCTCCACAGGGTGAGTAGTACAGCACAGGCAACTTTTTGTTCAGTTTCATGCACAGTAATGGTGAAAAAGTAAAATAACAAATAGCAGTATGTGCACATCCAACCATTAAGGCAGGTGCATGATCAAAAAAGGGACAAAAATCATAAAACAAGGAGAGAATGGCACACTGCTATAGTTGCCTCCATGTAATTAAAATAAAATAACTTTTTGACCCCTTGGATCTTCGTCAGGCAGTAAAAAGCATCAATAATTGAAGGCCAATATAAAAACTCACCTGGCAATGGGTGTGTTCAGCAAACAATTGCCAATAAGGACATACAATTCAATTATCCTATCTAAAAAAATAAAATCACCAGTGATCTACAATAAAGATCATGCAATACCACCAATTCTAGTCCTGGAAAAAGGTTTATCTTTTGTCCCTATAAAATGCATTTAATACTTATGTGGACTTTCAAATTTTTTTCAGAACATTTCGCCTAATGGAACTTTTCTCTAGTAATTTTGAGCCTGCACTTGGTGATGAACATCTCCATATCTTCTCCTCATCACCAAGCATTGTGAGCCCTTTTATTGTCAGCTCTTCTACATCTTAGACACTCCCTAATTGTTTTAGAGGTAAATCCACATTTATCCCACCTAAAAACCGAAACTCATCTTTGGTGACATATTGCCGCCTTGTTGAAAGAGATGCAAGTCAATATTTTAACAAGAAGCATGAATATAGTGTTTAATAATCTGTCAAAAGTTCAAAGAAATGCACTACTTGATGTAAGAAATGACAGATCATTGGTAATGACAAACCAGCTGATAAAGGTGGATCAATAGTTGTGATGGATTCTAATTACTATGACCAAGAAATTTACAGACAATTGAAGAATTCCTCTTTTAATACCAAATTAACTTTTGACTCAATAATATCATTCAAAAGAGTGATCAAATTGAATGCCTCAACAAAAAACGTCCTGAGTGTAAAAGCAATAGCTTGTTCTGTTAGGGCTGATCAATCACGTGAAAGCTTGATACATTCATTTCCATCTGTCCCCAATGGCAACTATAGATGTGGACATTTTATATATATATATATATATATATATATATATATATATATATATATATATATATACACACACGTACACAATACCCTCTGTCCAAAAGGGCTTAATTTAGATTTTGATTGAAAACCTCTTTTCTGTATTTTTTCCCCCTTTGATGTTTTGCTTGTTTGAATATTATGAATTATGAAATTATGAATATTGCTAAATAATTAGCTCAAGTGTCATGTAACGCTTGTTTTTTGTTACTGGTTTATACTTAATTTGATTGAATATTATTAATCTATTTATAATGTTCATTTTACATTTTAATTTGCCTTTGTAACACATTGCTGATGCTGTGATACTAGTTTTATAGGATTGGTATAATTGGTGGTATTGTATGATCTTTATTGTAAGTCAATGGTGATTGTTTTTATTTATTTATTTATTATAGAATAATTGACATGTTGTATGTCCTCATTGGATAATTGTTTGCTTATTTGCTGCCCACACCCATTCCCAGGTGTGAGTATTTATATTGGCCTTCTCTACCTGATGCTTTTTATTGCCTGATGAAGACCCAAAGGGTCCAAATGTTGTTTTTTTTCCTATTAAATTCCATGGGAGCAACTATAGCTGTGTGCCGTTCTCTACTTGTTTTATGAAAAAGTAAACTTCCACACAACATTTTTTTGCAAATTCTTAATTTTCTAAACAGTGCCACTGTTTGATAAATGTTTTCTCTGCTGATATGATTATTTCAATTTATACAGTACATCTTCTGTATATGTTTTTTAAACTTATAATTAGCTCTTTTGCATTTTAATTGTGTTGTGTGTCTAAGATAACCAGAATCACTGTAACATATCTGTACATTTTCACAAATAGACCTCTAAATGTTCTTTGAACACCCAAGAAGTGATAATTTAACAAATTGAAAGATTGATATTAAACCCAGGAGGCATAAGACTGTGAGGATCTGTAGAGGAAATGGCCGTAGAGTGTTTTGGAATGAAACACTTCAACTAATAACAGTCCACAGCAGATTGAAATTGACATATTCTGCTTCTTTTCATCTCAAAGTATATTCACAGGATGAATGTGGTTACATATTGAGAAACCCCTTTGCGAGAAAACTACTATTATTATTTTCTTTAATGAAAGTATAAAGATTATTCTATTTTGCAAGCAAGTTTTTCCAGAGATCTGACCCATCTCATTCAAAATGTCAAGTTCCAGCTGATTGTATTCCAGTTTCAACAGGAAAAAAAAAATCATTCTGGTCTCTGGATGATAAGAGCTGCCATTTATACTGACTTCTGCTGATCTAAAGGTGAAGCGGGTCATTTAGCTGAAACTAGCGCCACCAAACAGAATTGCAAATTATTGCTTTACCGGAGTGGCCAGGATACTCGAACAAACAATGTTCTGGTTGTGCCACATAGCCACAGTATTTATAGTTTCTGCATACTGAATTGGGATTGGAGATCTAATATGTATTTCAACATAAAATCTTAGACATCACCTTTAGGCTTTCACACATTACAAATCGACACATAACAGTCAACATTTGTATTAGTCTAGTGGACATTTTTGGGTAAAGTCCTGTAGGAAAAAATACATACATCCTATTGTATGTGCAGTATCAGTTTCACATTGTATTATATATATTTAACAAATACTAATCAGTCCTAAATAGACAATACTCAATTTTATACACATTAGACCTCTCATACAGATGAATGACTAATGCATTTGTTATAGTAATTTAAAGAATCCTGGATATACCTAAAGAAGAACGTGTAGAATACATAAGACCACTTACAAATGGCATCTCCTAGTGACAGTAAAATACATCAGCTGCATTACAAGCACTCATTTTAACACCCAAACATCTTGAAGGGATATCGAATACACCGATCTCATGTAATCTTGATGACAGTTCTCTAACAGTGATGCCTGCAGTGAGCTTATTTTGAGGGAACGATAGACTATCTTTAACATACTCTTGAGTCTGCAGAAAACCACGAGTACTCTCACTTTGATTAGATTGTGTGAGGCAAAATGGGTATCAGATGACTTTCATTACAGTCATTAATCCAGCAATTGAGCTTCAGAGAGGTGCTGATCTGTCTTAAATAAGGATGGAGGAGTGTACAATGCATGTTTGATGTTTGAGTTCTTCATATTTTGCAAGTGCTCTGACCAATTTGAGAACATGTGTGTGCATGTGTTTTATGAGCTGTGTCCTGTAAACGAGATCGGCAAGTGACGAGACACTCTGTATTTTATGGGAGTTTTATGGAGCCTCTCCCAGATGGTGGATAGATAGGTGTTAGATTGTGACTGCTATAATATGCCACAAGACAAAATGGTCCATATCTGGCCTTGACACGCTCTGGGGATTGAAACTCAAGAATGTATATATATATAAAGCCATATAAATGTCAGCAGGAAAACTTTTGTTCTTAAGTCTGAAGTGCCCATCTATGAAACCCTAAGGCTGTCTATGAAGCATGAGAACTGATTGTTTCTTTAAATTCTATCATCTTAAATCATCAATTTACAGTGCTTACAGTAGATTGTATACTCTTTCCTAAAACGAACTGAACTGAGCTCTAAACAAACTAGCAATCATTTACCATAGACGTCCTTAAAAATGTAATTCTAATACAATTTCCCATTTCAAAATCTATAAAAATTATATTGTAGATTATATTTCTATTTCCAATACCTGTCTTATTATCATTATGTTATAGAGTTTGCAGATTTCTGGGTGAAATATCTTTCGAGCAAACAAATAAAGATATGAATATTAATACATGTGATTAAAAAATAAGTAAATATGCACAACAATCATATTCCTAAATTTTAAAAGACACCACAAGACTGCTGCTATTGTGCATCTAATACTTTATTTATTAATTAATATAATTTATATGTATATATATATATATTATGCATTTTTAGTATAACAGCAATGGGTAGCTTCACTATTTATAGTGAATATTTATATTTTTACTCTACTTGTCTGTATTCGCAGCTGTCCAAATAGTATTGGGGATTTGTTCAGATTAATTCTCTGATTTGTTCAGAGATCATTTATGCAGATTATCTTTATGCCAGCAGGTGGTGACAAATAAGCATCTTTTATGTTTTGAGCGAGTTATTGAATCAATGAATTGACCAAACCTTCGAGATGAAAGAGAATGATACATTGACCTTAAAAGATTTATTAAAAAACATATATTTATTTATGAAACACTACTAGTTTGACTCAGCAGTGCAGAGTTGTTTGATGCTTATGCTTGTTTTGGAAATATTTTTGCATGTCGAGAGGAAATGTGTGAAATATCTGGCCAGTTTTTGTCTAAAAAGAAGTGATTCAATATTATTTACTTGTTTGTAAAACTTTTGTATACAAACAATGTCAGAGTCAATATTGTGCTCTGACCTTGTGCCTATTTATTGCTCCTACACACTACATGACTTTCAAAGACATCGGATTGTGGTACCGGTCATATTACACAACTGTCTTTATTGTCAATGAAGTCATGTCGTTTTCAAATCACACAATGAATCCACGACAGGGGTGAACACATTACAAGACATGTTACTATTGACGAATCCCCTACGACTCTGCCTGGACTCCAAATTATGATTCACAACAAAATACATGCGAGAAGTGATAAGAGATACGAAAACAAATGCATGATCGTCTAGGTTACGTATGTAACCTCCGTTCCCTGATGGAGGGAACGAGACGTTGTGTCGAAGAAGCGACACTAGGGGTCTGGCCTGTGGAGCACCTATTCCAGTACAGGGTAGATTAAGTACCCACAGTGGATTGGGTCGGCGAGTTCCTCTGCTGCGGACCCACAGGGCTAGGGAGGAATCATCCAGGGATCTGAATGAGTGGGATCTCCTGGGAGAGAAAGGGCACTAGGCACAAGTGGTCCACCCGGTCAATCCGCCAGCGTGTTACCGAGTTCTACCGGCTCAGACCTGACGACACGGGACGAAACTGACTCTACCCTGAGATTGTAAGATCTCGCAAGGGTGTTAGGTGTTGCCCAACCCGCTGCTCTGCATATGTCTGCCAAGGCCACTTCAGGGCGTAAATGTCTGCATATGTCTGCCAGCGCCACTTCAGGGCATAAAGTTGCCTAGTAGAAGGGGCTCTGGCTTGGTTGATTGTGCCTATGATGGTAGACCAGCTAGATCGTCTGCGTCCTGTCCAGAGGCCAGACGTTGAGGTTCCAAAGGTCTGGGTGCGGATGCCCACCCAGTCCCTTAGAAAGAAGGTCTTTCATCAGGGGAATTCACCAGGGAGGGGCTGTAGTCAGGGGTACGATGTCCGAGAACCAGGCCCAGGTGGGCCAATAGGGAGCCACTAGCATGACTTGTTCCTTGTCCTCCCTGACCTTGCACAGCACCTGTGGAAGAATGCTCACTGGGGGGAATGTGTACTTGCGCAGCCCCGCAGGCCAGCTGTGTGCTAGTGTTTATTATTAAAGGCTTGGAACATGCTTATTAATAAAACTAAATTTAGAAAGAAAAAACGTTATGGTCTAAAGGCGCTCTGGAAACACGCACCTCATGTTTACTCACATGTGGGGAAAAGAGGAAGCGGGTGTGGACCGGGACAGGGCATCAGTGAAGCGTATTTCAGTGCTAGATAAAAAATATTCAAGAATACAGCACAGAAAGATCAGATATGATGTAACCGGCACTGTTGTTTTGTCGTGCTGCTCACAAGAGACGATGAGAGGGCGTAACCGTCGTTATGATGTCTTGCAGTCAAGACGTTATCAATAAGGGGTCCAGAACGCGGTGACCTGCGTAGCAGGGTCAGTAGCAACTTCATACAGTCTGAGGCTGCTTTTCACTGATGCGGAAGAAATCCACACAAAGCCACTCCCAATGCTAGTGAACCGCTTGCCCCGCGCTGCTGTCAATTTTACAATCTAATCATGCAAATATTTCATATTGCGTGATTTGGAATCACAGACGGTCCAGATATTTAACATTCTAGATATCTCACTGACATTGGCAATGCGTCAGCGCTTCTCTCAAATCACATTTTTATAGTTCATACTGTCACGAACGCCGGTGAGGACGCTCCCTCGACCGATCACCAGAGATCCGCTTTACCTGAGTTCTAACACTCACAGATCGCCAACAGCTGTTGCCCATCATCTTCCCTCTATTTAAGCCTCGCTTCCCCGTCCCCTCACTGCGAAGTCTTGTTTGCCCCGGCTGCATCAACGAGCGATTACTTACCTGAATCTAGTCTTTACCGAAGCCAACCTTAGTCCGAACCCGATCATCCTTTTGTCCGCTGCCTGCCTCGACCTCTCGCCCGTCTGACCACGAACCAATCTGCCAGTCCCGACCAAACGCCTGCCCGACCACGAACTCTTTGCCAAGCTAAGTCCCCTGCCTTTCTTCTTTAATAAAAAGCCGCAGATGGATCCTGATTTGTCCGCGTCTTCATTACAGAAGACTTCGCCACTAACTGATCCAGCGGTAACTTCACGTATGTCCGAGGAACTCACTGCCCAGGCAAACCTTCTGGCTACACACCAACATCAGCTCAGCCGCCTCACCGCGCTGATGGAGGAACTCATGAGAACCGTCCAGGAGCTGCGTCAGCCCGCATCACAGCCTGCGCCCTCCGCGCCCACAGCCAGCTTGGCGATCGCCGCCCCGCCCATTCTCGGCGCCGCCGCCGCCCCTCGATTGGCGCTACCAGAAAAGTTTGACGGCGATCCTACCCAGTGCCGGGGGTTCGTCATGCAGTGCTCCATCTTCTTGTCTCAGCCAGCCCTCTACCCCACTGATGACAGCAAAACCCACTTTGTTTGCTCCTTGCTCACCGGGAGGGCGCGCGAGTGGGCAACTGCCGTCTGGACCAATCAGGGCCTAAGCCAAACCCCCTTCGACACCTTCCTGCAGTGCTTCAAGGAGGTTTTCGACCACCCCGAGGGCGGCAGAAGCGCCGGCGAACAACTACTGGCACTCCGCCAAGGAAACCGCACAGCAGCAGATTACGCACTAACCTTCCGAACCCTAGCTACACAGACCGACTGGGTGGAGAGTACGCTCAAGCTGCTCTTCCGCCAGGGGCTGAGGGAGGAGCTACAGTCAGAGCTAGCCTGCCGTGATGAGGGCGCGTCTCTCAACCAGTTCATTACCCTGGCCATTCGTGTTGATAACCTCCTCCGTTCCAGGCGACTAGCCCGTTGGTCCGACCCCTCCCTTCCAGCACAGCCACCCCACGAAACCAGCGAACCCATGCAGGGCCGGGCGCACCTGACCCAATAGGAGCGCCAGCGCCGCCTCGCCAACCACCTCTGCCTCTACTGCGGTCAGGTGGGCCACCTGAGAGCCAACTGCCCCACGCGTCCAGCCCAGTCGCGACAGCAAGGGGTGAGTTTGTTTATCTCCTCCACTCCATCAACCAAGCTTCTAGAGGTACCTGCTAGGCTCTCATACCTGACCCTCAGCGTCGACACCAGGGCGCTGTTGGACTCGGGAGCGGCAGGGAATTTCATCAATGAAGTTTTTGCTCATCAACATTCAATCCCCTTAACTCTTTGTACTCCTCCTTTAACAGTGGCTGCGCTAGATGGACGGCCGCTGGGCACCGGCCAAGTCCGCCACTCCACCACTGACATCTCCCTGCAGGTGGGGGCTCTGCACACCGAACACACCCGTTTCTATATCATTCACTCCCCTCATAACCCAGTCATCCTCGGTCTACCCTGGTTACGCACCCACAACCCTCAGATCTCCTGGCGGGACAACCAGATCACACAGTGGGGCTCGGACTGCTCCTCCAGATGCCTTAAGCCCGTTAACCCAACCACTCTGGGAGCCACTAGCGTCCTAGAAGGGCCAGTCGATTCCCTAGGCATTCCACCTGAATTCGCTGACCTCAGGGAAGCTTTCAGCAAATCTAAGGCTCAGCAGTTGCCGCCCCATCGCCCTACCGACTGTGCCATCGAGCTCCTTCCCGGCGCCTCTCCACCTAAGGGTAGGATTTTCCCCCTGTCTCAGCCCGAATCAGACGCTATGGAGCGCTACATCAAGGAAGAACTCGCCAAAGGTTTCATCCGTCCTTCCACCTCACCAGCCGCCGCCGGGTTCTTCTTCGTGGGCAAGAAGGACGGCTCCCTACGCCCGTGTATTGATTACCGTGGTTTAAACGATGTTACGGTCAAGTACCGTTACCCACTACCCCTGGTCCCTGCTTCACTAGAACAACTCCGAACTGCCAAGATTTACACCAAGCTCGACCTGCGCAACGCTTATAACCTCATTCACATCCGGGAGGGGGACGAGTGGAAGACAGCCTTCTCGACCACCAGCGGCCACTATGAATACTGAGTCATGCCCTTCGGCCTGTCCAACAGCCCCTCTGTCTTTCAATCTTTCGTGAACGACCTCTTCAGGGACATGCTCAACCGGTGCCTCATTGTCTACATAGACGACATACTCATCTACTCCAACACTCGGGAGGAGCACGTCGCCCATGTCTGTGAGGTCCTTAAACGGCTAATCAGTCACCAGTTATACGCCAAAGCAGAGAAGTGTGAGTTCCACCTAACCTCCGTCTCTTTCCTAGGGTATGTCATCAGCCCTGAAGGGGTTGCGATGGACGAGGGTAAGGTACGCGCCGTCCTGAACTGGCCACAACCCAACACAGTCAAAGAACTCCAACGCTTCCTGGGTTTTGCCAACTTCTACCGAAGGTTCATCCGGAACTACAGCTCGGTCGCCGCGCCCCTCACCACCATGGTAAAAACAACCCAGTCCAAACTCCACTGGTCCACTGATGCCCTCCAGGCCTTCGGCCACCTGAAAGAGCGCTTTACCTCAGCCCCGATTCTTCATCACCCCGACCCGAACATCCCTTTTGTGGTAGAGGTTGACGCTTCAAACACAGGCATCGGCGCCATCCTCTCCCAGCGCCAGGGAAGCCCTCCTAAGTTGTTCCCGTGTGCCTTCTATTCCCGAAGACTCACTCCGGCTGAGAGCAACTACGATGTGGGTAACCGCGAACTATTGGCGATGAAGGTGGCCTTTGAAGAGTGGAGACACTGGCTGGAGGGAGCGAAACACCCCTTCCTAGTCCTCACTGACCACAGAAACCTGGAATACCTACGTTCAGCTAAACGACTCAACCCCAGACAAGCCAGATGGGGACTATTTTTCACCCGCTTTAATTTCACCATCTCATACCGACCCGGATCTAAGAACACCAAGGCTGACTCCCTCTCCCGACAGTACGACCCTACACCCCAGAACTCGGCTCCCGAACCCATCATTCCGTCCAAGCTTCTCCTCGCTCCAGTCCAGTGGGGCATCATGTCTGAGATCGCTCAAGCCCACGCGGCGAATCCGCCTCCAACCAACTGTCCACCCAACCGTACATTCGTGCCACCGGCCCTGCGGGAGAAAGTGCTGCACTGGGTCCACTCCTCCTTTAGCTCTGGCCATCCGGGCGTCGCCTCCACGGTCCAACTGCTGTGGAACCAGTTCTGGTGGGAGACATTACGGGCCGACGCAATCTCCTACATACGCGACTGCCCCACCTGCAACACAGCTAAATCTCCCAGACAAGCCCCAGCAGGCCTCCTTCAGCCCCTGCCCATACCTCGTCGGCCATGGTCTCACATTGCCATCGACTTCATAACCGATCTACCAGTCTCCCAGGGGAACACTACCATCCTCACGGTCGTAGACAGGTTCTCAAAGGGATGCCGCCTGATTCCGCTTCCCAAGCTCCCTACCGCCCTCGAAACCGCGGAGCTCCTGCTTCAGAATGTCTTCCGCTTTTACGGCCTCCCCGAGGACATCGTCTCTGACCGAGGACCCCAGTTCACCTCCAGGATCTGGGCAGCCTTCTTCCGTCTCCTAAACATCAACGTCAGCCTCACCTCCGGTTACCATCCCCAGTCTAACGGCCAATCGGAACAACTCAACCAGGAAATCATCAAGTTTCTGCACGTATACTGTCAAGGGAACCAACCAGACTGGAGTCGCTACCTCCCCTGGGCCGAATACGCGCAGAACTCCATCCTCAAACCCTCCACGAACCTCACTCCGTTCCAATGCGTGCTTGGTACCAGCCTCCTCTATTCCCCTGGTCAGGAGAACCCTCCGAAGTTCCCGCGGTCGACACCTGGTTATGTCGCAGCGAGGCCGTATGGAACCAGGCCCACGTCCACCTTCAGCGAGCCATGAGAAGAATGACGGAACAAGCGAACTGTCACCGTCGCCCCTGCCCCAACTACGCTCCAGGACAGTGGGTATGGCTCTCTACACAGGACCTCCGCCTCCGCCTGCCCTGCAAGAAACTCAGCCCCAGGTACGTGGGTCCCTTCAAAATCATTAAACAGATCAACCCGGTTACTTTTCGTCTCCATCTACCCACTAACTATCGTATTTCTCCTACCTTTCATGCATCTCTCCTGAAACCGGCCGGTGCCCCACGGTCCGAGGAGGAGCAAACGAACTCCGCCCCCCCCCCATGCTCATAGACGGCGAAGAGGCATTCTCAGTACGCTGTCTACTGGACTCTAGACGCCAACGGTGTTGCATGCAATACCTGGTAGACTGGGAAGGGTAAGGTCCGGAAGAAAGATCCTGGGTCGGAGCCAACGACATCCTCGACCCCAATCTGATCACAGAGTTCCATCGTGCCAACCCGGACAAGCCGGCCCCACGACCCCGGGGTAGACCCCGACGCCGTCTGCATCCTCGCTTCAGGAGCCGTTCCTGAAGACAGAGGGGGGGCTCTGTCACGAACGCCGGTGAGGACGCTCCCTTGACCGATCACCAGAGATCCGCTTCACCTGAGTTCTAACACTCACAGATCGCCAACAGCTGTTGCCCATCATCTTCCCTCTATTTAAGCCTCGCTTCCCCGTCCCCTCACTGCGAAGTCTTGTTTGCCCTGGCTGCATCACCAAGCGATTACTTACCTGAATCTAGTCTTTACCAAAGCCAACCTTAGTCCGAACCCGATCATCCTTTTGTCCGCTGCCTGCCTCGACCTCTCGCCCGTCTGACCACGAACCAAGCTGCCAGTCCTGACCAAACACCTGCCCGACCACGAACTCTTTGCCAAGCTAAGTCCCCTGCCTTTCTTCTTTAATAAAAAGCCGCAGATGGATCCTGATTTGTCCGTGTCTTCATTACACATACATTGCGATTGTTGCTCACGGGAGCGAGCTCCAATTTCCCCACGATTTCAGGCTTTCGTCGGCGATCTCCACAAAACTGTCGGTGAGCGAAAACTGGGATTAAAATCGTGTAGTGTAAACTCGGCATTAGAGTAGGGCTGGGCGATATGGAAAAAAATATTATCGCAATATTCTTTTTCATATCATTCGATATCGATATTTATCACGATATTCAATCACATTTGCACATTGCACATTTTTTTAATTTTCAAAAAAAGAAGAGAAAACAAAATCCTAAACAGCCTAAATAGTCTACAAAACTGCGTTGGGGGCCCAGACACAGCCAATGCAGTGGTGTCTGAGGGATCTTCTATGAAAATATTATAATATTTTATAGAGTTTATCAGTTGAGTGCAGTTGGATATGAATGTTTTAAGATGATCTGTTCATTTTGAATCATAATGACAGTATATATGTATATTTTACATTCAAATTATTTTCATATTTATTTACATACAGATATCCAAGTATGGGGGCATAGAAGCCCTTGTGACTGTATGGGGGTTCATGGGTATCTCCAAAGAGAAACCTTTGAAAATGTAAAAGTCTGAATGGACCATTTTTATATTTTCATTAAAGTGAGAAAGACTAGGCTACAAACTAGTAATTGTTTTGTCTTTCATCCTTGTCAGAGATGATGAAATCTGAATAATTTCACAAAATTAAAACAGAAATCTCTTTGTTTATTATTAAAGGGTTGGAACATGCTTATTAATAAAACTAAATTTAGAAAGAAAAAACGTTATGGTCTAAAGGCGCTCTGGAAACACGCACCTCATGTTTACTCACATGTGGGGAAAAGAGGAAGCGGGTGCGGACCGGGACAGGGCATCATTGAAGCGTATTTCAGTGCTAGATAAAAATATTCAAGAATACAGCACAGAAAGATCAGATATGATGTAACCGGCACTGTTGTTTTGTCGTGCTGCTCACAAGAGACGATGAGAGGGCGTAACTGTCGGTGACCTGCGTAGCAGGGTCAATAGTAACTTCATACAGTCTGAGGCTGCTTTCCACTGATGCGGAAGAAATCCACACAAAGCCACTCCCAATGCTAGTGAACCGCTTGCCCCGCGCTGCTGTCAATTTTACAATCTAACTCGCAAGCTTGACGCTTGACTACCATAGGAAGGAATTGAAAGCGCTCGCTCACTACGCGCCAGCGGAAACATACGACAAGAAAGCCAATCTGCTAGCATTTTTAGCAACACTCATGTCTAGATGTAGAACACAGGCTAAATATCGAAAATTACTCAAAAGCTTATCGTTGATATCATGGAGTTTTTTTATCACGATAAATATTGATATCGTTTTATCGCCCAGCCCTACATTAGAATAATCAGTCTGGTGCAACCTACAAGATAAATCCAGCAACACTTGTTGAAGGGAGAGATTTATTACTGGATTTATCCTCTTCGCTTGTGCCTATTTAGAACAAAAGCAGTCTTGTTTGTGTGATACAGCTTAATTTATTCATTAAATATTTATTGTTACCTGTTTAAATGGATAGATGGATACAGTAGAGGGACTGATGGACAGATGAGTTAGACTTTTCATGTGTTCATGATGAAATAAGTGTTATTTAATGAGAAGTGAAATAGGTGTTATTTATTCCCCAAATCAGGAATTCAGCAGAACCCTAAACCTTCCCCGCTGGTGAGCTGTGTGAACAATGCTGAAAGAAGCAGATTCATGAGCTCACCTGCCCGACTCCCCCTCTGAGACCCGACCAACTGCAGGCATTATCAGTAGTAAATGGGTCTGGAAACGTTTCGGCCAGGACAGGCTGTATTCTGTGTGATTTATTTGCCATGATGCTGCAAACAGTTAGTCGTTACCAGAGGGATATAAGCATTTTCATGGCCACAGTTCAAGTTAATTTCAGAAAAAAGGAAGGAAAAAAGCCACAGTGAATTTATGACAGGAGAGATGTTGTTTGCAAGCAGCCAGCAGGAAGCTTTGTTTTAACACACCAAGGACAAGGATGAACAAGTGTTTTTATTCTTTTATCTTCCATTTTGTTCAAAGCTTTGTTAAATTTGCCTGATGACCTTAAAAATAACATGGAGTAATAACTGGATTTATAATTCTTAGAGTTAAGGAATGGTTAAAAACCTCCCTGCTAAAAAGACCACCTTAACCAGCATGTACTTACCATGATAGTCTAAGCTGGTTTGATCCTGGTCTTGTTGGTTGACTAGCAAGCCATGTTGCCGTACATTGTGCAACAGCTGTGGTTTTGATGGTGATGATTTGAAGAAGAGTTGTTTTGTCAACCACAGAGAACAATTAACATTTAAACTTGACACACTGAAGGGCAGAACAATGGCAGAAGAGCACTGCGCCAATGGAAAAGCACAGATGGCACTGATCAGCATGTTGCAAATGAAAACATCACTCCAGCTCTGGTCTATCTCTTTTTATCTCTCTCACTCTTCTCATTAATACTTAGAAACTGTAATCAATGTATGTGATCGATCTCCTTCTGCACAGGATCACATTTCGTATCCACTTTACAGCATGTCTCAAGGGGCGGAAAATATTTACCTCGCATTAGACATGGACACGATGATCCTGTTTATTGGCTAAATGAGACTCTCTATTAATTATTTACCTCACATTGTGGAACAAATCAGATTGTCTGAGAGAAAATGTTCAGGACATTATACACCTTTCTGGATTTGCATTCTCTTTCATGTTGACCTTGAAATGTACCTCATTTTCTTTTTCAAATGACCAGCTTTTCACATGTCCATCCTTTTGGATGTGAATTCTGATTAAATTAATCTTTAGCATTAGTGGATTTAGTTGCTCTTTCCCATAGTTTTCACTTTGGGCTTTTTATGTCCATAAATGCAGTATTGACTTGTTTCAGTGATGTCACTTTTTCCCCGCGGGTGCCATATTTGAGACTATCAGTGGGAGGAAGCAATGGGGGTGAATGGAAAAACACATGTGTAGGCCTAATTGATATTAAGAAAAACATAAAAAATTGCTTTTGATCCATGCCAAGTCCAAGGAAAAGTAAATAAAGGGCTGAAAAGGCTATTGCCAAATTTGACTGTCGCAGACATTCAAATATATTTGATCTACGATTAATTTCTGCATGCCAGCGAGTCTGATGTGTTACCTGAGAGTGCACATGTCTACTGGTATCTCATCATATATATATCTCTCATTCAGAGGTAGGGCTGGGTATTGAGTTCCATACATTTTAGGCACCGACCAAATTGCCTCTAAACTGTCGAGTACGAAAAAATGTTGTTCGGTACCAAATTTCGATACCTAAGGGGTTAATCCCGTCAACGTCAGCGATAAGCATGTAGCATGCTAGATGTGCCCAAATCTAAAAGTGCCGGTGATTGGCTGTATTTAGGCATCAAGGAAAAACACTAGTTTTACGCCGGTTAGGCCCAGAGACTGTATGCAGAGAAAACACTGTACAACACTTTTCTCATGGGAGAAACACATATGTGGGAACGCTATCTATGTGCGTACATTCGTCCTTATGACTGTGCATATCTAGAAGATACTTTTCAAAAGAGTTAGTGAACCTTCTCTTAAGTACATTTCAAGTTCGTTTTCATTTACATTTTACATTTACATTTATTCATTTGGCAGACGCTTTTATCCAAAGCTACTTACAATGAGGAAAACATATATGTATGCGTCCCAACCCCCATAGATTTAAAAGATTTGGATAAGATCAAAAGTCTGGCTACATTTCACCAGGCTCGATGCTAACAGCGCTCGATGCCAACAGCACGTGATGCATATTTGCAACAAGATAATTGCTGCCAAGACCGGCAACACGACAAATCTGATTAAGCACTTGACAGTGCACGGATTAAACTTAAGAGCAGAAAGTTGCTCCGTCTTCGACTGCAAGAAGACTGAGCCGGTGCAGTCATCCTCTCAGCATCCTGCCACAGAGCTTCCTTGAACCTGGGGTTTCCAGAATTCAAAAGATGCTCCTTTGTTTCATTCATTCAGTCAGAACACACAAGCACTTAAAATGAGTGAAAAAGAAAGTATTGTCATAAACCTCTTCAGATAAAGTCCAGACATTTTACAATTTTTATTCTAAATGAGTTTTCTTCTAGTTTAGATTTGGAAATGAATGTGCATTTATAGTTACGTGTAGATAATACTGAATTTAGAGAATGTGATATTTCCTGCTATTATGTTAGGCTATTGCTTGCTTTGTTCTAAACAACCACATGAGTGTTAAATGTTACAAAACTAATTGCAAGTGCATCATAATGATCATGATCTATGCTTAAATTGTGTAGTTGAAAATGGCAAGCGCCAAGTGGAGAAAGCGAGCCGGTGATAGAGAAGCCTCTTGCTTTATTCAGGTCTCCTGTCTGTGAACTTTTCCTTTTTGCAGTAAATTACAACAGCGATGGTCAAAAAAGTTGACAAAAGAGACATTGACGCCAGCGCGTCCTGCTGGATATTTTCGTCATTACAGCAGAAACAACTTAAAATACTCCGTCATTTTTGGGTATACAGATAAGTGTAAGACATCATTAGAGACTATAAAGGGTCTACTTTTATTTGTGTACACTCATAACAACAATGAAACATTGTGCTTTTGTAAAATAAAGAAAATAAAAAGGGTGAGCTTTCAGCTGTCTCTGTGTCCACGAGCATATTTCACAAACACGTCACAAAAATGAACTGAAACTCTGCAAATCCTTATCACACAAACATGAAACATATGTCTAAAGAAAGCTTTAAATGTCTACTTTTTAATAAAACAATTCAAATTTAAAACAAATATTCTCCTGCAATGCAATCTGTTTTAAACAAAGCGATGTTCCGTTTTTACCGGTCCATCTTATTATCTGTAATGTGATCCCACCCACCAGCAGAGCGTGCCATTCATACGCTAATGTGCTGAGACAATCAATGCAAATGTACACACCCCCACTGTGAGGCTGTAAACAAATGTTGTTCATTTTTCTGCGTGTTTGTAATGATACAAAGGCAAGAAAGCTCCAGGATTGTAAGAAAGATTTACATTCCCCTTCTGTCACTCTCTCGACCCAGTGTCGAAGGAAGTGACACAAGGGGTCTTCTCTGACGCCAAATCGTACCTCTGAACCTGAGAAAAGGCCAATGTCAAGTTGGCAGACAGAATTTGCATGCCCTGCCCCGGACATACGGGTATAAGGGGAAGCGGGGCAGCGAATGCCAGTCAGAATTTTTCTTCGGAGCCGAATGGTTGTACCGCAAGCAGCTGAAACACACTCCTATTTCACTCACCTCTACCAGCGAGAAGCATTGCTGTTGGATCCGCACGGCGCATTTCCAGCTGGCGTCTCCCTCTCTGCACGCGCTGCAGTTCACGCCCCTGGGCGCTTCGACAGCGCTTCTTTCTGTTTGAAAGAGTGTTCTCCTCCTAAAAGAGTATATTTTATCTAAAAGAGTTTGAGTTCCCACTCATAAAAGAGCAATACACAGCAGGCGTTGAACGTACTTTTCAGGACGCGTCTTTTTTAACGCATCCTTCGGCTCCTCAGTGCAATAATCCTGACTGGCATTCGCTGCCCTGCTTCCCCTTATACCCGTATGTCCGGGGCGGGGCATGCAAATTCTGTCTGCCAACTTGACATTGGCCTTTTCTCAGGTTCAGAGATACGATTCGGCGTCCGAGAAGACCCCTTGTGTCACTTCCTTCGACACTGTGTCTCGTTACCTCCCTCGGGGAATGAAGGTTACAGCAGTAACCGAGACGTTTTCCTCAGAAGAAGAGCGTGACTCTGATGAACATTTGTATTTTGAAGAGAGACTTGATCCAGCCGAGGATACAATTTCAGATGAGTAAGTCAGTTCGTTTTCATTAGTTGACATGCTATTTTATATAAACTTTTTAACTTTTATTTTACTAGTGGGACTGTTTCTAGACTTGCCAGCCAGGATTTCGAGTATTGACATATGAAATATGTCCTAATAAGCAAGTTTTAGTTACATTTAAATTATGTTTCGGCTAAAGCAGTTATTTAAATTGTATGCTGTATTATATAAATATGATATGTAATATGATATAAAAATAATATGAATGTTTAGATTATATATTATCTAGTGTTTATAATGCCTCATTATCATCAACAAAGCTTGTGCTGATATGTGTTCAGGTTAAATTAGTAAAATGCACTTTAAATATGCCCATATTAGAAAATCACCATCTTATAATGATTTCTGAAGGATCATGTGACACTGAAGACTGCAGTAATGATGCTGAAAATTCAGCTTTGATCACAAATTGCATTTTACAATATATTCAAATAGAAAACTGTTTTTAAATTGTAAAAAGAGTTCAGAATATCAATATTTTTTCTGTATTTTAGATCAAATAAATCCAGCCTTGGTGAGCAGAAGAGACTTCTTTTAATGGTAGTGTAGGTAAGTAAAGTCTTTATGTAATGAAAATATAGAGTCAGTTGCTCTTTTAACTTAAAACTTGATTTTGGTCATTAAGTCTCCTCATATTCGTTCTCTTTCTGTCACATTCCTCATTGATAGGCTTAGGGGAGGGGTCATTTTCTCTCAGGTGTGAATTACCTTAATATTCATGATCATTCACGCCTCCTCGCATATTACCTTTCAACACTCAAATTGTCTTACAAAAGTTAAATTACTATATTGTTTTGCATGAATGAGTGATCAGGATGGTTTTCACATCATTTTGTAGCAAAAACTCTAGGCTACAAGATCCAGTTCTCAAAAGTCTTGTGGACAAATGTTTAGTATGTGTTATATGACTTTATTTCAGTGACTTAAAATTTTTGTTTTTTCAAAAACCATGCATAAACATTATTTTCTCAAAAATACAAACATGTACACACATGTTGCTCACATATTATTGTAGCCCAGTTTTTGTTGAATACAGTGTTATCAGACTTTAGCCATTAATATATTTTTAAGCAACTGAAACAAGCACAAATGTCAAGGCATGTCAAAACTTCTCCAGGGCCCAAAATACCCTCAGACCCCAGAGGGTTAATAAGTTTGAAGTGTTTCCTCCTGTCGTCAGAAAATTGCGAAAGCAATTTTTGCAAATTGGTTTTTGCTCGATCTATGTTTCCCTTTTCATCAGCCCCAGATACAAATAATTTCCAAACCTGGCTTTTTCCACTTTTTATTTTGACAAGATTCAGCTGAGACTCCGCAGCAGCAGCTACTTTGCTTGCCACAATCTTTTGCTTGTTGTGAGCGTTCGACTCTGCATGGGTACCGGGTAGACCCGGTTCTCGGTACCCCGGTACCATCAGAAATTCTGGTATCGTAAATAATTTTTTGTTTGAGTACCGACTTGGTACCGGGGTACCGGTGTTTTTGACAACACTAGTCATAATTTGTTTTAAGATATAAAATGTATGATTAAAACATACTTTTTTGATCTGGAATTTTAAGAGGCCTTCACACAAAGGATTGCAAATCAACTTTGAAAAAGGAGGGAAAGAGGTGATCATTTGACATTGTAAGGACACTTCTGATTGGCTTAGAGCCTTTTCAGTGTTGGACCAAACCGAAAGGGTTAACAGACCATACCTGACCACCTCTCACTCTCTCTCTTCTGTTCTTCCGTGCTGTCTTACTCATCTCCAAAATGTAACCTCTCTCTCTCTTCAAAACTCTTGAGTTATCATCATTTGCCATCATCAATTCAGTGTGCATAGTTGATTTCTGCCAAAACTGACCCTCCACCTTCTTCAGAATTTTAAGACCAACTAAGCACAAACTTCCAGAAGCCAAGCCAAAGGACATCAAGGACTTCAGCATCATATGTTATGCAAGTACAGACCTCCAAGCTTTAGCTGAAAGTGCTGGTGTTTCTTTAAGATAATTTGAGTAACCCGATCTCAAATCACTGCATACTAATTTAAGTATTAAGGGTTCTAAAGGCATGATGTAAGGACTCCACAAAATTTATTTTCCTGTTACAGATCATTTCATTCAATCTCTGTCAAAATCATTCATTAATCTGTGTTCATGTTTCATCTGTGTATTAGTTTAGTTCAAGTTTTAGATTAGTTAATAAAGTTTGTTTTTGTTATTAAAAGAGTTGACTGTGGTATAATTTGATTAAATAATTTGTCAGATGATTTTTTTTCTTTCTGATTTTCTCCCCTTTTTCGAATGCCCAATTCCCAATGCACTTTAAGTCCTCGTGGTGGCGTAGTGACCTCAATCCGGGTGGCAGAGGATGAATCTCAGTTGCCTCTGCGTCTGAGACTGTCAACCCGCGCATCTTATCACGTGGCTGACATAGCGCGTGTGGAGGCTTCACGCTATCTACCGCGTCATCCACGCACAACTCACCACGCACCCCACTGAGAGCAAACCACATTACAGTAACCATGAGGAGGTTACCCCATGTGACTCTAGTAACCAGACCAATTTGGTTGCTTAGGTGATCTGGCTGGAGTCACTCAGCATGCCCTGTGATTCAAACTTGCGAACTCCAGGTGTGGTAGTCAGTGTCTTTACTCGCTGAGCTACCAAGGCCCCTCGTCAGTTGATTCTTAAGATCCGAGCTCTGTGCTCACACAATATTTCAACATATTTGTGATATTATTTTCAATGGCCATGAGAATAGTATTACTCTAAAGAGTTAACAGATATGTCATATCAACTCAGCGCATGCCGCAGGGTGATCAGACACAAAACTTAATTCTTTCAATATTCCCTGAATTAATCGTTATTCCCTTCTTGACAGTAAATTATATATTAAATGTAAGCAAAGTGACGTCACCACTGTGTGCGGGGGAATTGCATATCAACAGGTTAAAGACCTGTTTGAGTTGAGCCTCTGGGTCTTTAGCTCAAACTAATTCACAGTGTGACACCCATCATTGTCTGTGTCATCAGGGAACCTCCACAGTGCGCATCACCGAAGCCTAATTTTGACAAACCACAGGTTCTCTTGAGCCTTGACAGGCTAAAATGCATTCTGCATTGATGTAAAATACACGGACAATAGATATACATGGACAATAGACATAGATGTTTGTCTTTTTTTGTAACTGAAACAGTCTTCCAATTAAATGTAAATATTTGCAGCCAACATAAAAGAAAACAACAAATGTTTTTAACATAGTCAGATGAAAATATTACAATGCTCAGCCTCTCATCAGCTATGTGAACTTTACCAGCTGAATTTCTACAGCCCAACTGGTAGATCATGGCTCTAGAAACACCAAGGTGATGGGTTTGATCCCCAGATAACACACATTCTGATAAAATATAAACCTCAAATGCACTGTAAGTCACTTTGGATATAAGCTTCAGCCATATATATGGCTATACTGTGTTTGTTGATTTGGCACACTGAGTTTTGTTCCATAGAAACCTATTTATTGTAAACAAAAGATATCCATCACTCCAGGTATTGATTAATTTTGCATTTCATCTGTTATTATACAGACAACACCCCATAGACTTTAAACAATACCTGACCAATATGAGGTAAAAAAAGAGAATTCTGATGCTTTGTGATCTTCATTTTAACAATCTCAGTATCAATTCTTAATGAACAAAATCAACAAATGGATCTTTTATTCTATCTATTAAAAATATTGTTTTCGATCTTTTATGTGGCAAGCCTTTAAAATGTGTGTAAGTTAATGATTTTGATTTGCATATAATGTGACCAAATTTTGTGCTATGCAACTAAATAAGTTTGTGTTTAACCACTTGCTGGTAAATTTAATTGGCCAGTGATTGAGTAGTGTAAAGAGGCTCAACACAGATCTTTTTACTGTGTGTTGACAGTAAAAGTGTCCAAAGACGAGATCCACACAATTAATTTGTTATTAAATAATGTCTCTTTTATTATCCCTGTACTTTACAGTCAGTTGTTGAAACAAAAAAATAGCAAGAACCAATGAAGCCTGCTTAGATTTCACAGATTGTAGTGTTTTTTTGAGGCTGCAGCCACAGACCTGGACGAGCTCACAGATACGTTTACATCATATATTAGTTTCTGTACGTATATGGGCATTCCTACTAGTAATTATTTATCATTCAATAGCGATAAACCATGGTTTACAGGAAAATACAGACAGCTTCTTTATGCCAAAGAGGATGCTTACAGGGGTGGGGATAAAATATTGTACAATCAGGCCAGAAACACACTGAATAGGGAAATCAGAGTGACTAAAAGAAGTTACTCTGAGAAGCTGAAAAACAAGTGTTTAGCTAACAACCTTGCATCAGTGTGGAGTGGCATGAAACAACTCCCAAATTACAGGACTACCCCCAACCCTGTGGTTTACCAATAACTGGCTGATGACCTAAATGTGTTCTACTGCAGATTTGAAAGGACCAATCCCACAACCCACACCTGCTCTGACCTTCACACAAACACTAACACCTCCTGCAACCCCCCTCCTCCCCTCTCCTGCTACACAACCTGCACTTAAGATCTGTGAAGAGGAGGTGTGCCATGTCTTCCAAAAAAAAGACAAGAAAAGCACAGGGCCCAGATGGCATTTCACCCGTGTGTCTTAGATCCTGTGCTAACCAGCTGGCCCCCATTAGCTACTCAACCTACACTTAAGATCTGTGAAGACGATGTGTGCCGGGTTTTTTGGAAACAAAAGACGAGGAAGGCTTCAGGCCCAGATGGCATCTCACCAGAATGTCTTCGATCCTGTGCTAACCAACTGGCCCCCATCTTCACACAGATCTTCAATAGATCACTGGAGCAGTGTGAAGTCCCATGCTTCTTCAAATGCTCAATAATTATCCCTGTACCAAAGAAACCAAAAATCACAGGACTTAATGACTACTGACTGGTCGCCCTGACGTCTGTGGTCAAGAAGTCATTTGAGAGACTGGTGTTGGCCCACCTGAAGAACATCACTGAACCCTCTCTAGATCCCTTCAATTTGATTATCGAGCAAACAGGTCTGTGGATGATGCAGTCAACATGGGATTGCATCATATCCTGCAACATCTGGACAGACCAGGGACATATGCAAGGATCCTGTTTGTGGAATTCATTTCGGCTTTCAACACCATCATCCCAGCTATCCTCCAGAACAAATAACACCAACTCTCTGTTCCCATGTATATCTGTCAGTGGATCACCAGCTTTCTGACAGACAGGCTGCAGCTTGTGAGACAGGGGAAATTAACTTTCAGCACCTGTTCAATCAGCACTGGTGCCCCCCAGGGATGTGTGCTCTCCCCTCTACTCTTATCCCCCTACACCAATGACTGCATCACCAAGCTCTGTCAAGCTCCTGAAGTTTGCAGATGACACCACTGTCATCGGCCTCATCCGAGATGACGACGAGTCCGCATACAGAAGGGAGGCTGAACGGCTGGCTATCTGGTGCAGTCATAACAACCTTGAGCTGAACATGCTCAAAACGGTGGAGATGAATGTGCACTTTAGGAGGAACACTCGAACACTAACCCCCCTCACCATTCTAAACAGCACTGTGGCTGCAGTGGAGTCATTCAGTTTCCTTGGAATTACCATCTCACATAGTGTGAGACAAAAACTGTTGTGAAAAAGGCCCAGCAGAGGCCTTTTTGTACTTCCTTCTCCTGCTGAGGAAGTTCAACCTGCCACAGGCGCTGCTAATACAGTTCTACTCAGCAGTCATTGAATCTGTCCTCTGCACTTCAATAACTGTCTGGCTTAGTTCATCTACGAAATCAGACATCAGAAGACTACAAAGGACAGTTCGGTCTGCTGAGAGGATTATTGGTAGCACCTGCCCTCCCTTCAAGAACTATATTCTTCCAGAGTTAGGAAAAAGTCTGGAAAAATCACTCTGGATTCTGGCCGACGCTTCAGAGCTCTGAGCACCAGAACCGTCACACACAGGAACAGTTTTTTCCCTCTGCTATCATCTCATGGACAGTTAAAATTGCCCCATTGAGAATAATTATGTGCAATACAAGTCAAGTCAATTTTGTTTGTATAGCGCTGTAACACAATTCAATGGAAAGGAGGAGGCGAGAACTGGCTTTGCAATATAAATAATATTTTAATTAAAAACTTAAACAATGGACAAAACACACACATGACGGACATGTCCGTAAATGATCTCTCTCAGACCCCGCCACATATCAGCGGCTGGTAGGGGACTCCTCCGTCCCTGGCAGCTCTCAGAGCCGACTCATTCGCGAACGACCCATCACTAGTGACTGGACTTTTGCTGCTTGTCAGGGAAAGGGCGTGCAGCACTTGGGCTCTTTTCTGTACTTGGACTCGGAGCAGTAGCACCCTGGGAGCTTTAAAAAACACAGATTTTTTTTGTCTTCTTTTCAGATGATTGACGCAACATATTTCCGACGCACGCTTTCTGTCCGCTGGTGGGAGTGTGTGATGGGGAGTCGACTCCAAAGAGTCGATTCCTCGACTCTGAATAGCCCCAGACTCGGGGTCGACTCAATCACAGGAATCGACTCTTGGTGTCGACTCTGTTACTGTGTCCAAAATCACTCACTTGTGAGTGTCTAATCCCTATAAAAATTATATTTTTGCAGTAAAGTCGAGTAGATTGTCATATCACGACCGTAGTCTCAAAGTCTAGTGTATCCGCGGCATTGCACCATGCCAGAGAGCTGTCGTAGAAACTTTGTATTTATCCTACACGTAGCTTGTAGCTTATCTCTTTAGAAATAGATAACAGTCATAGTGACTAGTTTGTAATTATGCATTCCTCCGTACCAGAAAACCTGGAATCGAACACCCCTATGCTCACCTGTGTGCGCGCCAACGTGTCTGTCTGTCTGTGTGTGTGTGTGTGTGTGTGTGTGTGTGTGTGTGTGTGTGCGCGCATAGGGGCGAAACTCCGCCGTGTGCGATACAGAGAGCTGAGGAGAATAGTAAACATGCAACCATGTAGAGACAGAAATGACATGCCGTCATGTAAATAAGATAAATAACTTAAGGGCTATTTAGTTTGTTTAATAAAAGAACAAGGTATAGACCTGTTCTATTGGAAAGGTAACCTTAAATTACTTCTGTTGTGATCTGGCACTATATAGAAAATATAATTAACTTTACCTTCAAGGGGGGGCGGAGGGTGCTGTTGGGGGGGCGGGGCGCCCCCCTAATATAATGGCAGGGGAAACACTGAAGTGTTAAGGGTCAGTGTTTAAACATCGATTTTGTTTGAACGGTAAGATTTATGTCCAATGTCTTTGAAGTCCATCCTGGATTAACTGCAGAAGTTCACATAGATGCAATTGTCCTTGTTAATTGACTGATGAAGGCTTTTGTTGGCAATTGATAATCTATGTATTCCATTATAATAGTGTAGTCCATCATTAGACCTAGGTGATGCAGGAAGAGATCAGGGATGTGAAAAGCAGTTCAACCAGGCTGGTAATTTCGGTGAGGTTCGGTGTGGTCCATCCTAAATCCAAGGTTCAGACAATGGCTTATGAAGTATACCATGTCTTATATTTGGAGTTGGCATCAGTTCATCCTCTGAAGTCCATCATAATAGACTGAAGTGATGTTTGGCTGGCACCGGCTGAATTTAGTCATCATAATTCAGCGACACGTAGCAGTGGAGTCCAACACGAAGCAGGAACGGTGCTAGATCCAGCCGGTTCTGATGACCTCAGGATAGGAGTCTTGAGGTTGTGACAGGGAAACAAATAAAAAAATATAATCATAGATGACATTCAATTTATTGAAGTTATAAATCATGATCAATGTTTCTGGTTTCTGGTTCCGGCAGACTAAACCTAAAGCAGCCTAATTGTGGGTTGGAGGATAAATTAGGTGTTTGCCTGGCTTAAACTGAGGGATTGTGTCTGCATCTCGAACAGTGTTAGGGAGACTATTCCATAGTTTAGGAACCAAATATGAGAAGGATCTACCTCCTTTTGTGGATTTTGATATTCTAGGAAGTATTAACAGGCCAGAATTTTGTGATCGTAATGAACGTGATGGAATATAGTGTGGTAGAAGGTCACTTAAGTACCGTGGCGCAAGACCATTCAAAGCTTTGTTCGTAGTTAACAGAATTTTAAAATTAATATGGAATTTAACAGGTAGCCAATGTAACAATGATAATATGGGGCTATTATGATCATATTTCTTGGTTCTTGTTAGCACTCTGGCTTCTGCATTTTGAACGAATTGAAGTTTATTTATTGATCTTGCTGGACATCCTCCCAGTAATGAATTACAATAATCTAGTCTTGCAATTAATACTCTTAGGCTGTGTCTCGTTTGGAAGGCTGAGTCCGGTTTCCTCACTCTTGTGTCAAGTATTCATTTTCACGGCGACCAGACACTGAGCATGCGAAGCCAGGTCCGGTGTCGGCGTCCTCTAGACTCGTCGGAACCGGCCGGCCGGGGGACAGTTGTGGGGCTGAAGGCGGGGGATCCGCGTCCAGCATGCCGGGACTGTAAAGATCTGGTGGCAGGGTGCCGTGAGAACGGCATTTGCGGGACAGGTGACCCAGAGACAAAGGAAATAGCTCTGTTATTGAGAATGTGGGTACCGCAGCCCCATGTAGGGGGGGTGGCAAATTAAATAAATCCAACAATAGATTCTCCTCCCAGCCCTCCACTGGGGGATGGAGTGGTCTTACCAGCTCCGGAGCTAACATCTCGGGCTTAGTTGTAATTAAGTTGCCTAGTTTTCTTAAAATGTGTAAATTCTTGTCTATAATCAACCACTTTAAGGGTTAGTTCACCCAAAAATTAAAATTATTCCATAATTTACTCACCCTCAGAGAATTGTGATGATCCAAGATGGCGGTGCAGTAGCATGCAGTGACCGCTCCGGATCCAAAATGGTGCTATTTTTGTTAAATAACCCGACTTTTGCAGCAGAGGGACATCGGAGCAACCGGTGTTCATGTCTACCATCACTAGACATTGCTCAAATATAGGATTCATGCAACAACCAAGCTGCATGATGACCTGCAGGAGGCGCTACGCGAACTCGGCTTTCTGTGGAGACCAGGCCTCCAGTCCTCGGCATCACCTGATGCCGGAGACCGGGGGAGAGGACGTCATAAGCGGTGTGCGAAGAAGCGGAAGCGCGGCAAGAGGGCGATTGTCCATGCTAGGCTAAAAACAAACCCAAGCTGCCCGGCTCTCCCATCTATCCTGCTTCCAAATGTTTGCTCCCTGGACAATAAATTGGACTACATCCGACTCCAGCAGGCTATGCAACGTGAGTTTAGAGACTGTTGCATCTTTGCTTTCACGGAGACATGGCTCAGCAACAGAGTTCCGGACGCCACCATTCAGTTAGACGGGCTTGCCAGTGCCGACAGAAATGCAGCTCTGTGCAGTAAGACTCGCGTTGGTGGCTTGTGACTTTTTATTTACTACCGGAATTCACCACTGTTATTATAACCGGAGTTTACATTCCCCCCAGCTCGGTGAACTGTATGGGGCTATTAGTGAACTGCAGAACGCTCATCCTGACAGAATGTTTATTGTCACCGGAGATTTCAACCATGCGAATCTCAATACAGTGCTCACTAAATTCCATCAGTATGTGGAATTTGCAACAAGAGGGGCGAACACGCTTGATCTTGTTTACACAAACATCCCATTTCTTTTGAAGCGAAGCAAAATATCCATATTTCTAACTTAATAAACTATAATCCATCGATTATAGTTTATAAAGTTAGAAATATGGATATTTTTCTTACAAAAATATATCGCTTCACTTCAGAAGGCCTTTATTAATCCCCTGGAGCCGTATGGATTACTTTTTTGATGGATGGATGCGCTTTTTTCTGCTTCAGAATTCCGATTGTGTTTGGCTGAAAGAAGAAAGTCATATATACCTAAGATGACTTGAGGGTGAGTAAATTATGGGATAATTAAAATTTTTGGCGAACTAACCCTTTTACATTAAGCAAACAGTCAGTTTTCCTACAGGAAACAAAATAAATATTTCAGTGGTGATATGCCATTTTTGAACTCAATAATGGTCAATCAACAATTACACTGAAAAATGCTCAATCATACCACAATAATGCTACTGCATCAGACAGAAATTTCAGGGATTGTATTTTAGGTTTGAGAGACTTGTGCCCAAGTAACAAAATCGCCCTTTAAACAAAATCAAAGGTGTTTTTCAGTGCTGGAGGATACTCTAAATTCAGGGCATAAATGAGCCCAAAGAGTAGACACAGGGCTTGGGGAAGATTGTCCAGGTTATCCACAACAATGGTACATTCCAAAATGATTGCAGTGGATGTGGTGTCAAGCTGCAGTGAGTATGGTACAGCTTGAGAGTCCTCAGGAATAACTGTCAGTATGCCGATTGAAATGCCTGATTTCTCTTCATCGTCTTCCCTTTCCTAAAAACTGGAGTGGCATATGAAAAAAAAATTAAGCATTTTTGTGAAACATTATTAAATACTGACTAACATATTTTGTTCCGTGTGATTTCATAAAGACTGATCAGAAAACCAGTACCAGAGAGCACTCACACTGGCCATGTCATAAATTAGTGGTTATAAAACAGATAGTTCCGGCCCTTGATTCTGATTGGTTTAGCCACGTTCGAAGCCTTTATATATTACATCAGTAATACTGCACCACTGCATCTGTGTGTTGCTAAATTAATCCTGCTATCCAAATAAATGTTAATAATCACCCCAATATTTAAGCATGCTTTCCATTGTGTCTTTGTTGCTGCATCTGTGTTGCTTGGCAACCACTTTGTTGAATTGATTCTGAAGAACTACATTGCTTGGCAGAAGAATTATCAATATCATAATTTTTTTTTGTTGCTGTGCATTTATTTTTTGAATAAAATAAATATTAAAATTAATATTTTTATGGACTAAACATTTTATAAAAGCAATAAGCCCTGTGAAGCCATGATTTACAGTGAAAACATTTAGCCAGTAATACTCTTGATTAAAACTCATTATATTTGCATTTCCCTTTCTCCCTACAATGAGCAAAATACATTATTTCGATTTGGGTTTATACAAAGATAAAATGCACTATGAGTGGTGTATAATTAGTTCACAAACATACCTAATGTCGTTGCTACACGTCACAGTCGCACACGATGTGAGAGAATTGAAGTTCATCGTCTCCCCGCGGACCCGCGGTGTACTGAATGTTACTGCACATGCATAAGAGGAATAGTAGAAAACATATTTAGATTTTCATCTTGGAATTAAATCTTCAAAACCCAATAAATATGAATATGCTGATTATAAATATGATGGATATTTAAGTATTTGTAGAAACAGCAGCTCATAAAATAACAATTTTATTGGATTGTAGTAGCAGCAGCTCATAAAAATTTGAATCATTAACACCCCTTTTGTGTACATCTGTTATGTTCTTTCTGCCAAGTTTTTGTTCTGGATACTTGTTACAGTGTGAAACGGCTGTTAGTCCAGCTCACTCGATGCTCTTCATTACGGTTTACTTAAGTTGTTTAGTTTAACTGTTGCATTCAGCCGATCGTTGACATAACAGTTTAATCAAGTAAAATCAACAAATTTGCCAGAATTAGTTAGGTTTACAAACTTGTATTAAGTAGATCAGCAATTAATTTTTACAGTTTAGCATTAGTGTCTAGCAATCACGCTTTAACTCGATTTGAAAGCAAAGAGTGCAAGATCTTGCTTACGAGTCGTCTGTCACCACTGCCACTATCACCATTGAGAAAAAGATCCTTAGGGATTTAAAAACCTGAGATGTTCTGCATGATCATGCGATTGATTAATTAAACAGAAAATAAGGGCTGATTTTCACTTCAAGCAAATTGTTAAGTAGTTTTTGCATTGTTATAGCAACATCAGGAGTTTTCAAAGTGTAAAAAGTGTAGGCTGCTTGAGCGTCCAGTGTCGGAATAAAACATTTAAATTGCAAATATTATTAGAGAGATTTTCTAGAAAATGGTTCTGGCTTTCGTCCATGGATGTGTTTTTAAAACGTCAATTGGTATTATTAGTAGACTGCCACATAATGAATGATACAGTGCATATGGTGTCTTATTTATTGTGAAACTGTTTTCATAATAGCATGAAACGCACTGAAGGCCTAGAATTAAAATGCACAGGCATTGGAAACAGAGTGTTGAAAATTCTTGTTGTTCCCGTCCCTAGTCCTCAGGGCACAATCGCCAGTAGTCCCTGATTTAATTTTTCTTTGCTAAATAGCCATGAGCAATAAAGTAGTGTTTTTATCAAAGAGTGGTGGATGTAGATTGCCACTGTCTCTGTGAGATGAAAGCACACAAACGTCCGATTTAACACTGCTGTTAATGAGATTGCTTGCCCTTGGCAACCTCTGGGCATGAACTCTGCCATCGCTGATTAGGTGCAATTAGAAAATCGCTGTCTTTATTAAGCCCAAGATAAGGATTCATAAACAACCAGCACCTTTTCTATCCTTGTGCCAAAAGGTCTTGTGGCCAGGTTATCTCTCTTTCTCTCTCTCTCTCTCTGTCTGTCTCTCTCTCTCTCTCTCTCTCCCTCTCTCTCAATATACAGTCTTTTTGAAAAATTATTCAAAAAAAGTTACTTTTTAATTTAAAATAATGTCCAAAGTAATGGGAAACGTGTCATGTCCATTTCCGCGAAACAACTTTATCAATAAATATCCAATTATTAAAAATATAATTTTATCAATTTTATCTCATGGCATCATTTTAATGCAATTTTTAATGCTCATTTTAATGCAAAACAATGCAAAAGCAACTAATGATGGAAGAAAAAAATATGATTATTAGACTTGGAATTTATGCCCTTTTCACGCTTTGATAATCAGAATTTTTCCCCGATGATTATCTGTATCTGCATTTTTTCAGATTTAAAAAAAGAGCAACTCGTTGCACAATAGTCTTTGTCTTTATACATATTTTTCAACACAACTTTGCTACAGAGTGGTAGGGTACCTTAAAGGGGATAACACACTGGAAGTGTCTGGTGCATGACATTGCACATTCTAAAATTAGAAACAATTATTTTCTATGAAGGTACACACACTCACCGCCACACAGTTAATTGGAAAGCTCACAAATTAGGCTTCTAATTTAAATGTCGGCTAATCAAGAAAATAATGTGCTGATAAATATTCGATTTATCGATAGTTCCCCGTCTGTCGCTCACTTCGACGTCGTGTCGAAGAAGCGACACTAGGGGTCTCTCTTGAGCGCCGAAAGATGCCTCTGATCTATGAAAAAAGGCCAATGAAAGTTGGCAAACAGTATTTGCATACCCCGCCTCCGGATACGGATATAAAGGCGAGGGAAATACGCTCGTTCATTCAGTAATTTTCTTCGGAGCCGATGGTCATGTGTATGCAGCCAGCTGCGAATGACACAACTGATCCTGCTTCTATCCTCTGACGCTCTGCTTTGCTGTTGGATCTACGGCGAACTTCAGCGGCTTTTCTCTTCACTGCCGGCGTGCAGTTTGCCCCTGGGCGCTTCGACAGTGCAGAGTTAAAAGAGTTGAAAGAGTGATTTTCTCTGTAAAAGAGTTTATTTCTCTGAAAGAGCATTACACAGCGGCGTTGAACGTCCTTTTCAGGACGCGTCTTAGATTTACATTACATAAAGATGTAATTTCCGCCCCTGTGTAGTTTCTGGATGCGGTGATCTCTCCCCACCTCTCTCGGTCATAAAAAGCTGTCTTGCATGCCTGGGCTGCGATCACACGCAGGCAGTGTTTTATGAATGGTTCATGTTCTCAGTGCGAGAACATAGCCATGGCAACATTGCGGTTGCGCGGCTTTCTTTTGTAATGAGAGAAAGCCACTTCAGCTGCCCCCCCCGCGCTTCGCCTCCTTCCTACAGGATTGACGCAGGCGCTGTGGGCGATGAAGGCGATTTGGGGACTATGACGGGCTCTGTTCGCCGGGTAAACCCCCTCGAACCGGCCGCCTCCCCGGCACGCTTGCTTGCTTCAGAATTGGATGACATCACCGTTGCATCGGATGCTGATCACTCACCTGGGCCGCCACCTTCGGGTCTGCCGCCCAGCCTGAGCCTGACGAACGGAGATCCGCTATGCTTTCCCGGGCTACTTGATCGGTCCCGCAGGCAGGTGCGCCGCCCCCCCCCCCCGGTTCCTTTCTTCTCGGACGTGCATGACGAGTTGAGCAAAGCCAAGGCTTCTTCGCTTCTCCGCTCTCACTACCCTCGCGGTGGAACGGTCCCAGACCGCTTCCACTCTGCACGCCACGGCCCTTCCTGCAACCAACGCCAGGCCAAGGCACTTCAAAACTTGCACCTTGGGTAGTCCTGTTCTTGATGTGCTGCAGGAACTGCGCTGGATGACCAACCGTGCCCCGGGCCACGGAGGTCAGAAGCGCCGGCACTCGAACAGGCGATGGCCACCCTTTGTGGTCCAGAAACGCATCTGTGGACTGGATCTGGTCGAAATGTGGAAGGTAGACAAGGCACACCTTCTCCCACACCCCCGTCTCCCAGCTCTGTCCATTCGGCGCCACTGTTGACGACTCTGCCCAGCAGTCCTCAGCGGTGAAGCAGACGGAGGCCACTGCACATCCTGCCCCGCCGCAAACCTGCCACCATGGGCCATGCCCCGTCTGCTCGCCGAGGGCGTCCTCCTGCGGCTATGAAACACCCTGCTCCGCCTCAACCCGGGCCCAGCTCTCAGCCCCAGCGTCGAGCACTACGCAGGAAGCAGACGCCCCCGTCTCACAGACTCCCTTGAGGACCCGGAAGTCTCCCAGGCTGTCCGTAGACGCTCAACCCAGGGACCAAGATGTTAGCTCCGGAAGTGGTAAGACCGCTCCGTCCCCGGTGGAAGACCGGGAGGAGATTTTTTGTCAAATTAGTTTTCACATTCTCATATTCTCTGTAACGAGCTATTTCCTTTTGTCTCTGGGTCACCTGTAAATGCCGTTCTCACGGCACTCTGCCACCAGATCTCAGCAGTCCCGGCTTCCTGGACACGGACCACCCGTCTCCAGCCCCACGACTGCCCCCCGGCCGGCCGGTTCCGACGAGTCTAGAGGACGCCTACCCAGGACCTCCTCCTCAGTCGCTAACCCGCCCCCTGCCGGGTGTGCGGAGCAAGGTAAGTGCTTTGAGTCTTTTCTCAGCACCCCAGCTGCGGGTCGCCCTGTCGCCGCCCAATGCTCCCCTACCTGTTCCGCCCCGCTGCGAAGCCCTGCCGGGTACGTCAAAATTAATCGTCCTTGGTGCCCCTAGCGCAGAGGTTGGACGCGTGGCTTTCACTTCCCAACCCATCTCGCTGGCTGGCCCGGACCATCCGACTCGGTTACGCAATTCAATTTGCCAGGCCCCCGCCCCCCTTCATGGGCGTCCGCTTTTCCGCAGTATACGGCGAACATTCCCAGTCCCTGCGCGCGGAAATCGCGACTCTTCTGGCCAAAGATGCGATAGAGCCTGTCCCTCCAACCGAGATGAAGGAGGGTTTCTACAGGCCCTACCTCATCGTACCCAAGAAAGGCGGCAGCTTACGACCAATCTTGGACTTGCGAGTTTTCAACCAAGAGATGCACAAACTCCCGTTCAAAATGCTCACGCTTAACCTGCGTCCGGCATCTAGATTGGTTCGCAGCGGTAGACCTGAAGGACGCGTACTTCCACGTCTCCATCCTGCCTCGACACCGCCCCTTCCTGCGGTTTGCGTTCGATGGCCAGGCGTGTCAGTACAAAGTCCTCCCCTTCAGCATGTCTCTGTCCCCTCGTGTCTTCACGAAAGTCGCAGAGGCTGCTCTTGCTCTGCTCCGAGAAGCCGGCATCTGCATACTCAATTACCTCGACGACTGGCTTGTTCCGGTCCACTCGCGAGTGACTATGCACCCACAGAGACCAGGTGCTCAGGCACCTCAGCCGTTGGGGCTTCAGGTCAACCGGGAAAAGAGCAAGCTTACTCCAGTCCAGAGCATCTCTTTTCTTGGTATGGAGTTAGACTCGGTCTCAATGTCGGCACGCCTCACCTACGGGCGTGCCCAGTCAGTGATGAAGTGCCTCGCCACCTTAAGGCCGGGCACAGCGGTCCCTTTAACACCTTTCCAGAGGCTCCTGGGGCATATGGCGTCCTCCGCGGTGGTCGCACCGCTGGGGTTGATGCATATGAGAACGCTCCAACACTGGCTTCAGACCCGAGTCCCGAGACGAGTATGGCGCCACGGCACGCACCGGGTAACAATCACCCCCGCCTGCCGCCAAGCATTCAACCCCTGGACAGACCTCTGTTTCTTATGGGCAGGAGTACCCCTACAGCAGATGTCCAGATGCGTCCTGGTCCTGACCGATGCCTCCAGATTGGGTTGGGGCGCCATTTGCAACGGGCACGCAGCCTCAGGCCGTTGGAAAGGGGCCCAGCTGCGTTGGCACATCAACTGCCTCGAGTTGTTGACCGTCCTTTTGCCCCTGCGGAAGTTTCTCCCATTAATTCGGGACGAACATATCCTAGTCAGGTTGGACAGCACCACTGCGGTTGCGTACATAAATCGCCAAGGCGGCGTACGCTCCCGCCACATGTCACAACTCGCCCATCATCTCCTCCTTTGGAGCCAGCACTGACTCAAGTCGCTGCGTGCCACTCACATCCCCGGCAACCTCAATGTGATAGCGGACGCACTGTCATGACAACGCTTGCCTGGTGGAGAGTGGAGGCTTCACCCCCACTCGGTTCAGCTAATTTGGGAACGGTTCGGCAAGGCCCAGGTAGACCCCTCTGCCTCCCGAGAGACCTCCCACTGCCCGCTCTGGTACGCCCGCTCAGAGGCTCCCCTCAGGGCAGATGCACTAGCACACAGCTGGCCGGTGGGGCTGCGCAAGTACGCATTCCCCCAGTGAGCCTTCTTGCAGAGGTGCTGTGCAAGGTCAGGGAGGACGAGGAGCAAGTCACTCTCGTGGCTCCTTACTGGCCCACCTGGGCCTGGTTCTCGGACCTTGTACTCCTCGCGACAGCCCCTCCCTGGCGAATTCCCCTGAGGAAGGACCTTCTTTCTCAGGGACGGGGCACGCTCTGGCATCGGCACCCAGACCTTTGGAACCTCCACGTCTGGCCCCTGAACGGGACGCGGAAGATCTAGCTGGTCTACCACCACGGTCGTAGCCACGATCAACCAAGCCAGAGCCCCTTCTACCAGGCAACTCTACGCCCTGAAATGGCGTCTGTTCGCGAATCGGTGTTCTTCCAGGGCAGAAGACCCACAGAGGTGCGCAGTTAGGTCGGTGCTCCTGTTCCTACAGGAGAGGTTGGAGGGGAGGCTGTCCCTGTCCACCTTGAAGGTGTATGTTGCCACTGTCGCAGCTCACCACGACCCAGTAGACGGCAAGTCTCTGGGTAAGCACGACTTAATCGTCAGGTTCCTAAGAGGTGCCCGGAGGTTAAACCCCTCCCGGCCAAACCTGTTCCCCTCCTGGGATCTCTCAGTGGTCCTCGCCGGTCTTCAGAGATCCCCCCGAGCCGTTAGAATCAGTTGGCTCAGGGCACTCTCCTTAAAATGATGGCCCTGCTGATCGCGCTCGCTTCCATCAAGAGGGTCGGGGACCTGCAAGCGTTCTCTACTAACGACACTTGCCTGGAGCTCGGTCCGGCAGATACTCATGTGATCCTAAGACCTCGACCGGGCTATGTTCCCAAGGTTCCTACCACGCCCTTCAGGATCAGGTAGTGAACCTACAAGCGGTGCCCTGGGAGGAGGCAGACCCAGCCCCCTCACTGCTGTGTCCGGTACGTGCCTTGCGTGCCTACCTGGAACGCACCAGAGCTTCATGCGCTCTGAACAGCTCTTTGTCTGCTTTGGAGGACAGCAGAAAGGGAACGCTGTCTCCAAACAAAGGTTGTCCCACTGGGTAGTGGACGCCACTCTGCTGGCCTATCACACCCAGGCCGTGCCACCCCCTCTGCGGGTTCGAGCCCACTCTACTAGAAGCGTGGCATCCTCATGGGCACTGGCTAGGGGCACCTCCCTATCAGACATTTGCAGAGCTGCGGGCTGGGCAGCACCTAACACCTTTACGAGATATTACAATCTTAGGGTTGAGTCAGTCTCGTCCCGTGTTTTCTCAGGTCCGAGCCCGTAGAACTCGGTACACGTCGACGGTCTGACCGGGTGAATCGCTTGTTCCAGCGCCGTTTCCCTCTGCCGAGGCAAAACAGTGCGCTTCTTTCCCAGAAGACCTAGGTCCCTGGTTGATTCCTCCCTAGCCCTTTGGGCCAGCACAGCAGTTCAGCGGAGGAACTTGCTGGCCCAGTCCACTACGGCTACCCCTACTGGAATTGGTGCTCCAGAGATCAGGCCTCCTATGGGACTCCTCCTGTGTGTACTTCCACGGTACGGTCACCTTACGAGCTGACCCGCGTCTCCCTTAGGCAGTCCTTTGCTGCCCTCCGGTCGCCGTGTTGTAGCAACTCCCCCCTTCTCGAGGTTGGATCTACCACCGTGCCATTCTTCCCACATGTGACCCAAGAGGCCATGTGATGTATTTTGCCACCTCTACCTCCCCTTTCGGGTGGTTGTGGCCTCCGCAGGGTCTTTTCCCCCTAAAAGAATAGGAATTCGGGATAAGACCCCCTTCCCTCGATGCGGTAAGGGCCCCGGCTGCTCTTGCTCTATGCCGAGAAAACATAGAGAGAAAAGAGGCCCAGCCAGGCTTGGCCCGTTCCCTAGTTGGGAGCGTCACCTTGTTCCCCCCTAGGGTAACCAAAAGGATTCTGACGACTTTTTTGGGGCATTGGGGAAGAGTACGTGCAGCCTGAACACAGTTGGTCGCTTGTGCACGTAGAAATACCTGCCCGCTTCTGTGTCAGCAGTACACATACTCAGCGCATGGCGAGTTTTGAAGTGGACCCCTAGTGTCGCTTCTTCGACACGACGTCGAAGTGAGCGACAGACGGGGAACGTCTCGGTTACGTATGTAACCTCCGTTCCCTGATGGAGGGAACGAGACGTCGTGTCTTCCCAGCCACGTCGCTGAGCCGAGCCGCTGAGGTGCTCGGGACACTCCCGGCTCCTCAGAAAAATCCTGAATGAACGAGCGTATTTCCCTCACCTTTATATCCGTATCCGGAGGCGGGGTATGCAAATACTGTTCGCCAACTTTCATTGGCCTTTTTTCATAGATCAGAGGCATCTTTTGGCGCTCAAAAGAGACCCCTAGTGTCGCTTCTTCGACACGACGTCTCATTCCCTCCATCAGGGAATGGAGGTTACATACGTAACCGAGACGATTTATGACATTCCTAATGATTTTGATACATTATAATCATTATTTATAGCACAACCTCTGATTGGAGCATGCATTCAGTGAGGGTCAGATTATCATTCTTACAGTTTTGACATAAACCGTATTTTGATGCAACTTATTATACAGTTTCCGGCCATTTGAAAATGTATTTACTCACCAAAGCCATTTTCTGCATGCCGAATGTTTATCTTGGATCTTGCAAGCATCCCAGTACTGACCACATTTCCAGGAAGTGTGTGGAATTCTTGGAAGCCGGTGACTGTAGTCTCCCACACTTCCATGGAATGTGCACACTAAATTATTTGATGAGAAGTTGTTAATGGTGTCTGTCATTCTCTCACCACATGTGAAGTCATATTTGATTTCTCACTAGAGTTTGCATGTGCATTCTTGCATTTTGTCATCTCTTCATCGTCATTCATTATCATCATCACACACCTGCTGACAGAAAGCCCACATGAAAGCAACACCAGGTCATGGAAAGCATACAAACATCCTTACAAGTCAAACAGCACTCTTATCTTTTAACACTGCTTAATTACTTTTCTAAAACTACAAATTTTAATGAGTGTGTTTATAATAGTGGCACTGGGGCTAATGAGAGGCTATTTAGATAGGAAATAGGCATGTCATTTTCCTTAATGAGGAGTGGGTCACGGTGTGTGACCCAGGATTTAAGTAATAATTTAATTTAGTTTGTCAGCTAAGGATTATTTGAGAGAAATGTAAACTGAACGTGCACCATTTTAGAAATACCCTATGAAATGTTTTGATGAATGCCATATTCTTTCTTTGTTATGATATTTCCAGTTGAAGTGGGACACAAGAGGCTGTCCTTTGCTATGTTCATAATAGCATGATATCATACTGTACTCACTATTTCTGATGAATAAAATTTGTATACTGTTCACATTAGTCTTGTCAAAAGTATCGGTACTTCGGTACCAAGTGTTATTAAATATAAAAGATGTAACAATACCAGTGTTTCTGCAGTACCGGTAGAACTAATCACCAACTCTATCTGATTCCAGTGAGCAGTATAACTGAAACGCAACAGTTTTAAAATGCTCACAGTCTAATTTTGAACGTGTGCTCTGTTACTCCTTCTACACTGAAATGGACAATTAATAAAATTAAAATCGTGACATGTCCTAGTGCAGGGGTGTCCAAACTTTTTCTACTGGGGGCCAGATGCAAAAAGAACTAAATACAACTAGATTGGCACTATTGCATCATATTTATATTGTATGCTTAATATTATGCAAGGTTTAGTTTTGTGTTTAGTGTTAATTAGGATATCTGCACAATTAATCGAAAAACTAATCGCGATTACGATTACGGCTGCAACAATTATGTAATTGTGAAAACTGACGATTGCAGTGTTCAATTTAAGTCTGCTCCGAAAAGCACTTTGGAATTATTTTGGATTCATTGCATATTGCACTGCTCGCTTTGAACGTAGATGTTAAATACACTGCAAATGAGCAATAAGACAAAACTAAAATGATTCTGTTCTAATCAAGGCACAGATGCAGTGTAAATAATTGATTTATTATGCTAATTTGACAGCTTTGTTTTAATGAGCGCATTCGCGAGAGTGAGCAGACATTGTGCGGAGCATCACTTCAGTCGCTTCGAAATTCAGATCTCAAACAGTGTAAACCTGCAGTGAGTGACAGCAGTCATTGTAATGGGAAAGTTTGTCACATTGCTCGATTACTGTGTACAATTTATTAAAAATGTTATAACAGTTTTGTTTTGTCATGTTAATAAGTAGTCCAATGTGAATTTGATTTCTACAAAATAGCAATAGTATTAATATAAGTCAATAAGTAATTCATCTTAATTGTTCTAAGTGTGTTTAGGAGGTGTAGCCAACATAAAGAATATGGTATGAATACAGTATTGTCACAATGTTATTAACATTGTCATGAATCACACACACTCTGATAGCAAATGACTGTTTTTAATTTCCAAAGTGCAACCACTGAGGCCAAAAATTATCTAATGATGATCTTACATGAACAAGATCACCACTGAAGATCTAACGGGATGAATGGTCCCCTAGCATAGCGCGACTGGTTTTCCAGACTGAAAAGCTACCGTTATTACACAGAAACATTTCAAAATAAAAGCTCTGTCAAAATTAGGGCTGCCCCCGACCAAAATTAAATATGAATTTAATTACTTTAATATTTTTTTTTAGGGGGGGCAGCTACATTCAGGCTGATCAAGTGCAGAAGAAGCAATAGAATTGAATGGAACCTGTCATGAAAAAGAATGTGAAAGTGTGTCGGAAAACAAATTAAATGTGTTTTTGTAAAATTTTAATCCAAATAAATATAATGTCTTTCCTTCTTTTAGTTTCTGTCTAACTTGCGCTTGGCAAAATTGTGAAATTGCGGAGCTAGCAGTGTTTGAGACTAGCTACCAGCAGCTACTGCCCGGATTATACAAAACTGTCTGATTCCATTCAGTGCAAGTCATCAGTATAATGACTCAGAATAGCCCTGGCTATTGTAATCTATTGTGGTGTAGGTGTTTTGGGTTTAGTGTTAAAATTGAATGATACCAACATTGAACATTATTATATATTTTTTAATTAGAAGATTCATTCCATGTAGTACATGCAGTAGTCCCAACAAGCATTTTTTTTAAATGAAACTGTGTTTTTTTTAATTGGTAGAGCTTATTTTGTTGTGCATCATCATGCAAAAAAGTGTGGGAACCCCTGACATAGAATATAGATTAACATGGCAGGGGCAGAGCTGCATCTTCCACCAAATAATTACAAATCCAACGTTTGGAAACTGTGGGTTTTATAGGAGAGATGGAGATTTTGATAAACCCGTGCAGTTTGTAAAATATGTCATGCCACTATAAAATATAAAGGCAGTACAACTAATTTAACAACACACTTGAAGCGCCGACATGAAAGCACATTCATCTGCTGGCAAGTTATGGAACATTTCTTAATTGTTTATCACTGAGCATCCTTAAATTGATTCACTGTTAAATGTGTGAACTGTTAAAAGTGTAACTGGAGACAGAACAGAAAAAGAACATTAGGTTTTATTTTATCTTTTTTTAATCTTTTTTTTTTTTGCTCTACAAAGGCCTTTAAAGAAGACACTTAAGTTAATTTATGATTTGCAGTCTGTCTGAACCAAAGAAATAAAAGCGAACTGTCTGTAGCCTACCATATTGAATTGCATAGCATCATATTTTTTCCCATTGCATCGTATTGCATTGAATCGTATTGTGTTGAATCGAATATAAATCGGATTGCACTGCATCTTAATAGGGGTGAATCATATCATATCGCATTGCATCAGTAGCGGCTTCATATGTATTTGTAATGTATGGTATCGTTGGCTATGCACCAAGATGCGTATCGCATCACCCTCAGTTATGGAGATGCACATCCCTAATATATATATATATATATATATATATATATATATATATATATAGCAATATCCAATTACATCGGCTACACACAGGCTGAGGGATCAATGAATATTCTTGCTTTAGTGATTTTGCATTGAACACTGAATTTATTTATTTAAAAAATGGAAAACTTAAAATACATTTCTAAACTCAAATTGCACTCCAAACGAAATGAAAAAGCAATTAAAATAATGAAGTGATAAAAGAATGATAAATATATATAGTCACCTTTGCCTTTACCGTCAGGCAAGTATCTGTCTAAACATGCAAGTGGAAAATTACTTACACAAATTAAGACATAAATACAATTATAAATGTAAAAATACTAATTATAATGATGATAATAATCACTGAAATATAAATCATGGTTTGCGGTGAACTATTTTTGTATTATTTGAAGTTTTAATCACAGATGTCTAGGCTGCAGAGTTGTGTTCACAATGAACTACTCTGTAGAAATATAGCAAACTGAACTCAAAGCAACTCCTGAGCTGAGATGTCTGAGGTCATTTGCAGCACTCATAAAAAATAAAAAAATAAATCAGAAGGCAGAAAGACTGAGATCCTTAGATGTGTGTGTTTCACGAGACTGCATGCCTGGCATCAGCGCATCATGCACATATATGGCTTTTCTGTCATCTGTACTTAATAATATAATAAAGAGTGTTTCTTCAAGCATGTGTCTTTGTGTTAAAAAAATTATTTGCAATATTAATTTGATAATAATATATAATAGTCTAATAATAATAATAATTTAACAGATTCATGGGAAAACAAGCCAGATATCATCATGACATCATCAAAGGCATCATATATTGGTGATCACTCTGACCTAGTGTTGTCACAGTACCAAAATTTCAGTAGTCGGTACCAATACCATTGAATTTTCATGGTACTCGATACCATTTTTGGTACCAAAGCAAAACACAAAAACAGGTTACTAAACAACACTTTTATTAACAAAGTTAACAAAACCTTAGCAGCAGAACTCAACACTTTAATTTAAATATGTTATTTTTGAATTATAACAAAACTGTACAATGTATGCTTAAAGTATTTTTGAACACTTATATAAGATTTTACCAAGTACTAAAAAACCCCCCGAAATTAACAAGCATACAATAGAATGAATAAAAAAACAATTTCCAAAATAATGTGCGCTGGACGGATGAGCGTCCCCAAGGCAAAGTCTCTCTCAGCCGGGTGCAGTTTCAATTTCTCCCCCTTAGAGTGGGACATTCGCGCAACTCATAGAAGAGGCACCGACCACACAGAGAAATGCCAGTTTCTGAGTTTATAGTTATTAACATGATCTGCTTCTTTAATAAAGCTATAAAGCATTAAATATAACTGCATTTAAGATGTAACGCCGGGATGTTTCCTTTAAAGAGCTCCGCCTCCGCTTATTCCACAATGAGAGTGCTTCTGAATTTTTGTATTTTTTTTTTATAATTCCCTAATATCTACATAATATTTGGGATCTACATAAGATGAAGCTGTGAAAGTTTAGGGTGCATCTGGACTGATCTGTATAATCTTCCTCTCCTCCTTCAGGCGTTAACGGCAGTGCTGCTCTTGTGCTTCATCATTACATTCATGTTACGTTAAAAAAGATCAAACGACTATTCAACGTTTTCGACGTTGTCGCCTAATCTTTTCAGCCCTAATGCAAATGATATTATGCTTTTAAACTCACCTGCTGTATTTTCTTGTATTAATCCGGGTGTCTGTCTTTCAGGTGCGTTATTAAGTTTGATGTGTTTCCTCCTTTCGTCAGAAAATGGCGAAAGCACTGTTTACAAATAGGTTTTTGCTGATCTATGATGTTTCCCTTTTCATCAGCCTCAAATCCAAAGAATTTCCAAACCTGTCTTTTTCCACTTTTCTTTTTGACAAGATTCAGTTGAGACTCCACTGCAGCTTTGCTTGTCGCCATCTTTTGCTTGTTGTGTGCGTTCGAAAGTTCCCGACTCGGTACTCCGGTACCTTCAGAAATTCTGGTATCGTACATTTATTTTTTATTTTTTACCAAAATTTGGTACTGGAGTACCGGTATTTTTGACAACACTACTCTGAACTTTGTCGATCCCAGAGATCATCGTCTCTCGGCACAACCCTAATGTGCATTTCTCTCTATAAATTAACAAAATGTTCAGACAGTCTCCTTGATGGTTTTTCTTATTGTCTTTTGGCTTTGAATGCGGCTCATTCAGTCAGATTTAAAATTTTGAACGGTTTTATAAATAGGCAGGGCTTGAAATTAATTTCTGAAAATGAGGGGTAAGATGTTCGAAATTTTACAACAAACTCACCTAAATCTCACAGGGGGCTATCTCAATTCCTGTATAGGTCAGATGGAACCAGGGGCAGAAATCAAAATTTTCATTAAGGGGCAATATTTGATTTCCAGGTCCAATGTTTTACCTTTACAAGGGCATTATCTATTCTAACCTTATAAAATGATGCTGTCATCCTTTTATGTTAGAATTTAAACTATTAATTCAAGTTAATTGAAAAATTAATTGCATGATATTTACATTGTATAACGTACATTGTTACAGATATTTTTTTTCTTATTAACATTTTTAAAACTTTTGTCTATTAAATGAACATAGCCTACAAAAATAATGTACCGTCATAGAGGAGATGACAGCATTTATCAAGATTTGGAATGAGGATCTTAAAAAAAACATAGCAACTCCTTGTCAATTAAATAAAACACTGCAAAAATAAACATTTCACTATGAAAATTAGTCAGAGGTTTGATTCATACAATAAAAGGGGTTAATGTAAAATTATTATTGTATCATTAATAATGTTTTATTTCACATCAAGCTATTTATCTAGTTATTATTTTTATTAACTACATTGTAGAATTTGGTCACCTTGTATTTTGTGTTCTCTCAGACCTAATAATCTTAAATATATAACATCCATCCCTTCCGCACTTTTGGCTTTTAGCAGGTGAGGAGGCTTTTCAAACAGAGAGATGCATAAGTGAGATGAACCTATGGGCAGGTAAGTAGGCTATAGCACAGGGAGTGACAGTGTGACTTACTAGGACAGTATATTTTGAACAAAAGGACCAGACTGTCATGTAATTTAGCACGTGAGCACGACACCAAACTGTTATGGAGCGTGAGAAGCGAATGCTCTTTGTGCACTTTTATGGCATAAGCATCCGCCACTGACTTTGCAACATTTGCACAATGGAAGGCACAAAACAAATAAAGTTCAGCAAAAATCCCAATGAAGATTGTGATGTATGTATTTGGAAGTAGGCCTTTTGGCTATCAGATATTATTAATAAAACAACAAGAACTCTTTCCTGGGGCATTTGTGCCCAAAGTCCCCATTAATTTCTGACCCTGGATGGGGATGGAGATGGAGATGTAACCGGTGTTTAAGGGTGTGTTCACACTTGTAGTTCGTTTCTCTTGGTCATCTTGGTCCAGACCAAAAAAGAAAATGATACATTTAGTCCTGGTTTGCTTAGCGTTCACACTGGCATTTTTAACAACAAACTTAGAACTACAAAACAAAAGGCATCAGGAAAAAAAGTCACAACCTGATTTGACAGATTTTATGATGCATATTTTGCGACGGAACACGCTAAACATCCAAAACAATGCTGGCTGCTTGGCGAAATGCGCTCTTTATATATATATATATATATATATATATATATATATATATATATATATATATATATTGAATATTTAGAGAAAAAAGTATTATATTTGTATCCGTTTCTCACCTACACCATGTATATAACTTTTGAATATATGGATTTAACCACTGGAGTCTTATGGATTTGCGATGTTTTACTTTGTTTCCTTTATGTGATTGTTGGGGCTACAAATGTCTGATCACCATTCACTTGCACTGTATGGACCCACAGAGCTTCTAAAAATCTTTGTTTGTGTCGTGCTGTAGAGAAAAATTCACACACATCTGATGGCATGAGGGTGAGTAGAATTTCATTTAAAGTGAGGATAAAAATTAATATACAGTGTATTATGACAGATTTAGACACAGAAACCCCCCTTGAAGAGTTAGAGATTATTTTGTGTCATACTTTAGAAAACCTTCCAGCGCAGCCCACAAAAAAGCTAAACAAAACTTTTGTTTATATGTGCAGATTGTCAATACCGGATCAAACAGGTGCTATCATTGCTGATTAATTATATATATATATATATATATATATATATATATAAATAAAACTTTTCTTTGTGCCGTATTGCAGTGCAGGTGTAACATAACAGTTCTTGATTTTTAATGGGAGAGATGGATCTTCTTTGAGCCACCCTCAGTATAAACTGGAGGGGAGAAGTTCCTGTAAGTGCAAATTCCTGAACCAGTAAAAGTATACTGACATTTTTAACTAGTTGTGTACTTTAATGATCCATTTAGCATTATATTAGTTATATTAGTTATAACATTATATTAATGTTATAAATAAAAGTTAATATAAAAAAGTATTAGCTTTATCATAATTTAATCATACTTAATTATGAATGTTCTTTATATTAAACCGTTTTAAAAAGCATTGCCTTATAGAAACAAATGCACTAAGTAATTTTAATATTAAGCACTGTTGATTGTGAACCAAATTCCAATTAATCTAATAGCGTGTAAAAACGTAGGCAAGTGGGTTTAAAGTAATACATTTAAAATGGAATCCAAGCTGGCAAATGGGCAACACTCTAAAAATATAGAATTATCACATTGTTTTTCACTTAAATTTAAAAATTTTAAGCAAAGATTTCATGCTTTACATTTCTGCTTTTAAGTTGTCAGTGCTTTTCCCCATTTTTCAAACTGATAGGTGAGTCGAAAGTTATTATCTCTGGTAATCAACAGCATGTTGATGCATACATTCTAAAATTGGCTGGGTTAATAATAACACAATTAACACTGTTAATCTGAGACTCTATGCATGTGTAGTAATATTCAGCGGAAAACATTGAATGAATTCCCTGCGGTAATTGTCAAATTTGTTTGCTTGCAGGATTAATTGTCAAAAGTGACCGTTTGTGAAAGTGAACAGGCAAATTTGTCATGCTATTAGGTGCACAGTGTCCCTGTGGCTCCAGCAAGACATCAGAAGCGTAAAGCATTGAGTTGGTGAGAACTGGGCTGTGTAGAGATGAAAGTGAATTGGGGATGGTGAGCCCTGTTATTATAGCTAAATGGCTGTGCTGCTTGCCGGATGGCTCATCCCAGTCTGACTAATCAGAGGACAAGATCTCTGCCTACCCTTTGCTAGACTGAAAGAAGACTCAGAGTCTGTCCCTGTTCCACTTCCCCTGATCCTGTCCACACCCTGTCCACATTCCCTTATTCACTGGGTTCTCGTCGTCTTCAGGTCTGTTATGATGACAGCCCCATGTTATTTGATCGCAGTGAGAGTGTTGACAGGCCAAAAGTCAGATAGCCTCGAGGTGTAAAGTTAATTTCCCACCCCCAGAGGAACATGCAGGTAAGGGAATCTTGAGTTCTGTGCATCACCACACACACACCTCAGCATATGGAGGAGAGATAGAGAACAAAAGAGGGCAAGTATGGACGATCAGATTTCAAATCTCATTTATCCCTAAATAAACTAAAGAAATAAAACTAGTGTTGTTGTTTGTAGTCTATATAGTTATTTCACACATTAAATGAATAGTTCACCTAAAAAAATGAATTTGGTCATCATTTACTCACCCTCAAGTTGTTCCAATCCCGTATGACTTTCTTCTGAACAACACAAAAGAAAATAATGTAATGAATGTCCCGTTAGCTGAATTGATTTCAATAAAATAGCTGTACATATAGATTCACTGCTTAATAAAGCCCCCAAAAGTGTGATAAAAGCAGTCTTTGCAGCTCATGCATCATATATCAAGTCATGATAAACAGACTGTAATTTAAGTCCTTATTCACTATCAAATCAAATCATTAATTATGTCCATGAACCTCACTAAAAATCAATATGGTGACTATGTAGATGAAATTAAACCTCAATGATCCTTGCGACATGATGTCATAAAGTTTGGTTGCGAGCATGCAAGAACCATTGAGGTTTGATGTTACCGACATAGCTGCCATATTGGATTTCAGAGCTGTTTATATAACTAATTTTTGGATGAACCATTCCATTAGAGTTTAGATTTGTTTGGAAACAATGGCTGTTAGTTGAAATGATCATAGTTTGGGAACAAATGTCAAGAGGATAGTGCTAGACAATTATGACAAAAATAACTGTCGATTATTTCCATTGATATTGTAATAGATATCGATTTCGATTAATATAATTAAGACTCAACTGCATGCCATATTTTTTATGCCAGTTACACATCAAAGCACATGTAAACACATCAAAGTATAAACAAAGATTTTATTCAAATTGTGAATCAATTATAAACAAAAACCAGCAATGGACTTGTCATTTATTATTTGATCATTTAGAAATGCAATAATGCTCCTCTCCTTAACAAGCCACATGGATTTGAGGTATCATTGTATAAGTCTGTTTTACAGCACTTAGCAGGCACCTCCAATGAGCCACACACAGACTACCGTAGAATTCATGGGTGCCTGCAGGATTTAATCTGAGGGTACGTACAGAAATCTACCTAGAGGTCTGCACAGGCCTTACAATAAAACACAAACCTTGATACTTTAAGCCCTAACCCAACCCGAAATCACTGATTAATAATTGGGGTGATTAATAAATACTAATACAACAGGCTGGAAAAATAGACATGAATTCATTGTTGAAACCTTATACCGGGCGACACACCCTGAAAACTGCACCGTTATAACGGTTTCATGCTGAAGAGGCGCTTAAAAGTACGATTTTTTTTCTCTCTCTCATAAATGTAAACAAGTCTAAATGTCAACATCACACTGTATGTCAAAAGGATTGAAGTCTGTAAATCGAAGCATGAGATCATTGATGTCATTAAATATCAGTCTGCTTTTTTATTCCATCCATTACTCCTGGTCAGAGGCTTCTGTAAATATTTAGTTTATATGTAGGGTTACATCCTACCGAAGCTAATTGTGCAATGCTCAAATATATAGTTGTGCGTAAATTGTGTCTTGGTCCCTGTGACAAGGCAGAGGGCGGGGATGGGTCGTGATTTTACACACCCGGTCCCTTATCAGGCTAATCAGCTGTCCTGTGTGTTTGTTTGTGTCTTTTGGTTTATTTCTTCATTAAACTATTATTTATATTGTCAAGCTGGTTCTCACAGACCGCGAGGGGAGAAGGGGCTCCTAACTGACCGCCTGGAGTGGTCAGGGCCGCTGCCAGGGGTGGAGGAGTTGTATTTGTATTTTATAAGTTGTATTTTATGTATGGCTGGTGCAACCGGCCTAACCCGACCCAAAACCTGTCGGGTTCTCGGGTTCCGTCAGGCCCGGATCGGGTTGCAGACTTCTAAATCTGCCTAATAATTCTTATATCTAGGGCGTTCCAAGGGCATGATCCCCTGTGAGATTTTTTTGTTGTTGCAAAAAATGGCACCAAACCTTTCAATTCTTGTGACTTTGAGCTACTCATACTTCGAGTATGATTAGCATTCATGTAACTATTGGCTAAAACATTTCTTCCAGTAACCATTCAGACAGACACGCACTTTTGTTTCGCACTAAAAAACAAATTGCACCACAACGAACAGAGCAGAATGCAGGAGTCTCGAGATGCGTTTTTATCAGTTGAGGTTATTTTTAAATTTGACAGAGTCTAAAAATGCAGCGCTCACATGAAAGATGCTAAAAACACAGTGAATTGTGATGTAGTTGTCAAAAGACATCTATCTAGCTAATGTTAACATGGAAAACGTTAGAGAAACAGTGTGAGCGGATGCAAAAATATGTTCAGTTTCAACAGCCATGTTCACATGACACAGCACTAGCTGAAGTTTCTCAAAGTTACCTCTCAAAAAGACAGCCTATTTTTTCAGTTGATTTTAGGTAAATTTATACCGTTTCCAGCGCTGTTTGTTCTCTGTATTCGTAAATATCCCGATACTGTTTTACTGTGTGAGAAACTGCTCCAAATGATTCAGTGAGAGAGAGAGCTCTGAATGAATTGTACTGATTCATGAATCGATTCAGATCATTTTACCAGTTCACTGAAAAGAACCAACTCAAAAGGATTATTCATTTGCAAATTGGGCATTGCTAGTTCTTTTAAACAGCCAACAGAATTATGAGACACACTTCATTATTGATGAAATATTCTAAGAGTAAATATTTCTCTGGTCAGTCGGAGTGCTCATGGTATGCACAGTGCATACGGCTGTACAGCTGCAGGCACCACTGGTAGAATTAAATCAAATGCTATGATGACAACCACACACAAGCCATTGTCATACAGCACAGAGACTGGAAAGTCCAAGGTCATTGTTCATGAGACAGGGCCACACACAACAAACATTAGACAATTACACCACAGGAAATATAAATGAAATCAACTATAGTAATGACTTTCTCTGTGTATGATGCATGCTTTAAATTACAGTGTAAAGATTATCTTTAATTGCCTGGGCCTGCTACATATTACAGTATATTATTGGAATTATGTATGTATGCATATTGAATTTTTAATTCCATTTATCTGACCAGTGAATGTGAAATGGATAAGATTGAAATATGTTTCCTGTTCCTGCTTGATTGAAATCTTGCCTAATGAAACCTCAGACCCTTTGCAAAGAAGGAACGTTATCTCACAACAGAGAAAATAATCATAGTTTTCTCTGTGTATATAATTAAGGGCAGCCCTTGAAAGACAATATGCGATTTTGAAGTGGCCTGGTTAATTGTCAGTGTGTTTGTGCACCGTGTCTTGACTCTAAAGCAGAGATTTCCTGCTGCTGTCATGGGATCGAGGGTAGAATTAGTCAGGTAAATGTGGCTCTTTGAATTTTTTGTTACAAGATACAGTAGTTAATGGCAAATGAGACAAATATTTAATGTAAAATGGAGAATTTGTATTGCGCAGAGGTTGCTCTTTCAATTTATAAGGAGACCTAATGAGTGCTTAATACTTAATTTAAGGTCAAAATAATTAGGTTTCAAAGGTTTATCCAGATATTCTCCTGTGAAACACAAATAGAAATTTGTCCTGATGGAGGGAGCGAGACATTGTGTCGATTGTAGTGACACAAGGGGCTTCTTTCGGGAGAAAAGGCCAATGCCAAATCGGCAAACTGAATTTTCATGTCCCGTAAAAGGTGGGGATTGTGCCTCTGTTCAGTCAAGTTCTGCACTGAGGAGCCGAAAATAAGGTTCGGCTATTACAGCTGCTTACTACAATGCTGTGGCAAGGAGGACACAATGTCTCGTTCCCTCCATCAGGGAACGGGAGTTACACTAGTAATCTAGACGTTCCCCTTCTGTCACACACACAACGTTGTGTCGATTGTAGTGACACAAGGGTTCCCCATTCAATAGCGCCACCTACACTGACCAGTGTTACTTGATCTGCTGATGCTGGTGCAGCAAGCTGTAGCGTACCAAAGGAGCATGAGCATCAGACTGCACGTAACCCTAACCGACCCCCCACTAAGATGTCATATTGTTTTTATTAGGTTCCCGGCATCTGTCCAAGGATTCCCTTGAGGGGTGGGAACAAGCAACGTAGCAAGCATGCGCGCCAGCCGCTGCCTTTTCCTCACTATGTTTATCCTCACAGAGTGTTAGATGCGGCTGGGGCCATCTAGCTATAACACGCATCGGGGAAGGCCTATTCTTTCAGGGGGAAAAGACTCTGCGGAGACCACATCCTGCCCAGGCTGGGGGGAGGTGAAAATGTGGCAAATACATCACATGGGTTTTCAGGCCACACGTGGAAGTGGCGCGGTGGTAGATCCTACCTAGCAAGGGAGGGAGGAGTTGCTACAAACACGGCGACTGGGGGCCAGAGGGGACTGCCCAAGGGAGACTCGGGTCCGCTGGCAGGGGACCATACCATGGAAAATACACACAGGGGGATTAATCCATGATGGCCAAACCCTGTGGAGCACCTATTCCAGTACAATAGTAGTTAGTACCCATAGTGGGTCTGGTCGGGAATGAAAGACATCCAGGCAGCGCGGGTTTAGTGGACTCAGCTGGGAGTTAAAACGCATGTGTTCGCCTCAGTGGAGGGGAAAGGTGCTAGAGCAAGTGGTACACTTTTACAGAGTTCTACATGCTCGGACCTGACAAAACACGGGGCGAAACCGAATCAACTTGGAGATTGTAGAATCTCACAAATCTATTAGGTGTCGTCCAGCCCGCTACTCTACAGATTTCTGTTAGAGAGGTGCCATTGGCCAGTGCCCACAATGCCACACTTCTTGTAGAGTGTGCTCGAACCCACAAAGGCTGCATCCCGTTCCGCTGAGCGGAGCCTATCGCGGCAGTGAATCCGCTGTCGTGTTGAGGCTGCCCGGGTTATGAGTGGTGTGCTGACTCCAAAGGAGGAGATGGTGGGCGAGTTGACATATGACGAGAGTGCACGCCGCCTTTGCGATTTATGTACGCTACCGTCGCGGTGCTGTCTCAACGGATCAAGACGTGCTTGCCTCTGATCAGCATGAGAAACCTCCGCAGGGCAAGAAATTCAGCCAGCAACTCTAGGCAGTTGATGTGCCAATGTAGCCGCGGGCCTGACCACACACAGCGCCCCAACCCTGTTTGAAGGCATCTGTGGTGACCACGATGTGTTTGGACACCTGCTGCAGGAGGACTCCTGTTCGCAGGAAACAGATGTCTGTCCAGGGGTTGAATAACTGATGGCAGAGGGGGGTGAAGATCACACGATACGTGCCGCGGCACCATGCCCATCTCGTGACTCGTGTCTGAAGCCATTGCTGGAGCGGTTGGCTGATGACGCCATATGCCCCAGGAGCCTCTTGAACTCTTTTAGAGGGACCGCAGTGCCTATTTTGAACGACGAGAGGCAATTCAGCACTGACTGTGCATGCTCGTTACATCTTTTCCCAGTTGACTTGAAGCCCTAGATGGCTGAGGTGCCTGAACACCTGGTCCCTGTGGGCGCATAGTGCCTCTCGAGAGTGAGCTAAGATCAGCCAGTCTGTTGAGAACTCGCAAGTCCAAGATTGGCCTCAAACCACCTCCTTTTTTGGGTACGATGAAGTAAGGGCTGTAGAAACTCTTCTCCATCTCGGCTGGAGGGACAAGCTCTATCGCATCCTTTTGCAAAAGGGTAGCAATTGAAGGGGACCATACCGTGGAAAATACACATAGGAAGAGTCTGCGTAGGAGGCCTGATCTGTGGAGCACCTTTCCCAGTGCAGGGTAGATTTGAGACACCCGCAGTGGATTGGGTCAGCGAATTCCTCCGCTGAATGAGGAGGAGTCATCCAGGGAGCCGAGTGAGTGGGATCTCCTGGGAGGGAAAAGCACACTGTTTTACCTCGGCCGAGGGAAAGGGCGCTGGGCACAAGCGATTCACCCGGTCAGACTGTCAGCGTGTACCGAGTTCTACCGGCTCGGACCTGAAAAAACACGGGACGAGACTGACTCAACCCTGAGGTTGTAAAACCTTGCAAAGGTATTGGGTGTTGCCCAACCCGAAGCTCTGCATATGTCTGCCAGAGAGGCGTCCCTAGCCAGTGCCCACGAGGACGCAATACTCCTTGTTGAGTGTGCTCGGACCCGCGGGGGGGGGGGCCGTGTGGCCTGGGTGTGGTAGGCCAACAGGATGGCGTCCACCAGCCAGTGGGAGAGCCTCTGTTTGGAGACAGCGTTTCCATTCCGCTGTCCACCAAAGCAGACAAAGAGCTGCTCAGAACGCCTGAAGTCGTTCGTGCAGTCTACGTAGGTGCGTAAGGCACATACCGGGCACAGCAACGAAGGGGTTGGGCCTGCCTCCTCCCGGGGCAGCGCTTGCAGGTTCACTACCTAGTCTCTAAAGGGTGTCGTAGGAACCGTGGGCACATAGGCTGGTATCCTTAGGATATCACATGTGTGTCTGCCGGACCGAACTCCAGGCAAGTGTCGCTGTCTTTAGGGAGTGGGCCCTGAGTCCGGCTGATTCTAGCGGCTCGAAGGGGTGTAAGGCGGGTGCCAGCGAGTCTGGGCTATTCCTCGACAAAACAAAAGGCTCTCATGAGAATTAACATTTGAACTATCTCTTGCACATGTAACAACAACATCCGAGACGCAACAAACTGTGAAGCTAACACCTCCCTTCTACAGTCTCATCATCTCCCCCCTTCTCCTCCTCACTTAAAGCTCACTAAAAACCTATGCAATGTGAAGTGTGTACAAAAAAGTAACTATAACATGTTTGGTATTATTTAAAGTGTCTCAGTGCTCCTGGTAAACTGGTCTCATCCTCCCAGCCCAGGGGGTGTGCCCCTTAAAGGTGTGCCCTCCCCAGATCCTCCATACAAGCTACCTCCTATATGTAAATATACAGGAACCCCCTCAATAGGGGACCAAAATCTAATTATAATGACAGACACCACCATTTGGTAATCATATTGAATTATTTGGGTATTTAAGGAGATGTAACACATCGTTTGTGGTTCTCTGTAGTCAGACGATCCCACACAGTTACTGTGTGTAATTTATATCAGATAATTGCCATTGGAATTTCTTATATTTTGACAAAATGTCTAAATTTGACTTATCATTGTCTAATTGGAATCGATGAACTTATTATGTTACCTGGTCAATAAATTGTAAACATTTGATTTTATTCTGACTGACTGAAATTATTTTACCCAAGCTTATTAAACGATTTGTATGTTACTGCAAGTCTGCGTCAGATTAGTGACGACAAATATTTGGCATCAATTCAAGTGTACTTGGTTTGCAAAGACAAAAAGGGAATTTCAGTTTAGAACAGCAAATGCTGCTTAACCAATCTAAATTCGGGTGTGTCTTACCTCTGTTTTAATTGGATGTTTCTCCAGATAAGTGTACGCGGGAAACCACGCATGGCCAATCCAAAGCTATTACAAGAGAAGTTATGTTGGTCAATTTACATCTGTAATAGTAGCCGTGACCTCTACTGAAGAAAACGTTAAGTTAAATTCAAGTGTATGCAATTCCATGGGGGCTATACTGACGTATCTTTGATTGTGTATATGTGAATGTGACTGATCTTAGGTATATAGCAATTACCTCTGTTTGATGATCCAATACTGGCCGCTTGTGATCGTGAGACCCGCAGTGTAGAGAAAAACATGCGAGGACCTCAAGACATAGTTTCCTAATTTGAACGGGTAAAATGTAATTAAAGGAGTTAAAAAGAATAATCAAACATTCGCTCACTTTTAATGATGCTCAGATATCATTAAAACCTTTTTCATTTATGGAGTCAGATGAAATAACAAGGTAATACATAAGAGAAAATGTATTTTATTTAATCTTGTGATGATGCGTAAAAAGAAAGACAGTAACGCGCAGAGACCTTCACCCGTATTATTGGAGACCGCCATTGGACCGATAAACGGGCTTACAGGGGGATCTCTGAAGACTGGAGAGGACCACCGAGAGATCCCAGGAGGGGAACAGGCTTGGCCGGGAGGGATTTAACCTCCAGGCGCCTCTTAGGAACCTGATGACTAAGTCGTGCTTACCCTGAGACTTGCCGTCTACTGGATCGTGGTGAGCTGCGATAGCGGCAACGTACACCTTTAAGATGGAAGGGGACAGTGCTCCGTCCCTGAGAAAGAAGGTCCTTCCTCAGGGGAATTCACAAGGGAGGGGCTGTCGTGAGAAGTACGAGGTCCGAGAACCAGGCCCGGGTGGGCCAGTAGGGAGCCACTAGGGTGACTTGTTCCTCGTCCTCCCTGACCTTGCACAGCACCTGTGCAAGAAGGCTTACTGGGGGAAATGCGTACTTGCGCAGCCCCGAGGGCCAGCTGTGTGCCAGTGCATCTGCCCCGAGGGGAGCCTCTGTTCGGGCATACCAGAGCGGGCAGTGGGAGGTCTCTTGGCAGGCAAACAGGTCTACCTTGGCCTTGCCGAACCGATCCCAAATAAGCTGTATCGCCTGGGGTTGGAGCACCCACTCTCCGCCAGGCAAGCGTTATCGTGACAGCGAGTCCACTACCACATTGAGGTTGCCGGGGATGTGAGTGGCGAGCAGCGACCAGAGAAAACTGTCATCAACTCTAGGCAATTGATATGCCAGCGCAGCAGGGCCCCTTTCCAACGGCCCACAGCTGTGTGCCCATTGCACACGGCGCCCCAACCCAATTTGGAGGCATCGGTTGTGACCAGGACGCTTCGGGACACCTGCTGCAAGGGTACTCCTGCCCGAAGAAAGCAGAGGTTTGTCCAGGGTTTGAGTGTTCGGCAGCAGGCAGGGGTGTCTATCACACGGTGCGTGCCGCGGCGCCATGCTCGTCTCGGGACTCGAGTCTGAAGCCAGTGCTGAAGCGGTCTCATATGCATCAACCCTAGCGGTGCGACCACCGCGGAGGATGCCATATGCCCCAGGAGCCTCTGGAAAAGTTTTGAAGGAACCGTTGTGCCCGGCCTGAAGGAGGCGAGGCATTTCAACACTGACTGAGCACGCTCGTAGGTGAGTCATGCTGACATTGAGACCGAGTCTAACTCCATGCCTAGAAAAGAGATGCTCTGAACTGGGGTGAGCTTGATCTTTTCCCAGTTGACCTGAAGCCCCAAACGGCTGAGGTGCCTGAGCACCTGGTCTCTGTGAGCGCATAATAACTCTCGGGAGTGGGGCAGGATGAGCCAGTCGTCGAGGTAATTGAGTGGCTTGAGTGCGGATGCCGGCTTCTCGGAGTGGGGCAAGGGCTGCCTCTGCGACTTTGGTGAAAACGCGAGAGGACAGAGACATGCCGAAGGGGAGGACCTTTTACTGATACGCCTGGCCTTTGAACTCGAACCGAAGGTAGGGTCGGTGTCATGGCAATATTGAGACGTGGAAGTACGTGTCCTTCAGGTCTACTGCTGCAAACCAATCTAGATGCTGGACGCAAGTTAAGATGTGTTTTTGCGTGAGCATTTTGAACGGGAGTTTGTGTAAAGCCCGGTTGAAAACTCTCAAGTTCAAGATCGGATGTAAGCTGCCACCTTTCTTGGGTACAATGAAGTAAGGGCTGTAGAAACCCTTCTTCATCTCGGTTGGAGGGACAGGCTCTATCGCGTCTTTGAGTGAAAGGGTAGCGATCTCCTCGTGCAAGCATTTGGCATGCTTGCCGTGTACTGCGGTAAAGCGGATGCCCGTGAAGGGGGGCGGAGGCCTGGCACACTGAATTGCGTAACCGAGTTGGATGGTCCAGGCCAGCCAGCGTAACGGATTGGGAAGTGAAAGCCACGCATTCAAGCTCCGTGCTAGGGGCACCAAGGGGATGATTATTTTTGACGTACCCGGCAGGGCGGAGCAGGTGTTACGGTGTCGGGAGGTGATGCCACGTCCCAAGGCTCTGGTGCTGAGAAAAGACTCAAAGCACTTACCTTTCTCTGTGCACCCGCAGGGGGTGTGTTTGTGACTGAGGAGGAGGGCTGGTCGAGGCGTCCTCTGGACTCGTCCGAACCGGCCAGCCGGGGAACAGTTGTGGTGCTGAGGGAGGAGGCTGTTGAGGTGTGGCGGCAGAGTGCCGTGAGAACGGCATTTGCGGGCCAGGTGACCCAGAGACAAAGGAAATAGCTCTGTTATTGAGAATGTGGGTACTGTACCCTCTAGTCTGGGCTGCGGCAAATTAAATAAATTCAACAAAGGATTCTCCTCCCGGCCCTCCACCGGGGAACGGAGTGGTCTGCTTACCAGCTCCAGAGCTAACGACTTGGTCCCTGGGTCGCCCGTCTCAGGAACGCCTGGGAGCCTTCCGGGTCCTCGAGGGGGTCCTTGCGATGGGCTGTTGCCTTGAGCATGGACCGGAGTCAATGAGCGTGCCAGGGGGGCGGGTGGTCCGAGGGGGCATGCCCGGCGGAGCTGCACCGGCTGCCGTCCCCAGACCGCCTCCAGCGCCATCAGCATCGTCCTAAATCCCGTGGGAAGGAGCGATGCGGGGGGCGGCTTGAGTGGCGTGCTTTCTGTTGAAAGAGAGCCGCGACCTCAATGGTGACATGGTCAAGCTCTCGCAGTGAGAGCATGAGCCATCCACAAACGCTGCCTCAGTGTGATCGCAACCCAGACATACGAGACAATGCCTGTGGCCATCTGAAGCGGAGAGCACTCTACCGCATCCAGGAACTACACAGGGGCGGAATAGCATCTTTTAAAGACGTGTCCTGAAAAGGACGTTCAACGCCGCTGTGTATTGCTCTTTTAGAGGAAAACAATCTTTTATAGAGAAAATCACTCTTTTAGGAATTTAAAACTCTTTTAAATTTGCGCTGTCGAAGCGCCCAGGGGCAAACTGCACTGCTGTGCAGAGAAGGAGAAAAGCAGCTGAAGTGCGCCGTAGATCCAACAGCAAGCAAAGCATCAGAGGAACAGGAACAGGTGTGTAACTCGCAGCTGACTGCTGACACGACCAAGGCTCAGAAGAAAATTTCTGAATGAACTCATAGTATTTCCTTGCCTTTATACCCATATGTCCAGGGGCGGGTATGCAAATACTGTCTGCCAACTTCTCATTGGCCTTTTTTCATGCATCAGAGGCATACTCGGCGCTCAAGAGAGACCCCTAGTGTCACTTCTTCGACACAACATCGAAGTGAGCGACAGACGGGGAACTGAAAATTTACTTAAGATATTAATTAAAACTTCTGAATCACACATTAACATAAGCTCTCCTTCAGTCTCACTCTGGTGGCCATCATGTTAGGTGAACTTGCTGATAGCTCCAACTGTGTCAACATCACAGGGAAAAAAACCTGTTGACCTTTCAGCCTCAACAGGTGTGCGTGTGTATGTGCACGAGACAATGTCAAATCTGACATTGTAACATGAATAGTGCAAGGTGGGTATGATTGATTTTCAGAGCATGAGTTCACAGATTGTGACAGTTTATCAGATGGCTGTGGGGTGGGGGGGTCTGGATTTGCCAAAATTATGGGGATTAAATGTCCCCACAAAGATAGCAAAACCAAAAGTCTCCTACATTAGAAATGTATCTGTCCATGTTACAAATTAATTTATGCTCAAAATTGGAATATTGCATAAACTGTACGCAAGTAAAGCACGTTTCCATCCCATGTTATTAAGAGAGCAAAATCATTACTTCTGTGGAAATTGGCACAAAATAGAAATTAAAATGTCAATTGAAGCCACTGTGGCTCTTTTATTATATGTAATAAAACACTTTGGGTTTAGAGCGTGCAGATAGAGGTCTACACAGGCCTTAAAAAGAAACCCTACTTTTACCTAAGACTGTGTGACCTGGCCTGTGTGTTACCATCAGATTTTAAGACCGATGCCAAAATCATTCACTCTCTTTATAATTTTTCCTCCAAGCAAGTATTGTTGCAATAGGCTGTATTTTATGTAAGGATCATTGGCAACATTTGTAACAACATTGTAAAAGTATGCATACACAATTTTAGCAAGGAATAGCGATCCCTCAGCAGAAGGGGAAAAAAAAAGTTGTCTTACCGTTTATTAAAGGCCGAAACTTTGCTTGGTACAGACCAATCTGGAATAATCTGTCAATCACCTCTTTGCAGTCTGAACTTATTGAGGACATTGAATTGTCACACCTGTGCTAAAAACAAGCTAGACGCTGTGCAACGAATGAAAAAGAACGCCATTGTCTCAACATGGGATTTTTAAACTTTAAGTTCTTTTTAACTTTTCTAAACATGGTTTCTAAAAAATGTACTGGTCCTGCATGAGACACTAATGAAAAAAATGAGACACGAGAAACATAGCAGACAAAAAACATGTTCGTGTGAGTGGCCCCTAACTTGTCCAGTCGTGCGTGTCTGTGAGTGAGAGCACGTGTACGAAACAGGTTAAGTAATTAATTAATAACCTGAACCTGACTCAAGTCATACTTTAAAAACTGACCCTTATCCGGCCTGAAAACCAGCGGTTTCAAAGGTCCCTTTGGACCGGGTCGGGTTGCATGACCTCATGCACAGACAAAATGCTCTGACACACTTCATGTTTGCTAGTGTTCAGTGGAAATGCCTTATAGACCTTATTCACAGCAGCGTCATCTTTGATTTTTTTTAATAGGAATGACAACAAGGCTGTGAGGGATAGATGTACAGTCTCTTCAATGGCCTGTACTGTAATTTTAAGTGTGAATTTTTCCGCGGACAAAGCATTGAAAAAATATCTTTCTAAGAACATTCAGTAGACAAAGAACTCCAGACAACATGAGTTGTGGTTAATCAGATGTGATCATTGAGCTTTTTACAGCTTTATACCGTGCGTGCCTTTGAAGAGTTCTCTATCCCTCGTGATGTGAAGGGAAGTCTATCCCTCACAGCCTCATTGTCATTCCCATTAAAAATCACTTGTGTGAATAAGGTCTATGTCTGGGAGCGAAAGCATGTCAGACAATTCTGGGAGGTAATAGTAGCCAATCATTTTAATGACAGGCTCTGTACCCATTTTAGAATAACCTGAGCAACATTTAAATGCTATGATATGATATTAATGATGTTCTCTTTGCAAGTTATGGATTGTTGAGGCAGTCACATGGCCATTTTGATGTATATTCTTACATTAATCCTATAGGAATATAATCTGTAAATGTGTTTCCATCATAGTTATGTCATCTTATAAACAAAATCATCCACCTCAAGAGAGAACATACATTTTCTATGCACTCTTTGGATATTTATTTTGCATCTTGGAGTTTCTATACAGCAATTTTTATGTGATACCCCAAAATTATGAGCAAGTCCATTGTTGGCTTCTATGTATATTTTCTTAAAATTTTAAATAACATATTTGTTTCTCATGCTGCTAAAATGGCCAATGTGAAGTTAAGGCTGTAAAGGCACTGTCTTCATTTAATGATAAAACAGCTAAAAAGTAATAAATGGATCTTGACTTGATTTGGTGTAGCCTACATAATTTTTTTTAATAAAAAGCATGGCATGCAGTTGATCCAACAAAAATAAGTATTTTGATGTAAATTGTAATAAACAAAATCGATTAACATATCAAGGGAAATAATCAACAATTATGATTTTTGTCTTTATTGTGCAGCACTACAACTATGATAAAAGCCATCAATGTTCAGTTTATATTAATTAAGTTGCAGTAGGATTTCTGCACCACTAGTGCACAAAATTTGTATTTTTTTTTTTTTAAACACTCCCCGTCTAAGCAGGTAATTTTTCACCAAAATCAACAATTGGTTGAGCTATATGTTGCTATGTCATAGTGTCACAGCTTGTTTTTTGGAATTCAACCTACAACTGGCTTACTTATAGTTGTCACAGAGCACTAACCCTTGTGCGTCAATAAAAAAAAAAAGTTACTCAGAGGTCAAAAAAACTGCTATAATAATATTATACATTAATATTATTTTCCACTTTCACTGACTTAGATTTACCAAATATTCATTCATTTTCAGGATTTTAACTCTTTAAACGCCAGTTTGTTTACATAATGCCACTGTTGTTTTTAATACACACAGATACACAAAAATGTCTCAATAAACACACACAAAACACACTCTGACATCCATAACACAACCACACAATTTTAGCTGCATAGTTTATCAATTGCTTGCAGCGCTCTATAATACTGCAAACAGAAAAAAACATGTATTTGCTCCATAGGCAAAACATGAGAAAAATGGTGGCATCTGGTGGAAATATATATATATATATATATATATATATATATATATATATATATATATATATATTTTGTCAGGGTTCCAGAATGAAAGCATAACATCATATAATTCATGATTTTATGCTTTAATGGCACTGGGATCAAATGTTGCAGTTTTAATGGGTTTCAATGGGGACATTTTTGTCCTTAAGGTCCTGAGTGTAACTATTTTGTGTACACAGTGTATTATAGATATATTATAGGAACTGAGGTTGAAATATCAAAATTCCCCCAAAAATACACACCTTTGGCAAAATGTATGCTGTTTAATTAACAGCCAAAGTGATCGAAAAGTCAAAAATGAAAAATGGGATAAGAGAAAGGTTTTAACATTGAAAAAAAAATAAAATAAATAAAAAATAAAAAAAATCACACACACACCACCTTTAGTAATTATAATCACAATAATCAATTATTATTCCAAGCAATTGAGATTAATTGCCAAGTTAATTGTGACCTGTTTAGAGTTGCGAAAGTAGCAAGTTGCTGCATCAATATCTACATTTCAAATGGATTACAGGTATGCATTTATTGGCTATTTTACAATGTCTTTAAACTAGCTCGCCCAGTTAGACTTCATAGCCAAACTGCCAATTTTAAAGCAACTTTTAATTTTAAACTCCCAGAAGTGGTCGGCGAGAACATCAATATCCATATGTCCTTATTTATTAATGTCTAAATCTTTGAAAATAGGGCATGTATTCCAAGTGGCCTGTATTTTTTCTTTTTTTTTCTTTTTGGTTACTAGGCATTTAGCTAAGGTTTTTATCAAAGCATCTTACTGTGAAGTGCACAACTTGCAGGAACAGTCCCCCTGGAGCAATCTTGATTAAATGTCTTGCTCAAGGTTACAGTGCTGATAGGGGAGCTTTGTATCTCTCTAGTTTGTATGGGTCTGCCTTACCTGGCTTCTATTGTGCTGCCAGCACAGAATCTTAATCACTACACCACCACCAACTTCTCTGTGTTATGACACCACACATCCTCACTGTAATGCCATTCTCTTTACTCACACTCCAGAGGTGGCCTCCTTAGAAAAATAGAGCTGTGTTTTTCAATTCCTTTCACATGAAATATAAAACAAGAGGTGGACATGACTCTTCACTACCCTGATGAGTGGTATCTCTGTAAGCTGACATCAATAGACTCTCATTTCCTCCAGTGTTGTACACAAGGAGAGTTTTAAAGACAGGTCTGTGCATGCAGACTGGGAATGAGTGTCGCTGAAACCGGAGCTCATCCTCGGGATGCTCACGGCCCACCAATAGTGTGGAGTCTGGGTGCTGCAGGGTTTCTCTACCATATCAGAGCTTATAATCTTCCTTTGCACTGCTTGGGGATTGGGGAGCACATGAATAAGCATGCATTATTAGGTGTATGAAGAAAAAGACTAATTGTCAATGAAGCCAGTTATCCACATTATCATATTTATTATATGATTAATGCACCAGGATTTGTGAGCAAAGTTAGACCAGGTGACAAGTTTAAAGAACTCTTGTTAAATGAATGTTCCGGGTTCGATACAAAATCAGCTCAATCAACAGCATTGTTTGCATAATGTTGATTACAAAAATAAATAAATAAATAAATTATAATAATTTAGACCCTTGTTATTAAATTTTTTTTAAGTATGGCACTTACAATGGAAGTGAATGGGGCCAGCCCATAAACATTAAAATAAGCACTATTTCAAAAGTATAGCCTCAAAACATAAACATTATACTTTTAATTATCATTTTAGTGTAATAAAATCACTTTGTTGTCATGATGACATATTGCTGATAAAAACCCAGATTTTAATCACACTAATATAATTTTAACACATAATATATACATCTTGTGGCAATATTTTTGAAAAGGTGTGTATTTTAATCAGGCTTGGGAAATTTAACATGTTAATTTCTGCAATATTTTTTCTTTAACATGCTAAAAAAAATTAACACAAACATACATACAGCTGTATATATAAAAAAAAAAAAAAATACTTACTGAAACCACGTGAGAGAGACCCAATGTGTGCATGAGAAGGACTTGGATGTTCAGCTAGCTGCTGCCTGATGTACTTGTAGAGACTGAACAGAAGCCAGATATTAAACTTAAAAAAAATCTAAATTCAGCACTCAATATGTTTTATATCTGTATGTTTTATATAATACATTGGCAATGTACACTTAAGTTTCTCTTGCGAGTTAAGTTTGATATGAATTGAATCTGCTCATTTGATACTATTATTAAAATGTCCACTGGAAAACGGCAGACTATTTTGCTCAAATTGTAATTACAACATGGCAACAACATGTATCAAAGATTAATACCTCTAAAAATTTGTCTAATTAACTATATCCACAAAAAAAAAAAAAAAATGGAATATTTTAACAAGTAAATATTTAAATAATTAAAATAAATTACAACTAACCAATTTCTTAGAAGGGGCATAAGCTCAGGTTCCAGGCCCAGAGCAGAGAGGGTTGGACTGAGTAAGATGCATTGCCGGACCCGCTCCCCAGACCCCCGGCACGAATTAGATACAACGCAGGGGAGGACAGGCCGACGGGCTAGAGGCCGGGCTGCTTTCCCCTCTCACCTGCCGTGGGCCTGGGAAGACAGGCTACCAAGGACGCCACCGCCCCACGCGCCTCAGACCAAGGAGGGGAGCGTGTGGCCATCAGACCCCGCTCACGCCTGGGCCATTCCATGAAATCTTCCCGCCCTTCACGGAGCCCCGTCTCACTGCCAAGTTGCCAGATTCCCCCTTTATTTTGAAAACCATTCCCTCTGGACACTATTTTCTAATTTTATGGACATTTTGTTTATTATTAATTTCAATAAATGCCTCTCCGGGTCTTGACTCCACACCCAATGTTTCTGTCTCTTGCTTGGTTTTGGTCTCAAAATGATCTTTATAGGGTGGTGTTTGGAATGAGGGGTGTGCCATAAATGTTTCTTGGCAGCCATGGAACCATATGTTGTATAACTTAATATATTTGTAATTATTTGGCTCTATGACAATTACATTTTTCAGCTGTTTTTTTTCCTTTACAGAATGCATACATATCTGACTTTTGGATAATAAAATTTGTTGTTCATTATCTGCATTTACACTACCCCTAACCCAAATAAGCCACACTATTGTTTATGTGAACTTTACTACTTCCTGGTTACCCATGTGTCCAGAAACTGTTACAGCAAGTAACACAGTTAATTATTATTATTATTATTATTATTATTGCCTATTGTTAATTTTGGACCCTGTTTGTATCACATTTGCTATGTAGCTTACTGCTTACATGTGTACTGCATGCTACCATGTTAATGAGTGTGCCATTTGAACGGCAACCAAAACAAACTAATATAATTCAAACTGTACTGTCATGAAATCTATCTGACCATATTGTTGTCTCCTACTGCTGTGTTCTTCATTTAAACATGCACTGACATTTGAAGATAACAAGGCTTTACTGAATCCTTTAGTGGTGCATGGGAAAATGTCAGTAGAGTGACGTTTTCATTGTGAGATAGGGATGATCCTTGCTCCTAAAAGGGTTCCAAACCACAATGTGTCTTATGAGATGTGCACAAATGAAAAAAGAATTGTTCTTTTTTCAAGAACAAATTGGTCATCCTAAGAGAGGTGTCATGTGACTCAATGTGTGTGACAAAGTACAAACAGAAGACCGGATGGCTGGGAGCTCTATAATTACCCTGACGTGTTCGAGAGAGCTTCATGTCAAACCTGTATAATCAGGGGGACGGGAAATCATAATGCATTGTGTGTCGACTAATGGCACATCGTGTTGGTGCTCTGCATGGGCATAAATCAGCTGAATCTGTTGCTGTCACACAGTGGGGTGTTTCGTTCTTCACATTGATTAAAATTAAGCCACTGTGTCTGTGTGCTACAGCCTTTGGCCCTGAGAAGCTTAAGCTGTATATCAGAACAGATGTGAAGTCACCCCACTGTCACACTATATCTTGCAAAAACAAGATCCTCTTGGTTTGTGCTACCAAGCACCTGTATTTTTATATTCTGTATAGTAGATTGAAATTGATGTTCCCTATCAAAAGCTACACTTTGATGCTGCGCTGATTTAGCGCTTTGGGGGATGTCTTTTAGGAGTGACCAGCTGTGAATATGTGTGCAACACATCAATGAAATTGACTGGAATTTATAGCCTCTGCTGGTGACATCATCAGGATGCACCGGTACCAGGGGCTATAAATAGATGCCCCACAGGTGCATTGTGAGGTCTTTTGTCTTCAGACCATTCTGTGTGTTGTGCTTCTCAAGCCTGTCAAAGCCTGTAAACTTTCCTCTGAAAGGAATTAGATTTATTAGGCAGTGTGCAGAAATCTTTTCCTTTTCTTCTTTCTTCTATCACTTAAGTGTGAAAGAAAAAGAGAAAATGAGTGATAAACATAGCAAACGGTGTGTTTCCCTGTTTACGCCATATGGCTGAATCAGACACATACCAGTTTTGTTTTGTTTGTTTGGGGGAACAGCATGCTGCTCTTGCATTAGAGCGAGGAGGGTGTGAGCATTGTGAGCTGCTCACAGTGAAGATGCTGCGCACTTGTCTCGCTTATTTCCAAAAGCCAGCACCCACCATTTCATCGAGGGGCACACGTATGGATCTGGCTGAGGAGCGAGAGACGGGTATGTCCCTATCACTCACTCTCTCTCTCTAGAGCCAACCCATCCCTCGCATGATCTCGAAGCGCACCTCTGCACCTCTTCAGTTCATGAGAGGGACGATGAGTCTCTTGGGATCGCGGATTCTGAGTTTCCTATCGCTGAGCATTCCTCACGTAATAATAAAGCGGTTGAGGAATTGCTTGCGGTAGTTACTCGTGCGGTGGCCAGACTACAGTTAGACTGGCAGCATGAACAAGAGACCCCAAACAATCAAAATTAGAGGATAGATTTCTGTCTGGCGGCTGGGGAGAAGGAACTCAAAGTCAGTCTCTCCCCTTTTTTGATGATCTCCATGACGAGTTGACTCGTTCATGGAAGACACCTCATACTTCTCATGTCTTTGTGCCCTCAACATCGACATATTCGACTATCGTGGGTGCTAAGGCTCGGGGGTATACAACGATGCCATGTGTAGAAGAGACGCTCATGGGCTATCTCTCGCCTGGTACGGAATCATCATTTAAAAGGACCAACTTTCCCCAAAAGCCGTGCAGGACTACCTCAACACTTGTGGGGAAGGCTTATCAAGCTGCAGGTCAGGCTGGTGCCGCTCTACACACCATGGCGGTGTTACAAGCGTACCAGGCTGATCTATTGGAGGACCTGAGTGCGGGCAGTATGGTCGATGAAGAGGCTTTTTCAGAGCTTCATCGAGCCATGGACCTGTCTCTAAATAGGTGGACCAAAGAGATGGCTCATGCCATTGGCTGGTCGATGGCTGCTTTGGTCAGCATGAAGAGACACTTATGGTTGAACCTTTCGGACATCAGAGATAAGGACAAAATATTCCTTCTCGATGCCCCGGTTTCACCTTGTTCGGTGACTCGATGAACAAAGTCATCACCAGGTTTCAGGAAGCGAAGAGTCATGTGTCGCCACACTCAGGGGGAGGGGCCGCCGGCCACCCAGCCCCACCCAGTCCTTCTAGAAGGGAGGCTCAGAAACAAAGCGTGGCGAATCACGCTCCTCCTTGTAAAGACTAGGGACTGGGTCGTTGCCCTCAGCAGCCTCCAAAGCAAGACCTCAGGACCATCATCTCCAGAAAAAGAAAGCCCAGAGGGTCTTGCGCCCAGCCTTGTGGGCGTAGCCCCCACCCCCCTCGGGACAGGGCATGTGAAACATCCACCTGTACCTTCCCAATACCCCCACGAAACCTCTCCATTCCCGCCGCCTCTGATGTTTTGGGAGTTAACGTTTTCCAGCTAAATGTTGGGTGTTCTATTGATTCTTGCCTTAGTCCAGGACATGGAACACTCGACTTTCCCTCAACAGGAAGTGTCAGAGTTGATACCCATCTCAGAGAACCTGGCAGCATGGAAGCTACTGCCGGGTGTTTCTATGTGGGTCCCAAGAACAGAAGAAAAAGGCTACAGAATTCAATTATTTCGCCGTCCTCCGCATTTCAACGGATTGGTTCCCACTACCGTGAAACCGGAACAAGCATGTCTACTATGGAAAGAAACGTAAATCTCTTTGTCAAAGGGGCTATAGAACATGTTCCCCTTCAAGAGATAGAGTCAGGCTACTACAGCAGATACTTTCTTGTTCCCAAGAAGTACGGGGGATTGCGTCCGATTTTAGACCTTCAGGGCTTGAATCGTTCAGTCAAGGCACTCAAGTTCATGATGCAAACCGTCAAGACGGTTGTGTCTCAAATCAAACATCACGATTGGTTGGCCACGATCGACCTCATGGACGCATATTTTCATATAGAAATTCTGCCACAAAACAGGAAGTTCCTGAGGTCCGCTTTTGGGGGCGAAGCTTTCCAATATCGGGTTCTTCCATTCGGCCTAGCCTTATCACCGCACATTCACGAAGTGCATGGATGCAGCACTGGCTCCTTTGCGACTCCGGGGCATCCACATTATGAATTATATAGACGACTGGCTGATACGAGCACAGTCACAAGAACTGGCATTACAGCACAGGGATATTGTCTTAGCTCATCTGGTTTCTCTGGGTTTGAGACTCAACGACAAGGAAAGTGTTCTGTCTCCCACTCAAAAAATTATGTATCTGGGGATGGTATGGAATTCGATCATGATGCTGACACAATTGTCTCCCGCACGAATTGAGATCATTCAGAACACCCTGAGCAAGTCAGTTTAGGCCAAGGTTGCACTGTTCTCAGTATCAACGAATACTAGGTCTCATGGCATCTGCGTCCTCTGTGATTTTTTTGGGCCTTTTACACATGAGACCGTTTCAGTTGTGGCTTAAAGCCAGGGGATTTCATCCAAGGGCCAGTCCCCTAAGGCAGATGAGGGTTACACGCTGCACGCTATGTAACCTTACTATGTGGTTCAGGCCCCGGTTCCTCACCTTGGGTCCCACTCTAGGTGCGTCATGCCGTTGCAAGTTGCTAACGACAGATGCCTCCCTGTAGGTCTTCCCCTTGCCTCACTGAGGATGCCCCAGGACTGCTCTTCAGACAAAATAACTGACGATGCCCCTGTGGCGCATCTGTTAATAGCCCCTTGTACCGGCACATCCTGATGATGTCACCAGCAGAGGCTATAAATTCCATTCAATTTCATTGATGTGTCGCACACATATTCACAGCTTGTCACTCCTAAAAGACGTTCTACAAAGCACTAAATCAGCGCAGCATCTCGTTCCGCTTTTTCAGGAAACAGGGGTTACAGTCAAGTAAACAGACACGTTTCTTTAGTTAATGACAATGGAAATGCAATAAGTAAAACATATTTGCAAATCTGTAAATACATGACTTGCATCATCAATATCTCCATATCTTTGCAAGTTGCTAAGGACAGACGCCTCCCTGTCGGGCTGGGGAAATCTGGTTAAGATTTTAAAAGGCAGATGTGGACCTCTTCGTCTCCCAGCAGACAGGGCAATGTCCCCTCTACTTCTCCCTGAGTCACCCAGTCCCCCTGGATACGTTTTCTCCTGTTTCTCTGCTCCCGGGAGATCTGGCCAGAGTTCGCCAGCAAGGCCCACTCTCAGGGTTTATGTGGCCGCTCCGTCGGCTTGCCACGCCTGATTGGCGGGGTACCACTGGAGAAACATCCTCTGCCTGCTCAACTTTTTTCATGAGGCATTGCGACTGAAGCCTCCCGTTAGAACCAGGATCCCTTTATAAGATTTAGCTATAGTCCTTGAGGATCTGGTTGAGACCCCATTTGAACCTTTAGAGTCAGCGTTTTACAAGCTTCTGATTCCAAGATGGTTTTCTTATGGCTATATCTTCTTTAAGAAGAATTGGGTATTTGCAGGCTCTTTTCAACACCGGATCAGGAGAAATTTCAGACTGTGTCCAGTCCGTGTCCTTCAGGCTTACGTCCACCGCACTAGCCAGTGGCATAAGTCAGGGCAACTATTCATTTGCCACGGGGGCCGTAACGGGGGTGGCCGCCACCAAACAAACAATGTCACATTGGGTGAGGGATGCTATTGCCCTGGCCTATGAGGCACACGGTCAAGCTTCGCCAGTAGGTATAAGGGCTCATTCTATCAGGGGGGGGTCGCTTCCTCTAAAGCTTTTGCTAGAGGTGTCCCTCTGCAGAATGTTTGTAACGTGGCAGGCTGGTCCTCTCCGTATACATTTATAAGATTTTATAGTTTGGATGTTCATGCCACTCCTGGCTCTTAAGTCCTTGAGTCAACATCACAAGCTCATGTCTGAGACCTCTCGTGCTCTTGTGAGCACATCTACACAACCGTAAGGGGTCCAGACATCCGCAGTGCGGTTTCGTAGGTATTCTTGTTCCCAAATCGCCAAATCAGCACAGCATCAAAGTGTAGCTTTTGATAGGGAACATCTCGGGTTACTTGACTGTAACCCCTGTTCCCTGAAAAAGCGGAATGAGATGCTGCGTTTCATTGTCGCACTGAGGATGCCCCAGGACTGCTCTTCAGACAAAATACCTGACGATTCACCTGTGGCGCATCTATTTATAGCCCATGGTACTGGCACATCCTGATGATCTCACTTGCAGAGGCTATAAATTCCATTAAATTTCATTGAAGTATTGCACACATATTCACAGCTGGTCACTCCTAAAAGACGGCCCAAAGCACTAAATCAGCGCAGCATCTCGTTCCGCTTTTTCAGGGAACAGGGGTTGCAGTCATGTAACCAGAGACATTTCTTTAGTTAATGACAATGGAAATGCAATAAGTAAAATGTATTTGCAAGTCTGTAAATACATGACTTGGCGTTTCAGTGCAGACATGGGTAATTATAACATATAGTGGCAGAATGTGGCAGTTTTGTGTTATTTGATCACACACACACAAATCAACCTATTTTATGATATGTATAGTATATACATGTATGTATATATTTTCTGTCTTCTTTTATGCATGTGGGCCAAACACATCAAAAGCCAACCGTTTTTGTTGTTGAATGGCATCTCCTTTTGTGTTGCGCATAAGAAAAGGAGTCAGGTTTGGAATGTTGGTGAGTAAATTATTAAATAATTTTTGGGTAAACTTTCCTTTAACACAATTGTCTTGCTGTCCCACAGCAGTGTTGGAAGGATTCGTTTATGTGCTTGACAATTTAACCTGTTGATATGTACCCCCTTTTTGAGCTCAAACCATGAAAATGACATACCTGAACTTAAATGGTTGTATTTACTGGACCCTTTGGAGTATGGACACAGTTGTAGTATCTTTTGAAAGAAGACACTTTAGGCTTTATTTCCCAAGTTTCAAGAATTAATACATGTTGTTTATAGTAATGGAAATATTTTGTGCTGAACATGTTTTTATAAAATTAAAAAAAACAATAATAAAAGTGCCAAGACAACACAGAAATACAATGTTCTCAAAGCCACAAGTCTAAAGAAGTTATGTTTCATATTTGAAGATGATCTAACAAAAAATTAGGTTCCTGCAAGCTTTTTTTCCCTGAAAATCTCTGCCGGTATGCAGAATAATATTAAGGCTCCTCCTTTCAAGACGACACAAAATTTGACTACATTGCTTGGCTATTCTGAATAAAACTACGCCCCATTTTTAAAAATAGACTTTGGAGACACGCTCATTTTGTTTACGAGACTCTAATATATAAGATAATATACAGTTTTACAACATGAATGCTGCTCAGATTGCATAGTTTGTTGAAGAACGATGAAGAAGGGTAATTCTTTCAGGCGATATTGCTTGTAAACAATGAAGAATATATCAGTATTTCTCAGAGGTATCACTTTTATGGACAAAAAGTTCTATTGGATGTTTTTCAATGAACGCTTGACATGGACAATTGATGCAAGTGTGGCGAACTGGATTCATTTGGCGATCGCGTTTTCATAACTATGGTATGAAGTCCCGTTTTGATATTGCATGTTTTCATTTGTACTCCTGGCACAAATAACTAAATAGCTTTTTCTGGAGCATTGCTATCATGAAACGGAGATCGGATATCAATGTTGAACCCTTAGACCTTTGAAAAGATGTAGAATTTGTTAACATTAACTACATTTATAGATGGTAAATGATATATTAAATGTAAACAGAGTGACGTCACTACCGAGTGCGAGCGATTGCATATCAACAGGTTAACTTGCAATTTAAATACATTTGAATACTACTGTATTTTGTAATATTGAATAATACTACAGGATTAGATCATTCTTATAAATGCAATCCCCCAAAGCATTTGGATTACCGAGAAGACACTCACGGTTCGAGAGAACAAAAATCATTTGAAATTCTAATTTAATTCTCCATCAGCATTCTGAAACCATGATAAGCTGTGGATGATAGCCAATAATTATATGACGCTACTGTAGAACTGCCACCTCAGGACTTTGTGAATATCAGGGCTTGTTTGTCTGTTACACTGGTGCTATATTCCTAGCAAGACTACACTACATGACATGAGTCCCATAATACTAATTAGCAAGTTAAGTATCCCACAGAAGACTCAATAATATGGATGTTTCCTGCGGTCTTAGTCAGGCCAGTAGTTCAGATTATTTCTTGTTTTGCCTACATTTTTCACTGACTACCCAGAAACAATGATTGCGTTTACATGCACAATCTTACACCATTTATGCTTAATAGGCCGACTTAAATTGTTATTCTTTTATTGGGATTAGGTGATATATGGTATAAACAAAAAACAATCAGCACACCTAGGTTTTTGTCCATTACCCAAATTTCATTCTGCATGTAAACTCTTTTGGGTCGGATTTTTCCTGAAGTCCACTATTGTCTCCACTGTTTTGAGCGTGTTCAACTCAAGGCTGTTTTGACTGCACCAGACAGCTGATCAACCTCTTGTCTGTAGACAGATGACCGATGACTGTGGTGTTGTCTGCAAACTTCAGGAGCTTGACAGTGGGGTCTTTTGCAGTTAAGTCATTCGTGTACAGTGAGAAGAGCAGTGGAGAGAGAATGCATCCCTAAAAAGCACCAGTGCGAATAGTGAGGGTTCCGGATGAGATTTTCCCCAGTCTCACTAGCTGCTGACTATCTGTCAGATAGCTGGTGGTCCATCGACAGATTGGGGTGGGCACAGATAGCTGGGTCAGTTTAGTTGAGAGAAGATCAAGAATGATGATATTGAAGGTTGAACTGAAGTTCACAAATAGGATCCTTGCATAAGTCCCAGGTCTGTCGAGGTGTTGCAGTATATAATATATATAATACTGACAGCATCATCCACAGACCTGTTTGCTCTGTAAGCAAACTGAAGTTGGTCCAGCATGGGTCCAGTGATGTCCTTCAGGTAGGCCAAAACCAGTCTCTCAAACGACTTCATGACCACAGATATGAGAGTGTTAGCTCTATAGTCATTAAGTCCTGTGATTTAGATTTTTGGGGGGATCGGAATGATGGAGTGTTTGAAGCAGCAGGGAACTTCACACTCCAAGGAAACTTGGATTTTCAAACCTGTAGTAAAACACATTCAGTTCATCGGCCATTAGTTGACTCTCTACAGAGCAAAGGGGAGGTGTCTTGTACTTGGTGATGCTTTTCAGGCCGCTCCACACAGATGCAGGTTCGTTGGTTGAAAACTGTTTTTTAGCTTCTTAGAGTAGCTTCTTTTATCTACTCTCCTTAGTCAGTGTGTTCCTGGCCTGGTGTATAATATTTTAAAGATGACTGAAATATACCTCATCTTTTATCCCGCGTTATTATTATGATACCTGCGCCCGGCGGAGACTGAGATGCTGCTACCACAGAGGATAATTTTGTTTATCATGCAGCCCTGTTTTTTATAAATTATTTCCTTTCTAAAAAGCAAAAAAACTAGTTACAACAAAACATATATCCTATTTTTAATTTTTAAAAATAGGTTACTGCTTTTATCTAACTTTATGACAGATATAAACTTCATAAATATGTTTACTGCTAAATAATTGCACATTAAATCAGTAATGTGTAAAACATTACTGATTAAAAAAAAAATCTATTAATTCTAACTGATGCTTACAAGACTATCACAACTCACTTTTGGAATTTTGACAACCTACAAAATCTGCCAGACAGCTAGATAAAGTTACTTTGGTGATGTATTTACATTTATTCTAAACATCACAGAAAAAAAAAAATAAAAAAAAAAAATCAAGAAATAAAAACCACATGTTCATGATCAACTACTGTATGATATTGGAATGAAAGTTAGCTTTGCATCTCTGTTGTTCAGCAGGCAAAACTGTACATCAACTCAGTTGCCTCTTAAAGTATTCACACACATTGGGCTGCATTCATGAAATGTTCATAAATATGAGTAAATTTGTGTATCTGGCAGAAACATTTTGGCAAGGTCAATTGTACATGCAAACACTTCGTACTCACCAGATTTGTTAGCAAAATGTGTGTAAGTGAATTCCAAACACTTGTAAACAGGGGGCATGTGCATGTTCATTCAAAATTATCATAATCCATGCCCATAGAAACGCCATACAAGGAAATCTTCAGACTCGCTAATAAATGAGAATAGGAAGCTTTTAACATTTATGCGAACAGTAATAAAAATGATTTATTTATTTTTTCAAATGGAATGCATTCACATCGTAAAATACTGATTTAGCATACATGTGCATGTTCATTCTAAAAAGAAAGTGAGGAACTTACAGTCATTGCATGCTTTTGCTGTCATCAGAGGTTCTTCTGTCAATTAAACGGTTCAAAATGTATTAAACCTTCAAATGTTTACTAATATATTTTTGTGAATGAACAATGTGTGCAAACCTACTTCACTGACTTATTTTTGAAAACCCAGTTGAACATTGTATAATACTAATTTATCACTGGGATGCGTCAGTTTCATTGTTATAATATAATGCTGAATTATCATCATTATTATTCTGATTATTACATTTGCGTTATACAAAAGGAAAACATCCTGGTTACTTTCGTAACCTTTGTTCCCTGATGGAGGGAACGAGACGATGTGTCGATGTAATGACACTAGAGCCTCCACTCTCCCCTGCGTGTAAACTGTCGTGACAGCGTGTTCGCTGCAGTGTTGAGGTCGCCCTGGATGTGAATGGCTCGCAGTGACTTGAGGTGCTGCTGACTCCAGAGGAGACGGCAGGCAAGTTGTAACATACAACGGAAGCATAAACCGCCTTGACGGTTGATGTAGTGCCCCCGTGCGAAGTTTGGACGCGTGGCTTTCGCTGCCCAACCCGTCGTGCTGGTTGGCCAGGACCATCCAACTTGGCTACATGATTCAGTTCGCCTGGCTCCCGCCTTGTTTCGGCAGTATTCGCTCCACCTCCATACGCAGCGAGAAAGAAAGCGCTTCACGGGTAGAGATCACGACTCTGCATCTCAAGGGCGTGATAGAGCCCGTCCCTCCAGCCAAGATGAAGGGTTTCTATAGCCCTTACTTCACCCTGAACCGAGGAACCAATCGTCTAGCCATGAGGGGTGAAGGGGTGAGGGGAATCCGATCCAGTTCCACGCTCATGGTGGCCCGGGCAAGCATAGCGGACATCTGTGCGTCAGGCTCAGACTGGACGAGCAGACCTGAAGGTGACAGCCCAGTCAAGTCATCAGCATCAGACGCAGTTGTGACGCTCTTGAATGCAAATTCTGTCTGCCAATTTCTCATTAGACTTTTCTCAAGTTTAGAGGTAATCGAGGCCTTCAAGAAAGACAGCTTGTGTCGCTTCATTCACAACAACTTTGAGTGAGCGACAGACTGTGAACAATGGTATTTTGGCAGATGTGCAATGAGTTATATTCATATTAAATATTTGTATATTATTTATATAATCTTAATAAATAATTAATTTCTGTTACAATTATGTCAGATTCAAAAAGTTTCTATTTTGGTTTAATTATTTTCTAAATGTATAGTTTCTGCCATTTCATATGAAATTACTTACTATCGCAGTGAGGAGCCATGCTTGGGTTTTTACCAGCGACTACCTGTGATCTAGTAACAAATATCGCTTAAAACTGTAACACTCCCCTATTTATTAAAATAGGAAGTATTAACACACTCAAAGGGATCGGTGCTGCTCTTAAGTGATTCGTAATATGGAGGAAGAATCTCACTCAAACACAGATGTTTAACAATAAACCCAAGTGTATTTAAGAGATCACAGATATATACAAACATATAATGGAACAACGCTGACAAGACAGTGAAATATATATATATATATATATATATATATATATATAAATATATATGTTGAGGTGGGAATGTCAGGTAGGTATGTAAAGAGTCTCGTTATCCAGAGTGCACGCACAAACAAACAATGTTAGATCGGTCTCACCGGTGTGTGTTCAAACCGTGAGCAGGATCAGTGCGATGAAGTGACTGTTATAAGTCCACAGAGTTGAGTAATCCAAACAAGCGTTATTTGGTCGTACTCTTCCACGGAACGGCATATAATGCTCCAAAAAACAGCCAGCAAAAAGGATAATCCACGCAGATACAATTGTAGTTGAGAGTGAGGAGCAGCTCTCTCGATGACCGGCATATCGGTCTCTTTTATTCAAAATGCCAGTCCTTCCTGTTTACATGTTGCGTCATCCCGTGACGAGATCTCACGGGAAGTGATCGCGAGAACATGTATGGGGGCGTCAATATCACATTAGTCAGGGTAAAATACAGCTTACCGGGCAAAGCAATAGAAATAATTGACAACCAACAATTTAGTCAATTAGCATAATTACACAGGTGCTTTGCCTTATGTGGCAACGTTACAAAACTATGGACACTAACGGAGGAACTATTGCAACTTTTCATAATTATTATGGACCAAGCGATCAGTATTTCTTTTGTATAAAATCTGTTCTATAATCTAATCTTTGATTGTAGGAAAAAAAGAACTGGCTTTGTTTGCCTGCAGAAATGTAAAGAAATGGCAACATTTATCAGTAGGATCACACGCAGAATATTCAGCTATATATATATATATACACACACACACACACATACACACACACACACTTTTTTACAGATGTTACTGTTGCATCAAGCCAAAATCAATGCTATACTGTCTAATGTGCATTTCAGCGATAAAATAATATAAAATATTTAATAATGTCACTATTTTTATTAGTTTCTATCATGAATTATTATTTTTCCTTGTAACGGTGGCGGCCCCGTACTAAATTTAAATAAATTTTAAATGACAAAATTTGGGTGCCAGACAGGTTTAGGCCAGTCAAAATGAATACATTGCCCCAGATAGCTCTAAAAGCGACCAATTACACGCAATAAAACAATAACAAAATAGTGTATCAAAGCATAAGTGTATTTAAATAACAAAGAAAACAGTAAACAAAGGCAAGGAGTCAAAGACACACAAACAATATACCAGAAATAATTAAATACATAAATCCCAACAGAACAAATATAACAATACAAATATAACATAACAATAATTCAAGTGTATGTGTGTGTAGGAGAGAGAGTTAAGGCAGTAGGAGTGTTTGTGAAAGGTGCACGCAGGATTACGGAGAGTTTTCAATGTACCTGAACGGCAACTGTGGGCAATACTGCAGGACGCAGAGTGAGAGTCCAACAAACAGGAATAAAAGGTCAGAAGAATCAAGGAAACACCTGGCTCTTCCACTTTAGACCTTAAATGTTTACCGTCACACCTTGACCATGGAGCTCTTCGGCAGTTGCAGATCCTACGAACTCATGCCACTCCACTTTCACTCAAGAAATGCAAACAACGGTGATGAAAAATCCAAGGCTCACTCTCTGGTGATGAGCACTTGTCAAATTAGTCCCTTTGTCGTTTCCTCTCTTCTCTAGTCACGTTCCTTATCCACATCACAGTACAATGCAGCAAACTTTCTAATTTCACAGCTTGGCACACCAAAACTTCAACTCACTCCAGTCTCAAATCTCTCTTGTTTTTTCAGTTTTTCCCTCTGGTTTCTTTTTTCTCCCAACAACCATCTCCCTGGTTACCTTTATAGATTGCCTTTATGGACGACACCTGGTACTCTAACGAGCAGCCATTTTAGTTGGTGGTGGTAGTGGTGGATTCTTAAAGGGGCAGTGTGTAGTTCTGCTCTGCCACATCCTCTGTTGCTACCAAATCAGGTGCTGGTGCCACCATCTGTAGAACTTGTTGACACCAGTGCCACCACTCTCATTTGTAGTCTGGAGCCCTATGGTGACATGTTTGTTCTGTTAGATAGGTTTATATTTTCTATTGGTGTTTATGTTTAACAAAAACACAGAACATTTTCTGAGCACTTCAAGTGTCAAAAGCTCCCACTAAATAATAAACACACACATGACAAGGCGAACTTGAATAACCCATGTACTGTATGTTTACAATGAATCTTGTACAGATGAGAACAAATTATAAAATGACTAAATACAAGATAAATGAATATATAATTGTGTGTGTGTGTGTGTGTGAGCATGTATTTATCACTTTGAGGGGACCAAATGTCACCATAAGGATAGTGAAACCGTTTACGTTGTGGGGACAATTTGACGGTCCCCATGAGGAAAACAGCTTATAAATCATACTAAATTATGTTTTTTGAAAATTTAAAAATGCAGAATGTTTTCTGTGAGGGTAAGGTATGTCTACGGAAAGTCACCATAAAACATGGAAACCCATGTTGGGGGGCATGTTTATGTGGTTTACGAGGACAATTTTTTTAGGTTACTAACTGGTAATTACAAGGGTATTATGCTATAAATGTGTTTATGAGGATATTCCTAGTGTCCCCATAATTTAAATTGCTTAAAAAACATATTAAACAATTTTTTACTGAAAATGTAAAAATGCAGAAAGTTTTTTGTGAGGCTTAGGTTTATGGGATAGAATATATAGTTTGTACAGTATCAAAATCATTATTTCTATGGAAAGTCATCATAATGATAGGTAGACCATCATGTGTGTTTCTGTATGTGTGTGTGTATGGGTGTTTGTGAGCGCAACACTGATGGGTCTCTCTCTCTTTTTTGGCAGGCATAAATGTACTATAACGCTAGTAAAATGCAATATCTTCTTTCTCCTAATAAATACTAAAGTTGTGTATTATTTTCCAACTTTCTAAAGTCAGGTCAATTAGTTGAAATTTTTGGATATACATATTTATACTTATACTTATTTTCAGAATTGATGCATAGTTAGGGCAAATGGTTAGGAAGTGTCATTAACACTACTGGATACAAGATCATAGCTTTCAGTGCATTAATACAAACATTTCAGCACCACAACATACATTCACGGACCGAACAGTATCGTGCATCAGAGAACATTCACTCTATTCGCAAGACTTTTCAACAATCAATCAGGCATCTCAGTCACGCATTCTTCTCTTATAACATCTTTTTAGTTTTCACAAGCACGAGCGAAACAACATTAGATGTCTTTGGTGATTCCCACACTGTCACAGATATCATAAAAACTTTTGATGCCTTTTACCTTTGTAATTTATTTACCTTTACATCTGTTAAGAGAGCAGCTGTGGTGTATGTATCTTGATCACTTGATAAATGGTGTATTTGCAAATCAAATTTAAATCTCTAATGACAGATTTAGTATCCAGGCAAACAAAAGACATGGGTTCAACCTGTGTACATTAATAGTGCACACTATGTTGCTGACAAGCTGAGGTAAAATTTAGCTCAATTTACCCTTTATAAATGATGAGCAAGTGTAAGATATTACATGCTAGAATCTTAGAGTGATCAGCTGGTCTGCTAAGAACAAGCAACCTCTTCTTGTCAATAGTTGTAATAATATTATAAACTAAATGCAATATTTACATAATCCCTTTTTCAAAGAAATAAAATCAATCCTCAGTCTTAACCGACAGGCCATATTCAACGATACAGAGGGCTGGATACGGCACCACCAGTTGCCCATCCCTGGTCTATATAGACAGCTTCATTATTTAAAAAAAAACAAAGCGATAGTTTAAACGTGACGCTTGTCTGCAGAGATGCTGTATTACGTCATGTGCATCTCAAATTACCAGGTTATACATAAGTTCTGCAAATATATGATAGCGAACTGCTCCCTGCATATCCAATAATGTTGGATCTCAATGTCACATCTGTGTGGTTTCGTTTACAAATTCTCAATTACTGTACATGTTAACTTGTGAGTGGGAATTTACCACGTTATGAATGTGGAATTTGCAGGAATTATTACAATTGTATACAATACCTGCAATCCTGTGCTGAATTTCAGGCCCTGGAGGATATAGGCCAACCATTGACATACCATGGTCTTTATATAAAGCTAATTATACACTCACATATTCAGCCACATGCTCACTGTAATGCTGAATGCTGTGAACTGGTTGCTGAGGTTTACTGTGGGTGGTAGCTGTTTAAATGGGTTAATCCTCTATATTTAGTAACATTTCAGATAGATATTTTGTGCTTTTTAAAGTCCCTTTCTTTGGAAAAATTTGTGCTCCAGGAATCATACAGTAAAGAGAGATAGAGACAGAGTGATGCAGTTTTTTTGCTTATTTTTCCTTTGCAGTTGTGTTTCTGCTTTGAAGAGCCTGTCCATCAACCAAAATGTTAATGAAAAATTATACAACTATAATATAATTTCTTAGTCAAAAAACAGTAATTAATAGTCCATACACTTTATCAAGAATACCCGGTAGTCCTGTTCAGAGGTAATTGGTTTCTGAATGGAGAAATGTATGTTTGATAGGTGGTGCTGGGGTTTGGGCATTAGACCTGTGAAATTACTGATGCAGGCTGAATTTGCTGCCATTCTAAATTATTGGTGGAAATCTAAGAATTCTAGTGGTGTTCTTTTGAAATGAATCCTTTCATGCGATGAATAGAGTTACACTTTGATGTTGTATTTTTCAGTGTACAGTATTAAATCCCCTTTAATACTGTTCACTGTAATTTTAAGTGCATTTAGTGATTTCTGCCAAACACACACACACAGCATTTCCATTGATAAGCTGATTGGTTGCTGAAACTAGCTATGCTTCTAATAAAATTAGCAAAAAAATTCAATAGACTTATATTGAGGGGGGACTTGAGCTGTATCTAGGAACCAGTATAGCATAGAAACATGTTGGTGGGTTTTTGACTTGGAATGATGAGCAACCACCCATAATACATAATACATTAAACCACATAGCAAAGTCCTAGCAACCACCCAAAGCTTTCTTGCAACCTCGTAGCAACACACTAAACCCACTCAACTTTGCAAATGCAGAGTAAACCCTAGAATACACAATCATTATTTAACACTAGTAATGTGTAGGTCAGCATTAGTAGGAAATTCTTTAAAGATAAAAACCTATAACTCTGTGTAATTTAATTTTCATTTGCATTTAATACTGTAAATGGCAGTGGGCTGCAGTGCATAGGTACCCCTTCAACAGTCAGTCTGCAGTCTAAGCTTGTAAATGTGAGACAGAAAATTTTCATTCTATAAGGCATTGCTCGTGGAAAAGTGCTATGTACAATTTTGATGTGATCTCTGATCAACCTCTCAAAGCATTTGCTGATTATTTGGTTAACTGAATAAGAATTCAATGGAAAAGTTGTCAAGTAAATTTTTTTCATGAATAATGATTACAAATGTGCAATCTATCATCTATTTGCTTCCATGTTCACAGATATTTAGCTGATATATTTGATCAAATGGAAAGAAGGGAGTGCATTCCGTTGTGCACACATGAGCAAAATTTAAGTTTGAAATTTCTTCTAATTCTACTGTAAGTCCAAGATCCGGTTCTTCAGGATTTATTTAAATCTAGTTTTGTTCTGTTACATTTGACATCCTGTTGGTTTTATTAACATTATCTTTGTGTCAGCTTGCAGGTCAGACAAACAACTTCACCTGTGTTCTGAATCAGTCAGCATGTTCTACTTAAGGAGTTCTTTATCTCAACAACAGCTTTTCTGCCAGCCAGTCTGTCTGTCTACCTACTTTCTAAAAAAACAAGCCAACCCATTTTAATGCCCATACTGCCCTCACTTACGTGTTGGTTGACTGCTAGGTAATAACAGGAGGGTCCGTCCCGTTTACCTGTTCTAAATCAAACAATAGCCCACTTCTCTGGTTGGCCAGGGAGACAAGGCCCCTCCCTCAGTCCTTGTAATTCAACACCTGACTGATTTTTCTTGTGCCTGAATTAGTCTTGTTCACACAGAGTCTGAGAAATCATCCGGCTGTCCCCAGAGATAGTAGTGACGCTGTCTCAGCTTAGAGCTCAGATAGAGTAACGCTGTCTACACAGTGGCAGGTATATGGAATAGTCTCATGCTTCCAGACACTTTCTGTACACTTGCATTGTTCCTCTTCAAGACTAACAGCAGGGTTTGGATGCACTAGTTTTTTTTTTTTTTTCATGTTTTTACTGAGGAATTTACATAACCGCTGAAGTTTCCTTTAGGAGTTTTTCATCACATGGGTAAGTGCCATTGGTATGTGCCTCAGATTTCTTCCCATAATAGTAGTGGTGTTATGGTAATAATTTTTACTCAACTGTTGCATGAACGTTTTTGTTATGCTCTGTCATATTTCAGCTATGCTGCAAAACTTGCACTGAAATAAGTGTCTTTGAGTGCTGTATTCTCTCTCTCTCTGTCTTGTGCACCTTTTACTGTCTGCATGTTCTTTTGAAGTTAATGCATAAAGACACAAGGGCTTAGGAGAAACCATAAGCAATATCACAGCTGTCCGGCAGCAAGTTAATTTCTTAGTCTCACACTTAGTCTCATACATTGGGGTCAAAAAGTCTGAGAACACATTGAATTCTGACATAAATATGAAACATATTATTTCATTTAAACTAGAATAAAAACTAGGTTTTAGGATTTCAAAAAAAAAAAAAATAAATAAATGTTAGATTGTAAATTGATTAAGAAATATTTAAGATTCTACACTATTTATTGGGCAAATGTAAGGCAAATTGTAACATTGTCTATGATACATTTCCTTCTTTCCATTCAAATACAACAGATGCTCTTTGGAACATTCTCAAATCGTGTTGGGATAACATGGATCATATAGTTTTTCACAAAATTGTGGAGTCCATGCCTGCTGGAGTACATGTTTTTAAAGCAAAAATGGGGGCATACCATGTACTAAACTTTTTTCTAGGTCAACGTTTCACTCAAATTGTTATGCTGATAATAATAATAATAATAATAATAATAATAATAATTAAAATAAAATCTAAAATAGAAGCAATTTCACTAGGGGTCTCTGACCACTGCATATCTCTCTATTCTTTCTTTTGTAGTGCAATAACCACCCAAAAATCTGCCATTTCTCAGAGGCTGTTATGTAAGTTTTAAAAAATTACGTCTGGTTGAATTTATCATTTATCTGTATCAGAGTAATGTTATGAAAGTTCTTTATGTTTCCTGGAATTTTTTTTACAGAGAGTGATCTGTTGCAGTTTGCAACCTACAAAATTTGTTGCACATTGCTTTCATAATGAAATTCTGAATTGCCTGAAATGTGCATTAGGCAAGAAAGTTACTCACAAGGAATTTGACCTGGTGGTTTGCTCTAAGAACACACACGTACACATGATACAACATTACACACATTCTGAATCTGGACTGTACAGCATCAATTCACTATTGTGATCCAGACACCTAAATCATCTCGTTAACCTGCTGATAGTGCGCTTGAAATCATTGGAAAATCTAAAGAAATCAGCCAAGATCTCAGAAAAAAAATTGTGGACCTCCACAAATCTGGTTCATCCTCGGAAGCAATTTCCAAATGCCTGAAGGTACCACGTTCATTTGAACAAACAATAGTCTGCAAGTATAAACACCATTGGACAATGCAGCCATCATACCGCACAGGAAGGAGATGCATTCTGTCTCCTAGAGATGAATGTATTTTTGTGCAAAAAGTGCAAATAAATCCCAGAATAGCAGAAAAGGATATTGTGAAGATGCTGGAGGAAACAGGTAGATAAGTATTTATATCCACAGTAAAACAAGTCCTAAATCGACATAACCGGAAATGCTGCTCAGCAAGGAAGAAACCACTGCTCCAAAACTGCCATAAAAAAGCCAAACTGCAGTTTGCAAGTGCACATAGGGACAAAGATCTTACTTTTTGGAGAAATGTCCGCTGGTCTGATGAAACAAAAAATTAACTGTTTGACCATAATGTCAGTTGTTATGTTTGGAGGAAAAAGAGTGAGGCTTGCAAGCCAAAGAACACCATGCCAACTGTGAAGCATGGGGGTGGCAGCATTATGTTGTGGCGGTGCTTTGATACAGGAGGGACTGGTGCACCTCACAAAATAGATGTCATCATGAGGAAGGAAAATTATTTGGTATATTGAAGTAACATTGCAAGACATCAGCAACTCGTTGCAAATGGGTCTTCCAAATGGACAATGACCCCAAGCATAACTGCAAAGTTGTGGTAGAATGGCTTAAGGACAACAAAGTCAAGGTATTAGAGTGGCAAAACATAAATCTTTGACCTCAATCCGATAGAAAATTTGTGGGCGAACTGAAAAAGCATGTGCAAGCATGGATGCCTACAAACCAGTTCTGTCTGTAGGAATGGGACAAAATTCCAGCAACTTACTGTGAGAAGCTTGTGGAAGGCTACCGACAACTAATATATATATATATATATATATATATATATATATATATATATATATATATATATACACACACACACACACACACACACACACACACACACACACACACAACTGTGCAAAAGTTGTAGGCACTTGTGAAAAATGTTGCATAGTGAGGATGTCTTCAAAAATAATGACATAAATGACATTTTCATTTATCACTTAATGTCATACAAAGTCCAGTAATCATAAAAAGGCTAAACAAATATTCAATGTGACCACATTTGCCTTTAAAACAGCACCAATTCTCATAGGTATACCTGGACACCGTTTTCTTGGTTGTTGGTAGATTGTATGTTCCAAGCTTCTTAGAGAATTCACCACAGTTCTATCTATTTAGGATGTCTCAATTGCTTTTTATGTAATCTCAGACTGACATGACCTTCAGTGGGGGGCTTTGTGGGGGCCATGACATCTGTTTCAGGGCTCCCTGGTCTTCTATTCTAATATTTTCTATATGCCAAAAATAATGTTTGGGAGTCAAACATTTATATTTCCTATTGACACACTAAAGCTGAAAATATAAATAACCATCTGAAGACAAATGCTTTTGTGAAATATCTTAAGACTTTTGCACAGTACTGTAAATATATATCCGCCCAAAGGAGCAGGGGATAGAGGAGTCACTGCCAGCCGCCTGGAGCGGTGTAGCCACTGCCCCAACTGCTGCTGCTGATGAGGAGGAGAGCCGTGCTGTGAATGCACACAGCCGGCCTCAATTGGGTTAATCAGATGAGGAGAGGGATAAGGCAGTTCGGCAGAGCCACATGCAGCTGCTGTGTGTGTTTTTGTTTCATTAAATATTTCTTTGACTGTTCAGCTGGTACCCACCTCCTCCTTGCCCATCCTTGAACATTGTTTCAGTAACCTTTAATACTTAACCAAAAATACAATTTAGGAGCATATAAAAGGAGAGTTTTAATGAACATCACAGACTATCTTTTCAACACAATGGCAGTTGACATTACCTCACTTTATAGCTTATAAAAAAGGGAAAAAAAATAACATGTGAACACACAAACCACTTCGAAGGAGCTTCTCTTATTCAGGTTGTTTCTCACAAAAAAAGTTATCGTATGCCTTCAGACAACATGGAATTAAATGCACAAGTCACATGGACTACTTTTATGACATCTTTTTTGTCCTCTAAGCTTTAAATTGAGGCTCTATCCACTGCCATTGCATTGAAAGGGCGGGCTGTGATATTCATTAAAAATATCTCCTCTTCTGTCCCCACATAATAAAAGAGAGACATGCAGGTTTGAAACACTTTGATTCTTATTCCCCTGCACAGCATCCATTTGCTCAGTGCTTGAAAACAATTTTCATATGGTGTATCATCATCACACTGTACGAGGAAAACGTAATGTTAGAACAGTATTAAAACCATGCAACGTCTGCAAAAAAACTTTCCAAGCTTTAATACATTTGCTATTACAGAACATAGAGTATTACATCATTCTGACGAAACAAAAACCTTTGTTTGACATTAATTACTACTCATATAATCCGCAGTAATGCCACAGTAAATACCTGGAAGATTTTCTGCAAGCATCTCCTATCTTGCTTTAATGTACATTTTGGCAAAACTTATTTTTCTTGGTGCAAGCTCATGCATGATACTAGTGAATCCCTCATGTTAATCATTCACATTAAATTGATATTAAAGTGGTTTAACCAGTCTTATAGAAACAGTTCACCCAAAAATGAAAATGATTTCCTTACCCTTATGTCACTCCAAAACTGTATATCTTTTTCTTTTGTGGAACACAAAAGGTGACCGTTTGAATTATTCATAGTGTTTATTGTCCATAATGTAAGTAGATGGTGACTTAAAAGAAGCTCAAAAAGAGGGAAAAATGCCATAAAAGCAGAGTAAAAGTAATCAATGTTCCTTAAACTAAGTTTGTTCACAGGATGCAATGAGAACCATTAAGGTTTCCAGTGCTTTATTGCTTTAATTTGATTACAACTTAAATTATGTTCTGTTCATCAAAGTGATTATATCTCACTTGGAATACATTGCACCTTTTATTTCAAATACTTTTACTGTGGTTTATGTCCCACCACCATCAATTACAAAGAAGAAGAGTCATGTTGTTTTTAAATTACATTAGGCTGAGTAAAATACATAATTTCCCTTTTTGGGTAAACTATTCAACAAGTTTTCAGCAATATAAAAATGTAATGCCCAAGTGAAAAATTCTGTGCCCCTCTATGTCCCCCTGGTCTTTAAAATATAGTTTTAACATGCTGTTCCACGTGCTACACTGAAATCAAACATGCATTTTAAGCTTATAATTGGCATTAAATTATCTGTGATATTACTTACACTGGAGAATTTTTATCCACCAGTCATTCCATTTTCTGTCTCCCTTCTCCGCCATGAAAAGTTTGCTGCATCCAGTGTTTAACAAACAATGTATCTGATAACATCTTGCCATACAGTACATGCAACATATTTACATGTCCCTCAAAGGTGCATCCTCATCAATGAGAGCAAACTCCTGTTGGAGCCAAATAAAAAGTGCAGATGTTCAATCTCAAATGTATAAACAATTTTACCCACCTGAACTTACATTTTGCAACCACACAAAGAGACTCTTCAGTTATAAAGAGTATTAATGCTATTAATGATTAGAAGCAATATGTATTGTGAAAAGCACTATACAAATAAACAAAAATGAAGACTTAAAATATATGTCCTGTAAAACTGTATTGTGCATTTGGCTAGCTAATGTGTTATACTACAGCAATCCACACACCCCTGACACAAACCTGTGACATGCTCTTTGCAGTTTCTTCAGACTGTATGATTGTTCCCAGATTTCTGCATACTCCTCTCGTCCTTGAGAATCAGAGGTACATGCTCCAAGAGATTGGTGCCAAGTATGCTAACAAAAACAGAGAAGCATATATAAGCATGATCAAGATTTACAGGCAATAAATGGCATAATACTTGGATTTATTGTGACAATAATGTGGCTAGTGATGCAAAAGTATTATAAATCAACAAAATGTTGTAATAATTTGGGCATTCAGAATTAACGCTGAAATCTTTCCAACTGTAATTGCATATTTCACAAAAAATGATATTATTGCTTGTGGACAGAAAACAATCATAGCCGATACACACTTGCTGTACAACGGCCCAAAACACCAGCTCTCTGGCGTGAGAGCCACATTGAGCGGATTTCTTCCACACCAGTGGACACATACCGTTACATGCTCAATACGTAGTGCAAGAAAGCAGTTCAACAGACTTAAGTGTTTATATGAACATAACATGACAAAAAACTTTGAGGTGTAGTAGCTGGAATGATTGTTTCGAACGTCAAATTTTTAAAAATGAATACAAACATGAGGCGTAACGGCCACTAACTGATTGCCAATATGGTGTGTGCAATAATTTTCAATAATTTTACAACCCCTCATCAATTATTCTGTACTAAACTGAAGTAGGAAAACGTCTAGGTTACGTATGTAACCTCCGTTCCCTGATGGAGGGAACGAGACGTTGTGTCGAAAAAGCGACACTAGGGGTCTCTCTTGAGCGCCGAATCTGATCTATGAGAAAAGGCAAAGTGGCGCAGTGGTAGATCCAGCCTCAAGGAGGGGGTGTTGCTACAACATGGCGAACGGAGGGCAGCTGGGACTGCCTAAGGGAGACGCGGCTCCACTTCGTAATGGGACCGTACAGCAGACGATACACACAGGGGGAGTACAAGTAGGAGTCCTGACCTGTGGAGCACATATTCCAGTACAGGGTAGATTAAGTACCCTCAGTGGATTGGGTCGGCAAGTTCCTCAGCTAAATTGTGGACCCACAGGGCTAGGGAGGAGTCATCCAGGGATCCGAATGAGTGGGATCTCCTGGGAGAAAAAAGCACACAATTTTAACTCGGCCGAGGGAAAGGGAGCTAGGTGCATGCGGTCAACCCGATCAATCAGTCAGTGTGTTACCGCGTTCTACCGGATCGGACCTGAGAAAACACGGGACAAAACTGACTCTACCCTGAGATTGTATGTTCTCGCAAGGGTGTTAGGTGTTGCCCAACCCGCTGCTCTGCATATGTCTGCCAGGGAGATGCCTCTGGCCAGTGCCTGTGAGGACACAAAACTCCTTGTCGAGTGTGCTCGGACCCGTAAGGGGAGGGGCACGGCCTGGGTGTGATAAGCCAATGTACTGGGTCAACTACCCTGTAGAAGGGCTTCTGTTTGGAGACATCATTCCCTTTCTGCTGTCCACCAAGGCAGACAAAGTGCTGCTCAGAACATCTGCGTTCCAATTAGGTACGAAAAGCATGTACCAGACACAGCAATGAAGGGCTAGGCCTGCCTCGTCCCGTGGCAGCTTTGCTTGCAGGTTCACAACCTGGTCTCTAGGGCATAGTAGGAACCTTGGGCACATAGCCCGGTCACGGTATTAGGATCACATATGTGTCTGCCGGACCGATCTCCAGGCAAGAGTCGCTGACAGAGAACGCTTGCAGGTCCCCGACCCTCTTGATGGAGGCGAGCGTGATCAGCAGGGCCGTCTTTAGAGAGAGGGCCCTGAGTCCAACTGATTCTAGCAGCTTGAAGGGAGGTCTCTGGAGGCTTGCGAGGACCAATGAGAGATCCCAGGAGAGGAACAGGCACGGCCGGGAGGGATTCAACCTCCGGGCGCCTCTTAGGAACCTGACGATTATGTCGTGCTTACCCAAAGACTTGCCGTCTACTGCGTCGTGGTGGGCCGCAATAGCGGTGACATACACCTTCAGGGTGGAAGGGGACATCCTCCCTTCCAGCCTCTCCTGCAGAAATAAGAGCACTGAACTAACTGCGCCCCTTTGTGGGTCTTCAGTCCAGGAAGAGCACCAATTTGTGAACAAGTGCCACTTCAGGGTGTAAAGTTGCCTGGTAGATGGGGCTCTGGCTTTGTTGATCGTGTCTATGACGGCAGGTGGTAGACCAGCTAAATCTTCCATGTCCCGTCCGCTGAATGGACGGAGCTTGGAGATGGGGGCGTTTGAGAAGGTGTGCCTTGTCTTCCTCCCACATTTCGACCAGGTCCAGTCCATGGATTACGTTTCTGGACCACAAGGGTGGCCATCGCCCATTCGAGTGCCGCTTGCTTCCATCTGAGCTCCGGTCCCCCAGTTCCTGCAGCACATCAAGAACAGGACTTTCCAAGTGCAAGTTTGAAGTGCCTTGGCCCGGCGTTTGTTGCAGGAGGCGCCATGGTGCGCAGGATGGAAGCGGTCTGGGACCACACCACAATCGAGGGTAGTAATAGCGGAGGAGCGAGGAAGCTGCGGCTTACTCAACTAGTCATGGACGTCCGGGAAGAAAGGAACCGGGAGGGGTTGCGGCTGCGAGCAGTGCACATGCCCGTGGGCTACCGGTCCAGCCTCGTGCTTGCGGTAGCCCGGGAAAGCATAGCCGACCTCTGTGCTTCAGGCTCAGACTGGGCGAGCATACCCGAAGGTGGCAGCCCAGGCGAGTCATCAGCATCAGACGCTGCTGTAACGCTCTCCGAAACGGTACCCGTCATTATCCCCAAATCATCTTCATCGCCCGTGACACCTGCCCCAATCCTGTAGGAAGGAGGCGAAACGCAGGGGGGGGGGGGGGGGGGGTGCTGAAGTGGCTTTCTCTCATGACAAAAGTAAGCCGCAATGCTGCCATGGCCATGTTCTTGCACTGAGAACATGAACCATTCATAAAACGCTGCCTGCGTGTTATCGCAGCCCAGGCACGCGAGGCAGCTTTTATGACTGTCAGAGGTGGGGACAAATCACTGCATCCAGAAACTACTCAGAGGCGGAAAAGTCGTCTTTAAAAAGACACGTCCTGAAAAGGACGTTCAACGCCAGCTGTGTATTCGCTTTTTTAGAGAAAACTGTCAAAGCGCCCAGGAGCAAACTGCACTGCCATGCAGAGAAGGAGAAAGCCGCTGTAGTGCACCGTAGATCCAACAGCAGAATCAGCTCAGAGGAACAGGAACGGGTGTGTGACTTGCAGCTCACTGCATACACGACCATCGGCTCCAAAGAAAATTTCTGAATGAACTCGACGTATTTCCCCGCTTTTATACCCGTATGTACTGGGGCGGGGTATGCAAATACTGTCTGCCAACTTCTCATTGGCCTTTTTTCATAGATCAGAGGCATATTCGGCGCTCAAGAGAGAACCCTAGTGTCACTTCTTCGACACAACGTCACAACGGGGAACGATATATTGACCTTATTTAGTCTGTGTAGTCTCATGTGGTTCTGTGTTTGTCCTATATTGTTTTATGTAGAACCGTGGTCCTGGAGGAACGTTGTCTCGTTTTGCTGTGTACTGTACTGACTGTATATGGTTGAAATGACAATTAAAACCACTTGACTTGACTTGACCTTCTCAAGCCTGTATAATTAAAAAAGAAATTTGGCGGAAAGGCAAATATGATTTGCACACGAACACGTCAACGGCCATGTCAATGAAAGTGACCACATACAAACACATCACAATTGGCCAAATGTACGATGTACAAGAAAAATACCAAAAACTTGAGAAAAAGATTCTGTCAGCATTGATCTCTGCACATCCCAAACTTCATGCACACAGCACGCACGGTGAGTGAATCCCATTAAACAATTTGAATAAAGCCCTACACTGTGAAATAACCTTTTGCATTTGCAGCTCTTCAGTTTTTCTTGTTTAAAAAAGTTTGTATTGTGCATAAAAGTTTGTGCTCTTCCTTTAAATAAATGTAAATGTCAAACTATCCAAAGTTTAATTATTTTATAAAAAAAAAAAAAAAAACAGCTAATTTATTTTATATGGGATAAAATGGCATTGTTTCTAAACCTGTTATTTAATTTAATTAATTTGTTTTATATGTAAAAAAAAGAAAAATAAATTCTCTAAATAAAAACACTATAATCCAGAGGTCTGATATTGATTTTTAGGGTGTAACTTTGACCCATTGAGGGTACAACCATATAAGCTGTACCATATGTACACAAATGGACCCCAAACTTACATTTTTTCTGACAGTGTGGCTTAGTGGTGTAAAATCTTGGCTGGGAACCATCATGGTTACTGATGTAACCTCCGTTCCCTGATGGAGGGAATGAGACGTTTTGTCGATGAGTTGACACTAGGGGTTAACTTTTGTGAGCCCAGACATCTCTGATATTTGAGAAAAAGGCCAATGAGAATTGCTGTGTGGAATTTGCATGCCACTCCCCTGGACATACGGGTATAAAAGGAGTGCCGCTTGAAAACACACACTTGGGTTTCGCACTGAGGAGCAGAGCCAAAGACCCGGCCATTTCAATGGTTAGTTCAGTGTTGTGGCAAGAGGGACACGTCTTGTTCCCTCCATCAGGGAATGGAGGTTACATCAGTAATGTCCCTCCAAAGAGGAGGACACCGTAGAGACCACACCCGGCCCCGGGGGTTGAATTTTAAGTGGAATAAAACACACTGTTTTATCGGGTCAGAGTTGAAGCAGTACCTGAGGAGGTGAGGAGTTACTGCAAACACGGTGACCAAGGACAGAAGGCTCTCTGCCCAAGGAAGACGCGGTTTACCAGCGGGGAAACCATTTTGCGTAATATACATCACATGAGGTTACCTAAGGAGACAACCAGCATATGTGGAGCACTTACCTCTGTATGGGGCCTTTAAGGAGAGCGCCTTTAACTCAGCTAACTCAAGGGTCTCAAAAGGAGCTCCCCGAAGGCTCAGAAGGACCATGGAGAGGTCCCATGAGGGAACGAGGCCTGGGGGGGGGGGGGGGGTTTAACCCCCTCATGCCTTTCAGGAACCCGAGGATCAAGTCATGCTTCCCCAAATACTTACCTTCTACTGCATCGTAATGTGCTGATCTAGTGGCTACACACACATTCAAGGTGGAGGGGGACAGCCGTCCCTCCAACCTCTCCTGCAGAATGGAAAAGCACTGATCCGACTATGCATCGGGAAGTATGCGATTTAGTGAACAGACACCACTTCAGATCAACAGGCACCTCATTAAGGGAGCCCTGGCCTGAGTGACAGTGTCTACCACCGTGGGTGGTAGGCCACTTAAATCTTCCACTTCCCATCCAAGAGCCAGACATGGAGATTGCAGAGGTCCGGTCGTGGGTGCCAAATGGTACCCTGTCCCTGAGAAAGAAGGTCCTACCTCAGGGGAATTTGCTTGGGGGTGGGGGTGGGGCGGCTGTCACGAGGAGCATGAGGTCTGTGAATCAAATCCGGGAGGGCCAATAAGGGGCGACTAGGAGGATCTGCTCCTCGTCCTCCCTGACTTTGCACAACGTCTGTGCAAGTAGGCTCACTGGGGAAGACGCATACTTGTGTATCCCCAGGGGCCAGCTGTGCGCCAGGGCATCTGTGCCGAGGGGAGCCTCGATCAGAGAGTACAGTGTGGGCAGTAGGATGATTCTCGGGAAGAAAACAGGTCCACCCGTGCTTGGCCAAATTGATTCCAAATCAGCTGGACCACCTGAAGGTGGAGTCTCCACTTTTTCCTGAGCGTAACCTGTCGCAACAACGCGTCCTCTGTGCTGTTGAGGCAGCCCGGGATATGAGTGGCTCACAGCAACTTCAGCCACTGCTGACTGCAGAGGAGGAGACGGCGGGTGAGTTGTGACATCTGACAAGAGCATAGTATGCAATTTCAGTGGGACCATTGTATTCTGTGAGTGTACGCAGACAGTTCAGCACAGACCGCACGTGCTCGTTGGCAAGGCGTGCTGCCATTGATACCGAGTCACCATACTGAAAAAAGAGATTCTCTGAACCGAGGAGAGCTTGCTCTTTTACCTGTTGACCCAAAAGCCCCAGCCGGCTGAGGTCCCTGAGCACCAGATCCCTGTGCGCACATAACGTGTCCCGCGAGTGAGCTACAATTAGCCAGTCATTGAGATAGTTGAGATTGCGGATCCCCACTTCCCTTAACGGAGCAAGGGCTACCTCTGCAACCTTTGTGAAGGTGCGAGGTGTCAGGGACAAACCGAGGGGGAGGACCTCATACTGGTATGGAAGTACGCATCCTTTAGGTCTACTGCCGTGAACCAACCTTGATGCCGGACACTCGCTAAGATGCATTTTTGCATCAGCATCTTGGATGGGAGTCTGTGCAAAGACTGATTCAGAGTCATAGGTCCAAGATTGGCTGTAACCTTCCGGCTTTTTGGGTACGATGAAGTAGGGGCCGTAAAACCCCTTCTTCATCTCGGCTGGAGAGGCAGGCTCTATCGCGTCCTTCTGTAGGAGGTGTGCGATCTCCGCACACAGAGCAACAGCATTCTCGCCTGTCATCGTAATGAAGCAGATGCCGCTGGTCCTGGGCAGGCATCTGGCAAACTGAATCGCGTAGCCGAGACGGACAGTCCTGATCGGCCATTGCAACAGGTTGGAGAGCACGAGCCATGCCCCCAAGCTCCATGTGAGGGGGAACAATCATGTCGGACATACCAGCGGGCGGGGCTTCGTGACGGGATGTAGCCTGAGGTGCCACTTGTGGCTATACTGAGTCTAGAGACATCAAAGCACTTACCTGGCTCCTTTTGACCACCCCTGGAACAGCCTTGGACGGGGTGGGGGATTTTCGTCCTCGTAGCCCGTGGAGACCATCACATCAGGGGTAGACTTCACAGCTTTTGCATCAATCTCGGGTCAGAACTAGCCTTGTACAGTTCTTTGAGCACCTCTGTTTGGTGCACTTGCAGGAGAGCTGTGACATGCTCATCATGCAATTCCAGGAAAAAATGTACGGGGTGGGCGCGGTTCAGGGGGAGTGGAGGATTCCACTTCATCTCGAAGCTCGTAACCAACCGAACAAGCATGGCTGTCAGCTGTGCATGGCGACAAACTGAACCAACCCACCCTCTGACGCTGTAATCGAAAACTCATCCACTTCGTAAGCCGTGAACGTGACGAGCCCTGAGATGAGCTGGTGGTCACATCGCAGAACTCGATAGGGCATTCGAGCGTGTTGGGGAATGGGAGGTCCGTGGGGGGTTTTCCTGGTGGAGAAGCTCCCATTGAAATCCCCAAATAGCCCCCAGTGCTAACCGACCCGCCTCATACCCGTGGGTAGAAGGAACGAGTTGGGGAGCCGCTGGAGTGGCTTTCCCTTTTATGAGAGAAAGCCGTGACCGGAACGTTGCCAAAATCATGCCCTCGCAGTGAGAGCATGACCCGCCCACAAGCAGTGTCCTCGCGTGGGCAGTGCCCAACACGAGAAGCAGCAATAGTGTCCATGGAAAGTGGAGAGGTAACGATGGAAACCAGAAAAAACAAATGAATAGACATCATGAAAAAGAAACTCTTTTAGACTCTTTTTATTTGTGTGTATATATATATATATATATATATATATATATATATATATATATAGAATCACTACTCAGCTGTCGAAGCGCCCAGGGGTGTTGCTCAACACAACCGTATGCGAGGGGTGAACCATTATAAAGCGCCGTAGATCCAACAGCTTTGGAGAGAAAGAGAGAGAGAGAGAGAGAGAGAGAGAGAGAGAGAGAGAGATGAATGGAATGGTAGGAGGGATTCAGCTCTGTGAATGCGTGTGCTTGACTCCAAAGAAGTCTGAGTGTGTTTGCAAGCGGCACTCCTTTTATATCCGTATGTCTGGGGGGGTGGCATGCAAATTCAACACGCCAATTCTCATTGGCCTTTTCTCAAAAATCAGAAATGTCTGGGCTCCCAAGAGTGAACCCCTAGTGTCAACTCATCGACACAACGCGAGTGAGTGACAGATATTGAACCCATTGGGTGATTTGACAGTTTCTACCATACAGTTTCTACCATTGTGCCCTTGTCTCATAAAGGAATAGTTGAGCCAAAAATTATAATTCTCTCATCGTTTACTCACCTTTATGCTGTCTCAAACTCATTTGACTTTCTTTCTTCTGTGGAAGAATATGTACATTTCCCTACCATGCTAGTCAATGCAGTCCAAAGCTTTCCAGATCCAAAAAGGACATCATAAAAAAGACAGCATAAAAGTAATCCATATTACTTGAGCGGTTTAATCCATGTCTTCTGAAGAGGTACACTTGGTTTTGTGTAAGAAACAGACCAAACTGTAAGTCCTTTTCTATAAACCTTGAGATTTGCAGTCTCCTTGCAACCAAGCTTCAAATCACTTCTTTACACTTGACACTCGTGCAAAGTGCTGTACTTCTGTGTTCCACTGAAGAAAGGAATTCATAATAATTTGAAATGGCATAAAGTCATGAAAATGATGAGAGAATTGTCATTTTTGGATGAATTATTCCTTTAGAAATTAAGGTTACAGTTATATAAAGGTTACCGTAATGGGTTCATATGGAGTTAACATGATATTTCAAGCTAAAGCAAATTTAGTCAACATACTGCACATATTGCATATTCACACTGCAACTGACTATATGACTATTTAAGTGATCTGCAAAAAAGCTAAAATTTAGGTGCCTTGAGACATATTTTAAAAGTAAAAATATATCAAAACACAAAGCTCCAGTGTGAGGCGCTAAAAAAACATTGAAACAGCCAGTCAAATATCTGTTTACACATTTATATAACACAACAATTGAAAAATGTGTAGATGGGCTCAAAAACGTGTTAGATGTAAATGCAATCTGAAAGTAACTTTGGATAAAAAAAACCTGTCTGCAATATTATAAATAGTGTATTGTTTCATGGTTACATTCCCTAAAAGTCATAATAGGATGGACACATAACACCCATGAACTGTGTCTGGGGGGTTTCCTCAAAATGTTTCATCTCACTTGGATGTGAATGTAATGCCTGTCTGCTGTATATGTTTGGCTTATAAAGACTGCATTGCTTTTTATTGCTCTCTTTGATGGAAATCTCAATGCTAAAATCCCTCCACCCTGAACCTCTGAAGAAAAGTTCAAAATAACCCAAATTTAATTAGCATTTAAATTTCTGTTCACTGTGATTTACAGTACCATCCAGTGAAATTGCCACACTGTCTGTTATTTCAGTTGCTTAGAATTCAACAGCATTATTCTGAGCAGCTATTTTCAGTTTGTTGGTTTAAAAGCAGTGATACGATCTTTAAAATCAACCATCTTTTCTTCCTTTGAAATCTTCAAAAGCCGATGTGTGAAACTGCAAACTTTGATCTTCTTTGACCTGAGAACTTTGATTGGCAACCAGCTCTGTACTTTTCCCCCTTATGAAATAGGATACATCTTTAGTAATTACAGCTTTTGCAAGGCAGCAATGTAGATATTCCTCAAACATTCTGGTTAGGGTTTGTTCTAACCCTAAGTATTAAACTTAATGCAATTCATTCAGCCCAAGCTACTAAATGTGCAGACTTAAAACTCACAGTTTTAAGTTGATTAAAACTTTTTGTAGATAATTTTAGTCCAGCCATTTTCATCTTTTGTCAACATTATTCTTTTTAAGAAATGTAAGATTAATATTTAAAATCTCCATTGTCTTTGATAGGGGCATTCACACAGGATGTGTTCTTGCATCTGTCTGCACCGTTATTTTAATTGATTTTCTATGTACATATGCTTAAGACTTGGAGTCTTATGCCATTATTTTGAGCTATGTCTAAATGTTTTTGAATACAAGAACGTGTCCTGTGTGAACTGCCTCATATAATATAGCATTCAAAATTTAATCATATAATATTTGGATACTGAGTTCCACTTGAACTTATTTTGTAACATCTACTGGTATACTGAGTTTTTATTGATCGTTTATCTTCCTTGCATCAGTTTAACAATTTATAGCTCTTTTTGCACTGCAATGACGGTGTCACGTTGTGTGTTGATGCTCATGTACAGCTGATGAAAAACGAGATGTGTGCTATATATCGTAACAGTGGCAAAGTGGCTCTGATGTGGCATTTAATTATCACAGTATCAAAACCGAAATACTAATAGGTTAATACTATTGTTTTTTGTATTAGTACTGCTATTTCCCTCAAGAAAATGCAAATTTAGTTTAATAAAATTAAGTAACTCAAATACTCCTTGACAACATGAACATTTATGTTAATGCAATGCAGTTTCATACATTTTTCTATACTTTCATTTTATACTGTTCTTGGATGCTTTCATACTTCATACCGCCTTCATACTTGAGGGACTCTTGATTTCTTGCTGTGTGTGTTCTATTGTGTATTCTACTCTGCAATAACACAAGTCTGCACTTGTCCTTAAGTGTCTTTGGAAGGATTCTGACAGTGCGTTGCTTAGAGATGATCTATGTGTGTATTCAGATCACCATAAAGCCCCAAACTAGTGGATTAGATGACAAAAAAGGCATATGAATGCCATTTGTAGACAATAGGAAACCCAGTCTCTGAATCTTTAAAACTTTATACAATCATACAGTATAATGCATTTAGGTGCTTTAGTTTTTCAACAGGTGTCCCACTGCTCTGAAAGCTCTTACTCCACACGGGAGGTTTTCAAGTAAGGTGTTATTCATCTCTATGTCATGGCCATTTGTGTTAAATGACCTTTTTGGACACACTCTGGCACCATGCAAAATTAACAATGCACGGATTTAACGTGCTTATGAGTGATTCAAAGTTCTCAGCTGTTGCCACCGGAAATGTCACCAAATACCATCCTTATTGATCCTAGAGGAAGTCTTGGATTTACACTGCGAAAATTATTTTAGTCTTTAAACATCTAAACATTCTTTACACAACATAAATTGACTTGAGAAACAAACCGGCATAAGATATTGTCCTGTTTTTAGAGAAATCTAACAAAATTTTGTGAGGTTTAGGCCTATGCTTATGGGTTAGGCTATTCCATGTCAATTCAACCAAATTGCAGAAATTTCCCCAGCTACATTTTTATGAATGCTTTTTATGAAGATTAACATAAATGATGATGAAAGCAAAAATATTAATTGGCATGGAACAATATTTACTGAGTAATCCATTATTTTATACAGGGTAAACAAATAACAGATTTAGTCCATTTTGGAGCATACAATAGGCCTAAAAATAACATTTGAATGGTGGCAGTGTCATTTTTTTATTTGTACACAGAGATAGGTAGGTCTATAACTAAAAAAGTTGACTTAAGCACCCCTTGATGCTTTATATGCCAATAGTATAAGTCCAATAATTGGCAAAAACACTTTTTGTCTTGTTTTTCTAAAGTTGCAGTGCTTATAACCCCAGAAGTGATAAAGATATCATTATATCCTTTTAAATTCTAGTTTATAACAAATCTACCTTTTTTGTATCTTAATTTTTAAGGCTCAATATGATGCCCAGAGATATACGGCTCACAGAGTTGTTTCATGTGTAAATTGTTACATTTTACAAGATTTCAATAGTCTAAAACCAAATGTGTGTCATATGGTATGAAGCCATTTATTCATATAAAAACATTAATGCCAAATTCTCGATTTTCGAGAGTCCAAAATAAACTATTAATTAGAATAAGCGACACATGTGACTCTTCAGTTAGTTCAGTTACTTCAGTTACTATATCTAGTTTTTGGATTTTATAAATGTACATCAGCAAATCTCTGGAATGCATCATTAGGAGTCCAAACACCAAAGGTGCTGAAACTGTACTGATTTTCTTACAATTCTTTTCTGCCCTAAAAAAAGTGACTGGGCATCTGTGACTGTAAACCACTGTAAACTGTGATCTCATCAGAGGCCATTGTTCTGAAAGCAAGACTCTTTGTCATTTTGCTTCTCAGATAAATGTATATTGTTTAAAGGAAGTTTAGACATTTTGTTAGCCCATATTTAGTGTACAGAATCTATATTTCCACCTAACTTACCTAACCTACCTGAAACTAACTTATTGCGAATTGTATGTCACAATAAGTTGGAAATAAAGAAAAGCTTGTTGTTTATTTGGCGATCATGTTCTCCATTTACAGGCTTGTTTATACCTGTAAAAAGCACTTGAGGAAATAATATGTTCTCGTCTGTCGCTCACTTCGATGTTGTGTCGAAGAAGTGACACTAGGGGTCTCTCTTGAGCGCCGAATATACCTCTGATCTATGAAAAAAGGCCAACAGAATTGGCAGACAGAATTTGCATGTTCCGCCCCCGGACATACGTGTATAAAGGTGGGGAAATACGTCTGTTTCATTCAGAAATTTTCTTTAGAGCCAATGGTCGTGTATGCAGCGAGCTGCGAGTGACACACCTGTTCTTCTTACCTCTGAGCAATCTGCTGTTGGATCTATGGCGCACTTCAGCGGCTTTCTCCTTCTTTGCACGGCAGTGCAGTTTGCCCCTGGGTGCTTCGACAGCGCAAACTAATAGAGTTGTTTGTTAAAAGAGTGAATTTCTCTAAAAGAGTATTTTCCTCTAAAAGAGCAATACACAGCGGCGTTGAACATCCTTTTCAGGACGCATCTTTTTAAAGATGCCTCTCCGCCCCTGTGTAGTTCCTGGATGCGGTAGAGTGCTACCACAGGTGCTGTCTCGTGTGTCTGGGCTGCGATCACACAGAGGCAGCATTTGTGGGTGGTTCATGTTCTCACTGCGAGAACATAACCATGGCAACGTTGCGGTCGCGGCTTTCTTTCAAACGATGGAACGCCACTCCAGCTGCCCCCCGTGTCGCTCCTTCTTCCCATTGTGATTGAGGACGACACGGCTGGTGATTGAGGCGATCTGGGGATGGGAGCGGGCTCGGTTTTGCCAAGTACATCCCTGCGAACCACCCGCCCCCCGGCCCGCTCGCTGACTTCTGTCCGGGCTCGAGGCAACAGCGGCTCACCTCACAGCCAGACTGCCTATACTTTGGAGCCCCCCTAGATGGATGAGCTCGCCGTTGCATCAGAGAGCGGCCCGGCATCTGACACGGATGACTCGTCTGGGCTGCCACCTTTGGGCAGCACGCCCAGGCTGAGGCTGATGCCCAGATGTCCGACATGCTTGCCTGGGCTGCCGCCAGCTTGGGGTTGGACTGGAACCCTCCGTCCTCCCCACAGCCGTCGCAGCTGGATGATTGGTTCCTTGGGTCGGTGCGCCACTCACAGCCAGGCCCCCCCAGTCCCTTTCTTCCCGTAGGTGCATGATGAGCTGACGACTGCATGGAGAGCACCCCTCTCCACTCGTCACAAATCCACTCGCTCATCCGCTCTCACTACCCTCGATGGCGGAGCGGCCCACGGGTACACGGCGAGTCCCCAGGTGGATAGGGTGGTTGTGATCCACCTATGCCCCAAGAACTCTGCCACCTGACAGGGTCACCTTGTGCTTCCCTCCAAGGCCTGTAGGACGACGTTGTCACTGGCCGCCAAAGCCTGCAGCGCCACCGGACAGGCCGCTTCCGCCCTGCATGCCATGGCCCTCCTGTAAGTCCACCAGGCCAAGGATCAAAAGATCTGATCTGCACGTGGGTAGTCCTGATCCTGACGTGCTGCAGGAACTGCGCTCAGCGACCGACCTTGCACTCAGGGCCACAAAGGCCACAATGCGGTCACTCGGACAGGCGATGGCCACACTTGTGGTTCAGGAATCAATCATCTGTGGCTGAACTTGGTCAAGATGCCCCTGTCTCCCAGTTTGGCCTCTTCGGCGACACCGTCAAGGACTTCACCAAGCAGTTCTCCGTGGTGAAAAAGCAGATGGTGGCCATCTCACACATCCTGCCCCACCGCAAACCTGCCGACATGGGCCATGCCCTGACTGCTCACTGAGGGTGTCCTCCTGCGGCTAAGAAACGTGCAGCTCCGCCTCAACCTGGGCCCAGCTCTCAGCCCCTGCGTCAAGCGTCCCGCAGGAAGCGTACGCCCCCTGTCTCACGGACCCCCTTGAGGACCTGGAAGGCTCCCAGGCGCTCCTGAGACAATCGACCCAGAGACCAAGACGCTCACTCCGGAGCTGGTAAGCAGACCACTCCGTCCCTCGGTGGAGAGCTGGGAGGAGAATCCTTGTTTGAATTTATTTAATCTTACCGTTCTCATGGCACTCTGCTGCCACACCTCAACAGTCCCGGCATGCTGAACGCAGCCCCACAACTGTTCCCCGGCCGGCCGGTTCTGACGAATCTAGAGGACACCTACACCAGACCTCCTCCTCAGTCACTAACCCACCCCCTGCCGGGTGTGTGGAGCAAGGTAAGTGCTTCGAGTCTTTTCTCAGCACCAGAGCCTTGGGACGCAACTTAGCCTCCCGACGCCGTACTACCTGCTCCACCCCGCTGCGAAGCCCCGCCGGGTATGTTAAAAATAATCATCCCCGTTAGTGCCCCTAGCACGGAGTTTGGATGCGTGGCTTTCACTTCCCAACCCGTCATGCTGGCTGGCCAGGACCATCCGACTCAGTTATGCGATTCAGTTTGCCAGGTGGCCCCCCAAAACCCCCCACCACACTTCGGGGGCGTCCACTTTACCGAAGTACACGGCGAACATGCCAATTCCCTGTGCATAGAAATCGCGACCCTCTTACTCAAAGACGCGATAGAGCCTGTCCCTCCAATCGAGATGAAGAAGGGTTTCTACTGCCCTTACCCCTATCGTACCCGAGAAAGGCGGTGGCTTACGCCTGATCTTGGACTTGTGAGTTTTCAACCGGCCTTTGCACAAACTCCCGTTCAAAATGCTCACGCAAAAACACATCTTAACTTGCGTCCGGCATCTAGATTGGTTCGCAGCAGCAGACCTGAAGGACGCGTACTTCCACGTCTCAATATTGCCTCGACATTGACCCTTTCTACGGTTCGCGTTCGACGGCCAGGTGTATCAGTACAAGGTCCTCCCCTACAGCATGTCCATGTCCCCTGCGGTAGCGTACATAAATCACATGTCACAACTCACCCGTCGTCTCCTTTGGAGCCAACTCAAGTCGCTGTGCGCCACTCACATCCCCGGCAACCTCAATGTGGTGGCAGATGCACTATCCTGACAATGCTTGCCCAGTAGAGAGTGGAGGCTTCACCCCCAGTCGGTCCAGCTGATTTGGGAATGATTCGGCAAGGCTAAGGTAGACCTGTTCGCCTCCCAAGAGACCTCCCACTACCCACTCTGGTATGCCCGAACAGAGGCTTCCCTCTGGGCAGACGCACTGGCACACAGCTGGCCCACAGGGCTGCGCAAGTATGCATTTCCCCCAGTGAGCCTTCTTGCACAGGTGCTGTGCAAGTTCAGGGAGGACGAGGAACAAGTCACTCTAGTGGCTCCCTATTGGCCCTCCTGGGCTTGGTTCTCGGACCTCGTACTCCTTGCGACAGCCCATCCCTGGCAAATTCCCCTGAGGAAAGACCTTCTTTCTCAGGGACAGGGCACGCTCTGTCATCCGCACCCAGACCTCTGGAACCTCCACGTGTGGCCCCTGGACGGGACCTGCCATCGTAGATATGATCAACCAAGCCAGAGCCCCTTCTACCAGGCAACTTTTCTGCCTAAAGTTGTTCGCAAAATGGTGTTCTTCTTGGGTTGACGACCCACAAAAGTGCGCAGTCAGGTCAGTGCTCTCATTTCTGCAGGAGAGGTTGGAGGGGAGGCTGTCCTCGTCCACCTTGAAGGTGTATGTAGCTGCTATCACAGCCCACCACACTGCAGTAGATGGCAAGTCATTGGGTAAGCATGACTTGATTATCTGGCTAAAGAACCAGAAGGCTTTCGACAATTTTATGGGTCATTGGGGAAGGGTACGTGCAGCCTGTTACAGCAGGTCTCTTTGGCACGTTAAATAACTGCCCGCTCCTGTGTCAGCAGTACACTTACACGGCTCAGCGCATGGTGGGATTTAAATTGGACAACTAGTGACGCTTCTTCGACACAATGTCGAAGTGAGCAACAGACGAGGAATGTCTAGGTTATGGATGTAACCTCTGTTCCCTGATGGAGGGAACGAGACATTGTGTCCTCCCGGCCATCTCGCTGAGCCGAGCGACTGTTGCGGCTGGACCATTGTCGGCTCTTCAGAAAAATCCTTAATGAAACAGACGTATTTCCCCGCCTTTATACCCGTATGTCCGGGGGCGGGACATGCAAATTCTGTCTGCCAATTTCCATTGGCCTTTTTTCATAGATCAGAGAAAAAAAGAGACCCCTAGTGTCGCATCTTTGACACAACATCTCTTTCCCTCCATTAGGGAACGGAAGTTACATCCGTAACCTAGACTATTCTTATCCATATTAATTCTGTGATTAATTCGCCACTGGCTGACCACTGCCACATGAAAATCAGTCATCGTCAGGTTTGTAGCGCCCCCTTGAAAATGGACATGTAAGGTGGGCTCTGTAGCACCCCCATTTTTACCTACAGTTACCAAAATTGGTACATATATAATTCTCAAGCCGAACAACTTTCATTAAATTATTAGCTCCACCCAACAGGAAGTCAGACATTTTGGATTATCTGAAAATCGCATGCTTTGAACTTTTAAATCCTCCTCCTAGGGGATTCATATGGGTAGCACCATGGTAGAGGTCTCAACCCAACGGGTTTCGGGACAGTTTCGGATAAGTTTTTCAAGTAGGGGTCCGGGTTGGATTCGGATTTGCAATTCATGAAAGAAAAAAATAAATAGGCCTACCGAACTTGTTTCACATGCGCGCTATCACTCACAGACATGCGTGAATGGACGAGTTAGGGGTCGTTCACCCTGCATGTATATTTGCATGTGTCTGTTCTTTTTTCCCATTGTTTAAACACATGCTGGATGAATGTCTTTGGCATTTGCACCATGCCTCGCTTTTTCTTTAGTGTTTCGTGCTGGACCGGCATATTTTAAACATTGTGTCAAGTTAAAAAGATCTTTTCAAAACTTATGTTAAGATATCTGCGTTCTGTTTCATTCTTTGTGCTGCGTCTAGATTGTTTTTTCAACATTCAAGATTCAACGTTCTGAACAAGTTCAGGCTGTAAAGAGGGAATGTTGCATTGTTTCATATTATTCCAGATTGTTCTCCACCAAGCAAAGTTTCAGCAAATAAATGGTAAGTCAATCAATTTTTCCCCTTCTGCTCTAGTGTACTAAGGGGCTGCTGTGCCTTAAACTGTGTATGTTTACTGTTTCAATGCTGTTGCTGTTTCCTATATGCTTACATAATATACAGCCTATTGCAACAGTACTTGCTAGGAGAAGAAATTAGATAGTAAGCAATTTCGGGTTGTGGTCGGGTTCAGGTTTAAAATCAGATGGCATCATTCAGGCCATGTGGGGTCACGGGTATGGGAGGGGTTTCATTTTAAGGCCCATGCAGACCTCTAATCCATGGTGCTTGGGCCCGTCATCGCTGTCTGAAGCTATATTTATTATTATTGTTCTTGTTTTGGGTGCTATTGAGGCCCTTAACATTCTTAAAAACTCATGAAAGTTTGCAAAGTTTTTTAAGGGAATTTCTGTTGCACCTTCACTTACAGTCACCAAAGTTGGTACATATACAGTATACAGTTCTCATCAAGCCAGACAACTTTCATAACTGCAGTCAGGAAGTGTGACACTTACAACATGCTTTGAAATAGTCCTCTTACATTTATCCAAATCACTTCAAAATTGTTTAGAATAATGTCAAGATACAGCTGATTTAAAAATTGTGAAGGGTTACTTGACATCTTAAATCGTGTTGCCATGGCAATGCATTAAATGCTATTATTCTTTTCTTTCTATATTCATTAGTTTTTGAGGCACTTGTCTTGCTTTCCTTGACAAAATGCATGTCTTCATGCATTGTTTTCAGAAAGCTTGCAATTATATTTTTTATTGTTTCACACAGTATGAGCTTGGGTTGCTTTATTGAAGAGAAATATATGTCTACAATGACATTCCAACACATCCCTTAATTTACTGTATACTCAGTCAGCTAACTCTCAGTGAATAACAACTTAAATTTCAGTCTTTTTCTCCAAGGAAGTTATCTTAAGGCTTTAGAAGGCAGAAACGAAACGCTGATAGAGAAGCCCCTTGCATTTCTCCTTTCTGGAAACATTTTCTTTTTGCAGTCAATTACAACAGCGATGGTAAAAAGACATTTACAAAACAGGCACTGTTTGCAGACATCACTCAACCCAAGTGCTGTATACGTCAATAATGTACGTGAGGGTTTATTTAAATTGTGCACACAAGTTCTGCCTGTTTCCTCGTGCAGCTGTAATCTATCACTAGTGTCAATAATGCGCTTTGATTAATGTCTTTAAGATACCGTTATAGTAATACATTGATACATGATTAAACATTTACACTGACATTGCCCAGAGAAAGAGTGAGCCGAAAATGTGCACACTCCCTTCCATTTTTAAACAGGCACTCATTGCTAATGACATGAGATGAAACAATAACTAAAGAGCTTAGGGGTGTTCATGTGGGATTTCCATGTATGGTTAAAATACTAAAGCAGCATTATCTCAACATCCCTTCTCATATGCATTCTAATAGCAAGGTTATTCCTTATATAGTGATGTACTGCTTCTGAATATTGAATATGTTGAAATGATTTTGAAGTGCACTTTATGTTGATGCATGAAGCCTATTAGTGCAGGTATTAAGTTAAAATGTTGATTTAGTAATCAGAGAAAATGTTTATTGTTTTTTAGTTAATGACCTTGACAAAACATCCATGGTTTTACTATAGTAATATTGTAGTAATCATGACTGCTGTCACCATGGTTTTCTGAGCATGGTTTTATAACAGTAATTCTGTAGTAGGGCTGCAACTAATGATTATTTTGATTTAACGTTTATTAGAATGATTATTCGACTATTCAGCGATTATTACAATGATTAATCTTTAGCTTTTAACAGATTATTCAGCTTGTGCCCTGACTTAAAAGGTTGTATTAAATGTGCTTACTAACAATAAAGAGGACAAAATCATCTTTTAAAAATACCTCTAAATGACATTCACTGAATGAAAGGGAAAAAAATACTTTTTATTATGTTTAATTCAGTAAATAAATTCACTGCACAAAAAAAAAAAATACTATTGTTATCAAGTGTTTTTGTCTTTTTTTCCATTTAAGATGATCTAAAAATCCTTAAAACAAGATAAATTTACTTGAGAAGCAACATACAAGATATTTAGACTAGATGTATCTTAACTATAAGTGGATTTTGTATATAAGTGTATTTTTTTCACTTGGTTATACTTCTGCGAGTGCAGTAAAGATTTTTTATATTTTGTCTTCACGATAAGAAATGAACAGTAACATATATTAAGATTCAATAAGTCATAAGCATCCCGTTATAATCTAGCTGAGCATCCCCACAACAGTGTTCATCAGCCAGGAGCAATTTCAATTTCTCCCCCTTAGATCAGGACATTCGCGTAACTCATAGAAGAGGTTTGTAGTTAATTACATGCTTCCATATTGTTTGAATTTTAATAAAGTTATTAAATGCATTAAAACTGCATTTAAGATGTAACACTGGGGTGTTTCCTGTAAAGAGCTCTGACTCCACTTATTCCACAACAAGAGTTCTTCTGTATTTACTAATTTGGTATTTTTGTATAATTCATATACAAATATACTAAAATAGTTTAGAGTGCATCTGGACTGAGCTGTGTAATTCTTCCTCTCCTTAGTCAGGCGTGAAATACAGTGCTGCTCTCACACATTATCATTATAGTTTAATGTGATCTCATGTTACACTAAATGAGATCAAACGACTACTCGCCTATGACATTTTTTTTGGACAATTTTGTTTTGTTGTTCAAATCATAACCATACATATCCCAACTGTACAGACTCCATGAGGCAGTTTCATCTCAGGTGTCAGATTATTTCTGCAGGATTTAAAAGTTTCTCCACATTTAATTAAATCAACGACATTAACATCCTAATCAATATAAGTAAAAAAAAAATAAATGTAAAAAAAAAATTATATATATATATATATATATATATATATATATATATATTTTTTTTTTTTTTTTTTTTTTCTTATTATTATTATTATTATTTATTTATTTATTTTATTTGTACTTATATTGATTAGGATGTTAATGTCGGTGATCCAGATCCAGAATCAGATTCTTGATACAGTTAAGTGATCAATAATGTAAGACTGAAATCATATTGTGGTATAGTGTTTGAAGGGCAGTGTCCTGATGAGACACTTCTGAGGGCTTGACATGAACAGTGATTCAGTCAGTGTTTACGTGGACAACTTTACACCATCACACCATCCCTTATATAGAAGAGAACTTAATTAAAAAAGTGCTCTGGGATACTGATAATGTGCCTCAGTGAGTTATCACTGTACAAATTGAGAGAAGACGCGTTATCATAAAACCAGACGAGAGAGAGAGTGGGGAGGAAATATTTCATTATAAAATATGGTTTATTAATCATCAGATTGAGAGATAACATGTTCTTCCACTTAGGCAGTCATTCAAGCCAAGTTTCTTAAAAACTGCCACTAGTTGTCGTATTTAGATAATCAATTAAAACTAATGAAATCAGTGTCTTAAAAATTAATTGTAAATTTTTTTAAGAAATTGTGAGTGTTGCTTGACCTTGCAAGAGTGGACTAGGACATTGTGGGTGGTTTCCAGGGCACTGCTACACAGTTGCTAAGGTCTTTTACTGTAAATTGTTTTTAACACATTACTGCAATTGCTAGGGGTTATTAGGTGGTTATTAGGGTTTTCTGGGTGGTTGCTTTCTTGCCCAAGTCATAAGAGCCCAACTCCTCTACGATATTCTAGATATGATTCTGATCCCTTTTTCAATGTAACATGGGATTTTTTCACCTGTTGTATTGACCAATATTAATGCATGTCATATATATTGTTTTGGAAGACTTTCATTTTCAAATAAAAATGCATTTGTGTTGACTTGGCCTGAATTTCCATGGCTTGTTTATGCTGATTAGTGCTGGTCTGATGCTTATCTAGTTGAAGAAGAAAAAAACAGCAAAGGAATAAAGTTCAGTGAAGCTAAATGAGCCTTGCTCATTAAGCTAGTGGTGAAACCAGCGCACCAGCTTCCAATTTATGAGACCAGTATCAAAAACATCCTGTTAAGGAAGCAGATTTAGCCTACAGTGTTTTAAGTGAACAGACTCTGTTAGAAGCCGACATATCCTCCCAGGCAGTCAGTTTGTCACTGGTAGGCGCGATCGGTCCATTCAGTGAGCAGATTATCCCAGAGAGGAGGAGCAGGTCGATTGTACACTGAAGACAAACACAGCGCTGCTCTCATGAGCCTCTCAGCATGACCAACATTGGATGTAGGAATGCAGCTCTAATCCCTGAGAGTTAATGTTGCACAAATATATGTCCTTTATGAAGACTCTAAGAGGACCTCTACTCAGGAGACTAAAGTCCACAGAGACAAAGAGCTGGAACTGAGCTAGTCTGTCTGTTTTGACTGTACTGTTGAGTCATTCAGATCATGAGTATCTGAAGTCTTTACATAAAACGCCTGCAGGCATAAAGCAGCATCATGGATGTAAAGACACAAGTTCAAGCTGAGCTCAAACAGAAAGCAGCATGTGGAATAATGTATGTTTTTGAAGAAGAAAATAAAAAGCACAAGCATTATCAACAATAATTTCTCAAAACTGTATGAGCAAAGTTTCTTTGCCAAATAAACATCTACCAAGAAAATTAAAGTGTATTTTAATTCCAAAAGGAAAATCTTATTGCTCAAAAGTTACTCTTTTATAGCTCAATATTTTTCAGTTCCCTATCTGTCACTCACTCAACATTGTGTCGATAAGTTGACACTAGGGGTCACACTTGGGAGCCCAGACATCTCTGATCTTTGAGAAAAGGCCAATGGGAATTGGCGTGTGGGATTTGCATGCCACTCCCCCTGACATTCGGGTATAAAAGGAGTGTCGTTTGCAAACACATACTCATATTTCTTCTTCGGAACCGAGCGGACATATTCAAAGAGCTGAATTCCTCCTGCTGTTCCATTCATCTCTCTCTTTGAAAGGCTGTTGGATCTATGGCGCATTACAGCGGTTCTCCCCCTCACGCACAACAGTTGTGCTGAGTATACACCCCTGGGCACTTCGACTGATGAGCAGAGCCTCTTTCTACACATATATATATATATATTTCTTTCTATATATATATATATATATATATATACACAAATAAAAGAGTAGATTTTCCTCTTCAAGACGCCTCTTCATTGGTGTGTGTTTTCCTGGTTGTGATCGTAACCTCTCCGCTTCCCACAGCCATTATCACTGCCTCTCGTGTTGGCCACTCCCCACGACAGCACTTGTGGACGGGTCACGTTCTCACTGCGAGGGCATGATTATGGAAATGTTGCGGTCGCGGCTTTCTCTCGTAAGAGGGAAAGCCACTCCAGCGGCTCCCCGACTCAGTCCTCCTATCGTGAGTATGAGGTGGGGTCGGTTAGCACTGGTGGCGATTTGAGGACTTCAATGGGAGCTCCCATTACCCAGCATGCTCGTTTGCCACAGCGAGTTCTGCGATGTGACCGCCAGCTCGTCTCAGAGCGAGTTTGCGGCCATGTTCGCGTCTCACAAGTAGATGAACTTTCCATTACAGCATTGGAGAGTGGGTTGGTTCAGCCATGCCCAGCTGACAGCCATTCTTGCCTGGGGGCTGCGAGTGTCAGGATGGAGTGGAATCCCCCGCTCCCCCCTGAACCAAGATTGATACAGGAACTGTGCTCAGTGACCAATCACACCCTCTGAGCGATGATGGTTACAGTGTGGTCTCTCGGGCTGACGATGTCCACCTTAGTGGTTCGTGGTGGTAGACCCGAAGGATGCGTACTTCCATACCACTACGAGGTCCTGCCCCTCGGTCTGTCCCTGTAACCTTGCGCTTTCACGAAGGTCGCAGAGGCAGCCCTGGCGTGGATGTCTGCATTCTCAACTATCTTGACGACTGGCTACTTCTAGCTCACTCGCGGGACACGTGTGCGCACAGGGACCTGGTGCTCAGGTACCTCAGCTGGCTGAGAGAGAGAGAGAGAGAGAGAGATGCTTTAATCTTGATTACAGTGGCACTCTCATCGGAGCACACATGCTCAAATAAACACTCTTGTCAATAGTGAGATGTTAATATGAGTTATGTGGCTGAGACTGCTATCCTGGAGGGAGGGAAATGCATCTGTTTCATTCAGGATTTTTCTGAGGGGCCGACAATGAGGATCAGCCGCAACAGTGGCTCAGTTCAGCGACATGGCCGGGAGAACACAACGTCTCGTTCCCTCCATCAGGGAACGGAGGTTACAACAGTAACCTAGATGTTCCCTGTCTGTCGCTCACTTCGACGTTGTGTCGAAGAAGTGACACTAGGGGTCCAATTTAAATCATGCCATGCGCTGAACTGCGTACGTGGGCTGCTGACACAGGAGCGGGCAGATATGTTACATGCCAAAATGACCGACTATTTCAGACTGCATGTACCCTTCCCCAACGCCCCATAAAATCGTCAAAACCTTCTGGTTCTTTACCCCCTATCCTGGAGGGAGGGAAATGCATCTGTTTCATTCAGGATTTTTCTGAGGGGCCGACAATGAGGATCAGCCGCAACAGTGGCTCAGTTCAGCGACATGGCCGGGAGAACACAACGTCTCGTTCCCTCCATCAGGGAACGGAGGTTACAACAGTAACCTAGATGTTCCCTGTCTGTCGCTCACTTCGACGTTGTGTCGAAGAAGTGACACTAGGGGTCCAATTTAAATCATGCCATGCGCTGAACTGCGTACGTGGGCTGCTGACACAGGAGCGGGCAGATATGTTACATGCCAAAATGACCGACTATTTCAGACTGCATGTACCCTTCCCCAACGCCCCATAAAATCGTCAAAACCTTCTGGTTCTTTACCCCCGTTAGGGGGGAACAAGGCGACGTGCCAAGCATGTGAGCAGGCTGTGCCAGCCGCTCCTTTTCTCTCTTTATGTTTCTCGTATAGAGTTAAAGCAGCTGGGCCATCTTACGCATCAGGGAAGGCGATCTTTCCTGGTTCCTATTCTTTCAGGGGGGAAAGACCCTGCGGAGACCACACCTACCCAGAGTGGGGAGGTAAAGAGTGGTGAGATACATCACATGGAGGGACCTCAGCGGAGGGAAAGGGTGCTAGGTGCAAGTGGTCCACCCGATCAGTTGTCAGCATTTTACTGAGTTCTACCGGCTCGGACCTGAGAAAACATGGGACGAAACCGACTCAACCCTGAGATTGTAAAATCTCGTAAAGGTATTTGGTGTTGCCCAACACGCTGCTCTGCATATGTCTGCTAGTGAGGTGCCTCTGGCCAGTGCCCACGAGGATACAACACTTCTTGTCAAATGTGCTCAGACCTGCAAAGGGGTGGGGGGGGGGCACGGCCTTGGTGTGACAGGCCAAAGTAATGGCATCCACTACCCAGAGGGAAATCCTCTGTTTGGAGACAGTGTTCCCTTTCCGCTGTCCACCAAAACAGACAAAGAGCTGCTCAGAATGTCTAAAGCTCTGTGTGCGGTCCAAATAGATACGCAAAGCATGTACCGGACACAGCAACGAAGGGGCTGGGCCTGCCTCCTCCTGGGGCAGCGTTTGCAGGTTCACTACCTGGTCCCTGAATGGAGTCATAGGAACCTTGGGCACGTAGCCCGGTCGCGGTCATAGGATCACATGAATGTCTGCCGGACAGAATTCCAGGCAGGTGTCGCTGACAGAGAACGTTTGCAGGTCCCCAACGCTCTTGATGGAGGCGAGCACAATCAGGAGGGCCATTTTCAGGGAGAGGGCCTTGAGTTCGACTGATTCTAGTGGTCTCTGAAGGCCTGAGAGGACCACTGAGAGATCCCAGGAGGGGAACAGGCTTGACCGGGAGAGATTTAACCTCTTTGAAACCTGATAATTAAGTCGTGTTTACCCAAAGACTTGCCATCTACTGTGTCGTGGTGGGCTGCGATAGCAGCTACATACACCTTCAAGGTGGAGGGGGACAGCCTCCTCTGTGGGTCTTCAGCCCAGGAGGAACACCAAGTTGCGAACAAGTGCCATTTCAGGGCGGAAAGTTGCCTGATAGATGCAGCTCAGGCTTGGTTGATCGTGTCTACGATGGCAGGTGGTAGACCAGCTAGATTTATCTCCCACATCACGTCCAGGGGCAGACGTGGAGGTTCTAGATGTTTGGGTGTGAATGCCAGAGGGTGCCCTGTCCCTGAGAAAGAAGGTCCTTAGGGGAATTCACCAGGGAGGGGTTGTCGCGAGGAGCACAAGATCTGAGAACCAAGTCAGAGTGGGCCACTAGAGTGACTTGTTCCTCATCCTCCCTGACCTTGAACAGCACCGGTGCAAGAAGGCTTACTGGGGGAAATGCGTACTTGCGCAGCCTTGTGGGTCAGCTGTGTGCCAGCGCGTCTGCCCCAAGGGGAGCCTCCGTTCGGGCGTACCAGAGCGGGCAGTGCGAGGTCTCTCAGGAAGTGAACAGATCTACTTGTGCCTTGCCGAACCATTCCCAAATCAGCTGGACCGACCGGCGGTGGAGCCTCCACTCTCCGCTGGGCAAGCTTTGCCATGATAGCACGTCTGCTACCACGTTGAGGTTGACGGGGATGTGAGTGGCATGCAGAAACCTGAGTAGCTGCTGGCTCCAAAGGAGGAGTCGACGGGCGAGTTGTGACGTGGCGGGAGCATATGCCGCCTTGGCGATTTATGCACACTACCGTGGTGGTGCTGTCTGATCGGATCAAGACGTGCTTGCCCTGAATTAGTAGGAGGTACCTCAGCAGGGCTAGAAGTACAGCCAAGAACTCTAGGCAATTGATGTGCCAGCGCAGGGGGGGCCCCTTTCCAGCGGCCCGCAACTGTGTGCCCGTTGCACATAGTGCCAAAACCCAATTTGGAGGCGTCGGTAGTGTCCAGGATGAGTCGGGACACCTGCTGCAAAGGGACTCCTGTCCGTAGAAAGCAGAGGTCTGTCCAGGGTTTAAACATTTGGCGGCAGGCGGGGTGATGACCATCTGCGTGCCACGGCGTCATGCTCGTCTCAGGACTCGAGTTTGGAGCCAGTGCTGACGCGGTCTCATATGCATCAACCCGAGCGGCGCGACCGCCGTGGATGATGCTATATGCCACAGGAGCCTCTGGAAATATTTTAAGGGGATTGCTGTGCCCGGCCTGAACGCGGCGAGGAATTTCAGCACTGACTGCATGCGCTCATTGGTTAGGCGCGCTGACATTGAGACTGAGTCTAACTCCATGCCAAGAAAAGAGATGCTCTGAACCGGGGTGAGCTTGCTCTTTTCCCAGTTGATCTGAAGCCCTAAACGGCTGAGGTGCCGGAGCACCTGGTCCCTGTGGGCGCATAGTAACTCTCGGGAGTGGGCCAGGATGAGACAGTCGTCGAGGTAGTTGAGTATGCGGACGCCTGCTTCCCATCACCTTCATAAAGACGCAAGGGGACAGGGACATGCGGAAGGAGAGGACCTTGTACTGATATGCCTGGCCATTGAACGCAAACCGTAGAAAGGGTCGATGTCGAGGCAATATTGAGAAGTGGAAGTTTGTGTCCTTCTGCTCTACCGCTGTGAACCAAACGCTGCCTCGGTGTGATCGCTGCCCAGACACACGATGCGGCGCCTGTGCCCGTCAGGAGCAGAGAGCATCCAGGAACTTCACAGGGGCGGAAAAGTATCGTTATAAAGACGCGTCCAGAAAAGGATGTTCAACGCCGCTGTGTATTTGCTTTTTTAGTGAAAATAACTCTTTTAGAGAAAATAACTATTTTAACTGCGCTGTCGAAGCGCCCAGGGGCAAGCTGCACTGCCGTGCAGGGATGGAGAAAGCCACTGATATGCGCCATAGATCCAACAGCAATCGCTCAGAGATGGGAGGAAACAGACTGTGACTCGCAGCTCGCTGCATACATAACTGATCAGCTCCGAAGAAAATTTTCTCTCATTTCCCTCCCTTTATACCCGTATGTCCGGGGGAGGGACATGCACATTCTGTCTGCCAATTTCTCATTGGCCTTTTCTCATAGATCAGAGATGCGAAAGGCGCTCAAGAGAGACCCTTAGTGTCGCTTCTTCGACACAACGTCGAAGTGAGCGACAGACGGGTAACAGACAGAAAGATACTAAGTGAATTCTAGCTAGGTTCCAAAAGCTAGTTTGCTGCCTAGCTGTATTCTGACTATTGAAGGAGCTACCTTTTAAGACAGCATGTAACCACCATGAAAACTCTTAGGTGACTGATTTGGACCGCTCTACATAGACAACAATTTAATGTGTTCAAAAAATAGCGCTCCTCACGTGAAGTGCAGTTATAGAGCACCGGAGACTTAATTCACAATAGATTTTGAGTAGCTGGTCTCAAAGAATAAAAGTTACTATACGTACATTTGTGAAAAATTATTTGTTGGATGCAATATGTGTAATGAGCCACGTAATATAATTTTGCAAAAATAGCGCTTTCCTTTTTATGATTTAATATGTTTTAATCAAAATGTATGCATTTGAATGTTTTCAGTTTTCCCAATTAGCCTCATTGCAATTAGCCTATGTATTGTTAAGAGATAGTTGACCCCCAAATTAAAATTCTGGCATCATTTACTAATCTTCATGTGTTTCCAATGACATTCTTTCTTCTGTGGAACATACAATAAGCTGTCAATCGGAATGTTAGCCTCTCTTCCATTCACTTTCATTGCATCTTTTTTCCATACAATGATAGTGAATGGTGACTTGTGGCTAACATTCGTCATTCATATTGTTGGGCATTTGCACTTTGTGGTAATATTAATTAATAAGTAAAATTTTACAGGCATTTTTTAATGATAAACAATTTTGGTACAGTGTTGGGTCGCTACTTGATGTCCAATGTTAAATCTAGGTCCTGAAACAAAACCAGTTTAGAACCACTGCTTTAAGAATCACACAAATAAATTTAGCTGCAAGCAGCAATTAAGGGTCCAAGCACATCAACCATTATTAGGCACAACAATAGAAAAAAATAAGTAATTAAAGCAATCTGGTTATAATTTTAGGCAAAATGGTTGAAAAACCATGAATATTATCAATTAAAAATGGACATAAAAGCTTATTTCTTTTGACCAACAGGTGGCACTGTCACCAAATTGATATTGTGTGGTCAAGGTGCGGTCATGATGACACATTAAGTTTCATGATAATATGCCAAAGCGTTGCCGAGATAACCATTCTGGCACCATGCCATCAAATTCATTGTTGTGTTTAATGAAAATGGTTTGGTCTCTCAACACTCTGAAGGTGGTCTGATTCGATTTTGGTTAAAAGCTAAAAAAAATTGTTTTTTAAAGGATTTCAAATGGCAGACAGGAAGTTCGATCGATCATGGCATAATTGGTATCCACGTTATAGGAATCTATCAAAACTAATCTCATGACAATAGCACAAAGTAATCAAAGTTATTAGTATTTTATGAAAATTTTATATAACTTTTGACCAGAAGGTGGCGCTATCCCACCAATTTTGGAGTACCTTCAGGGCATTGTGCCACTGACACATAACAAGTTTTGTAAGATATGTCTACGAGTTTGAAAAATAAAGCATTTTCCAACAAAATTCAAAATGGGCGACACACAAAATGACAGACATAGGGTATAATTCGACTCAGCTTCCCGTGATTCAATCAAGACGTGATTGTGATTTTATGTGAAACCGTTCAGAAGTTATATGCAAAATAGGATTTTTTTGCAGGCCATTTTTTGTGCATATCAGACAAACCGACTAGGACGAGTTAGAAAAAGTAGGTTTTTCCGAAAATTCTAAATGGCCGACTCACAAAATGGCCAACATAGGAGTTTTTCATATCGCTGGTCTCGCAATACCCCACTGAATCTAATGAGACTATTTGATGATTTTATGACAAACTATTCAGAAGTTATAAGCAAAAAATTGCTTTTTTCATATCTCGTGACCAGTAGGGGGCAGTGTTCCAAAACGCTGCAGGTAACCTCAGGTTCTAATGGTGATGAAATATATAGAGTTTTGTCCCAATTCCTCAAAGTGTTGTGGAGATACAGCCTCAAGTTCAATTTTGCACATTCGTCGAATTTTCTTGAAGCGCCATTCGAAAATGGTATCGTTTATCATAATTCTCTGAATACATTTTTGTCATGAGTGCCTCTAGATGATGCAGGCCATTTTTCATGCAAATCAGAGAAACGGCTTAGGACGATTTAGAAAATGTAGGGTTTTCAGAAAATTCAAATTGCAGAAAATTTTCATGACAGAGCAGAGAGAATTTAGTTTCTAGTACTCACGGTTAAAAAGTTATTAACATAAACATTATTGCAAATTTGAGCAGTTGGTGGCGCTAGAGGGTTTGAAGTAGAGACACCAAGTTCCCTAACTGTGTGCAAAAGTTTATAAATTTCCTGCAAGCGGTTCTATTGGCTGCCAGAAACTCAAGAGTGGAAGAAGAAGAATAATAGTAAGAAAACTAACGAAAACAATAGGAGTATTTCGCCACTTCGGGGCATGACCCCTAATAATAGGAAAACTAATTAAAAAATAGGGGTCTTTCACCCCTTTGAGGCTTAACCCTAATAAAAAGAACACTAACGATTACAATAGGTGCCTATGCACTTTAAGTGCTTGGCCCCTAATAATAAAAAATAACACTAGTATTAGCACACACTAGTACTAGGCTAAATAGACACTTTTAATAAAAAAATAATAAAAATAAAATATATACATATACAAACAGTATATATTTTTAATTATACTTGATGAATATTTCTCCAAAATATTGCCTCTGAATTTGGACAAAACATGTTATCTCAGAGGCAGCATAATTTAGCTACCTACCTTTTGGAACAGCCTACTCATTGGACCTATGATGCCTTAAAATGCTTTGGTAAGCAGTTCACTTGGTTCTTGAACAGAGCAATGGTGTTGGAAGAAGAGAAAAAAAAAATCTCCCTCCTGCTGTCTTCTCTATTAAAGACGAGCGCTCTCTCTCTCCTGGGTGCATATCTCTCTGAGGAGTGACCGGCTATGGCCACCGACCACATTGTTATAATGGACATATTTATGTGCTCGTGGGAAGCTTTCCTCCCACGAGTCGATTCACGCTGTTCCTCCAGCACGGCTGCTGTACTATTAGAGCCCAGCTGGCTATAGGAGCACATTCCTTTTCTTTAGAACAGCACACCTGCATAAGAGAAAATGCAGGTGTATTTTTACTGAGTTTGAGCGCACAGAGCAGAGGACATCCTGGGTTACACATCAACCACTTTCACTGTTATTACATCACACTTCCAGCTCTAACTCTGATAGATGTGCCACGAATATCCATATGTGAATTATAACCAAGAACAGGTGTTGTTTTTATTCCCAGGAAGTGTATCATGATGCACATGAACTCTCAAAATATGACAGGCAGGCTCATTTGTGGATGTTAGAGGTGTAACGGTTCTCGGCAAAAAAATTAACCATATGGTTTGCCACCCACAGTTTGGTGGTTCAGTAATTGGCACCGCGGTTCTCCTCAAGTTTACTGATGCATCTGGAGCAAAAGGTTTCGCATTGAAAATAAAACATCAAATAGACACACACAGTTACAACCTTTGCTAATGCACCTGAATGTATCTGTAGATGGATACGCTCCACCTGTGTTTCACGTGGGTAAACTTGTTGACATCACTGTTCTGCATGCGTTGTGTGTAATTGAAAATGGCAAGTGGAGAAAGCGATACGTCGATAGAGAAGCCCCCTGTGTTATTCAGGTCTCCTGTCTGGAAACATATTCTTTTTGCAGTCAATTACAACAGCGATGGTAAAGAAAAACGTTTACAAAACAGGCGATCTTTGAAGACATTGCACGATGTGAGTGCTGTATACTAGTAATTATGCTGAAATAACTATGGAAAGAGCTGCAGATGAGCCAAAACTGCACACACTCCCTTTCGTTTTTTAGCAGGCACTCAGTGCTAATTCGAAAAAGCATAAAACAATAACTAAAGTGATTGGGATGTTCATTGCCAACTATATGTTTCCCTACTGGTGAAGATGTGTGATTTCCACATATAATTAAAACACTCAAGCCACGTCACAACATCCTTTGTATCCATTTTAATAGCAAATTTCCTTCTATAGAGATGTACAGCTTCCAAATATTGAATATTTTCTGTGCAGAACTCATGGTTTTGATACAATTAACCATGGTTTTACATTTAGTATACTAAATATTGTAAATATGACAGTAACTATGTCATATTTGCTATTCATATTACATTATACAGGTTACTATGTTTTTATTTCAAATACCATAGTTAAACAATGGTTACTGTAAAGCAATGATTTTTATTAAGGGCAAACATGTTGTAGTGATTTTACTTTTTATTTTATTTTTTACATTTTCTGGAGAATTTTTTTTTTGGGAGGGAGGGAGAGCTACTCTGGTTCCAGTGGTCTCCAAGCTCCTTTCAACGGAAACCACTTTCTCCCAAGCCTCTGTGGTCCTGGAGATCTCCTTCATCAATCCTCCCACAGCTCCGCCTTCCAAGCTTCCCACATCAGTGCTCAAGGCCGTCTCGAAGAGGAAGAAGGGCTCCTACTCCCCAGTCGCTGTCAGCACTCACGGCCACGGAGGTTGTTTCCCTGTCGCTGCCAGTGTCCACGGCCATGGAGGCTGTTTCTCAGTCACTGCCTGCGCTCCTGACCATGGTGACCCTGCCCTGAGAGCCTTCCACGACTCCGCCCTCCCTGAAACTTTTATGTTGAAGTTTTTCCCCCAAACTACATTTACCTTCATGCACCTTACAGACATCCTCATCACACACACCTGTTCCCAAATCCCTCTTATTGTTATTCCCAGCTGTTCCTTGTCATGTCTTTAGTTCCCATTTGTATTGATACCCTCATGTTTCCCTTGTTCCTCGTTGGTTCTTGTTCGTTGTAGTACGTTAGTTGACGTATGTTATATTCCAAGATAGCCAGCAAACTGCTGTTTGTGTTTTGTTTCCTTTTGTACCAATGTTTTATTTTCATTGTTGTTCCTTCATCATCCTCTGAGTTTAATAAACATAACTAGTACTGCGTTTGGATCCATGCCTCTCGCCTACAATTAGCCTTCCCATGAGCATAACAATATGGAAATATATTAATTAATTTTTCATGATATTCTATTTGAATGCATTTTAAGTTTTATTAATCTAAGTATTGTGTAATGCAATAATACCTGTTACGGTTTTTCATGAAAGTTCTTATGAAATGTTAACAATACATTGTCGAAGACACACTTATGAAATGCCTAACATTGTCCTTTGAAGATAAAGAATGTAATTTACTGATTTTTTTAAAACATAAAAGGACAATTAAAAAATGCTGTCCATCATTTTGATGTATAAGGACACTTCTAAAAGTACTTTTTTTGCATGTGAGCATAGATGCATTAGGGAGCTTTTATTCTGTTGTCACTTGCGCCGGTGCGCCCAAATAATTGTACACACACACGCACGCAATGATGCACAAAAATGCGTGTGAAATGCTTGCACTGTAGAGCCATTTCCCAGGTCCCTTTTTCAGTGTAGTACTTGCAGTTTTTCACTTGTTTTATCATCTATGAAGCAAAAATCATAATTTTGATTACTTCGAAAAGTAGCCTAATAGCACCTCTTCTCAACAAGCCGCATGATTTGAGATATCATTCATGTCTGTAGTATATACAGTTTGGAATGAGTAATGCACAAAATGTAATATTTTAGGATTAGGGTTTGTTTAACTCAGAAACCTTATTGTATGAGCATAACCCATAAAAAGTATGAGCAATAGTGATTGCCTTTGAAAACACCACTGAAAAAACATTCTGCAGCTTTATTGATTCTGAAATGTTTGCCATTTCATAATGCAGAGAGATAATTGGATGCACTTGAGCCATGTCTTGTTGTGTTAAGCCAAACATAAGGTCATTTTACTAACAGTTAATCCTTCCTTATTGAAACAATCAATGCCAAATGCATATAAAAAGGAAAGCTCTTTGCAGAACAAAATAGTAACTCAGATGTGTTATGCAATGTTATGTGTGAAACAAGAATAAAGTCTTTAAAACCAACTAATGTCATAGTTGTTTTCTGTCGCATAGCAATTGTAAAAGTTCCTCCTTAAGTGGCTGATTTTAGCTTCTCACACTCTGCATTGTGTTTTGATTAATTGGGGCTTTAGATTCATCTCATAATAAATTCCATGTAATTAACACAGGGACCCAGAGAGATACAGAGCTCTCAATAAATTAAATACTGCCGCCTGCCATAAATCAATATCTTGACCCTTTAATTTGAGATTAGGTGCATTACATTAGGATGCTGTGACAGTGGCATCTGGGATGACATTTTGAGTCTGTGATCATGTGACGTGAGAGGTTTCAGCTGCTCATGTTAGCTCTAGTATTAATGCCGTGGCCTGTAGCTGACTTGGATTAATGTTCTGCCCCAGGACACAATAGGAAATTACCTCAGCAGGGATCTGACCTCACAGAGTGCTGCCTATTTGCTCACCTGTCTGACCTCTGAATGTTTTACTGTGTGGACAGGGAGGTGTTAACCACTAGAGTACTAAAGGACACTAAGGGTACTAAACTGCAAAGGGCTGTGATTTAAATAAATCACACAAAAAAATGTGCTGCTTGCTTCAAAATTGATGCACACTGATCTGTACTAGTGCATTATTACAGTGTTTTCAGAGCATTTCTGAGCTCTGGAAATAATAATCTGTGTATTTGAATACAGAGGAGGTTTTAAAATGAGGAGCAAACTATACAGCTCTTGTAAATGTGAACTCAGTTAGAGTGAACACAACCTCTTCATGCAGATGTCGCCAAAATAAAAGCTTGACTGTTTAGAACTCATTGGTTTAACTGAACCGCATAGCAATACTCTGTGCAAGTTACGATTTTATAAAATAAAATTATGTTACTATTGCATTATGATACAAATCAATATAATGTTGTAATATTACAATAATATAATAGTTCACCCGGTTTCAAAAATAATCATGATGAATAGTGGGCTTAGACCCTTTTACAAAGTAAACAAAAACAGGTAGAGGTACAATGTGAACATGAAGAAGACATTTTTTTTATTATTATTTCTCTTTGTTTCACTGTTTATTTATTTGTTTGTTTGTTTATGGCTGAAGTAAAAAAGGTCCAAGTTTAGTTCCTTTCAAGAGGGCTCAAATGTGAACCCTCAAAGAGTGGCTTAGTTCTGCATTCCTGTGGATCTCCCTCAGGACCCACGGGACCCAATTCGATTTCAATGCGAAAGCACAAGGCAATCATCTGTGTTCCCCAACTGCTAGCGGGTCCTTGAATAAAGTATAATGTGCGAGTATGGACAGCCGGGGAAGTTTCTGGTGCCCCCCCTAGGGTAAGATGGTGCTCCCCTAGGAAGTTGGTGCCCTACGCAGGCTGCGAAATATGCATACAGGGAGCTGCAGTACTGTGGAAAATGGACAAATTAGTGTTAAGAAACCAACCTAAGGCAAGTCAGATGGGCATAATTTCTCACGGCATATGATAATCGCAATTTCAGGGGGAAAAAAACTTTCTTGTGTACACTTGTTGTTTATTGTTGTCTGGCTTTTGCTCTATGTGGAAATTAAATGTGGGGTTGCGGGAACGAGAGCAGTCAGGAAAAATATCATTAAGAGCACAGAGCAGGTTAACATGGAGTAAAATTCAGCGGGGGGTGTTTGGATGCGGGATAGAAACTTAACAGGAGTGGGCTGGAAAAAACAATCCCACCAGACCTCTAGACTAAGTCTAAGAACATTGGCAAAACATTACCAATAAACACTAAATAAACTTCTCCTTCTTAAACTCATAAACTTCTAAGTTTCATGGAAGAAAGAAAATGTAGAATAACATGAGGGTGAATAAATAAAGTCTGCATTTTTTTATTTAACCATAACTATTGTTTTTGTTATGGTCTTTCAATTGACTGCAGCTTGTCTGTTAAGATCTAAACAGTTAACAAAACTGGTATTATAGAGTCATATTTGTCTGGTGTCGGTCCAATGATCTGTGGATTTAAAGAGGAATCATCAGGGGTGCTGGAATAAGACTCAAGAGGGGAGCATAAATCTGGATGGTTGCTTGTAATTTATGTAATTGCTGGAATTCAGTTACGTAGAGCCAGTCAGTGTAACGTGCAGTTCATCACATGCTGGTGTCTGGGGCGTTTTAGAGCAGGCTCGCTGAAGCGTTGAGTCACCCATGGCTAATCATTAACTCATCATTGTGTATCAGGCCATATATCAGCTTTAACTCCAGTGCATGTAGACATCTGACGGTTTTATGGAGGCTTCATAATTTGTCTGTATGGAGCAATAAAGCACTATGACTCTGGAATCCTAGAATGCTATGGGAATGTGATTGCATGAATAGCCCTTAGTCTTTCTGGTCTAGTGGTGACCAATCCGAGTTACCAGTCTCTTGTCATGTTCTTTGTCATCGGTTACACGTTGCTGGCTACAGTAGCTAGATTAAATCCACTATTAACATTTGATTGATTTCTGAATAATTTTTATCTGAAGATATTCATGTTCATGAACCTCATGGTACTGTACATAAATCATTTCTTGATCTAGTTGTATGACATCATACATTTTTGCAATTGACTCTAAAGCAAAAAGTGCAGTTCTCAAATTTGTAAAAAAATAAATAAATCGAAATCATTGCTCATAAACATTTTTATGACATATTTATTGGATTTTCACTATCCAATGAATTCCTGGATAGTATCTAGTCCTGGCCTACATTGTTTTCATATTAAATATTCTGTTTTACTCTGAAATGTCAAATTACAGAAGTAAAATGGGTTGTGAATGCTGTATCGTGTTGATATGTTTTTTTTTAGACACTTAATCCACAAATGTTTCAGTGCCATTGCATTGCATTTTCATTTGATAAGAAAATATCAAAGCAAGTGGCATTTATTTTAGTAAGATAGCACAAGCACGCTTTTCAAGCAAAACATTTTACAAAAAGAAGTGTGTTTGATTTTAAATGGAATAAAAGTGATACTATTCAAAATGAAAGCAAAAATACAATTTATAGTTGTTGAACATCAGTGGACTGTGTAAAGAATATTCCTAGTTCAATACAAGATCAATTTACAGCATTTGTGGCATAACACGTTTTACCACATGGCAACAAAGCTGTAAAATTAGATAAAACTCTACACTGAAAAGGTTAGTAAGCAATTTAATAACATAAAAATCATGTTAACACTCATATTGTTTATGTCTTGTGGCTATACTTTTGAAAAATTGAGTATTTAAATTTAAATTACGCATTGACCCCATTCACTTTTATTGTAAGTGTCTCACTGTAACCCAGATTTTTGCAGAATAAAATCTTGTGTGGTCTCCATCTCATTCTGCTATTGCATTTATCTCACACTCTTATATTCTCTCTCATTCTCTTTATCTGTCACTTTCACCCTGTCATTATATGCAGCTCTTTTTCTCCCCTTATTAGTGCAATCACACTATTAACTTCACTGTTGATAGTTTGCACTAGGGGCAAAAGTTATTTCATAAATATTTTTATTGTCACACCGCAGGATGTGTTGCAATAGCATGTCGTGAGGGGTTCATCTTCTTTCTCTTGTTAGATTTTGTTTTATAGTTCTCTTCTTGTCTCTATATCACATGCTCCTGCTCACTCAAAACTCTCTCTTTTTAGATTGTAATAATTAATTACTGGGGTGATAAAAAGTAATTTTTTCTCAGAATCCCCCCGGCTCCATAATCCCTCAAGCGCTACACACCACAGAGTGCTTCCCTCAAACAAAGATTAAAGAAAGTTTATCATGCAGCATGCTGTGCTCTGTAAGCAGAAAGTGAAGTTGAAAGCTCCTTCAATGCCCTGGGGGAACAGAGTGACCTATTGAGACTGCTGCTTTGAATCAGGCCAAGGTCAAGTTCTTCCTCAATGTATCATGACATTGATTTGTAATCAAGGTGTTTGCTTGCACTGTTGTTTATTGGTCTTAAAGGGAGAGTTTGCCCAAAAATTTACATTCTGTGATAATTTACTCACCCTTATGTCATTCCAAACGCTTAAGACTTACTGTTTTATGTGGAACACATAAAGAAGATGTTTTTTAATAAATATATGTCTCTCTTTTGCATACAACAACAGTTGATAGGTACTCACTTAAAGCTTAAAAAAGTATTCTAAGTTTTCTAAAGGCATACAATGGTGAGAAACAACCTGAAATTTAAGTAATTTTTCAGTAAAAAAGTAAAATAAAAATCACAACATCGATAGCACGTTCTTGTGCGTTGTTGTTTTTTTAGTGCTAAACAATGCAAGTGGTTCAGCAACAAAACCTGTTTATGGGTCTGTCAATGCCTGTGTAATTTGAATCAAACGTGACAATCTTTTTCAGACAATGATTGAGTAGTTTCACCCATTAAAGGAATAGTTCACCCAAAACTGAAAATTCTCTCACTGTTAACTTACCCTGATACCTTCCCAGATGTGTATGACTGTCTTTCTTCAGCAGAACACAAATTAAGACTGACACAAATTTTGAAGCTCTGTAGGTCCTTATAATGTAATCAAACGGGTGCCATCAGGCTGCTGGCTATTTGACGGTCCAAAAGGCATATTTTAACAGCATAAAAGTAATCCACACAATTCCAGTCGATCAATTAATGCATTCTGAAGCAAATCGATAGGTTGGTGTAAGAAACAATCGATAATTAAAATGTTTTTGACTTTAAAATGTTGCTTCCGGCCAGTGCTGGGATGTTGTTTGAAATGAATTAACTCTTGTATGAAGTTTGTTCCTCTGTTTTTATTTAATTTATTTATTTATTATAAATTGTATCCCCTTTTCTCCCTATTTGGAATGCCCAATTCCCACAACTTAGTAGGTCTTCATGGTGGCGCAGTTACTTACCTCAATTTGGAAGTCAGAGGACAAGCCTCAGTTGCCTCCGCTTCTGAGACCGCCAATCTGTGCATCTTATCATGTGGGTCGTTGTGAATGACACCACGGAGACTCCTCTTGTGGAGGCTCATGCTACTCTCCGTGATCTGTGAACTAACCATGCACCCCATTGAGAGCGAGAACCACTAATTGCAACCACGAGGAGGTTACCCTGTGTGACTCTACCCTCCTTAGCAACCATTCCAATTTGGTTGCTTAGGAGATCTGGCTGGAGTCATTCAGCGCACACTGGATTCGAACTCTTGACTCCAGGTGTGGTAGCCAGTGTCAGCATGCTGAGCTACCCAACCCCCCCATTTATACAAAGCGTGCATTTCTGACTTCCTGATTGAATGAGCCATTGCACTTACGTCACTGTGTCGACTGCTAGCAGAAAGCAATTTTTTAAAGTTAATAAGGTTTTAATTATCAATTTGTTTCTTAAAACAATCTATCGATTTGCTTCAGAAGACATTCATTATCGACTGGAGTCATGTGGATTATTTTTATGCTGCCTAAATATGCCTTTTGGACCGTCAAAAAGCAAGCAGCCTGATGGCACCCGTTTACTTACATTGTAAGGACCTACAAAGCTTCAACATTTTTCTAAAAATCTTAATTTGTGAAGAAAGACAGTCATACACATCTGGGATGTCATCAGGTTAAGTGAATAATGAGAGAATTTAAGTTTTTGGGTGAACTATTCCTTTAATATGAAGTGGTGAAATAAACATACACTGCTTAAGTGCTACAGACTGGAGATGTGTGAAACAGGCCATAATGGTGTGTATGTACAGTAAATTACTTGAATGAAAAGGTAGAGTTTTTTGGACTTTTTTTGTTAGAATGGATTGAATTTAGGTTGAATGCTGAGTAACTTCATAAACACTTTTTTCTGAATGTTATGGTTTTAAAACCATGTTTTTGATTTGTATTTGTGTTTTTGTGTGTATTTGTATTTAAAAAATATGAAGGAAAACCACCAAAGCACTCTAGGTGACTCTCTGCCTCAATTTTTCTGCTCTGTCGAGACAATGAGCCTCCATTGGTCCCTTTACTCCAATATTTTCAGCCTCAAATCTCTGCAGGTTTCTGCTGCAGCACAAATCTCTTCTAGCCTTGCCACAAATTTCCCCCACCACACAGCACTTGAAAGTCATAAATCTCACAGAATTGCATAGCTGCAATGTGACTGGTTGAGCCGAGCAATGCACCTGGCTGCCATTGATGAGCCTGATCACTCTAAAAGAACAACTGATTCTTCTCCCTTTCTGTTGGTGCATGCCATCAGCTTCTGTGATGAAAGTTAGACCCTTGAAGACAAGAACTTTTGTGAGTGCATTAACATTCCTGTCACACACTCAATGCAGGATAGCTTGATGCCACATACAGCATACCTTCTAATTTTCTCCCCAATTTGGAATGCCCAATTCCCAATGCACTCTAATTCATCGTGGTGGCGTAGTGACTCGCCTCAATCCGGGTGGCGGAGGACGAATCTCAGTTGCCTTCATGTCTGAGACTGTCAACCCGCGCATCTTATCACGTGGCTTGTTGAGTGTGTTACCGTGGAGACATAGTGCGTGTGGAGGCTTCACACCATCCACTGCGCCATCCTCGAACAACTCACCACGCGACCCACCGAGAGCAAACCACATTATAGCGACCACAAGGAGGTTACCCCATGTGACTCTGCCCTCCCTAGCAACCCGGGCCAATTTGGTTGCTTAGGAGACCTGGCAGGATTCATTCAGCATGCCCTGGGATTAAAACTTGCAAACTCCTGAGGTGGTAGTCAGCGTCTTTACTTGCTGAGCTACCCAGGCCCCCATACCTACTCAATCTATTGTAGAAAGTTGATTAGATGATGAAACATAAATTGTATGTCCAGACTTTTGATTGGTAGTGTACATCCAGAATGAAATGAAGCACACATGCCCCATTAGCAGTGTTGATGAAAGACGTTCCCTTTTAAAGATCCACCAGTCTTGGCTAGCACTCATTGTCCTTAATGAAATTTGGATGAACTGAATACAGAGCTGGTGTTTATGACTCACTCTGTGTCTCCTTCCCATGGGGGAGTGGGCGGATAACAGGGGAGATAAGAGAGTGCTGCCCATGGAGGGTGCTCCTCCTGCAGGATGAAAATTTCATCCTTTCCCCTTCACTCCCCCAGAGTCTGCTGGGAGAAGATATCATTCCTTCTTTGCTTCTTTGTTTGAGTCTTTCTCCCTCCTGCTGTAAACACAGCTGTCTTGGTACCCCTGCACCAATGACATAAAGAAAGAGAGGATGGCTCTGTTTCAAAGCCGTGTTAGTTGCCACTCTGTCTACTGTCTACATAGGCAGCTACATTTTAAAGGGGGTGATAGCAGTTTGCAGCAAATAAGCTTACATAAGTCATTAATTTTTACATAGAGTTGTTGATTTCAAATCAAATCAAATCACTTTATTGTCACACTACCAAGTGCAACAGTAGGTGAAAGACTTGTGTGCAGTTCCGAGCAACATAGCATGTGACGAGACATATACCAATTACAATAAACAACATATTTACACAACATAATTTACATATCAATTGTACACATACACAACACAATAATAATATACAATGTACAGTAAACAATAGACACAATATAGTACACACATACAATAAAAAAATAGTATATAAAAAAAAAATATATATATACAGTTGTTGTATTGAGGAGAATATAATTATGACAGTCCAGTTTGAGATAATAGATTAATAAAGTGCAGTGCTGATATATTGATCGTGAGAGATCAAGTGTTCAAAAGTCTGATTGCTTGGGGGAAGATGCTGTCATGTAGTCGGCTGGTGCGGGTCCTGATGCTGCGATACCGCCTGCCTGATGGTAGAGAGCAGCCCATGACTCGGGTGGCTGGAGTCTCTGATGAGCCTCCAAGCTTTTTTCACACACCGCCTGTTATATATGTCCTGGAGGGAGGGAAGCTCACCTCCGATGGTGTGTCTGTCAGTTTGCACCACCCTTTGCAGGTCTTTGCGGTTGTGGGAGGTGATATTGCTGTACCAGGTGGTGATGCAGCCAGTCAGGATGCTCTCTACTGTACTGGTGTAGAACCATGTGAGGATGTGGTGGTTCATTCCAAACTTCCTCAGTCGTCTCAGGAAGAAGGTTAGCCTGGTTAGCCTTCTTCACAACGGCCTTAGTGTGGACGGACCATGTGAGTTCCTCATTAATGTGGACACCAAGGAACTTGAAACTTCTGACTCTCTCCACCGGTGCTCCATTAATGGTGATGGGGCTGTGTTCTCTGACTTTCCTCCTGAAGTCCACTACAAGCTCCTTGGTCTTACTGACATTGAGGGAGAGGTTGTGCTCCTGACACCAGCATGTCAGAGTGTGCACCTCCTCTCTGTAGGCTATTTCATAATTGTCAGTGATCAGACCTACCACTGTCGTATCGTCAGCAAACTTAATGATGGCATTGGAGCTATGTGTTGCCACACAGTCATGTGTGTATAGGGAATACAGGAGTGGGCTGAGAACACACAGCTGTTTAAGGCCAGAGTCCGAAGTTTCTCATCAAGCTTGGAGGGCACTATAGTGTTGAATGCTGTGCTGTAGTCTACAAACAGCATTCTCACATATGTGTTCCTTTTTTCCAGGTGGTAGAGAGCAGTGTGTATTGTAGATGCAATGGCATCATCAGTAGAGCGGTTGTTGCGGTAGGCAAACTGCAATGGGTCCAGAGAGGTGGGCAGCTTAGAGCAGATGTAATCTCTGATCAACCTCTCAAAGCATTTGCTGATGATGGGGGTCAGAGCAAAGGACGCCAGTCATTTAGGCAAGTGATTTTGGCTTGCTTCAGTACAGGCACAATGGTTGACATTTGAAGCATGTGGGAACTACAGACAGGGAGAGGGACAGGTTGAAAATGTCCGTAAAAACACCAGCCAGTTGGTTCGTGCACACTCTGATGACGCAGCCCGGAATGCCGTCTGGACCCGCAACTTTACAGATGTTCACCCGTCGGAAGGATCGGGTTACATCCGCAACAGAAACGGAGAGTGAACCAACGTCTGTAGTGTCGGCCGCGAGTGCTCTCTCCACAATGACGATGTTATTGTCCTCGAAACGAGCATAAAATGTATTAAGCTCATCCGGGAGAGAGGCAGTGGTGTTCACGGCAGAGTTTTTATTCCCTTTGTAGTCTGTGATGATGTTGATTCCCTGCCACATACTTCTAGAGTCGGTGGTGTTGATCTGTCCTTCAATTTTGTGCCTGTACTGGCATTTGGCTGCACTGATAGAGTTACAGAGGGCATAACTGGCTTGTTTATGCTCCTCCGCATTTAAGGAATTAAAAGCGGAGGTCCGCGCATTAAGTGCCGCGTGAACATCACCGTTAACCCATGGTTTCTGGTTGGGGTAGAGCCGCATTGTTTTGGTTGGCACAATGTCCTCTACACACTTCCTGATGAAACAGGTTAGTGTAAATCAGTGTAAACCTCAATGTCGTCATCAGAGGTGGACCGGAACATCTCCCAGTCCGCGTGATCAAAACAGTCTTGTAGTGTAGAGTCTGATTGGTCCGACCAGCACTGGATCGTTCTGAGAGTGGGTGCTTCCCGTTTCAGTTTCTGCCTGTAAGTGGGCAGAAGCAGAATGGAAGAGTGGTCTGATTTGCCAAATGGTGGGCGGGGGAGGGATTTGTAGCCATTCCAGAAAGGAGAATAGCAATGGTCCAAAACCCGGTCCCCTCGTGTGTTGAAGCTGATGTGTTGTGGTATTTTGGTGCGATTGTTTTAAAATTGGCTTTGTTAATGTCACAGGTAACGATGATCGTGGCCTCAGGGTGCGCGGTTTCTTGCTCACTTATACTCCCATACTGTTCCTTGAGTGCCCAGTCTGTGTCGGCTTGTGGGGGGATATACACAGCTGTGATAATGACAGATGTGAATTCCCTCAGTATCCAGAATGGTCGACACAGAAGCATGAGATATTCCAGATCAGGAGAGCAGAAAGACTTGATAAAATGTACGTTCCTCTGATCACACCATGATTTGTTGATCATAAAACATACACCACCACCTCTGCTTTTAAATGAGAGGTCTTTCGCACTGTCCGCTCGGTGCAAGGAGAAACCCACGGGTTCGATAGCCGAGTCTGGAATCTCCGCAGACATCCAGGTTTCTGTAAGGCAGATAACGCAGCAATCCCTCATCTCTCGTTGGAAAGAGATCCACGCTCTCAGCTCGCAGAGCTTGTTGTCCAGAGACTGAACATTTGCCAGTAGTATACTGGGTAGCGGGGGTCGATTTGCACAACATCTTACTCTGATAAAATTGCCGGCTCTTTTTCCCCTTTTCCTTCTACCCCTTTTCCTTCAGGCAAGATGAATGGCTGCTACAGTTGGCAATGCAACAATGTTGAACAACTTGTGCAAATTTCCAGCAAAGCAATATGGAATATTCAAATGACAGACAGTGATTGGCTGTCTTATACAGTTGAATACAGCATTTGATTACTAATGGCACAGAGACTTGGCGACCTCCAGATATTTAATTGCTGTCAGTGTAAATGCTCCTTAAGGCCACATCCTATCTGAAATAAGATGGAAATGACTGAACTGAAATGTACTTTATGGGCAGCAACTGACTATTGTCTCACAAGAAAAGCACATGAGAGACTTGACTAACAGTTGATTCCAGTAGAGCTGAACAGTTTTTTTTTTCCTTAGGGAAATGTATTTTTAATGATAACTTATACAGTATACCTTTAAAGACAGACCTACCGTGAGCTCTGAGGCTGTTAATCGATGGTATATGCTCCTTTTAAAGCTATCAGTCTTCATAAAAAATACAAATTATTTGTTAAAATAGTTAACTATAAAATAGTTTAATAGTGGATTTTCTGATGAGGAAATACACTTCCTATGATCCTCAAAAGAAATATCCGCCAATCAGAGAAAGCGTGGCAAAAGAGTTCTGCAGCAACTGCTCAATTCCATGAGGCACTGTCTTTCATATATCTTTCAATATTTACTATATATTCTATACTCATACTCAACTTACAATCAACAACTTTAAATCCATAGTTGTATATTTTTCTCTAATTTATTTAATCATATAAATTCTATTACGCTATCCGCAGTGCTTCATGGGATTGTAGTTCATTCCCTCATTAAATGTGTTATGCACACAGTCTTGAATCTTTGGCTTTTGTCTGATTGCCAAATACTTTTTTTTTGCTTCAAATCAAGTAATGTTGGTTTGCTCTAAGCTGGTTGATTTGGCTTACACCAACTTTATAAAAAAAAAAAATTAAATCCCTATGGAAAAATGTATGAGAAAAATACATCCGGAAACAAGAAGGCTGAAAAAGTGGACGGGCACTGTTGTGCTTTTTTATAGGCTGGTGTTAGCATGTTGCTGAGCTAACAACATAACACTCTAATATGCTTAAATACGCGTCTCTCAAAAATTGGGTGAAGTAGTTTATTTTTATTTTCGTTAACTATTTTTAGAAATACCTTACACCGTATAAAATATACTCACATAATTCAAGCATTTTCGAGTCATTTTTCTCAATTACTCGTATATAAAAATGCACATAAAAAAGAAAAAAACATTTGCACTCACCAGAGCTTACATAGAGACCAATACGGATGGCATGAGGGTAGTGCAAGTATATATAATTTGAGTCTATATAAAGGCTATCACATTTTTACAATTTCACATGTTATTATTCAGAAAATCAAGCAGTGAAAGTTTGCTTTTTATCAAATTTACTCTGCCAATCTTCAGAGATTTAACACACACACACACACAGGGATCAACATTAAGCATTGTCATTGACAAGTAAAATGTCCACTTGTCCGAGTAAAAAAGTCACAGTCATTATTCACTGTCACTGAAACTTTTTTATTCCATAAAATAAAAGTGAATTGAGACTGAAACCAACATTCTGCCTAACATATCCTTTTGAGTTTCACGGAAGATAGAATGTCAGGCAGGTTTGGAACAACATAAAGGCAAGTAAGGATGACAGAATATTTGGTAACACTTTACAATAAGGTTCTATTCATTAACATTAGAAATGCATTAACTATCATTAACTTGGTCTGCACTTATATAGCAGACCTCAGAGGTTACCAAAGCGCTTTACACTGTGTCCCAATCACCTATTCACATACACACTCATACACCAATGGCAGCAGTGCAACTTGGGGTTCAGTGTCTTGCCCAAGGACACTTCGGCACGTGGAGTCGTATGGGCCGGGATTCGAACCACCAACCCTGCGATTAGTGGCCGACCCACTCTACCAACCCCGCCCCTAAACTAATAGATACTAATAAAAATGTAATGCAATTGTTCATTGTTAGTTCATAGTAGATGGACTAATGTTAACATATACAACTTTTTATTGTAATGTATGAAAATGTATTAATATACTGTATGTTGGAATTAACCAAGCTTAATAAATTATATAAAAGTGGTGTTTATTGTTCGTTCATATTAACTGATGTAATTAACTTACATTAACAAATGGAACCTTTTTGTAAAGTGTTACCCAATTAAAATTTTTGTGTAAATCATCTCATTGAGAGATCAAGTCAATTCTCACCAGTTGCAATAGAAACGGCATTTTAATATTTAAAAATGCATTGAAAATGTTAACCGATAAAATCCTGAGAGAACCTTGCTACTAAATCAGTCATGATGTATATTCAAAACAGATATGCATATTAAAGATAGGTAATATGTTTTAATTGTGTGTAAATTATTAATGTTATATTATATTATTATAATGTATATTGTTATAAACGTATTAAAATTGACATGGCAGAGAAAATACCTCGAATACATACAATACATAAGATGGAGCTCTAGAAACATGAGAGATGTAATGGGTGCAGAAGTCTGTTTAAAGCATTTCTCTTCACTCTACAGATGGTATTATTACACAAAGTTTTTTGCTGTTTCTGCCTCTCTTGCTGTATTATGAGGGAGCGCCGCGACGTGACGAGACAAAATTAGATCTCTCCAAATTTGTGCTCTTGCGATAAAGACAGCTTTGTTGATTATGATTTATTAATGATTATTATTAACAGTAGCAATAGTTTTATCGCATCACTCGCTTATAGAGACGTGGTACAACACCATTTGCATGTCCAATTAACAGGTTTATACCCGTTTATAGATGTAAAATGTAAAGTACAGTAAATATGCACTTCCCCATAGCTCATACTAACAAGCTGCTGAACGCTGCACTACAAGTGAAGCGATAGGGAGTAAAATTCCATTTAACTTGCCCGTTCAAATTTCCACTTCTCCCGGTCAAGCGGACAAGTGTCAATGTCGAGCCCTGACACATACTGGTCTGTCAAGATTCCAAGTTTGCTTCACATTTCATTTCTGCGAATTAAAACTGATCCTCATCTGTTGGTTTAAATGTCTCCAGCAAGAACCGAATACAAATACAGTAGAATTCAATAAGAATCAAAATGTTACAAGTATTACTTTGTAACATAACTTGAATTTGCTTTAGAAGCACAGATGCCATTACACATCTTCTTTTCTCATCCAACACCTCGATGACACCCTGAGTGGACTCAATTGTAACTGCGACATTTGCTGAGCGATTTAGAGGCAAAATAGTGTGTTTCAGCACCGCTCATGGCAGGCAAATTTGGAAAGGAAATTAATTTGCGATGTTGAGTAGTGATTTTAATCCTTGAGTAGCTAGTGCAGAGCGATTACTCTATTACTCGATTACTCGTGCAGATCCATACTAGGGATACATGCAGTGCTGCTTAAAATAAGGCCAACAGGAGGTATCTCATAAGGCAACATACTTTTGTTGCCTACTGTTTGCAACATCCATCAGCAGTAAATCTACTGTAGGATGACTACAAATGCTGTCAAGGTAGGCAGCTCACTATAGTCTGGAATGGAACCAATGTCCCAAAAGTTTCCATTGCAATGTGTTTTGTGAAGTCTCACTTCGATTTTGTTATTACATCAAAACTAGTTTCACTTTTAGAGGATCTTGATCTGGACTGGTAGACTCTGGCTGCAGTAGAACGCAGAAAGCTTTACTGCCTTTTCCACCTGCCTTTACTTTCATGTCTGAGAAATGTCACATTTAATTTGCTAAAATCCACCAATGAATCCTGACATTTGCATTAACCTCTATTTTATGTTTAAAATTAAATGTATAGATCCAAGTGGTAGTCTTTAAACCAATTTTGAAATGATTAAATAAACAGATAAAAGAGCGCTCAGAAGTGCCTCCCTCTCTCTTCTCATTTGCCTAATTTTATTTATTTATTTAACTGAACATCCAGCATACCTGCAATAAATTGACTTTTTAAATGGCAATGCCACTTAGGAAGTCACACACACATCAAACTGATGGACTTAAGTGTAGCTCTTTATTAATATTCAAAGAGCATTGATGTTCTAAGTGTATCCAAGATATTGCCGCCGCTCTGGCCCACGTTAAAGGGTTTTCTGTCAAGGCACAGGAAATGTCTTTCAACCAATGTCTCTTCTGGGATTATGATAGATTATCTATCAATCCCCGCAGTAATAACCCAAGTGCTCTTTTGAGCTAGCATTGCTCTAAAGTCTCGCAAACACTCTAGAAAACCAGAAACAACATGTTGATACTGGCAGTGGAAGCTGTGTACACCATGTTTCTAATAGTTAAGGTTCAGTCCCTCTTGTTTCACTACATAGATTGAATTGTGGTACAGTAAGAAACACTGTCAGAGTATGTTACCACAGTGTTCCATCCATATTCGACATAACCATTAATGATGGCATTGGAGTAACCATTATTAAAAGTTGATTGAACCAAAAGTCATGAAAATCACACAGTCCCACACAATTTTCAGTGAAATGGTTCTCAGTCCTAAATACTAGTTGTGACCAATTATTTCACAGATTAATTTTTTATTTTTTTTATTAAAATTCGTGACTACAATAATATTTAAAGTAATGTGACATCAATAACGTTATTTATCTCCAAAAATAACTTTATCCAAAGAACACTACAGTGCAAAACGGTTCTTGAAATGAAAAGAACAAAGGAAAAAAAAATATTTTTAAGAGAGAAGGAACTTTCTAAACAATTTCTTATAGCACTGGACAGAGTAAGACTGGAGCAAGGATCGAGTGTTGGAAAGCTAAACAGGTGAAATCTCTGGCATCATTTCATGCGTGCATCTGTCTGATTTACTCTCTGTCTTGGAAACTGAGAGTTCCGGCTATATGAGTGGTCTATACTTTTGAATTACTGCCCAACTACCTGGCAGCTCCTTTGCGGTCATGTCTTTTCAGCTCAAAGAGTGATTTTTGAGAGAATGGACTGACCTTTGACCCTTCATTTACACATGCTTATCATCACTGAGAGTACGGCTGGCTGCTGGACTATTTGTCTTTCAGCAGAGGTGACTCAGGTCTTTAGAAATGCATGATGCATTCAGTCCCTGCTTTGTTTGCCCAGCGTGTTCTTCCTGTAGGAATGTAGGAGAAAGCCTGCAGGTTAGGCACACCAGAGACGGTTGGCTGGCACAGTTATAACATCCATTCAAGAGTCTCTGTATTCTTTATAAAGACAAAGACAGTGGGGTGCAGAGCATGGAGCAGCCTACTGTAATTACAGTGTGTGTTGAAGCATAGAGACGTGTGTGTGCTGAGCAAAAGCAGGCATCTTTAGTGTCACCAACTGGAGTGTTTGTCTAATGTGTGCAAGTGTGTGTTTGCAGTTTGTGTCCCTAAATGCTTGGAGTTTAATGCAGTATTGGTGAGTCAGTCAGCTCAGCAATATCGTTCCAGGCTCATGATTTCCTTAATAAGAGGCAGAAATGGGTTGTTTGGAGACGAAAGATGTTCCTCTCGGTGTTAGGGAAGCTAATGTCAAACTGTGGCTTGCCAAGCCACATGCTACTAATAATTTAAGATAGTTAACCTACTGTCAAGTGACTCTTTAGAAAAATAAAAAAATGTCTAAGTGGTGTAACCATGAAAAGAGATAAAGTCTAATTAAAAGCTGAAATTCTTGAAAAACAAGTGCTGGCATAGGTAGTTTATAAGTATATTTGATCATTAATAGGGTTCTTGTAGCTCAACTGGTGGAGCATGGCGCTAGCCAAGATCATGGGTTCAATTCACATGGGAAAACAAACTAATAAAATGTATACGTTGAATACACTGTAAGTCACTGTGGATCAAAGCATCTGCCAATGCATTAATACAAATGTATTATATATAGAAGGCTATTTTTTTAAGGTCAAAACAAGGAACCCTTAGAAATGTTATTGACGTTCATGACAACATTTGTTTTTTTAATTTGTTAATTAAATAAATATTTGTAAAAAATATTTTGAAAATGTTTTTTTTTTAAGTTACTACACTCATTTGTTTTCAAGGTGCAGTTAAACATTTGTAATACCTTTTACTTGGTTACACCATGCAAAATTATAAAGCCATTAAATATTTTTTTTATAGAAAATATTTTGCTATATAACATTGGCTCAGACATTTATAAGGTTTCTCATTTTTATAATCTCAGACAAACATATTTTTCAATGACCCGTAACTGAGTAGAAAACATCTATGAAAAATAGAGCTTGTTACATAGCTTGTTTAAATAGTTAATAAGTGCAAGTTTGATTACTACTTAAAGCAACTTGGCAGTAAAGCTGCATGAGCCAACAATGTGACATCAAAAACAGTGATGTAGTACTCTCTGAAAAAAGGTACAATTTAAGGTACTAGGGCTCATTGGTTGCGCCATTTTGACGGACAGGGTTGTACAAATTCCGTCATAATTTATTATTACCCGTCATTTTAATGTTCATATTTTAATGATAATAAGACATTTAATAGATTTTATTTTCGTTCACATTTTTATTTTTAATCATTAATTTACGGGTCGATCATATAGCAGATTATGCATTTATTAATGAAGAGAACAGATGAATAACAGAGACACCACACGAAGCGGATTAATGTATTTTTCCCGTAGTGACAGCAGAGGCCACAAAAAAGCGACATATGAACATTGCAATATTACATAAAACAAGTATGATTAAAATATGAACAAAACACAAAAAAAATAAACTGAACAGAACTCAGTCGACAACTCAAACCTTCCGCCTGTTCCGCATTTAAATTGGGTGCTTGCCTGTGCATAATCAAACGCATCAAGGGAGACTGATGCTGAGGCAATTGTTATTAGATACGCCTCAGACAGACGAGTTCTTGTGGTAGTTTTAATTTTGTTCTGGAGGCTGGCTGAACCCACGCTCTGCTGCCACACTGGTGACTGGAATTACCAGCGCTACTTCAGCCAAAGTTTTAAAGTCGGGAAACATTTCTCACAGGGAGGCGATCAAAAGTTTCAGGACTCTCTGAATGTGGGATTTCCCGATACTGCAAGCACTCGCTTCACCGGGAGGAAATCTTGCAGCATGCGCTCCTTCTGCACAAGTGGTGCAGCCGCACCCCTCTGTGACCCATAGTGGTACGCTCTGGTTGACCATCCGTGAAGCTTTGATGTGGCTATGGCTACTTTTGTGATGATTCAAAGCTAATTTCTGCATTGTTGTGCACCCTCGGACAAATACGTTGCTCATATTAGCTTTTATGCAGATGTCACAGAACATTTTGCCACCTTCCCTCCTCAACCACGTGAACTCCTGCTCCCACTGATCCCGGTACTCCCTCCTGACCTCATTGATGCCACTTTCTTGCCCCATAACATTAACTGCAGGTGATTGATAAATGTTGTCTGTTGTTTGTCCATCATCCACTTCATCTGCATCAGACCCTCTTTTTTCACCTCTTTTATCAACAACATCACAATTATTAGGCCGTTTGAAGAAATTTTTCACACTCAGCTGCCATGGCATTTTTACAATTGTATGTAGCGATGACTACATACGGGACAAAGAAGTCATGCACTGAAATCAAAGACGAGACAACTACTAGATAGATAGCTAATTAATATGTGAACTCACCACCAACTTGACAGGGGCGGGAATTATAGATTCAACTTTATTGTCATTGTGCAGATTACAGGTACAGAACCAATGAAATGCATTTTTTTCAGATATCCCAACTAAGCTGGGGTCAGAGCACAGGGTCAGCCATAAAACAGCACCCCTGGAGCAGACAGGGTCAAGGGCCTTGCTCAAGGGCCCAACAGTGGCATCTGAGTGGGGCTTGAACCCCTGACCTTTCAGTCAGTAAGCCAGAGCCTTAACCGCTGAGCTAACACTGACCCCCTTTTTACAGTTTACAGTAATTTAATTAAACAGTTAATTACAGTTACAAGTTAGAATAGATCACCCTCCATGTAATCCGTCAAAATAACGAACGGCCGTCAGATTTTTCCAACACTGCAAAAAAAAAAAAATCAGTCAATGACGGTAAATATTCAGTTAACGCAACCTCTGCTAGGGCTGTCACTGGGGCTCTACCTTCAATGGTGCCACTTTTGTACTTCTAGTTAAAAACTCATTTTGGGTACATAAATATACCTGAGGACCTATTGTGTAACTTTAATAGTACCTTTACATGTTTTGTGTCTTTGGAAGCAAAAAACAAAACGTACCTTTAAGGATAGCTTTTTTTCATAATGTACATCACTGCTCGTTGGAAAAAGTAGCTTGGTTACCGGGAAAGTAATCTGTTTTTTAAAATTGTTAAACTACTGTTACTGTGTTGTAAAATGTATTGTAGTGTTTTGACAGTTAGTACCTACCCAACACACTCAGGCATTTTTAGAGACTGATGCAGCCGGCAGGAATATGAAATCAGACCTTCTGCTCCCGATTAAACACTGTTTGCCAAATGCCAGTGGCTCCAAACTCTCCTGCTGTGGTGATTGTGTAATTAGTGCTGGTGTGTGGGTGCCTCTTTCCGTGATGTTACCATGATTATTGTCTCTATGGCAGAGGTGGTGTTTTGGAAAGCAGATGTCTGCTTTGTGTGAACATGATTAATTAGCCTGGGTTCGGCCAATTACATGATGAGCAGTCCTGCTTAATAGATGAATGCATCAACTTAATCATGAGTGAGCGTGTCTGTGCATGAGGTCACTGCATTAGATTGACACATTTATCCTTGTGAGAAACCTCCCCAACGGGCTGTTAACACACACAGACCCCTAGACACGCACTCACTGTGTGAATCTGGCACATTCTGTGTGTTCTCCAAAGCCCAGAGGTGTCTGTGGTTATTGAAATGCTCTCCTGGGACTCATTGTGGCTCAAGCTCATTTTCTTCTGTTTAGAGCCATTTTATTAAATGAACACAGTGGCATCATTCATTGTGTGATATTTCACCCAAAATTGAAAATCAGGTCATTATTTACTGTTGTCATTCCCATATTGTTCTGTGTTGTAATACTGTTATTTTTATCTCAGTGAATTTAAGGCAGCTCTTTTTCACACAATGATAGGTCATCAAGCAAAAAAGGAGCAAAACACAATAAAATAACCCTAAAAATAGTCTATGTGACTCATGGGCTATAATCCAAGTCGTTTGTAGCCAGACGATAGCTTTGTGTGAGGAACTGATCAAAATGTATTCCTTTATTCTTAGAAAATCTTCCCCTCCTGCATTTCTCAAATTTCATTCTCTTATTTGCACATTTGCCAATGACTCAAATTTGAATAAAATGTTTTTGGTGTTAAAAACAGTTTCGAGGCACTATTTTTTTTATCTGAACGCAATCGAGAATGAGATTCAGAGGAAAGGGCGATTTTTAGTGAACGACAACTTACATTTCGGTCTGTTACTCACACAAAGCTATTTTATGCCAGTTTAGGCTGTTTTATGGAAGTTAAGCTCAATCAACAGCATTTGTGGCATACTATTGATTACTAAAAATATTTATTTTGACTGCTCCCTCGTTTATTACCAAAAATATTTTTGACACTAAGGCACTACAATGGAAGTGAATAGGGCCAGTCCATAAGCATTTAAATCCACATCATTTCAAAAGTAGAACCAAAGACTGAAACATATGCGTTAACATGATTTTTAGTGTGATAATTTTTAACCTTGTCTGTGTTAAGTTTTCAAATACCAGAATTACAAGGTTTCATTGCCATGACAATGAATTTGTAATATTGGTTACAACTGTACACAGATTAGTTAGTAGGTTAGTAGTTATTTTATCACACTAAAATCATGTTAACATTTATAATGTTTACAGTATATCTTGTGGTTATACTTTTCAGTGTGTACATTATTTTAGCATTTATGTACTGGCCTCATTCACTTCCATTCTAAGTGCCTGACTGTAAGCATTTATTTTATTTATTTTTTAAAATTGAGGTATGAATAAAAATTATATTTTGGCAGATGCTTTTTATACACTGGTGCAAATAATGGTAGGCTATATGCTATTTACACCCCAGTGCAAATAGTGGCAGATATTATTTACACCCCAACCCAGGTGCATATAATGGTAGATACTAATTGCACCCTGGTGCAAATAGTGTCAGATTCTATTTGCACCCATATTGTAATACTAACATACAGTATATGGGCATCACTGCAGCTGTTTTGTTTTGTTTTTTCCCAGAGACACACTACATTAACCCCTAAACCTAAACAACTAACCTTACCTTTGAAAAAAGTAACCTTGGTTTAACTATAATAACCTTAATTTCACAATGGTATTTTGTTGTAAATTTACAGTTACCACAAAATTAACCATGGTTACTATATTAACACCATTTTACTGTAGTAACACTATGGTTAATTGCATTAAAACTATGGTCTCTGCCAATAAAAATGGTTACTACAATATTACTATAGTAATATAGTGATGCAATCTACACACAAGCGATGCAGAGCCATGGGAACAAGTGCTCTGTATCAAACGCTTCTCTGCACTCCACGACATTCACTGTGACCAAATCAATGCACAATGAAATCAACATTTATATTCAGTTTTATCTATTATTTTAAGTAGTATTAAAGGAAATATTTAGAGTGAAAACAGGAAATCAGATGGGAAAAGAGTGGGACAAAATGTAGAATTGAACTGGGGTCGCTTGGACAACACTAAACGTTCACACACCATCTTTACACCCCACGCCACTGCAGCAACACCTATTGTCTAGTTGTCATATATTCCTGTGGTTTCACCAGACAATTGGGGTGCAAAAAGCTGCAATGTGTGGATTATTTTTTGGAGGAAATAAACAATATGTTGCAAATGCTGTTAATTGAGCTTACCTTATACTGAACCTGGAACATTCCTTTAATTTCTGTGTTGGTCATGCAAAAAAAAAGGGAATTTGTAAAGTGATGTAATGCTCTTGAAATGCTGCTGCTGATGAAATTTAAATACTTTAAACATGCAATGTTTTCATTGCTTTCTGATGTTATTCTTCTTTATGTCCTCCTTCAGGTCTCACTAAATGATAGCGTGAGTGTGCAGCTGTCCAGCAGGAGTTTAGGGAAACCCTGTGGTGAGTGCCAATAACAAATCATGGTGTCACATACCCTACAGGCCTCTTTTCATGGCAGTGCCACATCCCTTCTGCTGCTGCTATGCCTGGCAGTGCCAATCCATGCAGACAGTGAGTGCTCTACTTTATAATACACACACTGCTGACATGCTTTTTTGCTTCTCCACTGGTACATGACTGTTATTCCAGTAACAAGCAAATCTTCTGTCCACAATGAATACGAAACTGCTACACGACATGGCCAATCACAATCAATGAAAAAATATTTAATGTTTAATGTACAGTAATGTGTAGCATTATTTTGGACCTTTAGAAGCTATCAGTGGGTGCTACTACCTGGCACAACGCCGCAGAATTAGAAACCATGCAATAAAAAAAAAAATGCTGTGTTCGTTGTTGCTTGTTGCGGAAGCTCTGATGAACATGGAAGAGATACATTTTATTACTTGTTGATTTATTGCATTGTATCTGGTTAGGACAGTGTCAAGTCAAGTGGTTTTTATTGTCATTTGAGCCATATACAGTTAGTACAGCACACAGCAAACGAGACAACGTTCCTCCAGGACCATGGTGCTACATAAAAACAACATACGACAAACACAGAACCACATGAGACTACACAGACTAAATAAAATACCTATATAAAGTGCACTTGCAAACGTGTGCAAAAAGTACGGGACAGTACAATAAATTAATAACAATGAACAGGACAATAGGCACAGTGAATGACAGTATTCACTATTATATTTTTAGAACAATATCTCAGCTGTATATGTCCTTACAATGCCAGTGAATAGTGATCCATATGACTCCAGTGGTTAAAACCATATCTTCTCAAGCAATATTATTGGTGTTGGTGAGAACTCTAAATCTACACTTTCATATTCTGTTGTGAATATGACTTTCAAATTCAGGTTGGGGCTGGTCAAAGGTGAAGACTAAAATTACGATTAAGAAAGGATTTAAATATTGATCTGTTTCTTGCCCACACATATCATATTGCTTGAGAAGAGATGGATTTAACCACTGGAGTCATTTTGATTACTTGCATGCCTCCTTTATGTCATTTTTTGACTTTCTGAGTTCTGGTCACCATTCACTTGCATTGTATGGACCAGCAGAGCTGAAATATTCTTCTAAAAATCTTAATTTGTGTTCTGCAGAAGAAAGAAAGTCATACACATCTGGGATGGCATGAGGGTGAGTACATGATGAGAGAGTTTCCATTTAATTATCTGACAATGTGTGTGGTTATGTAAATGCATTAAACGGCTTTCATTTTGTAATCATAAACTGATTGAAATAGGTAGATTTATTGCCCATTACTTGCTGCATGAATCATTTACCTACTGCTTCAATTTCAAAACTAGGACTCACCTTAAATTGAATTATAGTGGGTAATGAGAACAGTATTTACAACTACTACACTTCTGGAAGGTTGATCAAGTAAAACGTCATGATTACTTTCTTAACCTCCGTTCCCTGATGGAGGGAGACAAGGGGTGTTCTTGGGATGGCAAACGTACCTCTGAACTTGAGAAATGGCCAATGACAAAGTGACAGACAGAATTTGCATGCCCCGACCTGGACATACGGGTATAAAGGGAAACGGGGCAGCGTCTGTCAGTCAGGATTTTGCACTGAGGAGCCGAGAATATGGCACAGCCGTTTACAGTGGTAGGTGTAGTGCTGTGGCAGGAGGGACACAACGTATCGTTCCCACCCACAGGGAATGGAGGTTATGACAGTAACCATGATGTTCCCCTTCTGTCACTCACTCGACGTTCTGTCGAATAAAGTGACACAAGTGGTCCCATCTAAAAACTCCACAAACTGACCGTGTTACGTGAACTGTCGAAACAGGTGCAAGCAGACTACTGAGTGCTAGAAGCAACTGTGTCGACTGCACATAGCCCTCCCCAACGCCCCCAGAAGAGATGTCATATACAGAGGTAACATGTGGCAAATACACCACAAGGTTTGTGAAGCCTTACGTGGGAGTGGCACGGTGTTAGGTCCAGCCTAATGAGGGGGGGGCTCTACAAGGACGGCGACTGGGGCAGCGGGGCTGCCCAAGGGTAACGCAGGTCTGCCGACAGGGTGTGCGGCGAAAGGAAGTAAGGGAATCAAGGATCCTCCTCCCGGCCCTACACCGGGGGGCAGATTGGTCTTGGTACTGGGGGCGTACACCGCCTGCGAGGTGCTCAACGCTGGGGCTGAGAGCTGGGCCCAGGTTGAGGCAGAGCTGCCTGTTGTTTGGTTGCAGGGGCACACCCTCAGCGAGCAGGCGGGAGCGTTTGCTGGGCGGCGCCGTGGAATGATGTGAGAATTTGCCTCTGTCTGCTTCTTCACCACTGAGAACTGCTGGTCGAAGTCATCGATGGTGTCACCGAAGAGGCCGAGGTGGGAGACGGGGGCATTGAGAAACCGTGATTTGCCAACGTTGCGCATCTCGACCATGTTCAGCCAGAGGTGGCACTCCTGGACCACGAGGGTGGCCATCGCCCACCCAAGTGCCTGTGGTGTGACCTTCGTGGCTCTGAGAGCAAGGTCGGTGGCAGAGCGCAGTTCCTGCAGCACATCAGGATCAGGACTACCCTGTTGCAGATCTTTGAGTGCCTTGGCTTGATGGACCTGCAGGAGAGCCATGGCATGCAGGGCGGAGTCAACCTGTCCGGTGGTGCTGTAGGCTTTGGAGGTCAATGATGACATCATCCTAAATACTCTGGAAGGGAGTACCAGGTGATCCCGCCAGGTGGTGGTGTTCTTGGGACACAGGCTAATCGCAACCACTCAGGGGGACCTCCGTGTACCGACCGCCATCCAGGGTAGTGAGATGAGGGGTTGGTTTGCGGGCAGTAAAAGGTGCCCTACATGACCATGTCAGCTCGTCATGCACTTCCGGGAAGAGCGGTACCGGGGGGTGGGGGGGGGGGGGGGGGGGGTTTGGGGGCGTGGCTGTGAGCGGCACCCGGAGTCGAAGTACCAGTCATCAAGCTGCGAAGGCTGTTGGGAGGACGGAGGGTTCCAGTACAAGCCCACGCTCAAGGCAGCCCGGGCAAGCATGTCGGCCATCTGCGCGTCCGCCACAGACTGGGTGGGCTAGCCCGAAGGCGGCATTCCAGTCAACTCCTCCGCGTCAGACACCTGGACACTCTCCGATGTGGCGGCGATGTCGTCATCCAATTCCAGGGGCTCAATTGAGAATGCCGCCTGGCTCTGAGGCCGCACTCATCCCGAGCTCGGATGGAAGTGAGCGAGCATGTCGGAGGGCGGGTGGTTCATGTGGATTTACCCAGCAAAACCAAGCTCGTCGTCATCCCCATATCGCCTTCATCACCAGTCAGGTTGTCCTCAATCCTGTGGGAAGAAGGAGCGATTCGGGGGTGGCTGAAGTGGCTTTCACCTTAAGGAAGGAGAGCCGCGACCGTCTGTGGCCGTCGGTCTTGGAGAGAATTCTACCGCATCCAGGAACTACACAGGGTGGGGCATACAAATTCTGTCTGCCAATTTGACATTGGCCTTTTCACAAGTTCAGAGGTATGTTTGGCAAAGCTTAATGAATAAAGATTCAGAGATGGCTTATGCAAAAATAACAATTCTCATTATTTACTGTTTCTCATGCCATTTGAAACTAGTGATGGACTGATTTGATTTAATTATTGCCATTGGATTGGCTGATAAATATAAGTGGTCATCTTATTCAAATCTACAGTAAATGTGTTTAATTTGCAGAATATCGTGCTTGTGATTTGAACTGTGAATGTGATAATCATAAAACAAACAAACAACAACAAATCCTGTGATTCCTTTTAACCAAATCAAACCAGGTTGGGTTCATGCCCACAAATAATGTTCTAGAAAGAAAAGGATACAAATCCTCTTAAAAAGAACCAAACTAAATAAATAAAAGTGTAAAACACTGTGGTGTACATTGTTTTGTCCAATTTGTAAAAGGGTTTTCGATGTCGCCATTTTTTTAGTGACTGTCGCTATATTAGAATATGGTTGTGACTTCGGTTGTTCGTTCATTCAGACAATATTCAAAATGTTACTGTAAGCTATTGTATGAACGGGACATTTCAAGACTTACACCTGTACATAAATACGGTCGTCAATCCCAAACACTGACTGTGTGAATGTAGCCTATATGTGAAATTATGCAAATGTGCAATTAAAGTAAATCTTGGGTGCTTTAAATATAATGCTCTTAGCACACCAAACTGATCTCAGAGCACATCTGTCACTCAGGGTGCCACATATAGATATAATTTGTGTGTATCGAGCGCATAACCACTCTGAAACACATGTGTGATACACTGGCCCGTATACATGTAAATTATTTAAGAAAGCACTACACGCTACAGACAAAGCAACTGTGCACATAACCACAGCAGGCAGACTATTTATTTATTTATTTAAATCACAGCCCTCACAATTTGACAATCGCACTGGGTTATGTCACAATTTCAATTTTATTTCGATTAATCATTCAGCCCTTGTTAAAATTGGTTTTAACATTACACGTCAACACTTAGGCTACATCTACATTAATCCGGATGCATTTGAAAATGGTGTTTTCCTTTTTCAAATGCTCTCCGTCCACACTGCGTTTTAAGAGTTCACCAAAATTTGCTTGTCCACACTGAAAATGCTTAAATTATCTTACTGCGCATGCAAAAAAAAAAAAAATCACCATTGTATGTACAGTCTGAAGCACAATTGTCCTTGTAGTCGGTCTCCGGACACCAATTTCAAGTAAACTTCCTGTTGCTTTTGAAGGAACCCTGGATAAGTTTTGACATGCCTTGACATTTGTGCTTTTTTCAGTTGCTTAAAAACATAATAATGGCTAAAGTCTGATAACACTGTATTCAGCACGAACTGGGCTGCAATAATATGTGAGCAACATGTGTGTACAGGTTTATATTTTTGAGAAAATAACGTTTATTTAAAATTTTAAGTCAGGTCATATAACACATACTAAACATTTGTCCACAAGACTTTTGAGAACTGGATCTTGTAGCCTAGAGTTTTTGCTACAAAATGATGTGAAAACCATCCTGATCACTCATTCATACAAAACAATATAGTAATTAAACTTACAGTATGTAAGACAATTTTAGTGTTTAAAGTTAATGTGCGAGGAGGCGTGAATGATCATGAATATTGATGTGATTCACACCTGAGAGACAATGACCCCACCCCTGAGCCTATCAATGAGGAATGTGACAGAAAGAGAATGAATGTGAGGAGACTTAATGATCCAAATCAAGCTTTAAGTTAAAAGAAGTAATCTGACTATATATTTTCTTTACATAAAGACTTTACTTAATTTTAGACCTACACTACCGTTAAAAGAAGTCTCTTCTGCTCACCAAGACTAGATTTATTTGATCCAAAATACAGAAACAACAGTGATATTGTGAAATATTTTTACAATTTAAAAGAACAGTTTTTTATCTAAATATATTGTAAAATGCAATTTGTGATCAAAGCATAATTTTCAGCATCATTACTGCAGTCTTCAGTGTCACATGATCCTTCAGAAATCATTATAAGATGCTGATTTTCTAATATGGGCATATTTAAAGTGCATTTTACTCATTTAACCTGAACACATATTTGCAAGCACAAGCTTTGTTGATGATAATGAGGCAGCATAACCTCTAGTTAAAATATAATCTAAACATTCATATTTTTTTTTATCATATTAGATATCATATTTATATCATAGTGCATATAATTTAAATGCCTGCTTTAGCCGAAACAGCATTTAAATGTAACTAAAACTTGCTTATTAGGACATATTTAAAATTTCAATACTCTGAATCCTGGCTGGAAAGTCTAGAAACAGTCCCACTAGTAAAATATGTACAAGTTTATATAAAATAGCATGTCAACTAATGAAAACTAATTGACTTACTCGTCCGAAATTGTATCCTCGGAAAATGTTAACTCTTCCATACATTCCTGGAGCTTTCTCGCCTGTGTATCGTTGCAAACGCGCAGAAAAATGAATGAATGTTGTTTACATTATACCTGTCGGGGGCATGTACATTTGCATTGATCGTCTCAGCACATTAACGTATGAATAGCGTGCTCTGCTGTTGGGTGGGATCACATTACAGATAATTAGATGAACCGGTAAAAACTGTACATCACTTTATTTCAAACAGATTTCATTGCAGGAGAATATTTGTTTTCAATTTGAATTGGTTTTTAAAAAGTAGACATTTAAAGCTTTCGTTAGACATATGTTTCATATTCTTTAGACATACAGTATGTCTCATGTTTGTATGTATTCACAGAGTTTCAGTTCATTTTTTGTGACGTGTTTCTGAAATATGCTAGTGAACACAGAGACTGCTGAAAGCTCACCCTTTTTATTTTCTTTATTTTACAAAAGCAAGATTTTGTTGTTATTGTGAGTGTACACAAATAAAAGTAGACCCTTTATAGTCTCTAATGATGTCTTACACTTATCTGTATACCCAAAAATGATGGAGTATTTTAAGTTGTTTCTGCTGTAATGACGAAATTATCCATTGTTAACCCTCTGGTCGACCCCAGAGGGTTAACAATGCTGTCAAAGTGAAAATCAGGCTCAACAGTGCCGCTATAACACAGGCCACCATCATGATTGTTTTGGTTGAATGGATCACATGACGGCATCACATGACAACAAATACATAATTGTTTTCAGATATATAAATTTTCCCGGTGAAGATGCCGTTTTCAAAAAAAGCTCAATTATTAAAATAATATATAATAATAATAATATACTGATGAAATCAATTTAGACAATTTAGATTATATCCCTCATAGCATAATTATACATCATATTTAGTATTATATTTAGTAGATTCATATGGCACCATCAATAAACCTCTGTAAATTACAATTTTCCCTAAAGCAGTCAGATCAGATAACTCTCACGTTTTAAACGGACATTCAGTCACTCCTGCTGAAAAGGTGTGTTCTCTCCCGCTCATGGTGCTCCCTCTATTACATCTGCTTTTCTGTTTCAATTTCAGTTTTCACAGTTTCAGCCGAACTCCTTGCATACCTGTGGCTGCTAGTGTGCAATTGAATTTTAGAGCTCCTTGTGTGCAGCAGAATGAAGCAATTTCAATTTGTATGCCCGTGTTACATAGGCGTAGGGCATTGTGCGTATTGGATAGAATAGATGCTAAAATAAATAAAAAAAAGTCCCATTTTAAATGAAAAATATCATCACATTGTTAACCATAATGTATTGTGCCATGAAAAAACATTACACCCCAACTTAAAGGAGCAATATGTGACATTCACATCAAGCATTTAAAATGGGTACTGCAGTCCAAATTCCAAATATTGGAGAGAGTTGTCTCCCCCGCCCCCTCCTCCCCAGACTCGAAGCTCACATGGGTTGCCAGGTTGAGGACACACAACAGGAATGAGCAAACTGACAATGGCAAGCGACGAGCATTACACTGTAAGTTGGTCAGCTAATGTATATGTTTGCAATGTTTTTATTGTTGGCAAATTATAAACCAGCTCATGTGGATTTTTTATAACACTGTCAATGTTAGATAGATATATTGCTGGCTTCTTTGGCTGCAGCAATCTGTGTTTGCCCGCTAACTTGTTTAACATCTGTCAACCCGGGGTGTCGATATGCTATTGGGAAATGGCCAAACACAAACTAAAATTCCGGCATGGACTGGAATGGACATTTCAAAGTAGAATATACTGGCTGTAGCATTGTTTTCGGAGAGGCCAGTATTTCAACTTAACATGTTTCCTAAATCTTTGATAACATATTATGATAAATTGATGCTTTAGTACTGTAAATATATTACATATTGCACCTTTAAAACACATGATTTTCTTTTCTGTAGAGCACAAAAGATATTTAGCAGTATGTCAAAGCCACTTTTGTCCATACAATGAATTTGGATGGTGACAATGACTGTAAAGCTTTGAAAAGACCATAAAAGTAGTCCATGTAATTTATGCTGTATAATCCAAGTCTTTTATAGCAATATGGTAGCTTTCTATGAGGAACAGACACAAATTTAAGTTGTTTTTTACTGAAAAGATTTTGGTCTCACATTTCTGAATGCTCATACTGACACTTTCATAATACAACTACTTTTTTCACCTTGAAGTTTATAGCCTTCTACATAGCGAGTAAATCACTCACATATGCAAGAAATGTAATGCTATTTGACAAAAATATGTCTGTTATTAGCACTGGCTATATAATATTAACATTTCACTCACCAAAGATTGAGTTGTGTAGTGCCGAAGCACTGAGATCGTTTTACTGAACATCATATTCCAGCACTGCACGCATTAGCGCTACTACACAAATGAAACGATTTATAACTTTCATATAACTTTATATTGATTTTCATTATTATAGTCCAGCCTTGTGATTTTTTTGGTTTAAAATGTGTATAAAATTTCACATTGAGTGACAACAGCTTGTATCATTATTCAAAATGCAATTTCATGACATCCTTATAAATTTATAGTATTCAAAATTTGCAAATTTTTAAAAAGCATAAATAAAATTAAAATAAGGGGAAATATTAAATAAAATGTACAATATTGCATAAAGTCATAAGCCCCCTTTCTCAGTTTATATTTATATATGGCAGTTCTTTCACCAACATGAGCATAGAGGGTTGGTTTAATGTGCAGTTTTTCTTCAATGGTGGTGAGTGTGCTTTGCTTCAGCTGTATGTAAACAAAGATGTTCTTGCATGTATCTTCATTCCCCCCTGTTCAAATTCTACAAAAGTTGATTTATGAACTGTCACCATTGTGCCATTGAGCAAGACACTTAAACTTGGCATTCTCAAGGGGTGACTGAACCTGGAATAAAAGAGGTAAATGTCTTTTAGCTGATGCTTTTTTTTCAAAGTGACAAAGTAGCTTTATCTCTACAGATTCAAACAACATTGATTATTCAAATCATTTTAGATTAAGAGGCTCTTTGTCTGAATAAACGTATTAGTAGTGCTCCAGTGTGATGGGGTTAAAAGGTCTTTGTAACAAGATTTCTCTAATTTTGTTTAGATTTCATGGCTATTATATGTGTGTGTGTGTGTGTGTGGGTGTGTGCGCGTACATGCGTGCGTGTTCATGTCTGTCTAAACAGCCCATTTTTATCTGTCCTCCATGTATTGATGTCCACCATAAGACTAGATGTGAATGGATTTTCTGAATGGATTGTAAAAGCTCAACATCCAGTAGCACTTGCAGCAATCCCTCCTCTATGTTTACCTCTCTTTTCAGAACTGAAACTTATTCCAATATGATGACATCAAGGTGAGAATGAAACTAAATGAATTTATTCAAGAGTTGTTTGCATTTAGAGTCGCATTAGCACATCACAGTTTTGTATTTGATTCAATAACGTTTTTTATTTTATATATTAAAAAAAGTATGAATGCAAATCATACAGAACATGGCTTGATGGTAAACTGTAAACACTTTTGAAAATATTTAAAAATATATTTGAAAACTTTCTTAAGTTTTGAAAGTGCATGGAAAACATGTAAATTTGTACTTGATAGTACACTACACTACATGAATACTACATGATATTGAGTCAAATCTTTTTTTTTTTTATAAATATTTTCAAAAACATAAAACCAACATGAATGCAAAGATTGCATTTCTAAGAATTTGAGAAAAAAATTGTGTGAAATATTTTCAAAAACATTGAAACCTGCATGAATGCAAAGATTGCATTTCTAAGAATTAAAAAAGTAGTATAAAATATTTTTCTAAAACATATGAAACCAGCACGAGATTTTTCATTTCATTTTGATGTTTTTTTTTTTTTTTTTTTTTCTGTTGGTTTTTCTGTCATAGAACTCTTTGCACATGTTATTTCAGAGCCTTTGAAGAGCAGAATGATAGTAATCTGAGGAGCTTGACTGGGCTGAAAGTTTATTGTATGTTATAAGCTGTTAGATAAAGTGATCTTTTCCAGCACTGTTGAGCTCAGCTTTGATATCTTAATGTGTGAGAGTGTATTTCTGTCAATAGGAGGTTGATGAGATCACCTATGCAAACACAGCAGGAGTAACTAACTGATAGAGAAAACAAAGTCAGTCTTAAAATTAATTTGCAAAGTCACCACACAACATTGAAGCCATAAATACAGCCCTGTGCCACAGTGAGCCCTTTTGGGCTGAGAGAGAGAGTCCATATTACAATTGAGGGGGTACTAAGCCATGTTAAAGTATAAGTTGGCATGAAACGGAAGTTGTGAACGACTTCCTTATTTTGACGTATTGCAAAGTGAAATGGCTAATCGAACAAGAAAAAATGTAGGGTGGGGACTTGAGTTTATTCATCAGTTGTTGATTGGATTGTGAAAAGTGGCTGTGCATACCAAAATAAGAATGTTCAGATCTGAATGTTAGTTTGTGTCGACACACAGGCACACACACCCCTTCCACTGCTTGTACCAGAGGCAGTTACTGGGGTAATTGAGCAGCGATCTCAACACACAAATGATCTAATCAACAACATTAAAACATAACCAGACAATAAATGCACACAGCAAATTGTGTATTTTATTTACGACAAGGCTATATTTGTTGAGAACCAAGCAAGTAAAAGATCACAATACTACAATGTTATGAATCACTATACACTAAATTTAAAGGGCAAAAAAGAACACTTGCTCATGCTGTAGATCCCAAGGTAGCTCCAAAAGATGCCTGCATTAAAAAATATTAATAAAATACAGCCAGTTTCTCAGCTGTAAAGCGATCACCTTTGGAAGCATTAACGCATTAAATGCCTCAAACACAACCTTGAATTTGTCATTTTTCCATTTTTCAAAATGTGAATCTAAGCCAGTGGGCCCCTAACTAAGGTTGTTTGGGGTAGGGAACAGGGTTTGTTAGGGAAACATAGAAACAACTCTTCATTTCTGCATTAGCTGCTCTGAAGTCAGTTTCATTTAGATGACTGAATCTTGAAGAGTAGGTTCAAGTAAGGTTAAAAATGACTAGCACTTGCATACATCAGCAGAGAAGAGTCAGTCATATCACCAGAAGAGAAAGTTATGACATTTTGATTAAAGATTAATTAAAATGTTTTTATAAAATAGCAAAAATGCATGGATGATTCGGTCACAATAAGACCAGTAACATGCATTAATAAAAAATTTTTGATTTTAAAGGAATTGTTGACCTAAAAATGAAAATTTACTCACCCACATGCCATCCCAGATGTGTATGACTTTCTTCCACAGAACCCAAACAAAGATTTATGGAAGAAGATTTCAGCTCTGTAGGTCCATAAAATGAGATGTAAAGAGTACACCGCTTAAACGGTGCATGCAAACGGGAACAATGTTTTCTCGCAATAAGCCGCTTTCTGGTGTGCATGTAAACATAGTCATTGTTTCCACACAAAAGCAGTTTATGCAGTGATCTGATGCATCTCCTCCATCCACTTGCATTCAAACTGATTCAAACAGCTCTCATTGTATGGTCACTGGTGAGGATTTAACCTGGACGTGTGGTTGTGAGCACAGGGTTTTTAACACTAAACTATGGAGCATTGAGGATCCAGGTACAGAAAGTCAGAAGAGATGGAACTTGAGTGAAATCAAACAGGCTTTACTTGGAGTCTACAGAGTTAGTACAGGTAACAAACAGAAAAGGGTTCACAGGTCTCTTGAGCTAAATATATGCCAAGCCTACAGTACAAAGTCAAAACAAAGACAAGGCAAAGACTGTATTACTTGCAGCTCGAAACTTCAAGACAGCAACGAAACTAGAACAGGTCTGAACTTACAGTAAATACACTTAACAAACAAGGTGCAGGTGATTTCACTAATAAGGTAATGCGCACATAAGCAGAAGGAAATTGAGTGACGTATCCAAACCAGTCGAATGAGGCACCTATGTATGATTATCAATGCTCCTCTGTTATAAACAACACTGCGCTTCCATATTTTTTCGTATTTCACACGTCTGCTCTCACGTGAACATGCAAATGCGCTTGCGTTATTCGAGAGGCTGCGTGACCTAGACCCTCGATACTGTTATAACAACAATAAGTACAAAGATGGATCACACGGTGTTTAGTTTAATTAAAAAATATATATATTTCTGTCTAATTATTGTCCTTTTACAGCTCGATTGTGTTTTAGTTTATCCCACTTTTAAAACAATAAGTGATCCAAGTTAGATTTTAGTCTGAAAATTCTAAAATACAGCTGAACATCAAACATTACATTACATAAAATTTAATTAATCTCCATATGAAGTGGCAAGATGGTGCTTTTGAATTGTTTATTTAATTAAAAAAAATGTTATAGAGTTTGTCAGTGTCATATATAGAGCACAACAGGCCTCCTACTTTTTCAGCTGCCTTGGCTAAAAGTATTTTTACAATGAATTTCTTCCTAAGCAAACCAAACCAAACAGCTCGAGGTGAATCACAACATCACAAAATTTGTTTTAAGACAAAAAATTCTTTGAAAATCAGACAAAAATACAAAAGGTACAAAGGCTGTGTACTAACAGTCTTTCATGAGGGCACAAACTACAATCCCATGAAGCATTGCAAATGATGCCGTTGAATAAAACAATTATAGAAATATATAAAGCTATTGATTTCGGCTGTTGATTATATGTGTAGAAACAATATATAATTTGTTTAAGGGTGACTCGAATAAAGGGTAATGTGTGTCATGGGAGTGGACGGTCGCTTGTGAGGCACATTTTTGCTGGTTTCTTTGGCTGCTGTTCTCTGATTAGTGGAATTTTCTCTGCTATATCATGGGCAATGGGAGTTGTTTACCATGAATTCCACTATCAAACATGATTTTCAAACAATGAGGTTGAAATAACACAGACTGATGGCTTCAAGGGAACCATACACCATAGTTGAACAACCTCAGCTCACGGTAGGTCTGCCTTTAATGGTTTATAAATTACCGTTGAACATCGATTCGTCTATGGGATAAATGAATGGGATTTTTACTTCCGGAACCAGATGGTTGCACTCTGTTAAACTTTTTTTAAATTGTTTGTTAAAAATGTGGCTAATAGCTTGCTAGTTTTTACAATGTTAATAAAATTGGGGTTGAGTAACATGATTTTGCCATCAATGACTGAAATTTTGGTATTATAAACATGCACAATTTTTTTCATCACAGTTTTTTCAATACTTGCATTAGCACTTAACCTTGAATGTTTCACATATAACGGTCTTTGCCACAGAGCTCTGCCATAATTGTAGAGAAGAATACAGTAAATGCATGTGAACACCCGCCCTACCACACACTCCCTCTCTCCAGTGTAGTGTCTTTGTACCTCTGATCTCTCTCACGCTTGAGTTAGTCTGAGATGGCAGCTTAAAAGCCTGAGTGTGATTTTCCTCTCCTCTCTCTATCTCACACACTGTGTCCTCTCTCGCTCTTCGTTCTCCCTGGGCACACACCCACACACTCTGACCCAGACAAACCTGGGAACATACAGTTCTGACACACACGCACATATAAGGGAACAGGCTTGCTATCGACTGAATACATAGCTGCATTTTATTCTAAAATGTGTGTTCGTTAGACTCAGTCAACATTTGCATTCATTGCATCCTTTTTCCATACAATGAAAGTGCATGGTGACTGAGGCTAACATTCTGCCCAACTCCTCCCTTTGTGTAATACGGATTTTGGATCAAACACAGTAGCACAGCAGTTGTAGTACAGTAGTTGTTGTCACACTAAATTTCGACAAGTATAGTAGGTCATCCAAAATTTGACACTCTGCACAGTGTACATAATAAATAAATTGATCAATTGTCACACATTATACATACATTTCTGCATATATACAGTGAAATTATTTATTTTTCACATATCCCAGCTTCACTGGGGTCAGAGTGCAGGGTCAGCCATGATTCGGCGCCCCTGGAGCAGATAGGATCAAGGGTCTTGCTCAAGGGTCACACAGTGGTGTCTTGGCAGTGCTGGGGCTTGAACCCCCAACCTTCTGGTCAGTAACCCAGAGACTTAACCGCTGAGCCACCACTGCCCTAAAAACTTTATACATACTGCTTAAATTCTGCTACCAGCAGAGTTTAGGGCACTGTAACCAAAATCACGGACAATAGACATTGACACACTTCATCACATATATGATAGCACTGCAACTTTAAGGGAGCGCTCTTGAAAAAATAACAATTCTGTCATCATTTACTCAACTTCATGATGTTCCAATCCTGTATGACTTTCTTTCTTCTGTGGAATACAGTAGGAGATTTTAGGCATAATGTTATAGTCTTAGAAGAATCGTATACAGGAAAAATAAGGTTAATTCATTTTAAAGCCCTATACTCACAACTTGTCTCAGTTGTCTTTTTTATTACCCCTAAGGAATATTAGGAAAAACATTTCCGACAAAGATGATACTTAACATAGCAAAACATAGCTGAGAACTCAAATACATCTCTTGTATGGGCTGTGAAAGAGCAATCTCTGAGCAATAAAACTTTCCTTTAGGAAGGAAAAATCCAAAGATTCTCATTCATACTCTGCTGAAAGGCAATTAAATTGCCATCAGAAAGCTAATTTTCCGATTCATACATCTCAAAGTGATGAATGAGTTTTAAATGTGAGAGATTGTGCTGATCGCTGTTGTATAATCACCTTCAGACTGTCTCTGCTCATGTAGGTATTTCACTCGTCGTTTATTGAACAATCTCCTCAGTGATCGCATGAGGAACAATACGAACCAGACCATCCCAGCTAACTCACCTCAGAGAATGAGAAAAATAGGAATTGGTCATGGTGCTGATAATGGGGACATAATTTTGCCTTTCTATCGCTATTTAGACAGAGCCATTACTGTAATTGACCACCCAATTGGGAATAAAAGAGAAGCAATTTCTCTACGGTTTTATCTCACTCCTCTACTCTTTTCTCCTCTTTGAATAATAAAACAAGCCAGGCGTTCAGGCTGGAGTCTCTCCAACTCAGTTTGAAAGTTTAGTGTCCTTCTCGCCTCATTACCGCCACAAATTCGAACCACTTTTAAATTAACAGATTAAAAGGGTTGTTTATGAACCACAGAGTTTACTGTGTACATCAGCTTGAGTAAGTTTGAAATACTCTTAGACAAACAGAAAGACAATGGCATTACAGAGAATTTACTGTAGGTAATCTTGTCTGAACCAAGATGTTGTAATCTCCAGTGCAGTACACCAGCAGTACTGGTGTTGAACATATTAACACTTCCTGTTCTGTCATCCAATCACATTTTGTCTCGCAGATGTGAAGAAACCCCAACTAGAGGTAAGAGGTGCATCCATTATTAATGAGAATAAATGGCCATGCTTCTGTATCTTGATCTATGTTTGGATGGTTGATGTTCAGTGGCAGAGGGCAAGGCTGACTGTCAGATTTTTCACCTCCTGCAGGGCTTGTCAGTTCTATATGGGCTGATCTGTAAAGAAAGGGGAGGAGTTTGTATTTCCATTATGCTGTATAACACTAAATGTAAGCTGAACATGAAACGCAGAGTGAAAAGCGCATACATGTAGCACCTACAAAAGAATTGTTGTCTGACTTTCTTTATTCTGTGTAACACAAAACCAAAATGTTCAAGCTGCTCTTTTCCATACAGTGAATGTGGACAGGGGCTGTCAGCTCCAAAAATGATACAAAAGCACCTGTAAAGTATCATGAAAGTGTCCATATGATTTGTACAATATATATGTCTTCAGAAGCCATGCAGTAGCTTTGTGAAAAATAGACTGAAATATGAATTATTTACTCCCCTCTCCTGTAGTTCTTAAATGGTATTTACACTCATTTTGAGTTCAAATGTGGTGCAGAAATATTTTTTATATTTATATTCATGTGGGTTGTAACCGATTCTGTTGCACATGTTTGATTTGAGAGCTTCGAGAGGAGGGGGAAATTTTGGTCTGTTACTCACACAAAGCTATTGTTTAACTTTGAATATAGCGCATTTGCTGTATGAACTACTTTTAAGGTACTTAAATTGTTTTTTCTCATTCATTCAAATTTCATTCAATAGTATTAACATGTTTAACATGTCAAAAGTAAATATTATAGCTCTTAAATTAGCATCTAATATTAAGTGAGAATCAGACTACAAGGCTGCACTGTATGTTTTGTGCTGGTGATTCAGAAGAACCAGTTCATAAGAGTTATTGGCTCGGGAATCGGCTGCACTGGTCACACTTTGCCTTTCACACTGTAGATTCAATAGAACTTGCTCATAAGAGTAATTAGGCTAGTTCAGGAATGCATCGAACCAAAAGTCATGAAACTAACTTGATTTTGGTAAGTAAATAACAGGTTCTCTTTCTCTCTCTCTCTCTCTCTCTCTCTCTCTCTCTCTCTCTCTCTCTCTAGACAGATAGATAGATAGATAGATAGATAGATAGATAGATAGATAGATAGATAGATAGCGTGTGGAGTTATGTTGGAATATGGTTAGTCTGTAATTAGTAATTATAATTAGCTTTATCTAAAAACAATATAATTTTTTATATATAGAATCATATGAAGTCAAATAACCTGTTAGAAGTCTGCATTCTGAACGCATACTGCATCACAGGAGGCTGACCATAATGACATCCATTTTGCTGACATCATTGCAATGAAAATAGCAAGAGAGAGCCAAAGTGAGCAAGAGAATTAGAGGAAAGGAAAATGACAAGGTTTCACAGAATCTCTCTCTATCACACACAGAAACCGGTACCAAGACACTTCCTGCCAAAGAAAAAATGAAGACATTGTCTCTCGAGAGGGCAGCGCTTTTCATTATGCATCAATAGCCATAGACAGGGGTAAACAAAGGAGGCAGAGTGTTATGATATATCTGTTCTTCCCTGCGGTTTGAGGGAAGGCTTGAATCTTTAATTACATTTACGTCAGCTCTCCATTCCTCTGCAGGTGATTTCACCAGGGGAAGGTGGTGGACGGAGAGCTCAATTTGTTTGGGTTGCCATGACTCGTATTCTGTCAGAGCATTTAATTATGCTTCTGATAAAGCCTCGGAGATGGAGCTCTCATGCCGTATAAACAGTTTATACTTATCTTAAGTACAGCCGACTGGAGAGCTTTGGCAACAGGGGAAATAGAATTCCCTCATATTACCCATATTTATAGTATCTAACCATGAGGGACATGACTAACTCACTTGGAGGAACATTATTTGGATCAGACTCAAGGTCTAGCTGAAGCAGGCTTCAGACACCATTAAACAATGTGTTTTTGTTCAAACGCTTGTTGCTTTTACACCTCTTATGCACACTGTAACAGCTTTTTCCTCCAACGAAAATAGAGTGATTCGAAAACGCTCTCCATTACATCATACTTTGGAAAGCAGTGACATTAGGTAACTAAGAACATATTAGTATTAGCCAGGACAACACAATAAAAAGTTGTTTACTTTTTATTGTTGATATATTACACACAATGACACAGTAAGAATAAGAGCTATAAAAATGTATATGGATAGCATAGCTCATTTAAATAGGTCTTGGAAGAATTTGATGAGAAATGCTTGGTCATTGACTTTCTATTGCAGACTTTGGTATCTTGGCAAATCTGTGCACAGTTTGAGACATTGACATCTTTTCTGAAACATTTGGTATTTATATGGTCTTTTTCTCAGGAGAAACATCTTTGAGGCTGGAGACTCATTTTCTATATGAAAATATGAAAGAGATCACATTTGTAATTTTTCTTTCATAACGGTGTAGTGTTGTGTGTTTTAATGTTTTTCTCTCTATCTCTCTCCCCCAGGCATGCCCAGTTTTGTTAAGACTCCTGAAGATCAAACAGGGATCTCTGGAGGAGTGGCATCTTTTGTTTGCCAGGCAGTCGGGGAGCCAAAACCACGCATCACCTGGATGAAGAAGGGCAAGAAAGTCAGCTCACAGCGCTTTGAGGTGTGTATGTGTGCATGCTGAAGTGATGTGCTTGATTTGTACCTATGCTCTGATCAGATGTGATATTGTGCATCATGTGGGAGATCAGCCTGCTTCCTGCCAGCTGTTCTTTTACCAGAATATTTAATCAGACTCAACAAATGGCCTTCCTGCTCCTCACCTATGACTGAACTTACATGCTGTAAGGCATCCCAAAATGATGAAGCAACTCTTTGATTAAGATCAAGTGTGGGGTGTTTTATCTTTCATCATGAGCTGCTCTGAGGTCCAGGGGATGCCAAGGAAGTGTCAGGTATTTCCTTGTGTTCCATATAGCTGCAATAATGCTGAACTGACTGACACAATATGTTGCATGTGTGTTGTATATGGATCTTAGATATATAGTGCAGTGAGCTAAAATAAAGTATATGGTACTGCAGGTTCCATCCCAGGAAAAAGCTGACCCCTAACACACATTAGGTAAGTCACTGAAATGACAGTGTGTTGTATATGTAATGGTGTAATATAGTGATGGAAAGATGAAATTCAGCACCTCTACTTGGACTCTTCTTTCTGGCATTTGTATTTAATTTTTTGCTGAAAAGCGATTTGAGCACTTTTGCCAGTTTCCACCAGACTCAGGAGCCATTCATACCAAGCACGTCCTTGCTCTATAAAGCTAAACGCAACGCCACGAGCAGAACACTGGTGTCTCAATATGCTTTTTTTAAATACCTATTTCTTTCCAATTTGGCATGCCCAATTCCCAATGCCATGTAATTCCTTGTGGTGGTGCAGTTACTTGTATCAATCTGGGTGGCGGAGGACGAATCTCAGTTGCCTCCACTTCTAATACATCTTAACATGTAGTTTTCTAAGCGCATTAACGCTGAGACTTATGCCGGATTCACACATACTCTGTGAGCAGGGCGTGTGCAGAGCATGAGCAGGGCTTGAGCAGCACAGTCACATTGGGCATTCATATTGATTGTGTCTCTTCTACGAGACAGCTGCGGGTCTGTGCAGAAAAATTTAGTTTTCTGTGGGTTCCTACGCACAAATATTTTCTTCAATAAAATGTATAAATATAAAAATGTGGTCTTTATGAAATCATATGTACATGAGTAGGACACCATTTACATCACAATGGTAAATAATTTAGGCCCCCGACCCACAAAGTATCGGGTAATTCTATCGTCTGCATTCAGTCAGAGAACAGAAACTGTTGTGTGTCCAGCCCAAAACAAGAGTTTGCATCCAGCCTGACCACCCATAATTTATGAAATAAACTAAATAATGCCATTTCTTTGGTAAAATAACTGAAAAAAAAACGTGTTAGGTAGACTAATATTACGACATGAAGGCAAAACACATAACAGTAAATTGAAACATTAACTTAATGCTCAAAACTGCCAAATCTACTGCATCCCATACCCTTTCCTTTGCTAATAAATCCTTGTAGCCTATGTTAAATGCTGAGGGCTGTACAGCTCTTAGTAATTCTCAACCTCCACAATCAGTCAGGTATCATCCATTATTTTTCGCCTTGCAAATCCGAATGAGGTAAATCATTGACAGACAGACAGTCAAATGCACTTATGTTTATCAGTGTATTTGATCGTGATTGGTTGAGGTTGTTAAGTCTATACTAGATCCCTACATGTACATAAACAGGCAAAAGTCCTGCAGTTTATTTATTCTTTCCATTATTTAGTTATTATGTATTTGTTTGTTTGCAGACCTATAAATTGTAGCAGTGTTTCCCCTGCCATTATATTAGGGGGGGCGCCCCACCCCCCCAACGGCACCCTCCGCCCCCCCCTTGAAGGTAAAGTTAATTATATTTTCTATATAGCGCCAGATCACAACAGAAGTAATTTAAGGATACCTTTCCAATAGAACAGGTCATACCTTGTTCTTTTACTAAACAAACTATATAGCCCTTAAGTTATGTATCTTATTTACATGACGGGATGTCATTTCTGTCTCTACATGGTTGCACGTTTACTATTCTCCTCAGCTCTCTGTATCGCGCACGGCGGAGTTCCGCCCCTATGCGCGCACACACACGCCCGCACACACACACAGACATGTTCGCGCGCACACAGGTGAGCATAGGGGTGTTCGATTCCAGGTTTTCTGGTACGGAGGTATGCATAATTACAAACTAGAGTCACTATGACTGTTATCTATTTCTAAAGAGATAAGCTACAAGCTACGTGTAGGATAAATACAAAGTTTCTACGACAGCTCTCTGGCATGGTGTAATGCCGCGGATACACTAGACTTGGAGACTACGGTCGTGATATGTAACAAATAGTAATACACTCAAAATGTAAAAAATATACAATCTACTCGACTTTACTGCAAAAATATAATTTTTATTGGGATTAGACACTCACAAGTGAGTGATTTCGGACACAGTAACAGAGTCGACACCAAGAGTCGATTCCTGTGATGGAGTCGACCCCGAGTCTGGGGCTATTCAGAGTTGAGGAATCGACTCTTTGGAGTCGACTCCCCATCACACACTCCCAACAGCGGACAGAAAGCGTGTGTTGGAAATATGTTGCGTCAATCACCTGAAAAGAAGACGCTCCCAGGGTGGTGAAGATGGCAACACTCGCCCTCCTGTAAGTAGCACCCGGAGTAGCGCTACTGCTCCGAGTCCAAGTACAGAAAAGAGCCCAAGTGCTGTTGCCCTTTCCCTGACAAGCAGCAAAAGTCCAGTCACTAGTGATGGGTCGTTCGCGAACGAGTCGGTTCTAAGAGCTGACTCTTGTAGGTGAACGTTGGGAGCCAGCTCGCATATCAGAAGAGCCGGATCTATTAATAAAAATATTTTAAAAAATTAAGATATGAACAATCAAAAGATTTAAATTAATATAATTAACTAATTCAAAGAACGAAAAAATAAAATAATATAGGCCTTAATGCTCAATCACACACATATTTGTTCTGATTGTCTGCTCAGACTAACAGCCTGCTGGCTTCTATTGCTCTGACGGTCCCAGTGAGTAGTGTAAACTGTGAAAGGGACTTCTCAACCATGAACAGGGTAATACAAACTTTTCACAATAGGATTTGCTGCTTTTAGCTATATGTTAAGCTATCACATTTAACAGTTAATGCATTTGCAGGTCAAGACAAACATCCGCAATAGGCTGCAAGGAGAGCATCTTGCAGCATGCATGCGGATCTCAATAAATGGGCCAGACGTTTCTGACTACCCATATCAAGAGGCTCTGGAAATGTTCTTCCAGAAACCCAGAAAGATACACTGCAGTGACAAAAGCTGCACACTTTGTGGATAAATTACATAAAAATAAATGTTTCAATGTTTAGTTTAATGTACAGCTCAACTCTCCATGCACCCCACCAAAAGCAAGAACCACCATATAATGACCATGTGAAAGGTAATACACTTGTCTTTACCCAACCAAGCTACTGGGCCAATTGCCACCATCATTATATTTTTATTATAGGTCTTGGGTAAAAAATTCAGCACCATAAAACCACACTGGTATACATAAAGGCAAAGACCAACTATACTATATATAGTATAGTATAGGGCGGGGGGAGGGGGGCAGGCTAACACGGCCTTTTAAGTGTCATACATTTTTATAATTTATCAATTACAATTTTTTGGGGCAATATTTTTGGCAATACTTTTGTACGCTACCTTGCCCATTATTGTTGTTTCAAGAATGATTTTGTGATTAATAATTGTTTTATTTTTAAAATTGCTCAAAAGCCTACAATAGGCTGTTTAATGCAGATGTAGTTTTAAAGAGAGGTGTAGAGAGGCATATATGCCTGACTATTGAAACATATGTTTCCCTATCTTGTATGTGATGGTGAAGTTTATCTGCAATATTAGCAACATGCATTGCAGCCTTGCTGGAGCTGTGTGGATGGGCTTGTTAAGGATGGTTACCAGTCGCTGGTGGTTTGTTTACCATAAATGTAATCATTGAATTTGGTGCATGCAAATACCACATCCAGAAGTTCTTTTTCGATCTGTGCGTCTGAACAGGGAAGCATCATAGGTGAGTGTGACAGGTTTCTGGACATCATAGTATTTCAAGGTAGGTGAGAATAGGTAAGAATCCTGTTCTTTAGATCTTCAAAAGCATCCTGATGCTGTTTAAACCATCACCACTCTTTAGTTCAGCTCACGCAGAGGGGCAGACAGCGCACTAAGGTTAGGTATCAATTTTTGAAGTTATTAATCATACCCAGGAAGTGCTACAGTGCAGTTACATTGTCTGGTGGAAGCATTTCTGTGATTGCTTTTGTTTTTTCTGGGTCAGTCTGTAGTCCCTTGCTTGTGAAAATTTGACCGACATAGCTCACCTCAATTTGGTGGAATTTGCACTTTTGAGGGTTCAGTCTCAAGTTCACTTCACGAGCACGGTCCAACACTTTCTTTAGATGTGTTCCTGCTCACCGTTACAACCTACAATGATGTCAGCGACTATGACTGCACACGGGTAGCCAGCAAAGAGTGATAACGCCTGTAGTGACCATTCTTTCCAACTCTACTTCTACCTTGCATTGCTCCAGGAATTCTACGTACTTGACGGATGACAGATTGATCTTTTTTGTTGAGTTTCATGCAGTATGTTATGGGAAGCCTTCCTATTTAATCTTGGAAAAGATCTGCATATTCTGTGTTAATCTGCTGGGCAAATCTTGAGTTTTCTTTCAGACTGACCTGGTGCACTGCATTATTGAGATGTGGATGCTCGTTGGAATAGTGGACTTTTTTCTTCCTTTTAACAATATCTTTACTGATTGAGATGCAGGTGTTCAACACACAAACATCAATCTTCTTCACCCATTACACTCACCTGTGCATGCCTATAAGCAAGCTTCAAGAGCTTAGTCTGCTTGGATTTATAGCTACAGAGCACTATTATGTTCTACAGTTATGAAATAGGGCTGAACGATTAACCAAAATAAAATTGAAATCGTGATATGACCCGTTTTTTTTTTTTTTTTTTTTTTTAAACATCAAGGGCTGCAATTTAACTATATAAATAAACAGTCTGAACAAGCTGCCCGCTGTGCTATACTTATGTGCACAGCTGTTTTGTCTGTTGTGTGAAGTGCTTTCTTAAACACATGTAAATGGGATCAGTGTATTACACTGTGTTTTCAGAGTAATTCTGTGCTCCATACACACAGGGCTAGACTGGTAATCTGGCATACCGGGCATTTTCCCAGTGGGCCGATGCACTTTGAGGTCCATCAGGCCAATGTCAAATTGGCAGACCGTAGTTGCATGCCCCGCCCCGGACATACAGGTATAAAGGGAAGCGGGGCAGCGAGTGCCAGTCAGAATTTTTCTTCAGTGCCGAACAGTTGTGCAACCGTTCACCACTGTTTCACTCATCTCTACTGGCGATAAGCACTGCTGTTGGATCTACGGCGCGTTTCCAGCTGGCGTTCTCTCTCTCTGTACGCTGTGGAGGGCACCTTTTACTGCCTGGAACCGACTCATCCACTCGTCCGCTCTCACTACCCTGGATGGTGGGGCGGCCCACGGGTACCCCAGGTGGACAGATCGGTTGCGATCCACTTTTTATCCATGTCGCCACCTGGTGGGACCGCCCGGTACTCCCCTCCAGAGCACGTAGAATACAGCGCCACTGGACAGGCCGCCTCCGCCCTGCATGCCATGGCTCTCCTGCAAGTTCACCAAGCCAAGGCACTCAAAGATCTGCACCTGGGTAGTTCTGACCCCGACGTGCTGCAGGAACTGCACTCTGCCACTGACCCACAGAGCCACGAAGGTCACAGCGCAGGCACTCGGGCAGTTCTGGCTGAACATGGTGGAGATGCACGACGTTGACAAGACACACTTTTTGAAGGCTCAGAAGGCTCCTGGGGCATATGGCATCCTCAGCCGCGGCCGTGCTGCTCGGGTTGATGCATATGAGACCGCTTCAGCACTGGCTACAGACCCGAGTCCTGAGATGGGCATGGCGCTACGGCACATACCGTGTGACAATCACCCCTTCTTGCTGTCAGATTTTCAACCCTTGGACAGACCTCTGCTTTCTGTGGACCAGAGTCCCCTTGCAGCAGGTGTCCAGATGTGTCGTGGTGACCACTGACACTACCTCTTGACAGGGTTGGGGCGCCGTGTGCAACGGGCACACTGCCGCTGGCCTCTGGACAGGACACCGAAGCGTTGGCACATCAACTGCCTAGAGTTTTTGGCTGTATCTTTTGCCCTATGGAGGATTCTTCCACTGATCCGGGGCAAGCACCTCTTGATCTGTTCAGACAGCACCCCGGCGGTTGCGTACATAAATCGGCAAGGTGGCGTGCGTTCTTGCCATATGTCACAATTCGCCCGCCGTCTCCTCTTTTGGAGTCAGCCGCGACTCAGGTCACTGTGCACCACTCACATCCCTCACAACCACAACACGATGGCGGACGCGCTTTCACGGCAGGTTTTTCCCAGCGGAGAGTGGAGGCTCCAACCCCAGGTGGTCCAGCTGATATGGGACCAATTCAGCAAGGCACAGATATATCTCTTTGCCTCCCAAGACAACTCCCACTGCCCGCTCTGGTACTCCCTGACTGGAGCTCCTCTCGGGATAGATGCGCTGGCACACAGCTGGCTGTGCAATACGCATTTCCCCCAGTCAGCCTTCTTGCACCAGTGCTGTTCAAGATCAGGGAGGACGAGGAACAGGTCATCCTGGTGGCCCCTTACTGGCCCACCCGGGCCTGGTTCTCGGATCTTACGCTCCTCGCAAAGGCACCTCCCTTGAAATTCCCCTGAGGAAGGACCTTCTTTCTCAGGGATGGGGCACCCTCTGGTACACGCACACAGACCTCTGGAACCTCCACGTCTGGCCCCTGGAATGGGATGAGGAAGATCTAGTGGATCTACCACCTGCGGTTGTAGAGACAATCAACCAAGCCAGAGCTCCATCCACCAGGCAACTTTAGGCCCTTAAGTGGCACATGATCATAAATTAGTGTTCTTCTCGAGCAGAAGACCCGCAGAGGTGCACAGTTCAGTCAGTGCTTTCATTCCAGCAGGAGAGGCTAGAGGGGAGGCTGTCCCCATCCACCTTGAAGGTGTATTTAGCTGCTATTGCAGCCCACCACGACCCAGTAGATGGCAAGTCCCTAGGTAAGCACGACTTGATTATCAGGTTTCTGAAAGGTGCCCGGAGACTGAACCCTCCCCAGCCTAGCCTGTTCCCCTCCTGGGATCTCTCTGTGGTCCTCTCAGGCCTTCAGAGACCCCCCTTCGAGCCGCTTGATTCAGTTGAGCTCAAATCCCTCTCCCTGAAGACAGCCCTCCTGATCGCGTGACCCCCTTCAGGGACCAGGTCGTGAACCTGCAAGCGCTGCCCCCGGAGGAGGCAGACCCAGCCCTTTCGTTGCTGTGTCTGGTACGTGCTTTGTGTATCTATTTGGACCTCACGTAGAGCTTTAGATATTCTGAGCAGCTCTTTGTCTGCTTCGGCGGACGGCGTAAAGGGAATGCCGTCTCCAATCAGAGGTTAGCTCACTGGGTCGTTGATGCTTTTACTTTAGCTTATCACACCCAGGCTGTGCCCGTCCACTTGCGGGTTCGAGCACACTCTACGATAAGTGTGGCATCCTCGTGGTCACTGGCCCATGGCACCTCATTAGCAGACATCTGCAGAGCAGCGGGCTGGGCAACACACAACACCATTGCCAGATTTTACAATCCCAAGGTTTAGTCTGTCTCATCCCATGTTTTGTCAGAGCCGAGCCGGTAGAACTCGGTAATGCGGGTGTTCCACTTGCACACAGCACCCTTCACCAAGTTTATCCAGTGTGCCTTCTATCCCAGGTTAGCCACTAAGCATCGCTCCCTAGATGTTGTCCTCCCTAGCCTTCTGGCCTGTGAATTCAGTAGAGCAATTCATGTCCAGACCCACTACGAGTCACAGGTGCTCTGTACTGGGGTCGGGCTCCACAGGCTTAGTTCCCTTTTCAGACAAACTTCCTGTGATGTATTTTCCCTGTCGGCGAACCCGCGTTTCCCTTGGGCAGCACCGCGGCCCCGTTGCCATGCTTGTAGAGTCCCCCCTCATTAGGCTAGACCTACCACCATGCAATTTCCCACATATGGCTTCACAGCCCTCGTAGTGTATTTGCCACATGTTGCCTCCCCCTAGACTGGGCAGGATGTGGCCTCTGCAGGAACTTTTCCCCCTGAAAGAATAGGACCGGGAAAGACCGCCTTCCCCAACACATTTCATAGCGTTAAGAGCGTTAAGCCCCAGCGCTTCACATCCTATGTGAGTGACATAGTGAGAGAGAAGGCCGCGGCTGCCGGGCTTGCTCCCATGCTAGTCATGTAGCACCTGTTGCCCCCCACAGGGGTGTGGGGAACCTAAGGCCTGTTTGTGACATCTCGTTGGGTAGGGCTACGTGCAGCCGACACAGTGCCTCTAGCATGTAGTAGCCTGCTTGCACCTGTCTCGACAGTTCACGGTCAGTACGTGGCGTTTTTATAAGGGACCCCTTTTGACACTTCATTCGACACAACGTTGAGTGAGTGACAGAAGGGGAATGTCATGGTTACTGTTGTATCCTCCGTTCCCCGAGGGAAGGAATGTGACGTTGTGTCCCCCCTGCCACAGCACTAGACCTACCACTGTAAACGGCCTTTACCTTATTTTCGGCTCCTCAGTGCAAAATCCTGACTGGCACTTGCCCACGTTATACCCATATGTCCGGGGCAGGGCATGCAAATTCTACCATTGGCCTTTTCTCAGGTTCAGAGGCACGTTTGGCGTCCCAGAAAGACCCCTTGTTTCGACACAATGTCTCTTTCCTTCCCTCGGGGAATGGAGGTTACAACAGTAAACATGATGTTTTAGAACCACACGTTTTTTTTTTTTTTTTTTTTTTTATGTTTATCACATAGCAGTTCCAATTGCAATCAAAATTTGTTTCTAATTAATCACAATTTGATTGTTTGTGAAAACAATTAATTCCTATTATTATCAATGAACGACTGCTGGGCACCGATCAGCCACAACATTAAAACCACCTACCTAATATTGCTCTTTTGGCAGCATGAGGGGTACCTACACAATATTAGTCTTGTTATTTTAATGTTGTGGCTGATCAGTGTATACCAATGGTAATATACAGTATACCAATGGCAATATACAGTATACACGGCAATTTTAAAAATGCTGTTTATTTACAGCTAATGAGATGTACACAAAATGTGTGAAATTAACACTTAATTTACATTTCAAAATCAGAATTCTTACAAAAAACAAATAGTTGATTATTCATTGACATAACTAATCTCCACTTTCACTTCTAAATTCTTCTATTGTTTTTTTTGGCGATATGCATTCTTCATGCATATCACCACCTACTAGTCAGGACTTAAAGGTGGAGATTTATAGTAAAAAGGACTATTGATTTTCACCCACACCTATCATTTCACTTCTGAAGACATGGTTTCTTTTGTTGTTGTGTGGATTACTTTTATGCTGCCTTTATGTGTTTTTTGAAAATTCAAAGTTCTGGCCACCATTCATTTGCTTGTATGGGCCTACAGAGCTGAAATATTATTCCAATAATCATCTTTTGTGGGGGGCCTGGGTAGCTCATCAAGTAAAGATGCTGAATACCACACCTGGAGTTTGAATCCAGCGCGTGCTGAGGGACTCCAATCAGGCTTCCTAAGCAACCAATTTGCCCAGTTGCTAAGGTGGGTAGAGTCACGTTGAGTTAACCTCGTGGTCACTATAAAGTAGTTCTCACTCTCGGTTGGGCGCGTGGTGAGATGTGCATGGATGCCGTGGAGAATAACGTGAGCCTCCACAAGCGCTAGGTGTCCTGAGTAACGCGATCAACAAGCTACGTGATAAGGTGCGTGGTATTCTGTCCTCTGCATGCGTGTGCGTTGGGCATGCATATACAGATAGCTAAACACTATATAACGTGATGAAGAGGCTTCAATGACCACTCAGAGGATGTCAATTATCTTCTTTACTTGAGTGCAATCATGTTGTTTCTCTCAATGTTACATTATTTTGTGAAACTGAAAAGAAATACAAAAATGCTTATTTAAATATAAATAACCAAAATACAATTACTACTTACACAATATTTACATTGACATAGTTAAATCACAGTAATTGTTACGAGATCACATGGCGATCCTTTGAAATGTCCGTACAAAGCACGTAGAACCGCTAACGTACGTCTAATATACCCATCTTAATAAGATACAGACACAAAGTATATAACATTACAATTATATGAAATAAACTTACAAGCAAAGCTTCTCTGGGGATTTACACAACAACACTGGAATCCAGAGTAAACAGCACGCGATCTCTCTGCTGCGCAGAACTGGAAAATGGCTACTGAAGTTTGCGTGATGTCGCTATGAAGCATAACAAAAACATTTTTTCTAATGGAAGTTTAACTAAAACTATAGCAAACAGCGCCATCTAGTGGTGAAGAATGGTTAACTTTAGACATGACATAATACGTGGATTGACTCTCTTAGTAGAGGAGGCAAATGAGATTTGTCTTCCGCCACCCAGATTGAGTCACTGTGCCACCAGAAGGACCTATTGGGTATTGGGCATACCGAAAAAGGGAGAAAAAAAATAAAAATAATAATTTATCATTCAGAGGTCAGTCATAGGAATATACTGTAGACCAGGGGTCTACAACCATTTTCAGGCCATGGACCCCTTTGTGGGTAGAGAGAGACGGAGCTGGGAACCCTGTTACATATTGTATAAAATTTTGTGTTGCGTGTAATGCCTATAAAATGTGTATGGTGCCACGTTACGGTACCATATTATTGTATGTACATACTTCATGATGTTTACATAAAGTGTGATGAACAAACATGATGAACAAACAGTGTGAACTATATCAGTATACATAGATTATCCATTATAATAGAGGTCATTAACATAAAGAAGTCTTAAAGGTATACTTGCAAAAACAGCCTTTTAATTGTAAGGGTCACAGAGAGGGTGAAAAAAAGGTCTACATTTTTTAATATGAAAATATGTTGACATAAGTTGAACATGCTATTACATATAAAACTGGCCCTTATAAAACATTATCATTCAAGAGAATGTTGCATTTGTTCTCTCCATCAGTATAGACAGAACGATGCTTTTGCAGTGCAGCAGGAGTGCAAAAAAAATAAAAAATGGGGAAAGGTTGACGGCAACACAAGCATGAGGGCTACATGAGACAAGCCTCTTTCACACTGTCAACAAAGCTGATTGAGCGTGAACGAGACGATGTCTGACATCACCAGCATCTCCATTCACTTAACCCTCTATGTCTCAGACACTCAATGCAGCTATGTCTCTTTGAGTGTAATGATGATCGTGTGTTTATACATGAGTTGATCTCGCTATATGTTTGACATTGCTGTGATATAAAAGTGAGTACGTTTGTTTCCATCTGCGTTAATCACTTTTTTGTGTCCAAGTCAATTAGCAGCCAAAATGAAAAATTTCTATTATGAATTAGATGTCTCTAGAGTTAGCATTAATTTCTTAGCACCATAATTCCATGTTTTTTTCTTTATATATATATATATATATATATAATATTTAATTGAAGACTTTTGGGATATTGACAATTTTGAGTGCAGTTTAATATAATGTTGTAATCTCTTTTGAAACATTCAGAAACGCTGAACGCATTTTTATCTGTTTGTTAGGTGATAGAGTTTGATGATGGTTCAGGCTCAGTGCTTAGGATCCAGCCATTACGGACACATCGAGATGAGGCCATTTACGAGTGCACGGCCACCAACAGCATGGGAGAAATCAACACCAGCGCTAGACTCATTGTACTGGAAGGTAAGATTATGCTCTCTCTCAAACTGATGTCTTGCAGGAGTGAATTGTGCAATTAGAGTTGGAGCAGATAAACAATCACATGCCATATACACTGGTTGCAGACTGATCTATTCTGGTTCCTCACACAGTTTCTTTTGAAGTTTGTGTCCTGGTGCTCAGATGATTACCGTTCAGAGAATTTGTCAAGCAGAAAGTCAGGTGATTTAATTCAGCAGGTGGCTAACTGGAGCATGGGTGGTTAAAATGAGTTATGGGAGGGCATATTAATGCTAGTTTCCTTTAAACTGCAAGGTTCCACTTGTTATTTCTGGATATGCTTTGCCAAATATTCACTAGTTAAACAGCAGAAAATCTGAAATAAAATTGTTCCTCAACCATTTTCAGGCCAAGAACCCCTTTGTGGGTAGAGGGAGAGCGAGAGAGAGAGAGAGAGAGACGGAGCTGTGACCCCTGTTACATATTGTATAAAATGTAGTATTGCGTGTAATGCCTATAAAAACACATATGGTGCTACGGTACTATATCATTGTATATACATACTTCATGATTACATTGCAAAGCCATTGAAATAATCATTAAATGATGCCTGTTGAAAAGAACATGAGCTGGTTTTAGCCGTTTGCCCAGCCTGGTCATACATTAGCTGGTCAGTCTGGTTTTAAAGGGGTTTTGAACACTTTTATTAGCTGGTCAGGCTGGTCTTAGCTCGTCAGGCTGGCCATGCTGATATTATCTGTATGGTGGTCTTAGTTGGTCAGGCTGGTCTTAGCTGGTCAGTGTGGTGTTAGCTGGTCAATGTGTTCTTAGATGGTCAGGATGGTCTTGGCTGGTCTTAGCTGGCCAAGATGGTTTAAGCTGGGAGGCTAGCTGGTCTCCCAGCCTGACCAGCTATAAAGTGTTCAATCCCCCTCTGAAACCATCTAATTGACCAGCCGGGCTAGGCTGGGTGACCAGCTAAAACCAGCCAAACAGCTTAGGCTGGTTTTAGCTGGTCTTTTCAACCAGGACAGCAGGGGTCTGTAACATTTTTGCATGAAGTGAAATATTTTTAGTTTCTACTGTTAATCCCTGTGCCAAATCTTCTCCAAAAAGAAAGAAAAAGACAGACAGACATATAGATAGACAGACAAACAGACAGATTGAAAAACAGACCTTTTATAAGGTTATTGAAATGGAGTCTTCATCTCATGTGAGTGAACGATTTTATACATATATTTCAAAATTACTGTTCATTTAATTTAGTAAAAATTTGCAATGAGGAAAATAATGATTTAATGTATGACTTAAATATGTTGATTTCAGAGTCAACGTTAATGCCAGCTGTGTATGCCAGCTTGATAATCTCAGCGGTAAATAATTATTTATTTACACCAGGCAAGTAAGCTATTGCTCTGAAAGCAAAAAGCAAATAATAATAAAAAAAAACTGTAGGCTTTCATCTGCTCAACTGCATAGCACAACCAACGCAAATCAGATGTGTTTTACTCACGTGACCCTCCACTGCAACACTGCTAAACCTGATGTGTATCACAAATTGAGCGGCTCGTGGTAATGTGAAGGGTTTATCCGGACTCTACTGGCTAGCCCTGTTTAGTCACACTTTAATATTTGGCATGCAGCTGCGAAGGACTTCAACATGTGGATAGTCTAAAATTCATACTTCTCTCTCTCAGCGTCGCTCTCGTGCAAGTGAGTGATTATTACAAATGCCAATGGTGGATCAAGCAATAATTTGCGGAACCCCTGCGGTACCACCACGGACCCCCTGGTGGTCATGGACCCCATGTTGAAGACCCTTGCTATAGAGCACTAGTCATTTGGACTAGTTTAATGGCGATTTAAAGTGTTTTTTTTTTTTGTGTCTTTGTTGGAGATTGACAGCTCTTGGTCATTGTTGTTGTCAAACTGTCATAATATTTCTCTCCTTTGTTTTCTTTCTAAAAATCTAAAAATTAATCAAAAACATAAACTATTTCAGTTCTCACAAAATGTTTGCATCCACTCACAATAGTTTTGCGTCTCGTAATACCTTTATCCATCCCTTACAACAATTAGCCATGGTTTTTCTCCAGTTATCAGATTTTAACCATGATATTCTTTGTAAACCATAGTAATAATACACAGTATTTCCTAGATAATTCAGCTCTTGCAGTGGGGGAAAATTCACCCCCACTCCCCCATCATTTAATAATACAATTCTTTTAGAAAATTGGTAAACAACATGTATATTACATTAGATTAATGACATAGTTTATAAAATTATTTATATGCTATATTATTTATCTAGTTCATTATTTATTATATTTAAATTATATATTAGTAACATTTGAATCTTTAAAGTTATTTAATAACAAAAAATGTATTCCAATCTGTAGCTAGCTACACATTGTTACGTATATGAAAATTCAAAGTGCATTCAGTCAAGAATTCATCCGAATTATTGTGATGGGACCCAATTATCCCTCATTATTTTTGGGAAACCAGTCAACTTGATTATTATGTAATTGTTATATAATACTGACTAATAATAATAATATTATATATAATGGGTATTATTACTATATTAAGAAATTAAAGAAATATCCTAAAGTTTTATTACAATTTTATTTATATTATAACTATATTATCATCATCATAATCATCATCACTGTTATTTTAAAAATAATATTTCTTTAATAATATCTTAACTTGTACACTGCATGCTATGAAATCTGCTTAAACCCTTGTGGCAGTGCAGAAAATCTGTGTCACAATCAGCGGTCCGTTTTACTTTCACTCTCCATTGCCGTGAATGGGTGGAGTGGTTCAATTAACGGCGGAGGGAAAAATGTATAAGGAAGTGTGACGCACCTGGAAGAGGAGGTCATTGGTTGGTTTGGATGCAAAGTTTGCCAGTAGAGAGAGGTTGGGAAAGACGGTCGGTTGTCAATTGGATGTTTCCTGTGTGTGATGTCTGGTGCAGCGCAAGGTTTGACTCAAGTGTTGCACTTCCAGTTCGACTGTTTTTTAGGAGAGCTGTCCTGAAAACAAGTCAAGGCTAATTATCCACATATCTTGATGTCTGACAACGACCCTCTACACTCTCTTTAGCTGCCTTCATGATAGCAAATTGGTCAGTACCTCTATGCCACCATTACACTCGCACCCACATCACTTAAGAATAAATTCCCCCTGTGAACTGAAATATTCTGAGACTATTATTGTGATTTTTTGTGTAACAGGTGATTCTTTTTTTTTGCTATCCTGGGTCAATCAAATTTTTGATGGGAATAGTCCTGTCTGGCGCCCAAAGAGCTCTTTAAAATAATTTATTTATGTTAGAGCGCCACCACCATTACACCCTCAAGATGCTCTCATCTCCTCTTCTGTGCACTGAAACCAGGTGTCATATGGTCGTTTTACTGTAGATTTGCATAGTAACTTGTAGTGGCCAATTAAAGTGAATTTGTAGCACTTTAAATATAACACGCTCAACGCATGTTTCCAAACCAAATTGAACACAACGCATCTGTAATTCTGTGCACAAGATGAAATTCTTAGTGGGCAGAACATCTTGGGTTACTTGACCCTGTTCCCTGAAAAAAGCGGAACGAGATGCTGCGCTGACTTAGCACTTTGGAAACAACTTTAGGTGTGACCAGCTGTGAATATGTGTGTAACACGTCAATGACTGTGGATGTCCGGACCCCTTACGGTTGTGTAGTTGTGCTCACAAGAGCGCGAGAGGTCTCAGAAATGAGCTTGTGATGTTGGTGGCATAAACATACAAACTGTAAAATCTTTTGAATGTGTGCTGAGAATACCAGCCTGCTGCATCACAAACATGCTTCAAAGGGACACCTCTAGCCAAGGCTTTAGAGGAGGTGACCCCTCTGGTAGAGTGAGCCCTGATACCTACTGGAGAAGCTTGACCGCACGCCTCATAGGCCAGTGCAATAGCGTCCCACACCCAATGCAACATAGTCTGTTTGGTGGCAGCCGCCCCCCTGTTGCGGCCCCCATGGCAAACGAATAGTTGCCCTGACTTACACCCCTTGCTACTGCGGTGGACATAAGTCTGAAGGGCACAGACTGGACAAGGTCTGTGAAGTCTTACCTGCTCCGGCGTTGTAAACGGCAGGGAGCAGAAGGCTTTGAGAGTGACCAGATGTACAGTCGAGAAAGGAACCTTAGGCTCAGGATGAGGGTGCAAAATTGCTTTAGCCATTCCTGGGGCAAAATCTAAGCAGGCTGGCAAGACAGATATAGCCTGTGGATCCCCAATTATTTTTAGAGAAGTAATTACCATACAAAAAAAAAACCATCTTGAGATTCAGAAGTTTATCAGACACTGACTCTAGAGGTTTGAAGGGGGTCTCAACAAGACCCTCAAGGACTATTGCCCCATGAAGGGATCCTGGTCCTAGCAGGAGGCCTCTGTCGCATGGCTCCACGAACGAAACGAGTGAGCAGAGGATGTCTCCCCAATGGCTCCCCATCATTCAAGGTGTGGCAAGGCAATAGAGTGGCCACGCAACCCCTGAGAGTGGAGGGGCATGTGCCTGCTGACAATTTTTCCTGCAGAAAGTCTAGAACTGAAGCAAACTGGCAGTTAACTGGATCTGCATTATGTGCACTGCACCATCTTTCAAAGACACCCCAATTATTGGCATAACTTCTAGTAGAGAGAGCCTTAGCACTGAGAATGGTCTTGATAACTTCACGCGAAAGCCCAGTATCCCTCAGTTGATACCCTTCAGGGGCCAAACATGAAGGTTCCACAGCTCGGGCCAGGGATGAAATATTGTCCCCTGCGCCTGAGACAGAAGGTCCATCCTGTCCGGAATCGCCCAAGGCGAGCCGCTATCAATAAGAGGCAGGACCCTTGCTGGCAAACTCTGGCCAAGACTCTCGGGAGCAGAGAAACCGGGGGAAATGCATACAGGTGCATTCTGGGCCATGTACGCGCCATCGCGTCCAAACCCAGGGGGCTGGGTGACTCAGAAAGAAGTAGAGGGGACATTGCACTGTCTGTTGAGAGGCGAAGAGGTCCACTTCTGCCCTGTAAAATCTCACCCAGATTTGTTCCACTACCTCGAGGTGGAGTTTCCACTCCCCCATCTGTATTTTCTGTCTGAACAGTAAATCTGCTCTCACATTCAGGCATCCAGGGATATAAACTGCACTGACTGACAGGAGCTTGCCCTGGGCCTAAAGGAGAATCTGACATGCTAAAGTGTTCAGCTGACATGAACGTAGACCTCCTTGATTATTTATGTAAGAGACTGCTGCTGTGTTGTCCACCCGCACCATCACCGAAGACGCATAAGCCATGTGACCTAGTATTCGTTGATACTGGCCTAGACTGACTTTGCTCAGGGTGTTCTGAATGGACACAATTCGAGTGGGAGACAATTGTGCCCTCATCGTGATCAAATTCCATACAACGCCCAGATAGGTAATTCCCTGAGTGGGAGAGAGAACGCTCTTTTTGACGTTTAGTCTCAGACCCAGATAAACCATATGAGCTAAGAAGATTTCCATGTGCTGAACTGCCAGTTCTTGAGACTGTGCTACCCGGAGTCGCAAAGGAGCCAGTGCTGCATCCATGCATTTCATGAATGTGCTGGGTGATAGGGCTAGGCCGAATGGAAGAACCCAATATTGGAAGGCTTCGCCCGCGAAAGTGAACCTCAGGAACTTCCTGTGCTGTGGCAGAATTTCTATATGAAAGTATGCGTCCATGAGATCGATTGTGACCAACCAATCGTGATGTTGGCTTTGGGACGTGACCATCTTGATAATTTGCATATTGAACTTGAACACTCTCACTGAGCGATTCAGGCCTCAAAGATCTAAGATTGGACGCTACCCCCTCCCTTCTTGGGAACCAGGAAGTATCTGCTGTAATAACCTGACTCTTTCTCTGGAAGGGGAACATGTTCTATGGCCCCTTTGATCAAGAGATTTTGCAGTTTTTTCCACAGTAGACATGCTTGCTCCGGTTTCACGGTAGTGAAATGCTATTGAAATGTGAAGGATGTCAAACTAATTGAATTCTGTTGCCTTTTTCTACTTTTCTTAGGACACACATAGAAATACCTGGCAGAAGTTTCCATGCTGCCAGGTTCTCTAAGATGGTATTAATTTTGACACTTCCTGTCGAGGGGATGTTTTCCGTGTCCTGGACTAAGGCAGGAAGCAACAGTACACCCAACATTTCTCTGGAAGCTTCTAACTCCCGAAACACCAGAGGCGGCAGGAATGGAGAGGTTTCGTGGGGGTATCATGAGGGTTGAAGTGGTTGATTCAAGTTCCCCATCCCGAGAGGGGCTACCCCCACAAGGCTGGACGCAAGACCTTCAGGGTTTTTTCCCCTTAGAAATGACTGCCCTGAGGTCTCGCTTTGGGGGCTGCTGAGGGCGACGAGCCGGTCCCCAGTCTCTACGAGGGGGAGCACGACTCGCCATCCTTTGTTTCTGAGCCTCCCTTCTAGAAGGACCGGGGCGGTCCCTCCCCCTGAGTCCGGTGAGGAAGGAATTGCCCGAATGCTTCCTCGTGATTTTTTGCCTCCTGGAACCTGGTGATAACTACATTCATAGCGTCACCAAATAAGGCAGAAGGTGAAATCAAGAAGGAAAACTTTGTCCTTGTCTCTGATGCCCAACAGGTTGAGCCATAAGTGTCTCTCCATGCTGACTAAAGCAGACATAGACTGGCCAATGGTGCAGGCCGTCTGCTTGGTCATGTGGAGAGACAGATCCGTGGCTCGATGAAGCTCGGAGAAAGCCTCCCCGTCGACCGTGGTGCCCGCACTCAGGTCCTTCAGCAGATCAGCCTGGTACGCCTGTAACACTGCCATAGTGTGCAGGGCAGCACCAGCCTGACCTGCTGGCTGATAAGCCTTCCCCACAAGCATGGAGGTGGTCCTGCATGGCTTTGTGGGGAGAGTAGGTCTTTTTAACGATGATGCCAATCCAGGTGAGAGATAAACCACAAGCGTCACTTCAACTGGCGGCATCACCGAATACCCCTGTGTCTCAGCACCCACGATAGTCGAATATATCGACGTCGAGGGCACGAAGACACGGGAAGTATAAGGTTTTCTCCATGAATGAGAGAGCTCGTCATGTAGGTCATCAAAAAAGTAAGGGACTGATGAGGCGTTCACTTCCCTTGGCCGCCAGACAGAAATCTGTCCTCCAACTTGGAGTGTTTGGGGGTCTCTTGTTCACATGGCCAGTCTAATTGAAACCTGGCTACCGCACAAGTAATCACCTCGAGAAATTCCTCCGATGATTTATTATCATGCCTGGAATGCTCGGAGGTGGGTAACATGAAGTCCGCAGACTCAAGAGATTCATGGTCCCCCTCATGAACCGAATAGGTGCCGGAACGCGCTTCAGGATCAATGGAAGTACCAGCAGGATCTGGGGAGAGAGTGAGCGATAGGGACAGACCGGTTTCTCGCTCCTCAGCCAGATCTATACGAGAGCCCCACGATGGAAGTGTGGGCGCTGACTCTCGGAAGTAAGCAAGACGAGTGCAAAGCATTTTGACTGAGAATGCTCGCCTCACCTCAACGCAAGAGCAGCGTGTTCTTCCCCCAAACATACAAAACAAAACTGGTGTGTGTCCCTCTCAGCAATAGAGCATAAACAAGGGAACACACACCGCTTGCTCTGTCTTTCAGTCATTTTCTTTTTTTTGTTTTTTTTTTAAAGAAAAAAGTCTCTGTGCACTGCCTAACAAAATCTAACTCCTAACAGAGGAAAGTAGAAAGTTTCTGACAGGCTCATGAAGCACACACACGCAGAGTGTTCTGAAGACAAAAGATCTGACGATGCACCTGTGACGAGAGCCTATTTATAGCCTGGCTACAGGTGCATCCAAAGATGTCACCAGCAGAGGCAAAAAATTCTGGTCAATTTTATTTGACGTGTTGCACACATATTCACAGCTGGTCACACCTAAATTTGTTCCCAAAGCGCTAAGTCAGCGCAGCATCAAAGTGTAGCTTTTTGATAGGGAACGGCCTGACTTGTGCTGTAACTGTAACAGTAAGTGCAGACTGCTTGATTAAATCACAGCACTTTCGTATCATGACGTTGATTTATTTTCATGGATTGTTCAGACCCTCACAATGCAAATTAATGATGTGTTGTCTTTGCGTAATTTGATGATCATTCTTTTGCCGTGATGCTGGAGATTCAGTAGCGCCTGAGTCTCCCTGCTGAATAGAGGTGCAGGAAACTTTGATGATACAGGAAAACGTCTTGGTTACTGATGTAACCTCCATTCCCTGATGGAGGGAACGAGACGTTGTGTCGATGAGTTGACACTAGGGGCGCTCCTGCGGAGCCCAGACATCTCTGATCTTGTGGAAAGGTCAATGGAAATTGCTGTGTGGAAATTGCTGTGTTTGCAGGAGTGACACTGCAAACACACATCAGGTATCGCACTGAGGAGCCGAGCCAAAGATCCATTTCAGCAGTTGGTTCGGTGTTGTGACAGGAGGGACACAACGTCTCTTTCCCTTCATCTGGGAACGGAGGTTACATCAGTAACTGAGACATTCCCTATCTGTCACTCACTCGACGGTGTGTCGATGAATTGACACTAGGGGTCCCAATGGAAAACACCACAAGAGCTGAACCGAGTTACGCAGACTGGTGGTGCGAGACGGACAGACCTCTGTGTGCCTTGTAGCCAGCTCATCAAGCCATTGCATAACTACCCCCAACACACTGACAGGTATGGCCGTCAGCTCCGAGTCCAGCCGAGTCCTCGGCATCAGATATGACGAACCCGCTCTCCGATGCCACGATCGATAGCTCATCGTCATCTGGCACCCTAAACGAGATAGCTGGTGTGCTGTGAAACGAACCAGCAACCTCTCCCCATATGCTCGGTTGGAGCATATGAGCATGACGGGGAGTGGGAGGTCTGTGGGGGAATTCCCGGCAGAGAGGCTCCCACTTATGTCCCCATATCGCCACCAGTGCTAACCGTCCCCGTCTCATACCCGTAGGTAGAAGGACCGAGTCGGGGAACCGCTGGGGTGCCTTGCGCTCTTACGAGGGTGAGCCGCGACCGCGTAGCCATGGTCATGTCTTCGCAGTGAGGACATGAACAATCCACGAATGCTGACTCTGCGTGGGTGGCACCAAGACACTAAATGCAGTGAACGTGGCCATCAGACGGGGAGAGACATCGACCGCAACCAGGAAATAAACACAAATGAAAAAGCATCTTGAAAAGACCCTTTCTGTTTGCGCCACTCTTTCAGAGAAATATTACTCTTTTGTGTGTTTTATATACAGTATCTCACAAAAGTGAGTACACCCCTCACATTTTTGTAAATATTTTATTATATTTTTTCATGTGACAACACCGAAGAAATTACACTTTGCTGCAATGTAAAGTAGTGAGTGTACAGCTTGTATAACAGTGTAAATTTGCTGTCCCATCAAAATCACTCAACACACAGCCATTAATGTCTAAACCGCTGGCAACAAAAGTGAGTACACCCCTAAGTGAAAACGTCCAAATTGGGCCCAACGTGTCAATATTTTGTGTAACAAAATTAATTATTCAAGACTAGTAAACAGTCAGTAATAAAATAATAGAAATAGATAGAAAATAATAGAACAAAAAAATACATATGAAGAATTTTCTTTTAAGGATGATTTTAAGCTTTTTTTAACAGCAGTAGGCTATCAAGTATTCAAGGAAACATTCAGAATTAAATGCAACATAAAACTACTACTGGTCTTTACTGTATGATAATAATACATTACAGTAATACTCATGAGAAGAGTAAAAATATTTTTGGTTCATTATGAAACTGTGGCAGGACAAATTAGACTGGTGGGCACATGTAGCAACACTATTAACCATGGTGTTATTATAGTAAAACTAACCATGTTTTTGGCAGAATTATTGATTTTATTACCATAATTTTGGTTTTATTACTAGGTTTTACCACAGTTATCATGGTTAAAATATGGTTACTGTAGCAAAAACCTTAAGTAATGGGTAAAGGTGTTACAAGGAAACCCAAAATAATTGCGAGGGCACGCAAAACATGTTGTGAGGGAAATAAAAAATATTTCAGAAAATACATTCTGAAATACATTCTGTTATCTTAGGCAGTTTGCCAACCTTTTTTCTGCCACGGCACACTTTTTTATTACTAAAGAATTCTACGGCACACCACTATCCCACATAGGCTAACCATCGTCAATATTTTTCCCTTTCAAGAACTTGTCCATCTTTTATGTCCGTCTTAGTAACATGTTTAATTGTAATGTTTGAAATTTGGCTTTGCAAAAAAAATAAAAAATAAAAAACGTACTCTGTACGCTGTACACTGTAGAATTGGTCTTGCAATGCCACAACAAATTACAGGGATGCAAACTCATTAGGGGTGAAAAAGGTAAGACAATCACTGGTCCATTTTTAAAGAATAAGTTAAAAGCTATTTTAGTGATTCAAGTTTACAATTGTGCAGAATTAGCTGCAAAACAAAGAGTATTTTGGTGATGCTTGATTCTGTTTCACAAATTTGTAAAATTGTATTAACTGATTAGTTCAGTGACCCCTTCTGGTAATGTCACTAGTTGGCGACAAATGAGCATCTTATGTGCTATGAGTTAGTAAGTGAATAATTTTGAGTCGTCCATGACCAAAATCTACCAAGATAATTTATAGTGTTTAAGCATTAAAAGAACAAAGCAGATTTATAGTCTTCCTTCAGTCTGAGCATTATTTTTCATCCAAAAAGACAACAATAATAGTCTAATAATAGTGAGTTTCAATAACATGCTTACCTCCCTCTTTTATTAAAACTTGCATTGGCTACAAATCTACTGACTTCAGTATAAGAATTATAAACACAAAGTAGATCTATGGTATGATTTTCCTACTGTAGCCTATTTAAACTGCTGAGCATGGCTTTTATCAGAAAAGACCACAATAATAGACAAATAATAAAAATTTAGAATTTTAATAATGTTCTTTTGTCATTGTAAAGCGCATTTCACATGAGTTGAGTCGAGGCGTCAATGCTCAGTTCAACTCTTGCGTCAAGCAACGCATTGCCCTCCACTCGACAAAAACCACGCCACATCTGACAATCTTTCACGACACACTAATGTGCTGCAGCACAGTGGTTGGGAAACACTGCTCTAAGGGGCTCCATACATAACAGAGTAAATAATGACAGAAATAAAATTTTGGGGTAAATTAAACATTTATTAGAATTTTTTTTCTTGTTTTTTTAGAAAAGAGAAATGAGGACAAAAGGAGAAATTTTTTTAAGAGGGTAAAGCAGAAAAACAAACACTATGACTGCCAGAAACCACACTGATGTTAGCCACATGGTCATTTTATTCTTAGTGGTTTGTTATTCTGCTGATAGTTCTGCTGAGAGAAGCTTATCAGCCCTCCATCTCACAGGAATGTGGAAGGAAGCCACACACAAACATTTATTTTGCCACAGGACTGGAACATGTGCAGTGCTCTGATAGCTGCCTCTGTAAGCCCCACTTTGGTGCCACTTCTCAAAACCTGATTTGTGTGCATGTGTTTGTGTTTAAAGATGCAAGTTCATTTCAGGGCACATTTGAGCAGATTACTTGTTCCTGCAGCTCTGATATAGTGATCTTTCCATGCCTGGCCCTATGATCCTGCAGTATATTACAGCACACACACACACACACACACACACACACACAGATAGATATGACTTGTCTTTTATGTGAGCTTGCTGTACACAACAGTGAATGTGTGTTTAAACACGTGAAATATAGAGGTACTACATGGTGATAAATCTTAGTCTGAGTGGGTCAGTCTTACACAGGCCAGCATGAGTGCATGTTTTAGTCCACTGTTACAGCTCACTGAAATTTAACATCTTTTTCTATTCGCACATTTGGCCATGGCAGGGCATAAATCAAGGTATTTGTCTTTTGTCATATATATAGTTTGCACTAATCTGGGGAATTGAATAATTCAGTTAGAGGACCAAATTTCATCACTTTATGATGCCAAGTGTGTTTGAAAGTGGGCCACACTATCATGCTCCCTCAGTCCATGGTTCCAGTAAATCTCTATTCTGAGCCCCAGACCAGCAGGTGGGCTGAAGCTGTGCAGGAACCAGGTTTGAGCAGGAATCATGTTTGTAGGTTAGGTGTGCTGCCCTCAGTCCGATTATAATCATGGCAAAAATATTCACAAATTATTTTATATTTACATGAATTTTCTTGACAGACAGGTTTTTTCTCGATTATGAATTGTGCACTGTAAAAAATAGTATTAATCAAGCATGAAGATAAAGCAAAACAAGCTAATAAGAATAAATTGGCATTAATTATATTGTGTGTCTAAGTGAGGTTTTGTCATTAAGCACAGTTAATGTTGAAGGATTTTTTTTTATTTGTTTACAGTTTAATCAAGTTGTATATTTAAGTGATGGGTTCTCTTGCCTCTTCTATTCTTGTCTTGCTTTTCTCGTCTCATCTGCTCTTCTTTATTCATTTGGTCTCTTCTCTATTCAACTTAATTTAATCTTTTCTCTTCTCATCTCTTCTCATTGCACCTTGTCTCTTCTTGTCAAGTCTTGTCTCTTCTTCTCTCTTCTGTTTGTCTTGTCTCTTATTCTTTATCTAATCATCTCTTCTCAGGTCTGTTCCTCTCTCCTCTTCTTGTCTCTTCTCTACTTGTCTTATCTCTTTTTGTTGCATTTGTCTCTTCATTTTGTTTCTTCTCCCCTCTTCTCATCTCTTCTATTCATCTAGTCTCATTGCATCATATCGCCCTTATTTTCTCGGTTAATTTTGTTTCTTCTCTTCTCACTTCTCTACGCGTCCATTCTCTTTTCTATTCGTATTGTCTCTTGTCTCTTCTGTTCTTGTCTCATTTCTTATCCTCTCTTATCTTCTCATCTCTTCTCTTTTTGTCTTTTCTCTATTTGACTCATCTGTTCTTGTCTCTTCTCTTCACATTGCATCTTGCCCCTTCTCTTCGTGTCACATCTCTTTTCATCTCCTCTCTGTTAGTCTCATCTCTTTTCTTGTCTCTTCTCATCTCTTCTCAATATGTCTAGTCTCTTCTTAAATCTTATATGCTTGTCTCGTCTTTCTTCTCTTCTCTATTCATCTTCTCTCTTCTCTTCTTTATTTGTCTTATCTCATCTATTGTCTTCTCTACTCTTCTCTTGTCTAGCTGTCTCTACTCTTCTTGTCTCATCTCTTCTCTTCTTTTGGTTTTGCATTCTGCTTTTACAAATTTTACTTTAAAGCAAGGAACAGCTTAGCCTGTGATTATTTTGCTGCAATTTATAAGCATCTTTAAATTTTTTAACAATTGCTAAGACACATTTCTTGAAAACTTCACATATTTTCTCACAACTATAAACACAAAACCAAATCTTCAAACTACATTCACAAAACCCCTGACTCTTCTGGCAAAATCAAACAATTGCCTCAAAACCATTTAATCTGTGCTCAAAATCAAAGGATGCATTCAGATCGTACACACAGCCAGTCAATATATAAACACTACAGAGCATTCATTAGACAAAAAAATGGAGAACACAGTGCCAAGGGCATGTAGTTACAAAAAAAAAACATGTTTATTGTATAAAGGAAGCACATTTTGCAATTTATCTTTAAAAAGTATAGTAATCACAACTTGCAGTAGTACAGTGAATATATATTATTCTGTAAATACTGCAAGTAATACAGTATTGAATGTCTGTATATTCAGCCCATGCATACTGTAAACATCCAGTAGACAAAATGCAAAACTCTCTAAAGAACACGCGGGCCGGATCAGTCCCTTCACATGGTTTAATGTGGCCCGCGGCTCATTTATCGTAAAAGCATTTTTTTTTTTCATTGGATATTTCAGTTACAGTAACTTGCATTGGGACCTAATGCATCTCCACAAGCATGTAACATGCTCAGTTTTGCCAGATAAGAGATGCGACATCCCCAGTTCGAGATTTCTACTTGCGCAAATTGGAAATATTCTGCCTAATGTTATACTTATTTTGTGCAATCTGGTAGCCATGCACATGAGTGTGCTTTTTCTATCTCTCACTTTTCCCTTTGAACAAATTAGCGATCTGTAGTGCAATATTCTGCTCAAGGAAAAGTGTTACACGGCTACTCTGTGTCCACTCTTGAGGCTGCTTATGATTTTTGGTGCTACTTTGCAGGTAAACCTTCTCATTGATTAAATTAAATATAAAAGTAGATCTCGGCATCATTGACATGCGAGCCAGAGACGAATATGTATACGTATTTTTTTATTTGTGCAATTTAGAAAAGTTGAAGTCCCTTCCCACCTGTACTGTATGTTAATCTAACTCTTGCAGTAATTATTTATCATAGTCATGCAGCCTGTGTTATTGTGTTGTGCGCTGAAAGTCAAACCATCGAGGAGACCCGCATCATGACCCTTTTAGCATGTAAACGGGTAATGTTTTAGAAAAATATATGTAAAATCACCCACGTTGTGACAAACATTAAAAGTTCTATAAATTTATTTTTTTTTATTTATTTAAAAATACCCCTGATGTAGAGATTGATAAATGTAATAATAAATTGGGAAGTAGAGATGGTAAAATAAATGTATAAGCTCAGCCTTATTCAGTTATTTAATGCCTGATAGAAAAGTATCTACCTTTTTAGAGCAATAGAATACTTTAGGCAATTGCAGAATAGTCCAATTATTCACAGATACACTTCAGAAAATTGTGCAAGTAAGTTACTAAAATTTTGATGACTAAACAGCAATCTGAAGAAACTGATCTCTACCATTTCAAATACAATATTATATTTTAGTTTTGTGTGAAATTGAGTAAAATTAGTGCTAAATAAGAGTTTATTCTTCTCTTTTTAGCAATTTAATTTTATTATCTACTATATTAAATAGAGTGATATATCGGCATTGTATCGGTCTATCGGTCACCCTGCTCTCTCTGGATATCGGCATTGGCCATTTAAAAACCCATATCGGTCAACTGCTAGTATTTTCCACACTGAAGACATTCCTTATCATCAAATATGCTCCACAGACAGACTCCATATATTTATTTCTCCTAATGTCAGTGTATAACTCATCTGCTTTAATCTTGAAGCTATTAGAAAGACCTTTCTACAAATCAGCTATTCCATAGAACAAGTCAGTGTGCGGAAATTCCGATATACAATTTCCACTTTGCATCTCACATACACACAGTAGCTGATCCATGGCATTGGTTCAGTTTCCAGATGTTGGCAGTGGTCCTGTCCCTCTCTAGGCTGAGTTAGAGTTTAGCTAAATATAAATTACTCAGCTCTCCATCAGCTACTGTATGTACTGCAGCAGGGTAAATACACCCCTCCTTCTGCAGTTTCACACTGGGCTACCTGCCAAACGCACCTGCAGGAGACATTTAACACTATAAGGAGCTAAATTCACCATCCAGGAACTGCATTTGTGAGTTCGCAGATCTTTTGATGGTTTGGTAAAAGCCTCTGTTTGCACATATTAAGGGACTGACAATATAGGTTAAATATCTTTAATGATATCTTGAAATGTATGTATTTGGTCTAAAATAGATACAATGAAGTTAATATCTAGTTAAAAATAATTGATGCATGTTTTCAACACTGTTCATCATTAAATGAACACAGGGAAGAATTACATTTAATCATATAGATGTACATGCACCAAATTTAACAATAAATATTTATAAAAGGCAATATTTACACTCGGAGTGTAACAGTTCCGTATGGTTCGCCACCCACTGTTCGGTAAGCATTGGCACTGCGGCATCTGAAGCACAAGGTTTTGCGAAGAAAACCAAACATCCAATAGACAACACAGTTACAACCTCTGAACCTAATGCACCTGAATGGATCTGAAAATGGATGTGTTCCAACTGTGTCACACTGGTCAACTTGGTGACTTCCAGTAGTGTAGTCTAGGGCATACGCAGGCATACGCCATATTCCCAGCTAACTTTCTTAAGATTTTGCATATGTCCACCTGAAATAAGTGATGATAAATATGGCTGCCAGAACAATGAGTAAGATTTTGACACTAAACTTTTTCAATGCACCACTGTTGAGTGAATTGTGTTTAATTTATAAAAAAATATTTTTTTTTGTTTTTTTTTAAGTGTACAGAGATTCTCTCTAAACCTGCATGGAGCAGCGGGAGCGCAACTGATGGCACTGGCAAGACAGACGGTCCAACTAATCTGATCCACCAATCAGAACGCTAATTTCAGACATAATTGGATATTTTCTAACCAATCATATTTTCCGTTTCAGTAAGGGACGGACGGGGCATTTCAAGCTGATGCACGAGCACTGTAAATTTAATGAACACTGTAAATTTATTTCCCTGCTAAATGTAAATATATATATATATATATATATATATATATATATATATATATATATATATATATATATATATACACATTTAAATTTAAACACTTTCACTATATGTACACAGAAAAGCACATAATGGCACACAAATAAAAAAATAAGAATACATTTTTATTTTGCCTATATATATGGTAATACATGATAACGTGTTAATTTGAACATTACTACACTCATATTGGCTACAGTGCTTAACAGTTTATTGCGTATTCTGAATTAGTTCACGAGTTAGTGTAATACTAAAGTATTTAAGTACTAAAGCATAGTAGCCTAATAAAAGGAACATTACAGTTTTTTTTCAATTGCTTAAGCACAATTTTGTAAAAAGGGCCCGGTTTTTCAAACCCCTTCTCACAATTAGCACAACACCTCAGATCATTTGCAAAATGGAACACTTTTAAAACTATAAAATGTCTTATAAAAACCTTATTTTGTTGTCATAACATAAACCCAACCATCATGTGGTCTGATTCTGTTTGAATCAGTTAAACACTCCTGTGCTCAACCTAAAACACTTTTAGCATTTACACAGAGAAAATTCACCAACACCACGACACCAATTGTGCAGACTAATGAAAATATTTATTTATTTTCATGTACTCAAGTCAGTCAATACTGAACATTTCAACAAAACTTTCATAACAAAACATTTTCCAGTTTTCATACAGTATTACTGAACGTATCATTGTACTGTAAGCTTACAGTAATACTGTAACAGAAATTACATATCCAGTTCAGTACAGAATAAAAAAGAAAAATAACCTAAACATCTCTCCGCCTAGCTGGATCTGGCCACAGGGCCTCGTCAACATCACAGGCTATATTTTCATTTGCAAGGCAACATGGGAAGAATCTTCTGGAGTGCCGAATCCACCCTTGTATGGATGCTGCTTCAATTTGATCACATGCTTTCTCCAAAGCTTGAATGAGGGCAATCTGGACATAGGGCCGGAGATCATAAACCTTCCACCACCATGCTGAGAATAACTCCTCGATGAGGTTTAGGAAGGGAGAGTATTGTGGAAGGTATTGAATTGTAAATTGTGGGTGTTGATGAAACCGGTTTTGGACCAGAGCAGAACGATGGAAAGCTACATTGTCCCAGACGACAATGTATTGCATCTGGTCCCTTTGGTTTACTGCTGTGATAATATTGTGTAATCTGTCTAAAAATGTAAGAATGAGGTCAGTGTTGTAAGAAACCAAGTTGGCATGGTGGTGGAGGACCCCATTATGTGTAATGGCAGCACAAAGGGTAATGTTACCCCCACGTTGCCCTGGTACATTGACAATAGCCCTGTGACCAATGATGTTTCTTCCCCTTCTTCTCACTGTTGACAGGTTAAATCCAGCCTCATCAATGTATAGAAACTCATGCGGGACTTCCTCCGCATCCATTTGCAAAACTCTCTGAAATACAGCAAAAGATCACATTCTGTAGATCAATTTACTGTAGGTCTGCTATACAGTAAAATTACATGTACAGTAAAAAGGTTACGTGTGCAGTACACAATACTACAGTCAGTGAACAATACATACCACCACATATTCATGCCGCAGGACATTCACCCTGTCTGAATTTCTTTCAAATGGCACTTTATACAGTTGTTTCATTAGAACTTTGTTTTTTAAGGATACGGGCTATTGTTGACAGAGAGACCTGTTGGACATTATTGAAAATCGGGTGATCATTGACAGTATGGGTTTGAATTTCTGTAAGTCTGATTGCATTATTGGCCAAAACGAGGTTTATGATCTCTCTCTCTTGCTCCTGTGTTAATATGGGGCCCCTCCCTCCTTGGTGTTCTCGACGTTCAATCCTATGTTGGCCAAACAAAATACATGAAGCTTACTGTAAAATGATACAGGAACAGATAACAAAACTGTTGATATAGTACATGCAGTAAGCTATGGATTTTCTGTTGACAGAAGATAAGTTTCTCACCTGTTCTCTTGACGAAATGTCCGAACTATTGATGATACCGTGTACCTGCATAGGTTAGGCTGTACTCTCAGTCCAGCCTCCCTCAGTGTTAGTCCTTGCAAATCACTGGGTGTAATGTTTTGCAAAATGTGTGAAGCTGACAATGTGCTTACAGTTGCTTACAGCAAATCTAGGCCGGTGTTTTGCTCCTTGAGTGTAATGTTTTGCTAATTCTGGGAAAGTTTTAATTTTAGTGTGTAAGAAATTGAAAAAAACTGTAATGACACCTATTAATTTAAACACATATTTAACACCATAGTTACCATTCCATGGTTCTTAATAGTGTACTGTACACCATGCCAGCAAGAAACTTTCCCTGATATACATTTTGTAAGTTTATGTGGGACTATAATTACAACAGTTATTTTTTATTATTTTATTATTATATTTTTTATGGAAGAAAATACATTTCTTACAGTTTTTTTCATATGTACTGTATATAAATGTAAATTAATGTTAGAGATCGATGCGTGTTTTATATTTTTTATTTTATTTTTATGGGGGGTCTTTCATAAATTCACAGTTTGCCCACCTGTTCAGACACTACTACACCACTGGTGGCATCATAGTTCTGCACATGTTTGTAGTTGAAAATGGCAAGTGCCAAGCAGAAAAACTAGCTGTTGATAGAGAACCCCCCTGCATTATTGAAATCTCCTGTCTGGAACGATTTCTTTTTGCAGTCAATTACAACAGTGGTGGTCAAAAATACTTGTACAAAACAGGCACTGTTTGCAGACATCGCTCGACGCAAGTGTCGTATACTGGTAATACATCGATATATGATTAATCATTTACGCTGATATCACCCAGGGAAAGAAACACAGAAAGACGCAATAGAGCCCAAAAGTGCACACACTCCCTTCTGTTTTTAAGCAGGCACTCAGTGCTAATTCGGACATGAAACAATAACCAAAGCACTTGGGGTGTTCATTGTCAAAGTTATCTTGACCTACTGCAGTGATTAGAATGTTGGATTTTCACTTATGATTAAAACACTCGAGTGCCCTTCACGTCTTAATTTTAATAGCAAGGTTATTCCTTCTACAGCTTCTGAATGTTGAACATGTGTTGAGTTGAGTTTGAAATGCACTTTATGTTGATGCATGTAGCGTAATACTGCAGGTATTAAGTTAAAATGCTGATTTAGTAATTAGACAAAATTATTATTTTAAGTTAAGGTCACTAATGAAAATGAACCAAGGTTCACCGTCTGTCGCTCACTTCGACGTTGTATGGAAGAAGCGACACTAGGGATCTCTCTTGAGCGCCGAATATGCCTCTGATCTATGAAAAAAGGCCAATGAGAAGTTGGCACTGGCTTCAGACTCGAGTCCCGAGACAAGCATGGCACGCACCGTGTGATGGTCACCCCCGCCTGCCGCCAAACATTCAAACCCTGGACAGACCTCTGCTTTTTATGGGCTGGAGTACCCTTGCAGCAGGTGTCCCAATGCGTCTTGGTCACGACTGACACCTCCAGATTGGGTTGGGGCGCCTTGTGCAACGGGCACGCAGTGGCGGGCCATTGGAAAGGGGCCCCTGTGTGCTGGCACATCAACTGCCTGGACTTGCTGACAGTTTTACTTGGCCTGAGGAAGTTTCTCCCTTTAGTTCGAGACAAACATGTCCTGATCAGGTCAGACAACACCACCGCGGTAGCGTACATAAATCGCCAAGGTGGTGTATGTTCCCGCCACATGTCACGACTCGCCCGTCGTCTCCTCCTTTGGAGCCAGCAAGTCGCTGCATGCCACTCACATCCCCGGCAACCTCAATGTGGTAGCGGATGTGCTGTCACGACAACGCTTGCCCAGTGGAGAGTGGAGGTTTCATCCCAAGTCGGTCCAGCTGATTTGGGATTGGTGCAGCAAGACCCAGGTAGACCTGTTTGCCTCCCAAGAGACCTCCCACTGCCCGCTCTGGTATGCCTGATCAGAGGCTCCCCTCAGGTCAGACACACTGGCACACAGCTGGCCTGCGGGACTGCGCAAGTACACATTTCCCCCAGTGAGACTTCTTGCACTGGTGCTGTGCAAGGTCAGGGAGGATGAGGAACAAATCACCCTAGTTGCTCCCTAATAGTCCACCCGGGCCTGGTTCTGAGACCTCGTACTCCTCGCGACAGCCCCTCCCTGGCGAATTCCTCTGAGGAAAGACCTTCTTTCTCTAGGACGGGGCACGCTCTGGCATCCGCACCCAGACCTTTGGAACCTCCACGTCTGGCCCCTGGAGGGGACGCGAAAGATCTAGCTGGTCTATCACCTGCTGTCGTAGCCATGACCAACCAAGCCAGAGCCCCTTCTACCAGGCAAGTTTACGCCCTGAAGTGGCACTTGTTCGCAAATTGGTGTTCTTCCCGGGCTGAAGACCCACAGAGGTGCGCAATTAGGTCAGTGCTCTTATTTCTGCAAGAGAGTCTGGAGGGGAGGCTATCCCCTTCCAACCTGAAGGTGTATGTCGCCGCTATCACGGCCCACCACAACGCAGTAGACGGCAAGTCTTTGGGTAAGCATGACTTAATCATCAGGTTCCTAAGAGGCGCACAGATGTTGAACCCCTCCTGGCCAAGCCTGTTCCCCTCCTGGGATCTCTCAGTGGTCCTCTCGGGCCTCCAGAGACTCCCCTTTGAGCCGCTAGAATCAGTTGGACTCAGGGCCCTCTCTTTAAAGACGACTCTGCTGATCGCACTCGCCTCCATCAAGAGGGTCGGGGACCTGCAAGCGTTCTCTGTTAGCGACACCAGCCTGGAGTTTGGCCCGGCAGACACATATGTGATCCTAAGACCACGACCTGGCTACATGCCCAAGGTTCCTTCCACGCCCTTCAGAGACCAGGTAGTGAACCTGCAAGCACTGCCCTGGGAGAAGGCAGACCCAGCCCCTTCGTTGCTGTGTCCTGTTCGTGCTTTGTGTATCTACTTGTACCTCACACAGAGCTTCAGATGCTCTGAGCAACTCTTTTTCTGCTTTGGTGGACATCGCAAACAGAGGCTCTCCCACTGGGTGGTGGATGCCATTTCATTGGCCTATTATACCCAGGCCATGCCAACCTTGCGAGTTCAAGTGCACTCAACAAGGTTTATTGCATCCTCGTGGGCACTGGCCAGAGGTACTTCCCTAGCAGACATATGTAGAGCAGCGGGTTGGGAAACACCTAATACCTTTGCAAGATTTTACAATCTCAGGGTTGAGTCAGTATCGTCCCGTGTGTTCTCAGGTCCGAGCCGGTAGAACTCGGTAACTGACGGACTGGCCGGGTGAATCGCTTGCACCTGGCGCCCTTTTCCTCGGCCGAGGTAAAACTGTGCGCTTTCTCTCCCAGGAGATCCCACCCATCCGGGTCCCTGGATGATTCCTCCCTAGCCCTTTGGTGTCGCAGTTCAGCGGAGGAACTCGCCGACCCAGTCCACTGCAGGTACTCTATCTAACCTGTACTGGAATAGGTGCCCCACAGGTCAGGACTCCTACATGGACTCCCCCTGTGTGTATTTTCCGCGGTACGGTCCCCTTATGAAGTGGACCCGTGTCTCCCTTAGGCAGTCCCAGCTGCCCTCTGGTCGCTATGTTTTAGTAACTCCCCCCTCCTTGAGGCTGGATCTACCACTGCGCCACGTTCCACATGTTGCCTAAAAATCTATGTGATGTATTCGCCACCTTTACCTCCCCCTTTTGGGCAGGTGTGGCCTCCACATGGTCTATTCCCCCTGAAAGAATAGGAAACTGGTTAAGACCCCCTTCCCTCGATGCGTGTAAGTGCCCCGGCCATTCTTGCTCTATGCGGAGAAACATAGAGAGAAAAGAGGCCCAGCCAGGCTTGGCCCTTTCCCAGGTTGGCAAGCGTCACCTTGATCCCCTGTCTAGGGTAACCAGAAGGATTCCGACAACTTTTTGGGGGCATTGGTGAAGGGTACAGTCTGACACAGCTGGTTGCTTGTTCATGTAAATGACCTGCCAGCTCCTGTGTCAGCAGTACAAGTAGACGGCTCAGCACATGGTGTGATTTAAATTGGACCCCTACTGTCGCTTCTTCGACACAACGTCAAAGTGAGTGACAGACGGGGAATGTCTAGGTTACGTCGCTGAGTCAAGCCACTGTTGTGGCCGGACCAGTGTTAATTTCGTCAGACGAGACGAGACTAAATATGTTCGCCAACGACCTTTTTTTCCATGACTAAGACGAGACGATGACGAGACTGCACCAATGTCCAAAAACGCTGACTAAGACTAAATTAACATGCATTATTGTTGACGAAAAAAGACGAGACTAAAATGTTTTGCATAAAATAAAAACTAAGATAAAATCTCTCTTCATTTTCGTATACAATCGTCTCTACTTTTTCACTATGAGATAGAATATTCTGCTGTTACGCCTTCAAAATATTCCGAATGAGTTCGCGCTGTTGTCAAGTAACGGTTACAGGTCTCATACTCCTGTGGCTGCAACACGAAACTACATGGAGCAAATACACAACAATCATAGACAGTGGCGAACACGCGACGAGCGCCGACAACATGCTAGGTAGAAGGAAGAGGCTCGATATTTGGTCGCATTTTAGGTACAATGATATTGACAAAAAGTCAGAATATGTCATTATAACTGACGGGAAGCACTGCGGACAAAAAATATCGTGGAAAAACACCACCAACCTTAAGCGACATCTAAAGGCTAACCACCCACACATTCAGGGAAGTTAACTTAAATTAACGTCTCATAAGCTAATGCTGATTTTAGGCATCTACGCTGTAAATTAACCAGTTAGCTATGGTGTTGTGGCACATACATTATGCAGGTTATATATATATATTTTATGTAACTTATTTGCTTAATAAAATACTCTTCAGAACAAGTTCATCATTTGTGAATGTGTCTCTTAAATCAGAAAACCAGCCACGTTTATCAAAGTGAATTCAACAAATCATTCAACAAGTGTATTTTGTCAGGTAATTATGACATTTAACCAATATTTGAGATGTGTGAAACATTATTTGACTGAAATGGTTATCTTAGAATTAATCTCAGAAATAATTTATTTAAAAAAAGACTAAAATGTTTTGAAACTTGACTAAGATATATTGAGTTTTCTTTTGACTAAAACTAGACTAAAATGACGAGACTTTTAGTTGACTAAAACTTGACTAAGATACCTTAAATTCTCTTTTGACTAAAACTAGACTAAAATGACGAGACTTTTAGTCGACTAAAACTTGACTAACAAAAAAAGATATGTGAATGACTAAATATGACTAAAACTAACAAGGACATTTCGCACAAGACTAAGACTAAATTAAAAATAGGTGACAAAATTAACAATAGGCCGGACCATTTCTGACTTCTCAGAAAAATCCTGAATGAACTCGACGTATTTCCCCGCTTTTATACCCATATGTCCGGGGCGGGGTATGTAAATACTGTCTGCCAACTTGTCATTGGCCTTTTTTCATAGATCAGAGGCATATTCGGTGCTTAAGAGAGACCCCTAATGTCGCTTCTTCGACACAACGTCTCATTCCCTCCATCAGGGAACGGAGGTTACATACGTAACCTAGACGTTTGTGTCTGTAGTTGTATTGATGTGAATGTCATTTTTAAACATTTTTGACAACTTGTCTGTAATTGGGATACAAAACACAAGCTTTGAATTAGTGTCTGTGAGTTCAGATTTCAACTACAAAGTTGATTTTACAAGTTTTCACATTGTTGCTGTGAGTGTAAATTTAAACTTACGAGTACAAATATTTATTGTTCAAATCCAAATATGCAAGCTCTCAAGTTTGGCTATTAATTTATCTTCATATACACCTTAAATTGATCTAAAAGTGTGTTTTGAATAAATTAAACTGGAGGTGATAAAACAGAGGAACATTTGTAATCTTGTGATATAAACTTCACCTTTGCATATGCATATGCAGAGAACAATGTGTGCCACAGTTCAGTGATGGCATTTTTTGGTATTTTTAACACATATCATGAATTATTCAAAAGGACACATTAGAGTTTTTCCTGGATGAAGAGTATGGATTCTCTTTTGATCAGTCTTCCCCAGAAACATCACATTGTCAGAAGCAGCCTCCATTATTGAATTGCATTGAAGCATGATATTCTCAACTGATCATTTGCATTAAGACAAATATGTGATAGTGAAGTGTCTTTAGAGAAATAAATGCAGAGGGGGGGTCTTATGGTGTCGTATGACCTACTGTATATCCTTTATAACAATTGCTATTCAATTGCTTATATAGTGTGTGCACCAGTAAAGCAAAAAAGGGTTTGCAATGTTTGTCAGGCCAGCTGTCTTTAAGAGCATATAACTTGAAGTCAAAAGATTAACATTTTTGGTGACAGATTTTCTGGATACGCTATAGTACATGGCATTTTGTGCAGGATACTGACATATGATTGGCTTAATGGGGCTTACATTTGGCATATATTTGTGAAAACAAAATAGCCTATCAAATGTGACTTGCTGGTAAAATGGCATGTTCCAAATTTTTATTGAGTTTTACTTTATTTGACTATATTTAACTAGAATGAAAACTGTAAGATATGATTATCTTATTATCTTTTTCAAAGCATTTATATTCTTGAACTATCCAGAATTATTTATTATTTAAAAAGTTTCCCCAGTTAGGCTGCTATATTCCTGTGTAATATTATAATACAGTATTAGTGATAAATCATTATGTTGCTTAATGCATTTCCTTATGACACAACAATTTAATTAATACATTTAGATCATAAATTCTAGTTAAAATGTTATTGTTGTGAAGTGTCATGCTTCTTAAACCATTGCCAATTTAATATCTTGCTAATCCGGAAGACTTGTGACATACGTTAATGGCGATAAATTTAATTTATAGTTATGGGCATGTGTATGTGTGTATGACTGGTTTTATTCTTCAAGTTTCAGGCTGGTGAAGCACTTGACCTGTGAGACAGATTTTCAGGTGTATTGTTTACATTGGTCAGTAATTTAAAATGCTCAAAGTGTCCATTGCCATGAGCCATGGTCATAAATGAGAAAAGAGCTTCAATTTGGTTTAATTTCCCTTTGGATGTGCAAGGAATGACCTCATACCACAGACTGAAGCTTAGCTGTCTCACGCCCAAAACAATTGTGTCACTGTATGATGAAAGAGATTCTTCAAATCCTCAAGGAAGTTTTTTGCACCAAACAATTACCGCTTTGTGTATGTTTAGACCCTCAGGCCAGAGCGTCGAAGAACAGGTGAATATTACAAAAACATGTCCAGGTCACATTTTACAAAAAATTTAATTATATTTTGCAAGGAAATTAAGCTTATTATAGTATGATTATGAGTTTTTGCTTTGTGGCATTATTTTACCTGGTCTCATAGAATCATTTTACTATACCTACATTTGTGCAAATACCTAATCTATTCCTGGTAAAACACTAGAGTCACTAAAACAACAATTACTTTTCTTAACTTTCACTCAAATCATGAGTACAATGTCAGATTATCAGTTCATAAACACTTAATTTGTTGCCCTGTTACTCATTAAATGATTCAATGATCTTATGACATCTTAAAACTTTTACTATAGCGTAAGACATCTAAGATTTTACATTTTACTATTGCATAAGAAACGTCATGGTTACTGTCGTAACCTCCGTTCCCTGAAGGAGGGAACGAAACGTTGTGTCGAATTTAGTGACACAAGGGGTCTTCCTGAGATGCCAAATGTACCACTGAACTTGAGAAAAGGCCAATGTCAAGTTGGCAGACAAAATTTGCATGCCCGGCCCCGGACATACGGGTATAAAGGGAAGCGGGGCAGCGACTGTCAGTCAGGATTTTGCACGGAGGAGCCGAGAATAAGGTACGGCCGTTTACAGTGGTAGGTCTAGTGCTGTGGCAGGAGGAACACAACATCTCGTTCCCTCCTTCAGGGAATGGAGGTTACGACAGTAACCATGACATTCCCCTTCTGTCACTCACTCGACGTTGTGTCAAATTAAGTGAAATTAAACACCAAGCACTGACCATATTCCGTGAACTGTCGAGAAAGGTGTAAACAGGCTTCGACTGCATGCTAGAGGCAACTGTGTCAGCTGCATGTTGCCCTCCCCAATGCCTCCAAAGAGATGACCTTAGGTTCCCCGCACCCCTGAGGGGGGGAATAGGTGCTAAATGACTAGCATGGGAGAAAGCCTGGTAGCCTTTTCTCTCACTATGTCTCTCACATAGGACATGAGCGGCTGCGGCTTAATGCATCTTAATGCTTTCAGATGCATCGGAGGTGATCTTCCCCGGTCCTATTCTTTCAGGGGGAAAAGAGGCCACATCCTGCCCAATCTAGGGGGAGGTAACATGTGGCAAATACACCATGAGGGTTGTGAAGCCATACGTGGGAGTGGCGCGGTGGTAGGTCCAGGCTAATATGGGTGACTCTACAAGCATGGCGACCGTGGCTGCGGGACTGCCCAAGGGAAATGCGGGTCCACCGACAGGGGAACCTTACCGCAGGAAATACATCATGGGGAGTTTGCCTGGGAAGGGAACTAAGCCCATGGAGCCCGACCCCAGTACAGAGCACCTGTGACTCGTAGTGGGTCTGGACGTGAATTACTCCGCTGAATTTGCAGGCCAGAAGGCTAATGAGGAGAACATCCATGGAGCAACACGTAGTGGCTAACCTGGGATAGAAGGCACACTGGATCAACTTGGTGAAGGGCACTATGTGCAAGCGGAACATCCGGTCGGTTGTGCCGCATTACTGAGTTCTACCGCTCGGACCTGACAAAACACAGGACGAGACAGACTCAACCTTGAGATTGTAAAATCTGGTGAAGGTATTGGGTGTTGTCCAGCCCGCTGCTCTGCAGATGGATGCTAAGGAGGTGCCATGGGCCAGTGCCCACAAGGATGCCACAGTGCTCGTAGAGTGTGCTCGAATCTGCAAGGGGTGGGCACGGCCTGGGTGTGATAGGCTAGGGAAATAGCATCAACGACCCAGTGAGCTAATCTCGGTTTTGAGACTGTGTTTCCTTTCTGCCGTACCGGACACAGCAACGAAAGGGCTGGGTCTGCCTCCAACCGGGGAAGCACTTGCAGGTTCACGACCTGATCGAATGTGCTGATGAGAATGTGCCGGACCGAACTCCAGTCAGGTGTCGCTGACAGAGAAAGCTTGCAGATCTCCAACCCTCTTAATGGAAGCTAACGTGATCAGGAGGGCTGTCTTCAGGGAGAGGGCCTTGAGCTCAACTGAGTGGCTCAAGTGGCTCGAAGGGGGGGTCTCTGAAGGCCCAAGAGGACCACTGAGAGATCCCAGGAGGGGAATAGGCTAGGCCGGGGAGGTTTCAGTCTCCAGGCGCCTTTCACGAACCTGATAATCAGGTAGTGCTTACCTAGGGACTTGCCATCTACTGCGTTGTGGTGGGCTGTGATAGCAGCTATATACACCTTCAAGGTGGAGGGGGATAGCCTCCCCTCCAGCCTCTCCTGGAGGAATGAAAGCACTGACCTAACTGCGCACCTCTGCGGGTCTTTGGCTCGGGAAGAACACCAATTCGCAAACAAGCGGCACTTTAGGGAGTAAAGTTGCCTGGTGGATGGAGCTCTGGCTTGGTTGATTGTGTTTACGACTGCAGGTGGTAGATCCACTAGATCTTCCGCGTCACGTCCAGGGGCCAGGCGTGGAGGTTAAAAAAATGCCTTTAAAAAAAGTGTTAATGGCTGTCATATGGTATTCAAACTGTTGTGCATGTAGTGTCTTATTTCCACATATCAGAAAAGGGTGTCTGGTGCAGAGGCGCCAGTGTGGTGTCATGGTGCAGTCATAATGACCTCTGACCTGACCATGCACCTGTCCCTAAGCCCTGTTTAGTACACTGCAAAAAAATACTGTTAGAAAATATGAAAAAAAGAAAAAACATGTTGTAAGTGTTTTATGGCGTTTTATCTTAGTAAAGTTTCTTAAAACAAATACTATACACTACAAATAACCTACTTTTACATCTTGAAATGTTGAAAAATCTCAATTTGAACATATTTTACTAAAATGTTGTGTAATTTAAACCAGTTATTCATGACATCTTTGCATTTTGGTATTTAACATAACATGTTTCTAATAAAAATGGTCTTGATGTTCTCTAGTTTTGCAATGCTCGATTCAAAATAACTTAAAAGAAAAAAAATTAAAAATATTTTTTTCAAGTGAGGTTTTGAAGAGAATTGACCCTTTGCTAATCCCCACCTTGAAAGTGTTTCTGACCAATCCTATCTTAGCAACTATTTACTCACTGCCAGTTCTCTGACAAGTGTTTGCCTTTTTACAACGAGAGCCTATAGGAATAATGTGTTTGATTAGTTTTAAGAGGGATTTTATTGGATTAAACTGTGTCTGCCCTCATTCCTAAATGAACTTGTATAACATCAGCTAGGACACCTACATTTGCTCCAAGTTAAATAAAAGCGAACAACTTAACATTAATATATTTAAGTATTGATTCAGATCTTAGTAAAGGTAATAGTAAATAAAGAGTTCACAGCATCAATGTGAATGTGTTATGAGATGTTACAAGTAGTTATTTTCAATTACCGTAATGTTATGGGGTGTGTAATAACTATCAAATGATGCTTTTCTCTTTTCAAGTGTCTGTGATAATCATTTGCCTCAATTCTGATTCACAGTATCCACAGTTTTCAATCAAATTAGTGTGTAATTTAACAATTTATTTTACAAAAAAATATCAGATAAATATGCTTTACAATGTCACTCCGCATTCCAGCCCACATAATAATATTATTCATTCAGTTTATGAGAATATTTTGCCAAAAAATGCACTGTTCACAGCAATCTCCCTTTCATTCCAATGGGGAGTTCCGCAGGGCATGTCAGAGCGTGTGAGTGTAACCAAGGAGGGCAGAGCTTAGCAATTTTGATATATTTGATATATATTCTAATTTATTTTATTTTACAGACATATGGATCAACAAGTGTAGGACCAAGACAGTGTATTAAAAATAATAATAATCACACTAAGAGTAGATCAAGAAGAAAGTTGAATGTTTTACTCATTGAAGATGCCAGACATCAAGATGTCACAATGCAGAAGAATATCCAATTGTTCATCTGATCTCACAGTGCTTTGATGATAAACACTTATATACAGATCCATATGGTACGATTCTGTCCTCACAGAACATGACTGTGCTCCATTAGACAGATAGTGAACATATTGAAATAAATCCCAAGGCGTAACTTTTCTTGGTGATTATTCTTTACTGTAAAACTGAAATACAAAAAAATAAAATGTGTAAATATATATTACAGGAAAACAAATACAATAATACTGTTGGATAACAGTCAACTGATTGCTCTCAGTTCAAACCATTCTCTACAAAGATCGTTTCAATGTTGTAAACAGTTCAATCACTTGTTACATTCAACAATCACAACTTAATTATAGTAGAATAAACTTGTTAATTACTTACAGTCAAATGTTTTCCAAAGCTAAACTGTTAGAAGATCGCATTTTTAAGCTGTGCTGCGATGTTTTCCTTTCTCTGTTGCATTCTGAACATGTCATAACATATCCGCAATTGTGCTATCAGATCGCTATTTCAAAATAAAAGTCCCGGAGGAAATAATACACAATATAACGAATGCAATAGTAAAATAAAATACCATTTAAATTTCTAAGGTCAACACACTCCCCCCGCATGGAATAATGAAATTATGCCACTACTTATCAACAATTAAAAAGTTGTTTTACTTTCAGAGTCTTTGATAAAGGTCTCTATAGTTTCTGAGAAAAAAGGACAACTATTTCTGAGATTGGTCTCAGAAAGAATTTAATGGTTCCTTGGTCAGCAATTTTCACTTCCACTTTTCGAACCATTTTGTCTGCACTTGGAAAGGTTTTTACAACAAGTCCAACAGGCCAGTTGTTCCTTGGCGCTTGACTTTCTTTCAAAAGTACAACATCACCAATATTCACATTTGGTCTTTCATCAAGCCACTTTTTACGATTCTGTAGTGTCGACAAATACTCCCTTCGCCATCTTTTCCAAAAAGTATCCGCAAGACACTGCACTTGTTTCCATTGTTTTAAATGAAGATCAGCTGTGTCAAAATTACCCGCAGGAGCGGAAAACTGCATCTCTTTTCTGTGTCAACAACAATGCTGGAGTGAGTATTTCAGGTGCTTCTGGGTCTGTAGACACTGGTACTAAAGGCCTGGCATTTATGATTGCCATAACTTCCGCCATTAGAGTTGCCAAAACCTCATGTGTGAGGCGTGTGGGTTTTTGTATCAGCATACCATCCAGAATTCGTCTAGCAACTCCAATGAGTATCTCCCAAGATCCCCCCATGTGAGAAGCATGGGGTGGATTGAAAATCCATGTGCATCCTTTGTCTTTAAGATAATGGTTTACCTCTGTGTCGTTCACATTGATTTTCAACTCTTTGCAGGCACCAACAAAATTTGTCCCTCTATCAGAGCGAAGTAGTTTTGTCATCTGTTTTACCATGATAGGATCTTGCAACATGAATTAGTCGAGCTATTGACTTACAAAGAGCTTTCCAGCTAGAGAACCTCTCAAATCTGTGAGAGGTTAGTTGAGCTGCAGAAATCTTAGTTGCAAGAACTGAAATGTCTGGTCGAATTTCTGCATCAGGTTCCACCAATTCAAAAGTCTCAGTCAATTCTTAAGCATTGCTCTGAAGTAGAAATTGTGGCCCAAAAAACCAACGTGTATATTGTAAGTGTTCCGCTGACACAGCTCTGGTGGCAATGTCTGCTGGGTTGTTGTTGGTATTTACATAACACCACTGGTCAGGATGTGTTGATTTCCTTATTCGAGTCACCCGATTGGCTACGTATAAATAAAATCTCTTCGTGACATTATGAATATAACCTAAGACTACCCTGCTGTGTGAAAAAACGAAGGGAGTCTATTTCCTCATCAATCTCATCCCTGATCGTTTCATACATTTCCACTGCTAGCACAGCTGCACATAATTCTAGGCGAGGTATGGTGTGAGCTGGATGAGGGGCTAACTTTGCTTTCCCCATGACAAACCCAACTTGACATTGGTTATCAGCATCTACTACCCTAAGGTAAGCTACTGCTCCTATTGCAACTGTGGAGGCATCCGAGAAGAAGCACAGTTCATTTCTTTGAGTAGCAGACAGCGGAACGGGTACATACAGCCTTTTAATCTGCAAATGTTCTAATGTCATTAGAGAATTTCTCCATTCATTCCACTCTCCTTGTCTTTCTTTTGAAAGAGGTGCGTCCCAATCGTTCTGTTCAGATGAAAGTTCTCTGAGTAAAGCTTTTCCTCGCACTATGACAGGAGCCAGAAATCCAAGTGGGTCGAATAGACTATTCACTGTGGATAAAATGCCCCTTCTTGTAAATGGCTTCTCTTCTTGATTCACTTGAAAATTGAAGCTGTCCGTCTCTAAGTTCCAAGAGAGACCCAGACTGTGTTGAACAGGCAACTCATCAACTCCTAGGTCTAAGTCCTTCAAGTCTTTGGCATGATCTTCTTTGGGAAATGCTTCCATGACAGTTTTGCTGTTGGAGGCGATTTTGTGTAATCTAAGATTTGACTCTGCGAGCATTCTTTGTGTGTTTTTTAAGAGGTCAACGGCTTCCTCAGAAGTGGAGACAGAAGTCAGCCCATCATCAACATAAAAATTTCTCACAACAAAGTGCTTGGCATCGGTGCCATAATCATTTTCTCCCTGCAGAGCAGCTCGTCGCATGCAGTAAATTGCCACAGTAGGTGAAGGACTGTTTCCAAATACATGGACTTTCATCCTGTACTCAGTTACCCTTTTTTCTAGGTTGTTGTCCTCATACCACAAAAACCTTAAATAATCTCTGTGGTCCTCACGTACTACAAAACAATAAATCATCTGCTGCACGTCTGCTGTCACCGCAATGCTCTCTTTTCGGAACCTCATGAGAACTCCAAGGAGTGTATTGTTTAAATCAGGTCCACTGAGTAACACCTTGTTAAGTGACATGCCTTCAAATTCTGCACTTGAGTCAAAACAACCCTGATTTGGTCAGGTTTTTGCGGGTGGTAAACACCAAACATAGGAAGGTACCAACTCTCTTCTTCTTTATCCACAGGAGGGGCATGCTCTGCATGGTCATTGTCAAAAAGCTTTTGCATGAATTCAATGAACTGACGTTTCATCTCAGGTTTTTTATCCAGAATTTTGCGAAGTGATGTGAGGCGTTTCATTGCCTGATCTCTATTATTTGGCAAACGAGACCTTGGGGAGCGAAAGGGCAATGGTGCGACCCAGCTATTTGCAGAATCCTGGAATACATTTCTGTCCATGATTTCCAAAAAAACGTTATCCTCCACAGACAGCCCAGGCTTGTCGTCATCTTGTGTTCTTTGGAACACCGTACAGCCCAAGTTATCAGTAGTTTTCCTTGCACCTAATTTAACATCATATTCTGATGACATGGTAAGATGCTTATATATCTCACCAATACATTCCTTCACTTGAATCTGTTTTGGGCAAGGGGTGAGATATGATGTGCGACCATTACTGTGCACATGTGTCTGATAGACATTTACACTCAAAGGTCGATGTGCTGTTCCCAGGCACACTTCCCCAACTATCACCCATCCAAGATCCAGTCTCTGAGCATATGGAGTATCATTGGGTCCATTGAGTTGCTCTCTAACTTTGTGCACCCTCAGAATATCTCTTCCTAAAAGTAAAAGGATAGGAGCATCAGGATCAACTGAAGGGATTTTATTTAGAATTGGCCGTAGGTGAGGATAATGCTGAGCAACATCCGGAGAGGGAATCTCTGTTCTATCATCTGGCAGCATATCACACTCTATCAAAGTTGGCAATGAAAGTTTTGCCAGTCCATCTATAGATTCTACCATAAAGTTTATGGCTCTCCTTCCAGAAGTCTGATTTACTCCAGCACGTCTTAATAGTGTATGGGGCGAAACTGGCTTCGATTTTGAAAAGATTGAAAAACTCTGTCTTGGCTAAAGATCTGTTACTTTGTTCATCCAAGACCGCATATACCCTGACCGCTTTCTCTCTTTTGCCAGCAGGATACACTGTCACCAGACAAATTTTAGAACATGATCTTGCATGATCGGACTCACCACATATCTCTGTGCATTTTGAAGTAACCGAGGTAGGTGAGATATCAGTCTGCTCCCCGCATTGCTCTTTCTCCTTGATAGGCTTATCTGAAGTTAGAAATGGTGGATCTGAGTGCAGAGCAGCAACATGTCTTACGCGGTTACAGTCAGAACATTTGATTGGTGCTTTGCAATTTTTTGCAAAATGCTTTGTAGAGTCACAGCATCTGAAGCAGATAAGATTTTCTTTTAGAAAAGATATACGCTCCTCTATCGGTCTCTCTCTAAAAGTCCTACACTTTTTGAGTGGATGAGGCTTGCGATGAATTGGACAAAACCGATCTGGACTTTCCATTCGTTTCTGATACTGTTTTGCCTGCAAATCAAACGTCTGAGATGACACCTCTGTTCGATGTACAGTTACAGAACTCCTTCCACTGAATTTGTTAGGTTCAACTCTGCTTGATGCTGGTTGACTACTAGAAGTGGAGAATGAAAAACTGGGGTCGTTCCTTATTTTAGCTTGATTTCTCACAAACTGTGAGAAAAAGACAAAGGGTGGGAATGCTACCTGATAATCCTCCTTGTATTTGGACCCCTGAACTATCCATTTGTCTTGGAGGCTTATGGGCAGTTTTTCTACTATTGGATTAACCCCACGTGGAGTGTTGAGATAAGCAAGGCCTGGAAGGTACCCGTCAGCTTTAGCACATTCCAGTTCGAGAAGGATATCTCCTAACTCTCTCAATTTGTGGTTGTCTTTGTTTGACAGTTTCGGTAGATTCTCAATTTTCTTTAGAAGTGCGTTTTCAATCACTTCAGGTGCTCCATAGCACTCCTCTAAACGCTGCCAAGCCATACTGATTGCTGCTGTTGCATTAAGAACATGCACAGATCTTATTCTTTTTACCTTTTCCGAGGAGTCTTTTCCTAGCCATTTTACCATCAAATCCAACTCTTCTCTGGCTGTTAGATTCAGTTCTCTGGTTGAATTAACAAAAGAGGCTTTCCACGCCCAGTAGTTCTCTGGGCAGTCATCAAATTTCAGAAGACCAGAACTGACCATTTCACGTCTGATCAGATATTTGGTTAGATCTGATGAAACTTGTGTCTCTGGTACATATTGTGAAGAAAGATTAAGTGATGTTCTTTTCACATCATTCTCATTTTTTGCTTCTTTTTTTACAGAACCAATCTTTTGACTTGTAAAACAAAGATTGTTTACATCTGAATAATGTTGCGTCGGCAGTGTATAATCAACTTTTGCTGTAGCTGAAGGTAATGGTGGCTTAACTTTGGTTTCTAATGACTCATCATTAAATGGGAGTTCTGTAAAAGATTCTCTTGAGTGCTGTTGAACATACTCACAGGTACGCTGAACAACATTAACTGGCTGCATGTCAGGAACTGTCTTTACATGAAATTCGTCACTTTCACGCTCTTCTTCCTCATATGCTGCTGCTTCAGCTGAAGCGACTGCTGCTGCACGTTCAACCTGTAAGATGTGTAGACTGGCATCCAAATCTGCTTTTTGTTTCATCATACTTGCTTCAAGCTCTGCTTTTTGTTTCATCATATGTGCCTCTTTTTCTGCATAGGCAATTTGAGCTCGCGCTGCCACTGCTTTTGCTCTGGCTCTCACAGCTGCTGAGCTTGTGCTTGTCCTTGATGACCTAGAGGATCGCGATCGTGTATCCATCGGCTTTAGAGGCTCAGTGGATTTCCTTATATGCTCCTCTACCTCAGTTGGTTGGTAGCTTGCTCCTTGTTGTTGCTCCATTTTGAGTTGCACCTTATCTTCAAGAGGAGGAAGTCTCTTGGCAGACCGCAGTATCATGAGCTGTTCATGCAGAAACCTTGTTAAGCTTAGCCCGCTGTGATATTTGACTTTTTACTATTCTGTCCTCACAGAACGTGACTGTGCTCCATTAGACAGATAGTGAACATATTGAAATAAATCCCAAGGCGTAACTTTTCTTGGTGATTATTCTTTACTGTAAAACTGAAATACAAAAAAATAAAATATGTACTGTAAATATATATTACAGGAAAACATATACAATAATACTGTTGGATAACAGTCAACTGATTGCTCTCAGTTCAAACCATTCTCTACAAAGTTCGTTTCAATGTTGTAAACAGTTCAATCACTTGTTACATTCAACAATCACAACTTAATTATAGTAGAATAAACTTGTTAATTACTTACAGTCAAATGTTTTCCAAAGCTAAACTGTTAGAAGATCACATTTTTAAGCTGTGCTGCGATGTTTTCCTTTCTCTGTTGCATTCTGAACATGTCATAACATATCCGCAATTGTGCTATCAGATCGCTATTTTAAAATAAAAGTCCCGGAGGAAATAATACACAATATAACGAATGCAATAGTAAAATAAAATACCATTTAAATTTCTAAGGTCAACACAGGTACATTAGAAAGTGTTCATATCACTTATGAATGAGAGAAACAATCTTCACAGATTGTTTAACCCAGAGCAAAAATTTTTGAGGCATTGTTCGTAGCTCCATTAGTGGTCACTTGCTCTTTCGGATTTATGAAGAAAAATGAATCAGAGAAATTGCTTAAGTTTGTCAGGTTTTTTAATTAATTAATAAATTTTAATTTTTGATGGTCTGTTGTTTTGGTGTCATTAATTTCAGATTTACCAACCCCTAAACTGTACTTTAAAAACAAAACTAATTATGAATTGTCACTTTAAATGTCAAATCAAATCAAATCAAATCACTTTATTGTCACACTACTGTGTACACGAGTGCAACAGTAGGTGAAAGTCTTGTGTGCAATTCCGAGCAACATTGCAGTAATGACAGTGACAAGACATAAACCACTTAACAATAACAACATATTTACACAATACAATTTACATAACAAATGTACACATACTTACACAACAATTTACATAACAAATGTACACAATACACACAATGTAGAATACACATACACTAGATAAGGATATATATATATATATATATATATATATATATATATATATATATATATATATATATATATATATACACTAACTGAATTGGGAGAATATATTGACAGAGTGATGATTAATAAAGTGCAGTGCTGATTGTTGATCGTGAGAGATCATGTGTTCAAAAGTCTTATTGCTTGGGGGAAGAAGCTGTCATGTAGTCGGGTGGTGCGGGTCCTGATGCTGCGATACCGCCTGCCTGATGGAAGCAGTGAGAGCAGCCCATGACTCGGGTGGCTGGAGTCTCTGATGATCCTCCGAGCTTTATTCACACACCGTCTGTTATATATATCGTGGAGGGAGGGAAGCTCACCTCCGATGATGTTTCTGGCAGTTCGCACCACCCTTTGCAGGTCTTTGCGGTTGTGGGCGGTGCTATTGCCGTACCAGGCGGTGATGCAGCCAGTCAGGATGCTCTCTACAGTGCTGGTGTAAAACCGTGTGAGGATGTGATGGTTCATTCCAAACTTCCTCAGCCGTCTCAGGAAGAAGAGGCGCTGGTGGACCATGTGAGTTCCTCAGTAATGTGGACACCGAGGAACTTGAAGCTGCTGACTCTCTCCACCGGTGCTCCATTAATGGTGATGGGGCTGTGTTCTCTGTCTTTCTTCCTGAAGTCCACCGCAAGCTCCTTGGTTTTACTGACGTTGAGGGAGAGGTTGTGCTCCTGACACCAGCGTGTCAGAGTGTGCACCTCCTCTCTGTAGGCTGTTTCATCATTGTCAGTGATCAGACCTACCGCCGTCGTATCGTCAGCAAACTTAATGATGGCATTGGAGCTATGTGTCGCCACACAGTCATGTGTGTACAGGGAATACAGGAGTGGGCTGAGAACACAGCCCTGTGGTGCTCCAGTGTTGAGGGTCAGTGATGAGGAGATGTTGCTGCCCATTCTAACCACCTGACGTCTGCCTGACAGGAAATCCAGGATCCAGCTGCACAGCGAGCCCGGAGTTTCTCATCAAGCTTGGAGGGCACTATGGTGTTGAATGCTGAGCTGTAGTCTACAAACAGCATTCTCACATATGTGTTCCTTTTTTCCAGGTGGGAGAGAGCAGTGTGTATTGTAGACGCAATGGCATCATCAGTGGAGCGGTTGTTGCGGTAGGCAAACTGCAATGGGTCCAAAGAGGTGGGCAGAACAGAGCAGATGTGATCTCTGATCAACCTCTCAAAGCATTTGCTGATGATGGGGGTGAGGGCAACAGGACGCCAGTCATTTAAGCAGGTGATTTTTGATTGCTTCGGTACAGGCACAGTGGTTGATGTTTTGAAGCATGTGGGGACTACAGACAGGGATAGGGACAAGTTGAAAATGTCCGTAAAAACACCAGCCAGTTGGTTCGCGCATGCTCTGATGACGCGGGCCGGAATGCCGTCTGGACCCGCGGCTTTACGAACGTTCACCCGTCGGAAGGATGGGGTTACATCCGCAACAGAGACGGAGAGTGAACCAGCCTCTGTAGTATCGGCCGCGAGTGCTCTCTCCGTGAGGGCGGTGTTGTTGTCCTCGAAACGAGCATAAAATGTATTAAGCTCGTCCGGGAGAGAGGCAACGGAGTTCATGGCGGAGTTTTTATTCTGTTTATAGTCCGTGATGATGTTAATTCCCTGCCACATACTTCTGGAGTCAGTGGTGTTGAACCGTTCTTCAATTTTGTGCCTGTACTGGCGTTTGGCTGCACGGATGGAGTTACGGAGGGCATAACTGGCTTGTTTACGCTCCTCCGCATTCCCGGAATTAAAAGCGGTGGTCCGCGCAGTAAGTGCCGCGCGAACATCGCCGTTAACCCAGGGTTTCTGGTTGGGGTAGATCCGTATATTTTTTGTCGGAACAACGTCCTCTATGCACTTCCTGATGAAACACGTTACGCTATCAGCGTAAACCTCGATGTCGTCATCGGAGGCAGACCGGAACATCTCCCAGTCCGCGTGATCAAAACAGTCCTGTAGTGCAGAGTCTGATTGGTCCGACCAGCACTGGATCATTCTAATGGTGGGTGATTCCCGTTTCAGTTTCTGCCTGTAAGCGGGCAGAAGCAGAACGGAGGAGTGGTCGGATTTGCCAAATGGTGGGCGGGGGAGGGATTTGTAGCCATCCCGGAAAGGAGAATAGCAATGATCCAAAACCCGGTCCCCTCGTGTGTTAAAGCTGATGTGTTGGTGGTATTTTGGTGCTATTGTTTTAAAGTTGGCTTTGTTGAAGTCCCCGGCAACAATGAACGCGGCCTCAGGGTGCGCAGTTTCCTGCTCACTTATACTGCCATACAGTTCCCTAAGTGCCCGGTCTGTGTCGGCTTGTGGGGGGATGTACACAGCAGTGATAATGACCGCTGTGAATTCCCTCGGTAGCCAGAATGGTCGACACAGAAGCATGAGAAATTCCAGATCAGGAGAGCAGAAAGACCTGATAAAATGTACATTCCTCTGATCACACCATGATTTGTTGATCATAAAACATACACCACCACCTCTGCTTTTACCTGAGAGGTCTTTCGCTCTGTCCGCTCGGTGCACGGAGAAACCCGTGGGTTCGATGGCCGAGTCTGGAATCTCCGCGGACATCCAGGTTTCCGTAAGACAGATAACACAGCAATCTCTCGTCTCTCGTTGGAAAGAGATCCACGCTCTCAGCTCGCAGAGCTTGTTGTCCAGAGACTGAACATTTGCCAGTAGTATACTGGGTAGCGGGGGGGCGATTTGCGCGACGTCTTACTCTGATGAGAACGCCGGCTCTTTTTCCCCTTTTCCGTCTGCGTTTCCGCGGCCGGGCAGCCCAAACAAAGGGCTCCGCTGGCGTGTTTGTAAACCGCGGGTCGGCGTTGAGGAATGTGAAGTCCGGTTTTCGGTGTGTGATTGCCGAACCAATGTCCAAAAGCGTTTGTCTGTCGTACACAATAAGGCAGACAACATCCAAGACAAAAAAACACAAAACTGTAAACAAAACAAACAATAAACTGCAGTGTTTTGACGGAGCCCGCGACGCAGCAGCCATACTCGGCGCCATCTTGGGATCTTGGGATCTTAAGACTGTTCTTGGGATCTTGGGATCTTAAGACTGTTCTTCAGACAGTCTTAGTTTCTTGGCCAGAATAAGCTGCAAAGTGGATCAGACCTTATGCGGAAAGTTAAAAATCCAGCTAGAATCTGGTAGAAAGATTTAGTCTCTTGTTGTCCCCCTTTGTGTTTTAGATACTGTTACACACTGTTTCTGCATGAGCTCATAAGGGATTGCATAAGTGCATCACACAGTAAAGCACAGCCACCTGTTCATGTGCACAAAGTGAAGGTAATTTTACCCGATTCTTTTGAAATCCCACAGTCATTGATCACCTACTTATGTAATAAAACCGCACAAGCGCATTGTGGAAGCTACCTGCATTTAACTTATTAAAGAATGTATTTTTAAATGTATTTTTATAATATCAAGTAATCAGATCATATTTATTTTTGCATTCAAAATAGTATTTATTTCATTGTACAAAAACAATCAAGATATAATTAAGAGTGTTTGAATTTTAAATTGAACATAATTACAAAATTACAAAATAAAACTTAATACAGTTTAAGACTATGAATAACACTGAATTAAACATATATATATATTATTAACATTGCGCAACAAAAAAGAAAACACATTGACTTGAGCACAGGGACAGGGTCTCAAGTGAATTATTAAATTGTTTATTAGAACTGATTCATTTAAATAAAACATTTGAATGAACCGATTCACTAAAATGAATGGAAACTTCCCATTCTGACTGAGTGAATTGGTAAATAATTGTATTTAGATATTGGTAACCGGTTTATTAACATGAATTTTCCAAGCAAAATTATGCACTTAAATGAATTGTAAGTCTTGGGCTTTGTACTGCGTTGACAAACAGTAGCGTTTTTATATGCTACAATGCTACTTGTTGTAAAAAGAAGCTCATTACTGAAAAAACTGTGATGAAAATAGACAAACTTCTGTCACACTACTTATATTTAGCATTAGCATATGTAACTCATATTTAGCTTTGATGTTTTGTGCTGCAGACATTAAGCTGACGTGTTTATTTGTCCTTTTAATGTGGTTTTGTGTTACATGATCTGTAAGAACATTTGAGCAGCTTTGTAACACAGTGAATGTTTGTGTGTGTTTTTGTGTTCTCTCTCAAGGCGTGCCACAAGAGAATCAATGTGTTTGGAGTTTTAGATGCATCTGTGTGCTGTAGCTACAGTATTATGCAAGATAAAATGCTGTTTATCTTACAGCAAAGAGGCCGGAAACACACACTCACACAGACAATCAACACAACTCAATGGGGATGTCGGTTTCTGATAAAGAAGCAATTAAATCTGCTGTATTTCTAATTAAAAATAACAACAATATCAACTTATTTACCAGATATTTTTGTTCTGTATCCTCCATATCGCTGACATTGAAAGTATCTGCTCATTTATCATTTTTGTTTGCTTATTGATGTCCTAATTTTTGTCAAGGCATCTTTGTGTCTTGTTTTGAATTTCCCCAGACAGACAGCGAAAGATCTGGAGATGGAGTCTTAGCTTTCCTCTTAGTTTTGTTGAACCATTAACATCACTAGGCAGGAAATGAGAAAGGATCTTTTTATGTTTACATTGGCCTTTTCTACTCTCAGTCTTTGTGTGTAAACGTCAGTAATGTGATGTTGCATGGACTGTTGGTAGACCACAGTGAATTCAGACTGCAGAATTTTTGTAGGGTAACTATTAGATCATTTAAACTTTAATTTAACATAAAATTATAGATTTAATGACATGAAACAGGTCATTCAAAACATGTAAAAATTAAAATGTCCATTCTGGCATCGTTATTAAATAGATCTAATTTTAGGGCCCTATTTTCACTAGGTAGTTCCAAAGACATTTTTTAATTTCTGTGCAAGCATTATCTAAATATACAAGTGGGTTGGCGAAATTGTGCTCGCATATTATGCAAAGGATATAAATGAAGACAGACCATTCATAACAATACATAGTGTAAATGGGGTGTATGCAATGCATTACAAGACAATTGGAATATTGGCCATTTGTATTTTACGTTATGTTGCACAGTAACTGCATCCTTCTTGAATGGCAGATATACCTCTATATACAACAGTAATTTCCGGTCCTAGAATCTGATTGGACCAGAGATTTTTCACGAGCACTGATGGTCTGACACCATTAGCACTCGGACGCTTCACTGTGTGTATCACTCCACTTGTATTCATCATCCTAAACTAAAGTGTAAGAGCAGTGCATATGTGTTAAGAGTTAATGTAGGCTATATGTCTATTTTTTTTACATTACATATGTTAGCCAGCAGGTGGTGGCAAAAGATAATTTTTGTGTGTAATATGAGCCAGTTGGTTATGTGAAGTGAATCCGTTTACATCATTGTTTACATAGAACAGCGCTTGGTGATCGCTCATATTACTACTACATTACTAAAGCAAGAAAATAGCTTTAAACATCTTTAAACTAACAACTTCAGCATTAAGGCTCATCACAGCTGAGAGACACAACAGATTACAGAACTCAAGGTGCTTACCTTTTAACAGAGTTTCCACATTGGATACATACTGTTTAAAATGGTGGAGGACATTGCGGTTTCTATAGGGAATGACTATTTTGCAGCAGCTACCATGAAATAGAGAGGAATACCCCCTCTTGGACGGCTATTTTACCACTGAGAAAGTTGACCTTCAGAAAGCTGACAGCATCTCTGCTTGGGTGTGGCAACAGGTGATTACAAACGCACCGTCTCTCTCTCTCTCTCTCTCTCTCTCTCTCTCACTCTCACACACACACACACACACACACACACACACATCCATCCATCCATCCTTGTTTATCCAAAATCTTGTTCGAAACAGCACAAGCCATGATACTATTTCTGAAGTGAAATTTTTTAATTACTAACGGAGGCTTGGACATTCATTTTTTTTAACCAGCAAAGGCAGATTCTGATCGGTCACGTAAGAAAGTAGTTCCATGCACAAATGCGCTTTTATGACCTTGTTCAGTTTTTCAAAATTTTTAAAAAATGTACTTGTAAATTGAACTGTTGTACAGTATATAAGCAATATCACACTCGCAATCGTGCTATATGGCCCTAAATCAGCACTGCTGTGATTACCAACGGCACTCGGCGTGCTGAGCCATATCGCCTTGTTTGTGTGATATTGCTTAAATAACATACTCTTAATTGGATTTAGACTCTGTTAAATTATAGTCACTATAAGTACAATTAATCATATCGATCTTCTGACACACAATATCATGGCTTGTATTAACTTAATTGGAAGGGACATATGTTGATGTTCAAATTCCAGAATGTATTACACCTGCTTGTGGAAACTGCATATGCATGGACAGAATTTAGACTTGCGCCAAGAATACACATGATTCTCAGACGTCTTAAATGTAATAACTATGGGTGTACTGATTGATTGGCCACCAATCGAAATCGGACAATATTCTTCTTAAATCCACGATCGGCTGATCGTGCCTAGATTTAGGGCTGATATTTTTTGCAGCATGCAGGGAATCACACATTAGCACTGCTTCTCAAATGATTGAGCGCTTGCTCAGCCCTTGAAGCATGACAGAGTGGTCTATGGAGGGTGAGTTGTTGGCAATTCTAAGCATTCACAAATTTAAACTTTCAGACATGATGTAATTCATGTGTATATGCAGTTTTGTATTTAAAAATGTGTAAGATTTTAAGTAATATTAAGTTTCCCATTTTCTAGTCATTACAGTAGTTATTCTGACTTATTGCACAGTGAGCAGGAAGAGCATAAAGAGGCTGCGAATGGGTATAAAAACTCATTAAAAAAACAATAAGCATGCAAATACAAATCTGAGTACACGTGATGTAATGCGAGTCATGAGAATCGGATATTGTGTGGAGTGATAGAGACTGTTAGATAGAGTGATCATGAGAACTTTCAGCTTCACTCCCTTTACCATGAGCACTCTCTGTGTCGATCAAACATGTACGCTCTCCAGGTGCTCTCAATATCTTATCATCAGTCACTCATCTCAGCGCTATTCTGTAAGGTCCCAATTTAAATCAGATTAATGTTGGTCACAATACCACTAATAACAGATGTAACAGTTTAACCTTCAATAACGGCACCATGTCTTCACACATTTGCTTAATAATTTGTGATTTGTGTTACAACAAGATGCCAAAGACAGTAATCTAAACATAGATTTAAATTATTTCACTGGAGCAGTTTGAGAGCTTAAAATGGACATATTTTTCTTATTTTTGAAAGTATATCTGCTGTGAGTGATGCACTCATGGTTTTTGGGTGCCAGTATGTCACAATGACCTTTTGATATTGTCAATATAACTATCAATAACTGTTTTCAATACAAATAAATGTTAGCTATTCACCATTAATGTAATTTTAATGTAATTTTGGTAACACTTAATAAAAAGGTTTAATTTCTATAACATTAGTTAATGCATTAGGTATCGTACATGTCTCTGTCCCCTCGCGTCTTCACGAAAATCACAGAGGCAGCCCTTGCACCGCTCCGAGAAGCCGGCATCCGCATCCTCAATTACTACGATGACTGGCTCATTCTGGCCAGCTCACGAGAGTTACTATGTGCTCACAGAGACCAGGTGCTCAGGCACCTCAGCCGATTAGGGCTTCAGGTCAACTGGGAAAACAGCAAGCTCACCCCGGTCCAGAGCATCTCTTTTCTCGGCATGAAGTTAGACTCAGTCTCAATGTTAGTACGTCTCACCATTGAGCGTGCACAGTCAGTGTTGAGGTGCCTCACCACTTTCAGGTCGGGCACAACAGTCCCCTTACAACTTTTCCAGAATCTCCTGGGGCATATGGCATCCTCCGCGGTGGTCGCGCCGCTGGGGTTGATGTATATGTGACCGCTTCAGCACTGGCTTCAGACTCGAGTCCCGAGACAAGCATGGCACAGCAGCACGCACCATGTGACGATCACCCCCGCCTGCCGCCAAGCATTCAAACCCTGGACAGACCACTGCTTTCTACAGGCAGGAGTACCCTAGCAGCAGGTGTCTTGGTCACGACTGATGCCTCCAGGTTGGGTTGGAGCGCTGTGTGCAATGGACACGCAGCTGCGGGCCGTTGGAAAGGGGCCCCACTGCTCTGGTATATCAACTGCCTGGAGTTGCTGACTGTTTTCTTTGCCCTGCGGAAGTTTCTCCTGCTAGTCCGGTACAAACATGTCCTGATCAGGTCAGACAGCACCACTGCGGTAGCGTACATAAATCGCCAAGGCGGCGTACACTCCCAACACATGTCACGACTCGCCCGTCATCTCCTCCTTTGGACTCAAGTCGCTGCTCACCACTCACATCCCCGGCAACCTCAATGTGGTAACGGACGCGCTGTCACGACAATGCTTGTTCGGTGGAGAGGGAAGGCTTCACCCCCAGTCGGTCCAGCAAATTTGGGAACTGTTCGGCAAGGCCCAGGTAGACCTGTTTGCCTCTCAAGAAACCTCCCACTGCCCGCTCTGGTATGCCCGTTCAGAGGCTCCCCTCGGGGCAGACACACTGGCCTGCGGGGCTGCGCAAGTACACATTTCCCCCAGTGAGCCTTCTTGCACAGGTGATGTGCAAGCTCAGGGAGGACGAGGAGCAACTCACCCTTGTGGCTTCTTATTGGCCCACCCGGGTCTGGTTCTCAGATCTCATACTCCTCGCGACAGCCCCTCCCTGGCAAATTCCCTTGAGGAAAGACCTTCTTTCTTAGGGACGGGGCACGCTCTGGCATCCGCACCCAGACCTGTGGAACCTCCACGTCTGGCCCTTGGATGGGACACGAAAGATTTAGCTGGTCTCCCACCCATGGCGTAGCCACAATCAACCAAGCCAGAGCCCCTTTTACCAGGCAACTTTATGCCCTGAAATGGCACTTGTTCGTGAATTGGTGCTCTTCCCGTGCTGAAGACCCACAGAGGTGCACAGTTAGGTCAGTGCTCTTATTTCTGCAAGAGAGGCTGGAAGGGAGGTTGTCCCCTTCCACCCTGAATGTGTATGTCGCCGCTATTGCGGCCCACCACAATGCAGTAGACGGCAAGTCCTTGGGTAAGCACTACTTAATCAGCAGGTTCCTAAGAGGCGCCTGGAGGTTGAACCCCTCCCGGCCAAGCCTGTTCCCCTCCTGGGATCTCTCAGTGTTCCTCACGGGCCTCCAGAGACCCCCCCCTTCGAGCCAGTAGAATCAGTTGGACTCAGGGCCCTCTCTCTGAAAACGGCCCTGCTGATCGCGCTCGCTTCCATCAAGAGGGTCGGGGACCTGCAAGCGTTCTCTGTTAGCGACACTTGCCTGGAGTTCAGTCCGGCAGATGCATATGTGATGCTAAGACCAAGACCGGGCTATGTGCCCAAGGTCCCTACCACTCCCTTCAGAGACCAGGTAGTGAACCTGCAAGCTCTGCCTCGGGAGGAGGCAGACCCAGCCTCTTCATGCTGTGTCCGGTACGTGCTTTGCATACCTATTTGGACCACACAGAGCTTTAGGTTCTCTGAGCAGCTCTTCGTCTGCTTTGGGGGACAGCAGAAAGGGAACTCTGCCTCCAAACAGAGGATTTCCCACTGGGTGGTGGATTCCATTTTATTGGCCTATTGCACCCAGGCCGTGCCCCCCCTGCGGTTCCGAGTGCACTCTACAAGGAGTATTGCGTCCTCGTGGGCACTGACTAGATGCACCTCCCTAGTGGACATATGTAGAGCAGCAGGTTGGGCAACACCTAATATCTTAGCGAGATTTTACAATCTCAGGGTTGAGTCAGTCTCATCCCGTGTTTTCTCAGGTCTGAGCCGGTTGAACTCGGTCACACGCTGACGATCTGGTCGGGTGAATTGCTTGCACCTGGTGCCCTTTCCCTTGGCCGAGGTAAAACTGTGCACTTTCTCTCCCAGGAGATCCCACCCCCCAGGTCCCTGGTTGATCCTCCCTAGCCCCATGGGTCTGCAATTCAGCGGAGGAATTTGCCGACCCAATCCACTGCGGGTATCTCAAATCTACCCTGCACTGGGAAATGTGCTCCACAGATCAGGCCCCCTACGTGGACTCCTCTTGTGTGTATTTTCCGAGGTACGTTCACCTTACGAGCTGACCCGCGTCTCCCTTAGGCAGTTTTCGCTGCCCTCCGGTCGCTATGCTGTAGCAACTCCCCCCTCCTGGAGGTTGGATCTACCACTGCGCCACATTCCACATGTTGCCTAAAAAACCCATGTGATGTATTCGCCACCTTTACCTCCCCTTTTGGGCAGGTGTGGCCTCCGCAGGGTATTTTCCCCCTAAAAAAATAGGAAACTGGGTAAGACCCCTTTCCCTCGATGCATGTAAGGGCCCCGGCTGTTCTTGCTCTATGCGGAGAAACATAGAGAGAAAAGAGGCCCAGCCAGGCTTGGCCCGTTCCCAGGTTGGCAAGCGTCGCCTTGTTCCCTTCTAGGGTAACCAGAAGGGTTCTGACTACTTTTTTGGGCCACTGGGGAAGGGTACGCGCAGTCTGACACAGTTGGTCGTTTGTGCACGTGAAATACCTGCCCGCTCCTGTGTCAGCAGTACACGTACACGGCTCATGCATGGCATGATTTGAGGTGGACCCCTAGTGTCTCTTCTTCGACACGATGTCAATGTGAGCGACAGACGGGGAATGTCTAGGTTACGTATGTAACCTCCAGGGAACGAGACGTCGTGTCCTCCAAGCCACATTGCTGAGCCGAGCCACTGCAGTGGCTGGACCATTTCCGGCTCCTCAGAAAAATCCTGAATGAACTCGATGTATTTTCCCGCTTTTATACCGATATGTCCGGGGCGGCGTATGCAAATACTGTCTGCCAACTTCTCATTGGCCTTTTTCATAGACCAGAGGCATATTCGGCGCTCAAGAGAGACCCCTAGTGTCGCTTCTTCGACACAACGTCTCGTTCCCTCCATCAGGGAACGGAGGTTACATACGTAACCGAGACATTAATGTTAACTACAGTAATGTTGTTAAATCATGTTAACAAATGGAACCTTTTTGTAAAGTGTTAACGTAATTTTACTGTGGGAGGCATAAACATATCACTTGCAAAAGTGTAGCAAAGGGCACTTTAAGAAAAAATTGGTATCAGCCTATGTAAGGGTTAAAAAAATCAGAGATCGGTATCGGGCCTCAAATTTCCTGATTGGTGCAACGGTTGATACCTGGTTCAGTATCAGCTCAGATACTGACGCTTTTATACAGATCGGGTATCGGTCCAATGAGCCCAATCCAAATCCTGTGTGTTAGTCATGTTCGTTACTGTCAAACTCCAAAAATGACATAGAAGAACCATAAAAACACAATTAAAGTGTTCATATGATTTGCGCATTTTATTCAATGCCACTTGAAGACGTGCAATAGCTCTGTGAATCACAAAATCTGTGTTTATAAGTAAATATATCAAATACACGTGCAGCTCCAGCACATTACTGAATGGCGCTGCTCTATTTACACACATACTCGCGGCTATTTTTATCCTTCACGTGGTGCGCAACATTTGAGCACTATTCAAGAATAACATCTCAGATGTAGATGCTCAAAAGTTCAGTTCACTTCAGAATGGCCCTGGAGGTGCTTTTATTTATTTTATTTTTACCAGAATTTGAATGAGAAGCTAATTAAACTACGGTGAACTTGCCTACAATCAGACACATTTACGGGACTTCCTGGATAGTTCTGAATGTCAAAATAAAAGCGTGAGGATTTAAAAGTTAAAGGTGCACAATTGAAATATAATACAATATATTACTATTATAATATATTATTATTATTATCATTTGTTTACAAATATTAATAATATTTAAGTTGAATGGGTTCCAAAAAATAATTGTGTGAATGAAAAGTGAGCTAATATCTAACTAAATTGAACAAAAAATCTGAATACTTTAAAATCCAGATACAAGTTGAAAACATTTAGCAAAAATAAAAAATAAAAGGGCATCTTTTCTACTGATGACTATTATCCAGTATACTAGTTAACAATAAAGTTTTTCTTCATAAGGTATACAATTATATTGAAATAATGGGTAGTTAGAGGTTTGTGTTTCTTTACATATTAAAGAGCACACCCAATTAATTCCACACAATAATGTAAAGATTTTCTAAACTGATTATGCAAAAAAACATCACTGGTATCGGATCATGATTGTTATCGACTGATGCTGAAATTTCTGATATCGGAATCGGATCGTACGCCCCAAATATGGATACATGTCCATCAATACCCAGTTGTGCGATGCCTATGCATGAAAATTGCCCCCCCTCCACACACACACTCCCCATTGTATTCAGACATTTTGGTTAGCAAAAAAAATGTATAAGGCTGCATACATAATTCATCCCAAATAATATATATAGTTTGACCTCCTGAGGTGCACAAACATTTTCTAGAGATTACCTCCTTTTACTGAACCTTTGTTAAAACAGACAAAGAGAAAGTTGTAGACCGTATTCTGTACCCTATCTGTGGAAAATGTCCCAATAAGATCACAGTATGTAATAGAAATGCACAGAGAAACACTATCTCATCCATTCCTAAGATACTGTGTCTAAAAGAGTCCCTGAATCACAAACAGCACCAACCGCCAGGCTTAAATAAAAAGTACCGACTTCTCCAAACCTACTGGGATAATGCTTCAAAGACCCAACTTCAAACAGCAGCTATTAAAGGCTTATTAGCAGCAGAGATACTGTGTGCTGTATGTCTGTGTGCGACAGTGTTGGTGTGTATGTGTGTTTATGTGTGTGAGAGAGATTTGAGCTAGGGGGAATTAACTATGCAAATCATTTCTGGTGCCTAATTATCATTTATGAAACGGAGAGAAGGTCACCACAACGATGGTGGTAGGGTTGACGGGAGCAATTTACACGGGCGAGTAGGGTAGGATGTGTCCACACACTCTGACATCACTCTGTCTTGACCCTAACATCACTGTCAAAGACTGGACGCTTCTTTTATAAGAGGTTATTGGACAGCAACTGCTCTGCTGAATGAGGAAAATGTTTCCTTATATCGTCCTGAGGGGTTTGTTCACCCTAATTCTCAACAATGGTAAACAATTAGATGGACAAGACATGTAATTTGTGTCTTCACATAAACATACTTAATCAAATGCACAGTAATGATGTGCAATTCACAGACAATTATTTATTTTGAGGAGATTCTGTTTAAATGATTCAGTAGAAATGATTTGCTGAAGTGTTTGTAAATCACAAGACTATTAGTGGGAACCATAAGCAACACACCTTTTAAATAACAATTTATATTTAATTTAATTAAAACCATAGCTATGGTTTTACAGTTTTTAAGAAATACAAAATGCAGTGCATATACTTGTTGGTGAGTAATTTTTTGAAACAAACCATCTGAATAAAAAAAAATACAAAAAATAGTGATAACTACAGTATTTCACATTTCAGAATTCAACAGTAGGGACATCTCTTAACAATTTTGAGTGATGATAAGAACACCCCTTTTAAGTTTGTAAAGTATTTTTCATAAAATGCACCACCTTTTAAGTCACTTGACTATAAACAAGAACCATAAACAATACAAAACAACAATCTCTATATAACTTCAACAAGAAGTGACAAACAGCAATGTTTAACTGTTGTAAAATGCAATGCATGGACTTATGGGAAAATGTTTTGAGTGCTAAAATTTTTTTAATATCTTTTTTTTTGAGCTGGCTCATTGAAACAAATGTCCTGGTTACTTTCGTAACCTCCGTTCCCTGATGGAGGGACACTAGGGGTCACCCTTGGGAGCCCCAAACACCTCTGATCTTTGAGAAAAGGTGAAATGGGAATTGGCGAGTGGAATTGCATGCCACTCCCCTGGACATATGGGTATAAAAGGAACTGGCCTGCAACCACTCATTCAGTTTTTGTGCTGAGGAGCCGAGACAAGGTCCCGGCCATTTCAGCGGGTAGTTCAGGGTTGTGGCAGGAGGGACACAATATTTTGTTCCCTCCATCAGGGAATGGAGGTTACGAATGTAACCAGGATGTTCCCTATCTGTCACTTACTTGATGTTGTGTCGATGTAGTGACACTAGGGGTCCCTATACAAAACGCCATGACTGGCAATGCGAGATGGGCAAACCTTTGTGTGCCTCGTAGCCAGTGCACCCGGCCATCACGTGACCTCCCCCAATGCACTTACAGGTGTCATATGGTCCCCTGCACCCAAAATAATATTGACCGGCTGGCCCAGCCGTGGCCTCTTCTCTTTTTTTTCTCCAAAGAAACAAAATCGTATAATCATATGGGGTCCATGTCGGGGGTGTACCTCTGAAGGGGAGGATACTGCAGAGACCACACCCCGCCCGGAGGGGGCTATTTGAGTGGAAATACGTCACATGGTCTTACAGGTCTTGTCGGGAGTATCTCATGTGGAGAAGTCCCATGGTAGTGGAGGAGCACTTAAAAACACAATGACCGGAGGGGCCTCTGCCCAAGAAAGACACAGGTTTACCATTTTGCAGGAGATACATCATACAGGGTTACCTACAGTCAACCAGTGCATGTGGAGCACCTACCCCAGTACAGGGCCTAGTTAGCTGGGCTGGCAGCAAGTTTCTCCAAAAACTCACCTGCCACAGCGCTAAGGAGGAAAGACATCCAGAGTCCACAACTTTGTGAACACGACTGGGAGTAAAAACGCACGTCTTCACCTCGGGGAGGCCTGCTGTCCCGGAACTTACTTGCTCGTACCTGACAACACATGGGATGAGACCGGCTCAACCTGGAGGTTTTAAAACCTTGCAAAGGTGTGGTGTTGTCCAGCCCACTGCTCTGCAAATGTCTGCTAAAGAGGCGCAACTGGTCAGGGCCCAGGAGGCCGCAACACTCCTAGTAGAATAAGCTTATAGCTCCAATGGGGGGCGGCATGTCATGGGCGCGATATGCCATAGCGATGGCATCAATAACCCAGTGGGCGATCCTCTGTTTGGAGACAGCGCTCCCTTTCTGCTGTCCACCAAAGCAGACAAAGAGCTGCTCGGAGCATCTAAAGCTCTGCATGCGATCCATATAGATATGTAAAGCACACCCCGGACACAGCAAAGCCAAGGCTGGGTCTGCCTCCTGCTGGACAGTGCTTGCAGGTTCACCACCTTATCCCTAAACAGGGTTGTGGGAAACTTGGGCACAAGCCCGGTCGGGGTTTCAGGATCACGTGAGAGTAGCCCGGACCAAACTCTAGGCACGTTTCGCTGACAGAGAATGCCCGCAGGTCCCCTACCCTCTTGATGGAAATGAGCGCAGTCAGGAGGACAGTCTTCAAAGAGAGTGCCTCAAATGGAGCTCCCCGTAGGCCACGAAGGACCACAGAGAGATCCCACGAGGGGATGAGACATGCTCTGGGTGGATTCAACCTCCTAGCGCCTCTAAGGAAGTCATGCTTCTCTAAATACTTACCATCTACTGAATCGTGGTGCTGCGATATAGCGGCTGCATACACTCCAGCTTCTCTGCAGGAAGGAAAGAAATGATCCGACTGGTCATATAGGGGGTTCTTCACAACAGATGCCACTTTAAGGCATACAGGCACCTTATAGAGGGAGTCCTGCCTGAGTGATTGTGTCTAACACTGCAGGTGGTAGGCCACTTTGGTCTTCCACGTCCCATCCAAGGGCCAGTCATGGAGGTTCCAGAGGTCTGGTCATGGGTGCCAGATGGTGCCCCGTCCCTGAGAAAGAAGGTCATTCTCAGTGGAATTCGCCAGGGAGGGTCTGTCGCGAGGAGCGTAAGGTCCGATAACCAAGTCTGGGTGGGCCAGTAGGGTGCTACTAGGATGACATTTGTACATTTGTGCCAGAGAATGTCAGAGCGGGCAGTGGGAGGATTCCCAGGAAGCAAACAGATTTTCCTGCTTGACCAAATAGACTCCAAATCAGCTGGACCACCGGGGGTTGGAGTCTCCACTCTCCCCTGAGCATGACCTGCTGCAACAGCGTGTCCACTGTGCCTGTTGCACACGGCGCCCCAGCCACACTTGGAGGTGTCTGTCATAACCATGACACACCTAGAGATCTGTTCTAGGGGAACCCCTGCCCATAGAAACACTAGGTCGGTCCAAGGGCTGAATAGACAGCGGCAGACCAGAGTGACAAGCACGCGGTGTGCCCCGTGGTGTCATGCCATTCTCGGGACTCAAGTCTGAAGCCAGTGCTGAAGCGGTCTCATATGCATCAACCCGAGCACCGTGACCACTGCTGAGAACGGCATGTGCCCATGGAGCCTCTGAAATAGTTTCAGAGGGACCGCCATTTTCTGTCTGAACGTTCTCAGACAGTTTAGCACAGTCTGTGCGTGCTTGCTCGTGAGGCGCGCCATCATCGAGACTGAGTATAACTCCATGCTGAGAAAAGAGAAGTTCTGAACCTGGGAGAGCTTGCTTTTTTCCAAGTTGACTCGAGGCCCCAGCCGGCTGAGGTGCCTGAGCACAGCGAGTCAGCTAGAATCAGCCAATCGTCAAGATAGTTGAGGATGTGAACACTCACTTCCCTTAACTGGGCAAGGGCTGCCTCTGTGACTTTCGTGAAGGCGCCAGGTGACAGGGACAGACTGAAAGGGAGGACTCGAAGCAAACTGTAGGAAGGGCCTGTGTCGAGGTAAAACCGAGACGTGGAAGTACGCTTCCTTCAGGTCTACCGGCGCAAACCAATCTTGAATGGGAGTCTGTGCAAGGTTCTGTTAAGAACTCGCAGGTCCAAAATTGGCGCAACCCACCGGCTTTTTTTTGGTATGATGAAGTTGTGAAACTTCTTCATCTTGGCTGAAGGGACATGCTCTATCGCATTCTTCTGTAGTTCTCGCCTCTAACTGAGGTGAAGTGGACGCCGCTGAACCTGGGCTGGCGCCTGGCAAACTGAATCGCATATCCGAATCGGACGGTCCTGATCAGCCAGCTCGACAGGTTGGGAAGCCCAAGCCATGGCCCGAGGCTCCGGCGAGGGGGACCAAAGAGACAATCGAGTCAAACTGTTCGGCGGTCGTGATAATGCCAGCCGTGGACACAGAATGTGTGACTCAGGAAGCGAGGAAACCGCTCTTTAGTTGAAAATGTGGGTACAAATTTGGGTTAAATAAGAATTGCTGGGTGAAATCCTCTATGGTGTCACTGAATAGGCCAACCTTGGAGATGGGGGCTTCAAGGAATCGTCCCTTGTCAGCCTCCATCCACCAGGTTGAGCCAAAAGTAGCACTCCTGGAACACCAGGGTGGATGCACGAGAGACTACACCGTGACCTTCATCGCCCGGAGGGTGAGATCGGTCGCCAAGCGCAGCTCCTGCATCAATCCCAGGTCAGGAATACCCTCGCGCAGTTTTTTTGAGTACCTTGGAATGGTGCACTTGCATGAGAGCCATGGCATGCAGGGCGTAGGTGGCCTGTCCAGCAGCACCATAGGCCTTGGCCGCCTGTGACGACATAAACCCAAAGGCACTGGACGGGAGCATCGGGCGGCTCCACCAGGTGGCGGCGATTTGCAGTCACAAGTGCACCGCAACTGCATGATCCACCTGGGGAATCGCCGAGTACCCCCTGGCTGTCTGTAGTACCCCGAGTACTCTCTGTCGAGAGTAGTGAGAGTGGGGAGCCTGCAAACTGTGTCTGGGCAGTAATCGATCACATGGTCTCATCATGCACCTCCGGGAAGAACCTTGAGGGGCACTCTGAGCCCAGGAACCAATCATTGAGCTACGAGGATTCAGGGGGGAGGAGGATTCCACTCCAGCCCAACGCTCGCAGCCATCCGGGCAAGCATGGCAGCCAGCTCAGCGTCAGACTGCAACTGGGCTACCACACCCGAAAGTGGGAGCCCAGCCGAGTCCTCCACGGCAGACTGGACAAGCCCGCTCTCCGATGCTGTTATCGACAGTTCATCCTCTTCGCGAGTTCCGAATGTGATCGAGCGTGCTGGGGAATGGAAGGTCCTCGGGGGGTTTCCTGGTGGATAAGCTCCTATTGAGGTCCCCAAATCACTCCCAGTGCTAATTGTCGCAGCCTCATACCCGTATGAAGAAGGATCGAGCTGGGGAGCCGCTGGGGTGACTTTCCCTTTGGTGAAGGATAGCCGCAACAGCAATGTTGCCATGGTCATATTTTTGCAATGCGGACATGAACCATCCATGAACGCTGCCTCCATGCGGGACATGCCCAAGCATGAGAGACAGCGATTGTGGCCATCAGAAGTGGAGAGATAGTGACCGCAATCATGAATAATGCACATTCGAAAAGGCATCTTGAAAAAGACGCTTCGTAATTGGCACTCTTTTAGTGAGGAAAGAATATACTCTATTAGCTGCTGAAGTGCCTAGGGGAATTCTTTGCACAATACCGGTTCAAGAGGGTAAGAAACCACTGTAATGCTCCATAATCCAACAGCTCACTGCTCTCAGAGGATGAATGGAACGGCAGAGTAATTCCGCTCGCTGAAGACAGCCGCTCAGCTCCGAAGAGAAAATCTGAATGAGTGGTTGCAATCTAGCTCCTTTTATACCCGTATGCCCAGGAGAGTGGCATGCAAATTCCACACGCCAATTTCCATTGGTCTTTTCTGAAAATCAAAGGTGTTTGGGGTACCCAAGGGCAACCCCCAGTGCCACTACACCAACACAACATCGAGTAAGTGTCAGATAGGGAACTGTCTGAACCCAATTTGCTAAATTTTACACAAATTAATGGACAACGTTTGGAGTAAAACTGTGAGATAGATGAAATGTTGGAACCCTAAACAAAAATGTAGATTTAATTCAGTAAAATCAAACAAATAAACATAAAAATACATTTGCAGTACAGAAAATTCTGGAAGTGATTACACAAGCAAATTAATTAACAGATTCACTAAAGACTTCCCAATGTTAGTGCACAATGTCCTAAATACAGTAAATACTTTTAAAAAATAATTGTATTATTTTGTACATAAAAAAAAATGTAACATTATTTTGCAACATTGTCAAGTTTTTTTACTATTATTATTAAAATGCAATTTTGTATTATTATTATGTGTATCTTTGAGATATTCATTTGATTGATTGAAAGTTATAACAGTCTTTTTGACAAATTTCAAAAAAGGAACCACCACATAATAGGCATCCATTCATTAATCAGACTATACTGGTTCCACTGTATGTTTGTTTTAGCATGCAGTCAGTTAATCTGAGACAATAAAAAAATTCTGTTTTTATTTTGTGTGTTTGTTTTTGTTTTGGCCTTGTTTTATTCAGACTACAAACGCACTAATCAGTTAAAATATTATTTATTTTGGCAGCATGTCTCCACAGCACACAGTGGTAGTTCATTACAGACAGGTCTGAGAACTCTCTTCATTTAATATATTCCAGCTCTGTCCTCCTCCTGAATTCCTTCTTACTCTTCTCACCTCTGTTTCCTTTCCTCATCCCCATGCCCATTTTTATCTGCCAGGAGTATGATTTTATTAAGAATGGTAAATGGTCTGCATATTAACCTTAACGGTATTCAAAGCGCTTTACACTGTGAGTCATTCACCCATTCACACACACATTCATACACCATGCAAGGTGCTAGCCCACCATTGGGAGCAACTCTGGGTTCAGTGTCTTGCCCAAGGACACTTCAGCATGTGGAGTTGTGTGGGCCAGGATTCGAACCACCAACTCTGCGATTAGTGGCCGACCCACTCTACCAACTGAGCCACATCCGCCCCTAAGTGCATTCAATTTCCCCAAGGGAGATCATGACTGCTCCTTCATTAAAGAGGAGATGAGAGGCCATGCAAGGAAATGTCAGCTGAACGATGGGAGGAAGAGTGGTGTGTTCTGTTTTTTTTGGTCCCTCTCGTTTTTCCTCCCAGGTGGAGAGGAGTTCATGTAGTGTTAATTAAAACAGCAGTAGCTGGAGGATGTGCGCTCTGCCTGGTTGTGGCCCCATGAGGATCAGGCCCATGATGAGGTGTGGATGTCTTGCCTGAGAAGCTCTGGTTAAGGATGATAGCAAAATTATTTAACCAGGTTTATGAGGTTCCCTCCTTCCTGCATCGACCCTTTTAATATCTTGATCAGGGACTAGGTGTTAAAGTCTGTAATAGCTTTGAAGGCTTGACATGCAGTAATGCAGTTTTCATCTTCACTTGGATAAGGTATGTGCAATATTTTTTATGGTTATACAGGGTTCAAAGTAAAGCAATAAGCCACAAGTTGCCATGTGTTTGTGATTTTACCATGGTTAAGTTATAATCTTAACATAAAGACCTTTGCCTAAAATCCCCTTGCCTGTGGTAACACATAAGCAGTATATTACTGTATACTGTAACACATGGCAGTTATATTAGTCAATTATGTGACTGTTACTTTTACAAAAATGACATTACGTGGTTCTGTGCTCATATCCCAGAAATATTGAGGTGATATGTCCACTGTTTGGGTTTTCTCCCAAACACATGAGGTTTTTAAGGTTGATGCTCGATCAAAAAAACCGACCTCCCTCCTACCCTAAACCTAAACCACGTAATTTTGTGGTGCTTCTATGACACTTTCGACTCAAGCGTCAACTCATGTGCTCTTCAGGACTTGTACCCGGTCCTTTACATCGCAAGTGCAACGCTCTATCAGTTACTACTGCACAATTTGATAAATTGACCTTGTAAATTTAGTTGCTAAGTCAGATGATTAAAATATATCACCTTACATGTCATGCACTATAGAAAAAGTGTTAAGATGGAACAGGGCGAAAAGTAAGTGTTTAAGAACTGATAATCTGCCGTTTTCCTGCCATAAGTGAATAAACATTGTGGCTTCTCTATCATTACACCAGGAAACTGCTGTGATACGTGTAATGATCCATATGAAAACTTTTGCAAAAAATTTAGTAAGAGCAATGTGATTCCATGAGACCAGGTTAGATAAAAACACCAAAGTTATATTGTCGCTGTGCGATGAAAAACACTTATCTACACTTTTGCAATTTTGACTATTTACTAGGGCTGTCAATCGATTAAAATGTTGAATCGAATTAATTACATGGTGTCCCGATTAATTAATCGGGATTAATCGTATATACAAATATTTGCTGAGAAATCCCCTCATATAACAATAATTCAATATGTATTGATTATATATATTTATATCAATATATAATTATACATAGTTATCTTTAAATATATATATATATATATATATATATATCTATCCCCCTTAGATCGCATTTGCACACATACTGAAGTGTTTTTTTCAATCTATAAACTGTGTGTTGCCCATCCAGATGAAGTTTCACTTACTGCCCTCTGGAGTAAACAGGTGGTACTACAAGCTTGCATTTCTCAGGAATCTTCCTTATTATGGTCTGGGGGAAGTACGATTAAATGCGTACATTTTTTTTAACACGTTATTTTTGTAAAATTAATCACACTGAATTAACGCATTAAATCGACAGCCCTACTTTTTACCTTAGACAGAATGTGCTGAATTATCTCTTCCTACTGTTTGAATTGTGAATTGAAATGACCAATGAAAAGATTTTTATTCAGGCTTTAATGTTTAATCTGTCCCACCCTTATGTTTTGAAGAGCACCAACTAATTTACCTTAGCTGTCTGGCTGAAGTCTAGTGAAGAGATTGCCTACATTGCTCTGGCTCTGTGATTTCCCTGACAACCAAAGCCATTCATGCACACACAGTGTCAGGTGGCTTTAAAAAGTAGACCATACAAGCCGTATGCGAATTCTAGATTTCCATCTTCATGAAACCGTGAGTGAAATTTAATTCTGAAGCAATATATGCATCGGACCTGGAAAACATGTCTCGAAAATTAATTGTCCACTCAACAACCAGGCTAGAAACCTTATTCTTAAAACTGAATTCGATCTAAAATAGTAAGTTAAAGCTCAGATTATATCCAAAAATAAATTCTCTAGCAATCGATAACCTACCAACTGAGTTCTGGGAACACAAACAGTTAGACTCAGTTAACTGAACATGCGCCATTGGAACCCTTGATAAGAAAACCGTGTGTGTCCACGTTCACTAAAAAAAATCCATGTAAATCCAATGGAAATATTGAACAGTTCACTAACAGATGTGTAATGTTAGAATACTGTTTATGGTGCTAAAGGTGACTAATTATGTTGTTGTTTTTTCTGATTAATTTTGTAAGATTGTTTTTGAGAAAAAAATGTTTTCCATGCTCTTGAAAAAAAATTTTTTGGGAGATACATGCTTTTCATGAGACAGCGACAATATGTGTTAATTTTATGAATAATATATATAGTTTCTAAATATTATATGAATTTATTTTCTGATTATTTTCAAAGAAAAGCAAAACATATATTCACAGAATCAACATTTAATATATATATATATATATATATATATATATATATATATATATATATATATATATTTGACATTCCCAACTGAAGGGGAAACGTGAATCAAAATTAAATGAAACCCAACTACGCCACCCTGGGGGAGAGCCAGGGAAATACTCCCAATAAAGGGCACACAGGTAAGTTGTACCAACTGAAGGCAAAGAAATAAGAAAAAGGGAGATGCGAGTATCAATACAAAAATATATATTTTATTGACACTACAGCATTACTAAAATCATACAATTATAGGTTGTCTCTCCCTTGAAGCACAATAAATATTTAAAAAACAACTAACAATTCTCCAGGGCCAGTCTTAGCAGGAGCAAGGCAGACCAGCCGACTCGGGAGATCATCCAAACCCACCTCAAATTCACACCAAATTATCAAACACCACACACACCATAAAATTGTGTCGACACACTTAACACACTTGTGAAGCACACCACTGAATCAAGACTGCTAGCCTCCCCTGCTCCCCACAAAGACCTCACTGGCTCCTGCAGAAAAGAGAATCACAAATTAGACCAGGATTACACAGAAATAACAATATACAATAACATAACAACATACACCACATCAAGTATAAAGTGACAGTGTGGGAAATACTAACATGAAATAACAGGTTTGAGGCAGAGACATGCACCAATTAAACAAACCACCTCTCAGACTATATGTGGTCACAAAACAAATTTACTCAACCTAAAAATAAAATGTGTCAATTCCTTATAAATTTACTGGACAACTGGCATATCTCTGCCGTATTAAAGAAAATTTTTGCTCGTATTTGGCACTTAAGGAGTTTTAATTTTTATGTGTAGCAGTAAAAAGTGCTCAAGAATAAGTCAGCCATCCTTGTGAATGCTTTGACAACCAGTGTTGTCCACTGCACCAGCATTGTTTCATGTCTGAGGTATTCACTCACAGCCACGACTCATGTGAAAACATACTAATCTGTAAATGATCTTCGAGGCCACCTGTCAATCCAGAGCTAAAGAGAGAGATTACAAATGTGATTGTGAGAAGGGATGGATGTCAAAAAATACTCTGGTGTCCATGGTGCCTCATTGCTTTAAAAACTAATAGCTCACCCCTCCTCAACGAGGCATCATTCGTGTTCATAACAAACTTTGTGGGATAAGTTGGGCATTGTTAGGAATTTGAACAAACCCTTAACCTTAAATTTATGGTCAGCACAAAGATACTTGCATTGGCAAACAACACTATAAAGTACAGAAAATTTCATGCCCCACAGTGATGTAAATTTGTAGCACAAAAAAAATGTTGACCAGATGTTCTAAAACTAAAAACACTGAAGATCTGAACCCAGCATTTGAATATGCATTTCAAACAAGAGTTTGCGCATTTTCAAATGAGAGTTTGACTTAAATAAATGGCATAAACTCCACAAGAAAAGGAAGCAAATTGTCATTCTCTCAAGAGACTTTTCAAATCCAACTCTTACATTTGTTTAAAACCCTTTGTTGTATTTTATGGCTGAAGAAAACATCTCTAGAAATAGACAAAAAGCAAAAGAATAGAAGAAAAACCCTTTAACCTAATAACCCTTATTTGTTCTCCAATATAAAGACTGCTAACAGTCATGATACTGCAGATTTTCCCACAGTAATTTAACACCAAGTTATTTAATTAAAAGAATGCAAGTTGATGAAAACAGAATTCTACAGTAATGTCTGGCCTCAGACAAATTATTCTGGGGGAATTACGTGACCCCAGCGCTGCCACAATTATTCCATGGAATTTGCGAATTTGGAGATTACTCTCTCCACCCTGTAATCTCTGAATGCTGTAAAGGCAGCGAAACTGACAATCTGTCAATCGGACAGAATTAGCCACGGAGATGACACTTTCTCCACATGCCTACCTGTTTCGCTCGAACCGTCAACGCATCTCTGCCCGCTCATGGAAACTTGTTACCACAGCAACTCCGGGGAAAACAAATCAGTGGGTGCAGGTGCAACCTGGCATGGAGACAAATAAAATTAAAGACAACATTCTGTCTGCTTGTTTCCATCCCTGTCTCACCTGATAACTTCTGCACCTCAGGGACATTATCAAACACATAGACTGAACACATTACACTCTGTAAAACAGATGATGAACAGTTTGTCATTGAATATTCCCTTTGCCAAGTGCAAATACATGCACAGTAAACCAGCTTCTTTCTTAAGGGCTAAACTGTCATTTAAGGATTACAAATGGATATATTTCTGACTCTTAACTCTGACTGGAATGAGCCTTTTTCGTTATGCATATAAACACACACACCTGTGACCGCACATATAGACCTCAAATATTGGATTACAAATCCTAAATATTGTCCTTCTTGTTATTGTCTCTGGTACTAAATACAAGTAGAGAAGCAATTTAATTGCATTGCAAGTTGATTTGACTATACTTTCATTTTAGTGTTCTGCAAATCAGCTGGTTACCATGGCAATGACGTCATGCATTTGACACTCATGCTCTTTGTCATCCTGTCATTCAACACAAGTGTGGCACGGTGGAGGGATAAAGGCCAAGAGGGATAAAGGCCACTCGCGGACGGCTATGCGAGAGAGAAAGAGATCGTTCACGGACATGTCCGTTGTCTTATGTGTTTGTATTTTGAGTTTTACATTAAACCTTTAAGTTATATGTCAAGCCGGTTTCTCGCCTCTTCCTTGCCCATGAACTTGATTACAACAAGTTAGAAATGCCTAAATAAAAATGTGTTTTCAACAATGATCTGAAGGAAGCCTAACCATTTCGTCACGTAACATGAAAATATGAGCGAGGATGTTCATTTGCCCACGAGCACAGAGGTAAATCAGACAATGTCTCATTCAGACAGCTACACTGCACTTTTTACATAGTGTAAGCACTTAAATGTTGAGATGTGGGGATTGTATTTTGAATGTTATTTTACAAACAGTGGCGATACAACCAGTATTGCGGGTGGGGCAAACACCCTGGGGTCCATAGTCTAAGGGGGGCTGTGATGACCGGGTCCTACTTTAAAATATTAAACTACCTACACAGTTTAATGGTCTAATCTGTCTATAACTTCATCATCATACAATACTAATAAACAGAACTGCTTTGTATATATAGCTGGACTGGTGACCTTTTTTTTCTTTTACTAAAAACTAAATTATAATTTATTATTAACAAAACAGTTTACTCTAACACTGATTCTAATGTTTAATTAGAAATTACTTATTTTAACTGATACATCGAACAATTCTCTGCATTTTTTGTTCAACATCGTGGGGATACTTGGGAAATCTTACTGAGCCAGTGTGGTGCATCTGACGTCATTACCAAGTGCGAATGGAGCATCAGCCCTGGGCTTTCAGGGCTACTGCTGCATTTATTTCTCCTCAGTCACAAACTGATTTCTCTCTCCATGAGTAACCAGCCTGATCTCACAGTGAAATCAGAAAGAGTTGGACCGAATTTTCTTTCATCAAAATTGGTGTATGGTGACTGAAATTCCAAATCACTGCCCCTGTGGCCAAACCACAGTGTTGTAGGGCATATGGGCACATGTGAGCTCCATTTATGTCCAGGAGAGGTTACCAAAAGCTAGTAGTGAAGGAAGTTGCTTTCAGCTTTACAGGACGTTATACAATGAAGAGAGAAACATATATTAATATATTCTATCCCCCAAAAACCTTACCTTAACCATTAGCAGAGTAAAAAATAATGTTAGAGGGACATTGCTTGTCATTGATTATTCAAATGTGGTTACTGTCTGGCTTTGAACCCTAGTCTCCCATGCAGCTGATGTAATACACTGCCAATCACACCAGGTGGAAAGGTGAAACTATCAGAAAAATCATGCTGACTTCACATATGATCATGTTAGAGAAACCGTCATCTCTACCCTGCATTATGTGAGTAAAGCGATGCCGAGTATCGATGATGCCATATCACGGTCAAAGACATAATATATTTAATGAAAGTACAAAGCAAAGAGTGTTGTGCTGAGAAAAAGCATGAAGCAACAGTGATACATTATTGGGCATCTCCAGCATGAAAGTAAATCTGATCAAGCAAACTATGTCTATTATGTCAGGTAAACTTGAAGTGTCCTGTCGTTTTGTTCAGCTGATAATACTGTCATAAAGAAACTGACAGTAAATTAATCTAGTCCCAAAAACATGGCTATGACCACTGGTGTAATTGTTTTTATTTTAAATGTAACTCAAATACAACCTTTCAGAATAAATAGCAACTCATTTGTGGAATTCCATTTTAATAATTTAAGAAAAACGTTTAAAAATAAATACGATTTTACTCATAATTTCTGAAAAGGTGCCTTGAGAGGATTCAATTTGAGATATTTAGTAACAATATTGCACAAACAACACTTTTTTTTTTTATAATGTCATATACTGTATTTTAAGTTCATTCTTGTAGGCTACGAGTAAGTGGGGATGGCAAGGGACCCCCATCAGGTTTTTTGCACTGGGTCCCACAAGATCCATGTTATGCCACTGGTTCCAATGGTGTGAATTTTTTATTAAAATGTGTACATGTCATGACAAGTCACTTCCTAATTACACATGCAATATGACATCATAGGGATAGAACAGTCTACATGGAATATGTACACTAAAAAAAAATGCTTAAGCGTGGTTAAATCGTGAAAAATTGATATTTATATAAAACAAAAAAATTAAAAAACACTATATCCAGTTAAGTGTCGATGTCAATATAATATAGCCATAGTTGGGAAGAACTCAAATGTGTAGAAGATTCTGGTAAACCAAAGAATGTACAGTAGTTGGGAGATTTTTCTTAAAGAATGTGGGTAGCTTCACTGCACTGGACAAAGCACCATCCCAGATGTCTATTATTTTCTTTCTTCTGCAGAACACAAATTAAGATTTTTAGATTCTCTGCTGTTGGTCCTCACAATGCAAGTGAATGGTGGCCAGAACTATGAAGGCATCATAAAAGTAATCCATCTGACTCCAGTGGTTTAGTCAATGTCTTCTAAAGTGGTTTTGGGTGAGAACAGACCAAAATGTAATTCCTTTTTTGCTATAAATCTTGACAGCCGTCTCTTTGGTGATCATGAGTTCAAGCTTGATTACACTTAATATAGCGCCATCTACCACATTGTGCATGGGTTAAGCACAAGGAAGTTTAATCGAGCTTGAAATTATGATCATGCCTAGAGACTGCAATGGCAAGATGTACAGTGAAAACATTTTTATGGTCTGCTCTCACCCAAAACCAATTGGATCAATTCAGAAGACATTGATTAAACCACTTGTATGCTCGTATGGATTTCTTTTATGATGCTTTGCATCGGGTGGTTCTTTGACTCCACATCATGCATTAAAATCATTTAACGCACACCTAGCCATGGATTTTCCCTTATGTATTATACTAGGAGCAGAATGCCAGTATAGGTATAGTAAATATTTACTAAGCAGACAATTTTATCCAAAGCAAATTACACCACACTTCCTATACCCTACAGAGACGATCCTCCTGGAGCATGTTGCCTTGCTCAAGGGCACAATGATGATGCATCATGGATTGCTCCTGGTGGGAATCGGACCAGCAATCTTTTGGTTATCAGCCCTGCCAAGAGTAAGATTTTATTGCTCACAGGTTGCTCTTTCATTACAGAGACTTGCTTCTCAGCAAACATCTCCATTTAATCGCATTGCTGTGCAGAACAATAGAAAACAATACTATCCCTCTGAAACCCTCCTTCACCTGTGGCTGTGACCTGGAAAGTAGGATTCCTTCAAAACCTCAAGGTGTATCTCACATCTGCTTCTAGTGTCAGTTAGTCCCACTGGGGTCTATTACGAAAACTGGTTGTCACACAAAGACCTCCACTGCATCTTTTTGACCCCACTGTGACCTTACCTAGTCCTTCAACAATATTCTGTCTCAGCAGAAAACAAACAACACAACAAAGGTAGATCTTCAAGCAGGACGACATGTTCCTAAGGTACTCATTCTCTCACATTACAAGAGAGTGAGACAGACAGCGCACCCCTCAAGGGAGTCTCCCTCGGCTCATTTGGGGATATTCTCTCATTGCAGAGCTCAGGCTAAGCTCTTCATGAAGGCATTCCCAACTTCTACTGCTTTTGTTTTGCAGAGAAATTCTCCAGATTAGTGTAGCAATAAAACTGTACAGTGAGAAAGTGAAACTTTAGTGCTGCAGTGATACCATAATTTAACTGCAGAGGAGTATTGTTATATTATTGTGCTTGCAAAGGAAAACCCATAAACAAATTACTATTTCACTGCCAAAATGGAATGTTGCTTCATGGATTGTTTAAAAAAATTCATATTGTAATTATGATTTAAACGGTGTGATATGATAAACATTTTATATTACTGCTGCTCAGATTTTAAAATCTAAACAATAAACAGCATTAGATGCTGCTCAAATGTTGAACATGGCTGTCAAAAATTAATTGTTAAATGTATTCATTTCTGTTTCCTAGCCCTGTTCTTGGTTTCCTGTGTTTTTGTTTTTTTCTTTATATTCCAAGTTACCCGGTTCATCTTTTGTTTTCATTAAAAGCTGCATTTAGATCCTACACCTCATCTGCCTTGTTATAGAACAACTGACAAAGACTGAACAGAAATCAGGGCATGATATACACAAATACTAATGAGAAAATAAAACACAGGTGAGGAACAATGGGGAACAGCTGGAGGTGATCAGAGCAGGGAATTATGGGAAGTGTAGTCCGGGAACAGATGACAGGGGAGAAACACAGGCCAGACAACAGTGAATCGTGACACATACACAAGTTTCACTAACAGATCTGGGGAATACGAAGCATTCATGAATACTGTGGAAAGTTTTCGGGAAGTTCCATTTTACGTGCAAATTACTCCAAATTGTTTAGTATATTTATGACATTTTTATGATTGAGTCCTAATGTTGAAAAAAATATGATGAGAAAAAAAGAATACTGCAATATATTAACAATGCACTGACAATGTTTTGGAAGATGAAAAATACTAGAACTGATACAATTAATTCAAAATGTTATGTTGGGTAGCATCTTCAGTGTTTCTGTAAAAACCCACATCATGCATTGTCCTAAACTGTTTAACACATGGAAAAATAAAGCATGGCAATGTCTCTAAAGCATGAAAAATTCACAAAAGGTCCAAAAAGTTGAGTATACAGTATGTCAGTATACAGTACTCATTATATGTGTCATGGAAAGTGTCAGAAATGAGTAACCAATTTTAGGAATGAAGAAAAATAAAGACTTTATTAAATGAAACAATACAAACAGGGAAAACAAAATCTCACAAGGGTTAAAAGCTGAAAAGAAAAACAATAACAGAATTTTAAACTGAAAGATAAGCTCTAGTGTATTGGAAAGGCTCAATTAGTATTATGTAGAAAAGTTTGGAACTTTCATTCCTTTTGTGTTTCTTAATCTTAATAAAGTTGATTGGCATTACCCACTGGTTACAGCGAGAGCCTGATGGATGTCCAAACCTCATTTCCCATTTTAAACATAAATACTAATACTCACTGCACATTGAGGGAAGGTCACATTTGTAGACGTCCCTATCACAAACATACTGTGCTCTGCTAATTTTCCTCATTATTAAATTACACAATCAAACTATATTAAATACAGTTTAAAAAGGGTCCAGTGTTTCCTGAAGGTGCATTCTGGTTCATTAACTAAAGCCACATTAATAAGTGGTCAAGGAAGCATCATTTCCACAACAGAATACTACAAAACACATTACAGAATATGAGCTGTGCAGGAAATTACACTGTGGTGGGATTTTTTGACACTTTGATAAAAAGTTTGAAAAAATGACTAATCTCCTGCGATGCATGTACTGTACATACACTGTTGGACGTTCTAAAAGTGTCTGAAGTAACTCCTATACTGAACATGCAGACGAATTTATTTGTAGTTCAAATCGGAGAACTTCAAATCAGAGAAATACAAGAAATGCATTTTAGTTCTACTGGTTCTTAATTTAGTAATCCTTACATTCCACTTCCTGTACTCTCATGTAACTGCGGGTCATGCAGAGCCAGCCATTTTGAGGTGCTGCTGTAGCCAGGAGGAAATCACCCCCCTCATCCTCATAAATTCATGACCAGAAACACCATGGGTGGATTATTCATGCCTCGGCCCGCTCGTATTTACATTAGCAGTGGATTTCACGCTGTGTGCTCTACTCCACCTCTGTGTTTTACAGTCACGAATGTTCAGCTGTTTGAGGATGCAGCCTTGAGTGGTCCAGCGTACAAGCATTTGTAAGAGCTGGGGTTTAGAAAAAACAACAGAAAATGCATTGCTTTTTTGTGTGATTTAACCATCTGCGATGTCGTGCGTGTGTGTGTGTGCAGAATCCTCATGCTTTTTTCTTGTGTTTTCCAGAGGACCAGATCCCTCATGGTTTCCCGACCATAGACATGGGCCCACAGCTGAAGGTGGTGGAACGAACACGCACAGCCACAATGCTTTGTGCTGCCAGTGGTAACCCTGACCCAGAGATCTCCTGGTACAAAGACTTCCTGCCTGTCGATATCAACAGCAGCAATGGAAGAATAAAGCAACTCCGCTCAGGTAAAGAAGCTGTAAACACACAACATCCAAGAATGACTATGCTTTAAGAATAACATTTTAAAGGGCATTCTCACTTTTTGCAAAGATGATAATTGCATATATTGAAAGAGGGGGTACATCCAGGAAGTGTTTTTTCAATGTCATATAAAGACAATAGAGCACAACATTGAGTACTCACTTTTTAAGTGCCATTGTTTCCAGAAGTATTTGTCCTATTCATTTTCTCCATAGGCATTAAAAAAGACAAACGTATAAGACTGTGCTCTTAACCACTTTTATGAGGAAAAGAATAGCTCATCCCATGAAGAATGATGTAAAATTGTAATGAACTAATGTCATCTCTGATGATGAAGAATCAGTCAGAAATTTTACTATACATCTATCGACCAAGGCCACATCCACACTAATTCATTTTTGTTTGAAAGCACATTGATTTTGCTTTGTTTTATGACACTCATCCACACTGGAATGACGTTTTCCTTCATCAAAAACAGATTTTCAAAAACGCTCTCCATAACTGCATATTTTGAAAAACGATAGCATTAGAAAAATGTAAATGGAGATTTCAGATGAAAATTAATTAGTGTGGCCATTACTTAAGTCATTTATATTAAGTATAAAATATTATGTATTTGAAGTTTATTGTAAAATATTAAACTATATAGTACAGCACTAAGTAATACATTGTTTGAGAGTGCAGAGAGACTAATTTACATAATTCGCAACAGCTTATGGAAGTGGGCAGTTGCTGCTGAGTTCTTGTGCTGCAGTTTACAGGATGTTTAAATCACTTTTGCCTTCTACAGAAACATTTATCTACACCTAACAACCTCAGAGCTCATGGTATGTCTGTCTTGAATGGTTTCGTTGTTATAGCTAACAATTTATTTGTCTAAGGAGAAAATGGATAGTTTTATTTTTACTTCCGTAGCACTGCTATTTCTCTCTTTAGCGGCTTAACATATGCCGTGTAGCTGTTGACATCAGCTGCTAGAGAGGAACACTACACCGCTGCATATTACCTAATAACATTTCCATTTGTTTATTGTCCCAATGCTTGACAACCCAAGTGCCCTAAAGAAGAATGAAATGATGCACAAAGTGTCTAGAATTACAGAAAACTTCCAACGCACATGGCTTGTAGATGACAGGAAAAAGAGCAAGTGACAGTTTTATTTCCAAATGGGTGTCCACTTTCATTTCATGTCTCAAATTAAACACACAAAATATGAAGACAGAATTGCTCACAGTTATTATTCATAACCCTCAGGTTAGGATACACAAACATTATTAACACGACAGCACAGTGATTTGTTTTGATTAGATTCGTCTGCCCTTGTCAACAAACATTTCCAGCATCATTTGTCAAACTGTTTCGTATTCGTCAGATAATTCCCACATCGTCAATCCATCTCGTGGCTACCAGACAATTGAATAATTTATTTGTTCTGATATAGTCCATTATTTGATCCTGAGATTAGCTTTTCTCTTCACCCATTAGAGTGAAGGCATTTTTTCATTAACAAGTGCTAATGAAACAATTTTTAAATTCATGAATTTTAACAAAACTTCTTCGAACAAATAGGAAAAACACTCATAATTCAATACCTGCTGCTTCAAAGTGAAGCCTTAATCTCTCTGAAACATATTTTTGTGTACAAGTAATTACCATCAGCTCTGTCAAACTGGGCAATTCTACTCTGGACATCAATCAAAAGTCTGTTCACAATGCAGGCTGAGTGATAAGCAACCAGGGATGAGAAAACTACAGACAGAATCTGAGAGATGGGAGAGCGAGGATTAGTATAGAGTGCAATCCTGCTCTACTCAGTGTAAACACTCACAGGTAAACCAGGTACAAGACTATATGTCTGTCAGTAGTTAAGCCTCTGGTTAGGGGAGCGAGCCACTGGCCCTCTGCAATCTAACAAGATCTCTATACTTTATTCTGAGTCAAGTCACACTTTATTTAAAGATGGCTATCAGTAACTGGAAGTTATTATTAGAGCTTGTTTAGGCAATGTCTGTATATTATTGCTCATTTGAACAAACCCATTTCCATTAGGTGCAAGTGTACGATTTGTATGGTCTTTTATGATTGTTGCTTGTCAGACACAATCATGAAAAATCCCAATGAAATCTTGGGTAAAAGCCATTGCTAACTTTATTTTAAACATTGTAGCCAAGATATTGGTCCCAATCATCCAGATTGACAGTGTTAACTGGGTGTTTTACATCATCAGGCCATTGAAAGAGCAGTCACCAATGACTGCGGTACAAGATTTGTGACACTGCCAGAACTTCGTCTGAGACTAAGATTCTTCACAAAGGCAATTAATCTGCCATTAGTGAGCATGTCACAACGACAGCTGATTTTTTTCTTACAATCAGAGAAATCTTATGATCCCTGACATTTTCTTGGATGGCAAAATAGTGGGCAAAATCATACAGTGTGAAACCAGCTTTAAGTATTAATCTTTGGCGATTAACTCTTCCTACACCGTTTATGCTGTGAACATGACTGATAGCTCAAATCATGCTGCTTGTTGAGGAATTGATATAAGTGATCAGGTTGACGATTTTTTGCCTGGTGGGCAATAAAATGATAACAAAATACCATAGACTTAAATTTAAGGAAGGATTTGAGCCATATTTGGAGACAGGAATAATATAAAGACTTGAAGATGGGTCTTTTTATCTTAGGCTAGTAAACAACCTCCCAGAATACTCTAGCAACCACCTAGCAATCACTTAGAATGCCCTAAGAATTTCTTGGTAACCAACCACAATTCCAGGCACCACTCACATTTTCTTTAGATTTTTTTTTCCCCAATTTACAGAATTATTATCATAGGTATCCATACATAGATGCCACATTAGCAGCTGCTCCTATGGGCCGCGATATTTTGGCATGTCCGCCGTATTGAAAGATCAAGAGATGTCACTCAACACATAAAAATTATTTGACCGATGCAGTCTGCTATAGTCTGCAGTAATTTCCAGCCAATTTTCACAAGATCTGATTTGCAATAAAAATCTGAAAATATTGTAGATGATATAAAAATGCAATAGATGTAAACAGAATATTGGTAAAACACTGTTATGAATAATACTGATCATCAAATGATTTAAGCTATAAATCGTAGGACTAGTTATCAAACACGCAAGGGGATGGATAAGTCATAATCATAAATGTATCTTGTTCAAATATTTAAATAAAACATTTGTTGTTAAATCATATAGCACCAATCATTCAGATTTAGGCACATTTCTTAACAAAATCCCATGTAATAAAAAAAAAATGTAATTAATAAAGCTGATTGTTTGGGGATGGGGTGTCAAAGATTACTAAATTTGATTTGAAACATTTTTGTTATGAAATTGAAATGCATGAAATTATAAGTTCTATTCATATACAGTATATATATATATATATATATATATATATATATATATACACTACCGTTCAAAAGTTTGGGGTCACATTGAAATGTCCTTATTTTTGAAGGAAAAGCACTGTACTTTTCAATGAAGACAACTTTAAACTAGTCTTAACTTTGAAGAAATACACTCTATACATTGCTAATGTGGTAAATGACTATTCTAGCTGCAAATGTCTGGTTTTTGGTGCAATATGTACATAGGTGTATAGAGGCCCATTTCCAGCAACTATCACTCCAGTGTTCTAATGGTACAATGTGTTTGCTCATTGGCTCAGAAGGCTAATTGATGATTAGAAAACCCTTGTGCAATCATGTTCACACATCTGAAAACAGTTTAGGTCGTTACAGAAGCTACAAAACTGACCTTCCTTTGAGCAGATTGAGTTTCTGGAGCATCACATTTGTGGGGTCAATTAAACGCTCAAAATGGCCAGAAAAAGAGAACTTTCATCTGAAACTCGACAGTCTATTCTTGTCCTTAGAAATGAAGGCTATTCCATGCGAGACATTGCTAAGAAATTGAAGATTTCCTACAACGGTGTGTACTACTCCCTTCAGAGGACAGCACAAACAGGCTCTAACCAGAGTAGAAAAAGAAGTGGGAGGCCGCGTTGCACAACTGAGCAAGAAGATAAGTACATTAGAGTCTCTAGTTTGAGAAACAGACGCCTCACAGGTCCCCAACTGGCATCTTCATTAAATAGTACCCGCAAAACACCAGTGTCAACATGTACAGTGAAGAGGCGGCTGCGGGATTCTGGGCTTCAGGGCAGAGTGGCAAAGAAAAAGCCATATCTGAGACTGGCCAGTAAAAGAAAAAGATTAAGATGGGCAAAAGAACACAGACATTGGACAGAGGAAGACTGGAAAAAAGTGTTGTGGACAGATGAATCCAAGTTTGAGGTGTTTGGATCACAAAGAAGAACGTTTGTGAGACGCAGAACAAATGAAAAGATGCTGGAAGAATGCCTGACGCCATCTGTTAAGCATGGTGGAGGTAATATAATGGTCTGGGGTTGCTTTGGTGCTGGTAAGGTGGGAGATTTGTACAGGGTAAAAGGGATTCTGAATAAGGAAGGCTATCACTCCATTTTGCAACGCCATGCCATACCCAGTGGACAGCGCTTGATTGGAGCCAATTTCATCCTACAACAGGACAATGACCCTAAACACACCTCCAAATTGTGCAAGAACTATTTAGAGCAGAAGCAGGCAGCTGGTATTCTATCGGTAATGGAGTGGCCAGCGCAGTCACCAGATCTGAACCCCATTGAGCTGTTGTGGGAGCAGCTTGACCGTATGGTACGCAAGAAGTGCCCATCCAACCAATCCAACTTGTGGGAGCTGCTTCTGGAAGCGTGGGGTGCAATTTCTCCAGATTACCTCAACAAATTAACAGCTAGAATGCCAAAGGTCTGCAATGCTGTAATTGCTGCAAATGGAGGATTCTTTGACGAAAGCAAAGTTTGATGTAAAAAAAATCTTATTTCAAATACAAATCATTATTTCTAACCTTGTCAATGTCTTGACTCTATTTTCTATTCATTTCACAACGTATGGTGGTGAATAAGTGTGACTTTTCAGGAAAACACAAAATTGTTTGGGTGACCCCAAACTTTTGAACGGTAGTGTATATATATATTATTAACTATTAAACTAAATTATTATTTAAACTGAGATAATACAAAATATTTTAATATCATTTTATTGTATATTTTAGATGTACCTTTAAATAGACTTGAATGGCACAGATATTATAACAGGATTCATATAGGTCGCAATAAAGCATTGACTAATTGCTAACTAAGCATTTTGCTCGACCTAATCTAAAATGAGAACTGTATTTGCATAATTAAACATTTATTAGTGATCCATTACTCTGAAAACTTGGCCCTGAAATAACCATCTCCACAGTATCTCAATCTCAAAGGCTCAAAACAGACACAAAATAAGAATAATAGTGCTAGAGGAAAATCCAGTTTATTAAAAGAGATCCTCTAATTTCTCAAATGCAACTTCCATCCTATTAAGCTTTATGAGCAGACTTGTTCTTATTATTGCAAATTACAATTACTGTTTAATTCAGTTTCACCAGTGGACCTACTATAAATATTTCATACAATTTAAACTGATTCAATAAGGAAAGTCCAACAATCCTGCTACAGTCTGTGAGCATGCTCTGGAAACACCCAGCACATCACCATTGTCACATGAAAAAAAAAAAAAAAAAACATAAATAGGAAAGAGTATGTAACGTTATATTATTGACTTAAAATGGTATTTTGCCTATTATACTTCAACAGTGAAAATTTCTATTTTGCTGAAGTGTACAAGTGACGTTGTATGTTATTTTTCTCAGTGCTGGGCCAGGTGGAACAATAACAGTACTTTGTGGTGACTGAATAGGGCATTTTATGTAATAATTTTCCTGAGATTGCAGGAGTGGATTTGTAACTCAGGTATCAATCCTTGTAGTAAAAAAAATACAAGCACACTATTTAATATACAAATGTCTGCAGTATGACAAAAACGTCCTAAGATTTGAATGCTGATCAATGAATAATTCAGCTTTCAGGATTCAGGCTGGGAGGCACCCACTTCAGGAAGACACATTTGTCTCTCAAATAATTGTTTTTTAAAGGTGCAATATGTAACAATTTTCATGTAAAATTCACAATTTTTTTTTTGCCAATGTGTGAACGGCTTGTAACGCAACTTAAAAATGAGCTCTCCCCTGACTTAGTTTGCCTATTAAAGCCTGTAGACTGATTTTCATGCAAAGGGAGCGGGTCGTTTTTGCAGGGAAAATCCAAAGGATGTGATGTTTATGCAAGCCTTGACAGTAATAGCTTCTCTTCCGCTATTCAACAGCGACAACATACTGCAACACTAGGTTTACTAGGTAAACATCCTGTCCGGCTAAGCAGGAACGTGATCGTGGTCCAGCGAAAACTAGAGTGAACATCGGCAGGTCATTTGATTCCTGAAGGGACATTCGTTCGGTTTTGGGGATCAAAACTGACCCTGAATTGGTATTCTTCTTATTGGACAGGTAAGCTTACATAACTGCAAAGCATGTGAAATATATTGCCATAAGGATTGATCTGTGTAGTTTTAGCTAAACTACAATAACACATGACAGAATGCTAGACAATGTTCAAGACAATGCAAAAAGACCCATTTGTTAGTGTAACGTAACTTGTAACTTGGTAATATATCGTAAAAATACGTACATTCTATAAAACAATATTGCATCAGTATATAAAAATTTAAGTTTTGATGAATCATATCAATACTGAATTGTGTCAACATAATTATAAAGTACAGTCTATTTTATAAACAGCTACTGTCATCATCCACAATTTAGCTAACAGCTATTGATAATGCAGGCTAGCTGGCTAAAAAGGACTTAGGATATCGTATAAATGCAGTGATTGCAGAATCAGAATAAAAAAAAGTGATTACTTCAAACTACATTCTTGCATAGTCAGACCTATATCCACACTTTGTTTCAGCCCTGTTCCAGCACTGGAGAGTCAAATATAATATACAATCTCAAAGTTTGTAGTAAAACAATCATAACTGTGTAATTTTAATTATGCTACCTTATCTGTCAGCATGATGCCGGTGAATCACGTTGTCTATTTGTGAGTTACATCATTGTTTTGGTCTATGCTTGCTCGTTCGCTTCACTATGGAGTGTCTGCACAAACAAAAGGTAGTTAGCTGCAGTTCACTTAACAGCCACAGGTGTCATTAATAACAAGGGTTTCTTAATCTTGCATACTGCACCTTTAAGTTAAATCACCACTTTGATGACGTTTCAGTAAGCAAAATTAGATATTCAATACATCAACAGCTTTTATTACTTCAAATAAAATGCAAATGTTTAAGTTTTAAAAAATTTAACCCGATTAAATATATATATTTTTTCTAATTCTGCTCTGTTTCCAAATTCTGTTTTCCATTTTATTTTTTCTGAATTCCATGTTTAAAAGATTAAAACAGTTTTTTAGCAAGAATATGACTAATCAAATGAATTCATAAAGAGTTCATCAAATGATTAATTCAATAATTTTTAAATAATTTTTATCAAATGCTACAATAACATCTTCAAAGCTGAATCTAAACAGTTATTCCCCTTCTGTCACTCTCTCGACGTAGTGTCAAAGGAAGTGACACAAGGGGTCTTCTCGGATGCCGAATCGTACCTCTGAACCTAAGAAAAGGCCAATGTCAAGTTGGCAGACAGAATTTGCATGCCCCGCCCCGGACATATGGGTATAAGGGGAAGCGGGGCAGCGAATGCCAGTCAGAATTTTTCTTCGGAGCCGAATGGTTGTACCGCAAGCAGCTGAAACACACTCCTGTTTCACTCACCTCTACCAGCGAGAAGCATTGCCGTTGGATCCGCATGGCGCATTTCCAGCTGGCGTCTCTCTCTCTGCACGCTGTGCAGTTCACGCCCCTGGGTGCTTCGACAGTGCTTCTTTCTGTTTGAAGAGTGTTCACCTCCTAAAAGAGTATATTTTCTCTAAAAGAGTTTGAGTTCCCACTCATAAAAGAGCAATACACAGCAGGTGTTGAACGTCCTTTTCAGGACGCGTCTTTTTAAAGATGTCTTTCCGCCTCTGTGTAGTTCCTGGATGCGGTTGATTTCTCTCCACTTCTGACGGTCAAAATCAGCCTCGCGTGCCTGGGCTGCGATCACACGCAGGCAGCGTTATATGAATGGTTCATGTTCTCAGTGCGAGAACATAACCATGGCAACATTGCGGTTGCGCTTTCTTTTGTCATGAGAGAAAGCCACTTCAGCCTTCAGCTTTCCTTCTTCCCACGGGATTGAGGTCGACCCAGCTGGCGATGAAGGCCATTTGGGGATGACCACGGGCTCGGTTTCGCTGGGTAAATCCCCACGAACCACCCACCCCCCAGCATGCTTGTTTGCTTCCGTCCGAGCTTGGGAAGTGTGCGGCTCGCTTCCCGGCCAGCTGGCATTTTCCCTTGAGCTCCCAGAATTGGATGACGACATCGCCGCTGCATCGGAGAGCATCACAGCGGCGTTTGATGCTGATGGATCGCCTGGGCTGCCACCTTTGGGTCTGCTCGCCCAGTCTGAGGCTGATTTGCAGATGTCCGCTATGCTTTCCCGGGACGCCGCGAGCGCAAGGCTGGACTGGAGATCTCCGTCCCCCCCTCTCGGCTACTCGATCGGTTCCTCGGGTCACGGTGCCGCTTATAGCCACGCCCCCCCTTGGTTCCGTCATTCTCGGAAGTGCATGATGAGCCAACGCGGTCGGAACCACCCTCTGCTTGTCCGCTCTCACTACCCTGGATGGCGGAACACCGCCACCCGGCGGGACTGAACGGTACTCCTCTCCAGAGCCGTAGAATGACGTCATCACTGACCTCAAAAGTCTACAGCACCACTGGACAGGCCACCTCCGCCCTGCACGCCATGGCTCTCCTGCAAATTCACTAAGCAAAGGCGCTCAAAGATCTGCACCTGGGTAGTTCCAACCCCGATGTGCTGCAGGAACTGCGCTCTGCTCCAACCTCGCTCTCAGAGCTACGAGGGTCACGGCGCAGGCACTCGGGTGGACGATGGCCACACTCGTGGTTCAGGAGCGCCACCTCTGGCTGGACACGGTCGAGATGCATGGCGTTGACAAGTCACGATTTCTCAACGCCCCCGCCTCCCAGCTCGGCCTCTTCGGCGACACCATCGACGACTTTGCCCAGCTGTTCTCGGTGGTGAGGAAGCAGATGGGGACAGTTTCTCACATCATGCCGCGGCACCACCCAGTCAGCACGCCCGCGCCCCGCCTGCTCGCCGAGGGCGTCCCCCCTGCAACGAGAAAGCAACAACAGGTAGCTCCGCAACCCGGGCCCAGCTCTCAGCCCCAGCGTCAAGCACCTCGCAGGCGGCGTACGCCCCCCGTCTCCAGGACCCCCTCCCGGACCAGAAAAGCTCTGAAGCGCTCCTGAGACGGACACCTCAGGCAGTCAGATGTTTGCTTCGGAGATGGTTTCAAGACCACTCCGTCCCCCGGTGGAGGGCCGGGAAGAGAATCCTTGTTTTCACCTGCCGCACCGCCTTCGGGCTGCGGTACCTACAGAGCGATTCCCTCACTCCCTGGGTCATTCAGCCGGTGTGTGCCGTTCTCACGGCACCCCGGCCCTACATCTCTCCAGTCCCGGTTTCCTGGACGCAGCTCTCTTGCCTCCGGCCCAGCGACTGTCCAACCCTGGCAGGTCAGCGCTGTTGAGTTTTGAAGACGCCCTCTCGGGACCTCTTCCTCAGTCTCTAACCCGCCCCCTGCCGGGTGTGCAGAGTAAGGTAAGTGCTTTGAGTCTTTTCTCAGCACCTCAGCCTCGGGACGCTCCTTTGCCTCCCGACGTATTATTACCATCCGACTCGGCTCCGCGATTCAGTTCGCCCGGCTCCCGCCTCGTTTCAGCGGTATTCGCTCCACTCTAGTGCGCGGCCAACAAGCCAGTGCCTTACGAGCAGAGATTTTTACACTGATAGAGCTCGTCCCTCCAGCCGAGATGAAGAAGGGTCTCTACAGCCCTTAATTCATCATACCCAGAAAAAGTGGCGGGTTGCGACCAATCTTGGACTTTCTCCTCTATTGACTTAGCCTATCATGCCCAGGGCGTGCCCGCCCCCCTGCAGGTCCGAGCACACTCCACTAGAAGTGTGGCGTCCTCTTGGGCACTAAGCCACGGAAAATCCCTAGCAGACATCTGCAGAGCAGCGGGCTGGGCAACACCCAGTACCTTTGCCAGATTTTACAATCTAAGGGTTGAGTCGGTCTCGTCCCGTGTTTTGTCAGGTCCGAGCCGGTAGAACTCGGTAACGCGGCACAACCGACCGGGTGTTCCGCTTGCATCTTGCGCCCTTCACCAATGTGATCCAGTGCGCCTTCTGTCCCAGGTCAGCCACTGAGTTTCGCTGCCTGGTTGCTTTTTCCTCCCTAGCCTTCTGGCCCGCAAATTCAGCAGAGCAACTCCCGGCCAGACCCAGTACGAGTCTTAGGGCTCTGTACTAGGGTCGGGCTCCACGGGCATAGTTCCCTCTTCAGGCTAACTCCCCGTGATGTATTCTCCGCGGTACGGTCCCCCACTCGGCGGACCCGCGTTTCCCTGGACTGGGCAGGGTATGGCCTCTGCAGGGTCTTCCCCTCCTGAAAGAATGGGAAATCTGCAGGCCGGACAGCTACCTTGACTCCGGTCCTGCGTCAGCGCCCAGCACACCGGTGCAGATGAGTTTTGAAGACGCCTCCTTAGGCCTCTTCCTCAGTCTCTAAGCTGCCCCCTGCCGGGTGCGTGGAGCAGGGTTAATGCTTCGAGTCTTCTCTCAGCACTGCCCAGGTTCTCCTGCTCCCCCTCGGGGAATGACCGCCTTCCCCGACATAGGTTGGGCCCCAGCCTCATAGTGAGAGAGAAGGCCGCGGCTGTTGGGCTTGCTCCCATGCTAGCATGTAATACCTTTTTCCCCCAGGGGTGCGGGGAAACCTAAGTTGGATATGCTAAAACTCTTTGAGGGGGCGTTGGGGAGGGTGACGTGCATTCGGTTCAGGTGCCTCCAACACGCAATAGCCTGCTTTGCCCCTGCTCGACAGTCACGTCACATGGTCAGTGCATGGCGTTTTTATATGGACCCCTTGTGTCACTTCCTTCGACACTAGGTCGAGAGATTGATAGAAGGGGAACGTCTCGGTTACTGTTGTAACCTCCGTTCCCCGAGGGAGGGAACGAGACGTAGTGTCCCTCCTGCCACGGCACTAGACCTAGCACTGTAAATGGCTGTGCTTCATCCTTCGGCTCCTCAGTGCAAAATCCTGACTGGCATTCGCTGCCCCGCTTCCCCTTATACCCGTATGTCCGGGGCGGGGCATGCAAATTCTGTCTGCCAACATGATATTGACCTTTTCTCAGGTTCAGAGGTACAATAAAAACATACAGTACATTCTGTATAACAGCACACTTGCTTGTGAAATTTGCTAAAATATAAAAATTCCTGATATAATATTAATAGTTATAATTATATTATTATTATTCAAATTAATTATATTTTTTACTATGCAGTAGCCATATATTTTTTGTCATAATTTCTTAAATTTCACGCATCCATTTAAACTGTACTTTTATTTTGATGGTGCACTGTGACTTATGAAGACGTTTGATTATTACACCATAAAAGGCTGCAATTTCTTTAAATAAATAGTCTGAAATGTGTGCACGTTTCGCATTAAATGAGCGTTTTGCTCTCTGTAATCTAATACACAGATAACAGAAGTCATTATGTGTTGTTTTTAGCGGGTCAACGACTTCACTTATTACTTTGGAGCGTGCAACACAAGAGAACTGTATATTTCTTTTTTTTTCTTTTTCTTTTTTTATCCTTTTCTCCTCAATTTGGAATGCCCAATTCCCACTACTTAGTAGGTCCTCGTGGTGGTGTGGTAACTCACCTCAATCCGGGTGGTGGGGGACAAGTCTCAGTTGCCTCTGCTTCTGAGACTGTACATCTTGTCATGTGGCTCGCTGTGTATGACACCACAGAGACTCCACACATGGAGGCTCATGCTATTCTCTGTGATCCACGCACAACTTACCTTGTGCCCCATTGAGAGCGAGAATCACTAATCACGACCACGAGGAGGTTACACCATGTTACTCTACCCTCCCTAGCAACCGGTCCAATTTGGTTGCTTAGGAGACCTGGCTGGAGTCACTCAGCACACCCTAGATTCGAACTCGTGACTCCAGGGGTGGTAGTCAGCGTCAATACTCGCTGAGCTACCCAGGCCCCCAAACTGGAAATTTCTTAAATGAAATCGCAGGCTGCTGTTTAATTAGCCGAGGTTTAATTATCACACTAGGACACATGTACAACACATTTACAAGATCAACAGAAGATTTAGTGATAATGCAGTACTGGTCTGAAAGGGCGAATCTCTCACACTGGCCCCAGGCCAGCTGGACATACTTACTGTCGAACCATGTTAATAAATGTTTAATTAAAGTTCTCAATTTAGATTAGGTCATGCAAAATGCTTAGCTAGCCATTAGTAAGTGCTTTGTTATGACCTTTATTAAGCATTAATCGATTGAATAGTAAGTCTACCTAAACATTAACATATACATTAATTAAGCAGAAATGTGTATTATATTCATTACATATTTAATATATTTATTAACTATGAATGTATGCTTTCTTAATGTTCTCATAAACACTTCTTTACCACTGGTTTGTATCAACTAAATACATCAGTTAGGATTGATTAACAAGTTGTTTGCTAATATAAAAAAAATCTAACTGCCTATATATTAACTTATTAAACAATTTATAAATTGTAATTTATAAATATATAATTTGCTAAAGTGAATAGAAACAAATAACATACTATTTATATGTAGCTTATTAATGTATTAATAATCTTGAAACATCCATCCATCCATCCATCCATGAATTTTATGAATTAACTATAAATTAAAGCTTTACAAATACTTTGTACAATGTAGTTATTATAAAGTGTTACCGCAGTTGTTTTTGGAAGCAAATGGCAAATGAAGTTCTCTACAAATTACTATATCATGACAAGCATATTGAAGAGAAGCACCAAGGCAGTCAATTTATTATATTATGAACTGTTTCCACACACCCTGAGGGATCTTCTCCATTGACTTATTTGTTTACATTGACTTATATATTTAAACAGGTCTCCTTTTTGACCATTCAAAGATGGTGGTGCTGTTGACATATCCTGACCAGCCAAATGTGGCATCTATGTTTGGATATTTATAACCAGGGTTGGGAGGGTTACTTTTGAAATGTATTCCACTACAGATTACAGAATACATGCTGTAAAATGTCATATGTAACGTATTCCATTAGATTACTCTAGATCAGTAAGGCATTCTAAATACTTTGGATTACTTCTTCAGCACTGGTAGATTTTTTCACTTGTTTTGACTATACAAACTTTGCCAGTACATTAAGACAAAATACACGTTAAAAATGCATTCTCTGAAAATGTCCTGGTTACTTTCGTAACCTCTGTTCCCTGATGGAGGGAACAAGACGTTGTGTTGATGTAGTGACAATAGGAGTCGCTCTTGGGAGCCCCAAACACCTCTGATCTTTGAGAAAGGGTCAATGGGAATGCCATTTGTATGTCACTCCCGCAGACATATGGGTATAAAAGAAGTTGGTTCGCAATCACTCTTTCAGGTTTTGTGCTGAGGAGCCGAGACAGGGTTCCGGACATTTCAGCGAGTAGTTCAGTGTTGTGGCAGGAGAGACACACTGTCTTGTTCCATCCATCAGGGAACTGAGGTTACGAAAGTAACCTGGACATTCCCTATCTGTCACTCACTCGACATTGTGTCGATGTAGTGACACAAGGGGTCCCTATATGAAATGCCACAACTAGCTGAACTGTGTTACGTGGATTGGCGGTGCGAGAAGGGCAAACCATTATGTGCATCACAGCCAGGGCACCTGGTCATCACCTAACCTTCCCCAACGCTCCTAAGAGTGTCGTACGGTCCCCGTACCTCAGCAACATGTCGACTGCCCAAAATATGTGGACTGGCTGCCCCAGCCATGTCCTCTTCTCTTATTTTTCTCCCCAAAAAGGAGTGGAAATCATTCAGCTGGGGGCCATAAGTGTACGTATCGGGGAGATGTCCCTTCCCAAGGGGAAAACACAGCAGAGACCACACCCTGCCCAATAGGGAGTGGATTGTGTGGAAATATGTTACGTGGTCTTACTGTTGCCATGGTCATGTTCTCACATTGAGGACATGACCCTTCCATGAACGCTGTCTCCACGTGGGCAGCTCCTAAGCACGCGAGACAGCGATCATGGCCGTCGAAAGCAGAGAAGTAACGACCGCAACCAGGAAATACACACAGACGGAAAGTCATCTTTAAAAAGAAGAGCCATCAGTGCCACTCTTTTAGTAGAAAATATACTCTTTTATTAGGAATAATATATTCTTCTAGCTGCTGAAGTGCCCAGGTGTGTTCTCTCCACTCCACCGGTGCACAGGGGGGAGAAACCACTGTAATGCGCCATAAATCCAACAGCTTGCACAAGAGGTGAATGGATCGGCAGAGGAATTTAGCTCGCTGAACACAAACGCTCAGCTCTGAAGAAAAAAATCTGAATGAGTTGTTGCGAGCCAGCTCCTTTTATGGCATGCAAATTCCACTCACCAATTCCCATTGGCCTTTTCTCAAAGATCAGAGGTGTTTGGGGCTCCCAGGATCGACCCCTAGTGTCACTACATCGACACAACTTCGAGTGAGTGACATATAGGGAAACCTAAATATCTTGTGCAGTGTTGTTTCTAAAACAAAATAATTCAAATTTATCTTGTTTTAAGGATTTATTTATAATTTTGTAGGAAAACAATACAAAAAAATTATCAAGCTTAAGATTTTTGACCTAATATCAAAAGTCTTACTAGAAAAAAAGAAATTATGATCTAACATGAATTTTCTTGATAAAGAAATATGATCGTGCCTGGTAACATGAGCATGTATAATGGCTAAAAATAGCATTTTAGCTTTTTTAAGCTGACAATTTACACAAGGTTTATTTCTATTTCTTCTGCTCCACACTTACTTCTCTGTCTGCTAATATGATTGTAACACATTATAAGAAAGTGTTTCACCGCTGTTCAAATGCACATTGAATCAAATCATCGCATCAATTTTTCCATCTGAGAGGACTAAATATTAAATGTAACAAATGACAGTTAAATGCAAAGTAATCTCCTTAGTAATCAAAATAATTTTTGAATGTAACTGTATTCTGATTACCAATTATATAAATTGCAACTGTAGTGGAATACCGTTACTTATATTTTTTATTTTAAATACGTAATCCTGTTACATGTATTCCGATACTCCCCAACCCTGTTAATAACCGTTACTATAGCGACAGTCCACCTGGTGGAACCTGAGGTTAAGTAACACAAAATTGTGGCAGTTCCTTAACCAACTCTTGCTGTGTTTGAACAAAAAACTTTTTGGTTTCATGGCCAGATTTGTAACCACAACCCCACCTCTCCCCTTACCTCTAGCTAAACTTTAAGGTAGAGGTGATGTATAATGATTGGTGGGTAGATCTTTTTGAACGAGGATTTGTCGGTTGATTATTGATTTCACCTCAGTAAAAGTAATGGATGCACTGCTTAGCTGAAGTTTAAAGTCTTAAGCACAGACAGGATGGATTGTGACTGTCTCTCCACTGCTGACGAATGGAGAGCTCTCACCATGAACTGCTATTAAAGTAACACATAGTAAAGTTTTCTCCCTCTAGCCATAGTGAAGATATAGTAAAGTCCTACTATTCTTCATTATGCTTGTGTTACACTGCAGGCTAACCTTTAAGTCCCTGATCCCATCACCAGAACGCTTGTGATGAGCATGCTCTGTTTGGACATCATGGGCTTTCTGAGGGTCCTAGTGTACATCAGGCTCTCTATAAACTGCTGCTGGCTTTAAATCACAATCCACACAGTTTACAGGAGCTTCCTTGTGTCTCTAACCCCCCCTCCCAAATCTATACACCTGTTTTCACATGCTGGAGCTGTTGGTTATAATCCAGATTGAAAATAATCTTCATCATAGCCAACAAACTCCTCAAAATATGAAACCTTCCAAACAACATAAAAACTAAAAATCAAGTCATTTTTCCTGCAAAACAAGACTCAAGGGTCAGTCAATGCAATGCATTTTGAGATAGAATTAAGATAGTAAGTAATCAATCTGATATCACTGGGGATATTTAGACTTTTCTTCAATGTTGCATCAGCCAACTGTAATTATTTAGCACAGCTGGGGTCGGATCCAAAAGAAGAGTTGTGCTAGAGGTAGAATGTGTATCTCTATAAAAAAAATAGCAGAAGACCCTGGTGTAGAGAGAGAGGAAATATTGTAGTTACTGGCTCAAACATTGAGGGCTGTTAAAAAAATTAATCATCCTATGGCCCGCAACATACTCGACACAAGTACGTGAACTCAGAATCTTCACAAGTTCACATTTTCATGTTACAAAATGTGTCAGAACACAATTCATAATACAACGATTGTAAGTGCTATAGCGTTCATTAGCGTAAGCTGTATTCTTCTACACATCCAGCAGCCATATCACCCTGTAGATCAAGACTGGTTGCCCACTGAAGCAAAACAGGGTTGAGCCTGGTCAGTACCTGGATGGGAGACCTCCAGGGGAAAACTAAGTTTGCTGCTGGAAGAGGTATTAGGGAGGCCAGCAGGAGGTGCTCACCCTGCACTCTGTGTGGGTCCTAATGGCCCAGCATAGTGACGGGGACATTACACTGAAAAAAGGCACTGTCCTTCGGATGAGATTTTAAACCGAGGTCCTGACTCTCTGTGGTCAATAAAAATCCTAGAGCACTACTGGTAAAGAGCAGGGGTGTAACCCCATTATCCTGGCTATATTCCCCCATTGGCCCTTCTCAATAAGGCCTCCTAATAATCTCCATCCACTAATTGGCTCTATAACTCTACTCTCTCCTCTCCGCTGGTGTGTGGTGTGTGGTGTGTTGTGAGTGTACTGGTGAACTATGGCCTCCGTTGCATCATCCAGGTGAATGCTCCACACTGGTGGTGGTTGAGGACAGTCCCCTGTTCACTATGTAAATTGCTTTGTGTGTAGTGTCAGAAAAGCACTATATAAAATGTAACGTTCATACATTCATTCTATTGTTAGTCATTCTTCTTTCATGGCAGCACTATAGTAACATCTCGCTTTGCAAGTTTGTAACAGTCATTAACACCTGAGTATACTTCGGTTTTCCATGTTATCTTGACTCACGGATGCAATCATTGTCTGTGTGCATTGTTGGTGCATGCGCCGGCAACTGATTACTAAAAGAGTATCACAAAGAAGTTGTGGTGGACATGTGTTCATATAGTTTTTGTTGACCACAAGGGTTCACATGCTTGCTTAGAGTATGTTTCTGGCCTTAAGCAGTAAATGTAATTTCACATATTCTATTTGTGTGAAATAGCACAATCACTTAGATTCTATGAGTCCTATAGCAGTATCAGAAGAGCCAAACTTCTTTTTCAAATCCGAATGGGGAAGTTGTACATGGCACTACTTAAATAAATAAAATCTCATGTGCTCTCTCTCTCTCTCTCTCTCTCTCTCTCTCTCTCTCTCTCTCTGTCACTTTTCTCTCTACTAACAGTTCTCTTTAATCTTATTTGCATTCATATTACCTCACCAGGTGGTACACCAATCAGAGGTAAGAATGCTGAAAACAGAAAATATGCCAATATGTCATCTCTATACTCTTTGTTCACTCCAAAGTGTCCCCCATCACCCTGTTTCCCACCTTTTTTCTCATTCTGGGTCTTTGTGTTCCTCCTTGTCTTCAGTCCAGCCTCGTCTCTGTGCATAAACCTCTGCTCGTCTGTCTCACTATTGAATGCCCAAATTAAAAGAATAAATCTTTTCACTCCAAAGTAAAAAAAACAAAAACAAAAAAGTGATTATTAAATGCTTATTAAATGATTATTAAAAGTGATTAAGTAAATGCTAACATTTACAGTATACAGTACATCCAGTTAAAGTCTTTATGGGTGAATCTCATGAAACTTATCTGGGTCATATGTTAACCCAAAGCAAACAAATAACTAACTAACTAGAAATTATAAAGAAAGTAAAGCTTATTTTTAGGACCATCCGATTTTATTTTATTTTTTAATTGTGACATTGAACTAAGAACTTTCCTCCTAAATTTTCATTACCATAATGTTAAAATTAAATAAATAAATAAAAGATTCCTGTAATGTGAATGTTTTTTAAATAAAATGACTGTCTCTTTGGTCTTGCTAAGGCTATTTTTAAAGCAAAAATTTTATGTATCTTAAATACACACAATTAAATAATAATTATGAAAAAGTGTGAAACTATTTGGCAAAAATTGCAGCTTGATTGACCCCAATAAAAATGATCTGCTCACAAGTGATATTTACCTTTAGATTTCCATTTAATAATGAAAGTCTGGGACTGAGAGAAGGCTAAACCCGTAAAAGCAAAAAGTGCATACAAAAATGGATAAATAAATTATAAATCCCTGCTAAAACTTTTCAATTCAGTTTTAATGTGACCTTAATATGAAGTGTACAAGTTGATGAAACACCAGTGTATTCATAGATAATGGTTGTTTTTGTTGCACTGCCTTTCTGCTAATTCAAATTATTTTTAAATATGTTATAGTATATTACATTTATAGTAATATTTAAATTTTCTTTATTTATAATTTATGTGTTATAATTTATTTAATTAGATATTATATATATATATATATATATATATATATATATATATATATATATATATATATATATATATATATTATTATTATTATTATTATTATTATTATTATTATTATTATTTTATAAAGAATCTAATAAGAGACATCATTAAGTATAACGAGAATTACCAAAACAAATGTAAAAGAAAATTTCGGTGGAAAATTTACTTGCCATTTTTCTCTGAACTGACCTTTGTATTGGAAGATGTTTGGCCTATTCTGATCAAAATTGTGAGACACATTGATTACATCACATTCCCCTTTTAAAGACTTTAAAGGCTTAAAGTCATTATGACTGTTTGTAAACAATACACCTCTCTGCTCTTGGCTTTTACCAAAAGCTGGCTAGTCTTTGGTAGGCAGACCAGTCCAGTCAGAGGGATAGAAAAGCTTGCCGTTGATGTGGCAGCTGGCATATGGAGAGATGTATAAAAAAATGTGGTACTTTACTGTAATTCTGAACTGATCTTCCCACATCTCTTCAGAGAGAATGTCAGGGCGAGCTGCAATCACTCCTCTTCAAACTGGAAAGAGAAGAGAGAGAGAAAGTGAGATTAGATATTGAGAGGGCAGACCAGGCATCTTTCAACATCAATCAAATATCTAGAAAGAAAAAAAAACCCTATGATTGGAGCAAAAGAGGACAATAGCTGTTTCAAACTCTATTGAACTGCCTACCTGGACAGCATTATAAAGGAATTGGGATTTGGAACAAATCTAATATGTGTTTGAAAGTTTGTGTGTTTGTGAATGTGTATTAGATGTTTTAAAAGAGTAATATTCTGTCTAATCTACTTGTGGAGCGAGGTTAATGTTCAGTATATAATGAGGTCTCATGCACTCACAGTCTTTCAATTATGTTTAAATTTTAATGCACACATTTAAACTCATCCCATAATGCATTTCAGGAATATTTCTGAAATACACTTTGATAACATTTTAATTTCTCTCAATGTGCTTCCATCATTCACAGATTGCATGATGTATGTTACATCACGCAAGTGAACAGCATTGCCATACTAAATAATCAAACAATCTAGTGATTTCACTATTTGTCAAAATGAAATGTCTAAGTTTATTTTATTTATGTTATGTACTGTTATGCATATTATGATATTCCAGAATGCTTAGGACAGGTAAGTGGTACAATGATATGGTCTTTTTTAGAAAAGACTGGGAGGGAATTCACAATGTATGAATAGCATCTGCTGATAGTGTTGTTTATTTGCTCACACTGTCTGCATTGTATAATAATAGCGCTGACTTTTGTGAATAGGGAGCACTCTAAAATATGCCTAATTTGCATAAAAGGAGGTGTGTTTGCACTGAAAGGTTTAATTTATGCCTGCCACAGCACTAAACCATCACATATTGCTCTTAGTCAAGTTTAATTTAGTGTGGATAAATGTGAATAAAATGCAGATTTTTTTTTGTTAAAATACCACATGCTAATGTTTAATAACTTTTTATTAAATTCACCATTGGATGCAACTAATTACTGCTGCCATGATCAATAGAACATGTACTCAAAAATAGTGGAATTTAAATATGTAAATAAAAATAGCACAAAATTCTGGCACCAGGCAAATAGCGCTGACTTTTGTGAACAAGGCACATTATATTATATATTTGCATAACCTCATTTGTATAGAAAGTGTTACGAATAGGAATGGAGCAGACGCGGAGTGGGGATCTAGGTGCAGCTTTTAATTGAGTAGATAAAAGTAAACAAAACACAGGAATAAACAAAAGGTCCACGAGGGGAAAACGAAAGTAAACAAGTGGGAAACAAACACGACTGGAGCAAACAGGAACAAGGAGCAAACACGACAGGAACAAACAGGAACTCGGTGAAAAAGGACTGGAGCAACAGGAACTTGGGGCAACACGACTGGAAAAACATTCAACGATCGACAGTGGCTGGAAAGACAACAGGGTTTAAATACACAGTGTAAACAAGGAACAGGTGCAAACAATGAGGGAAGGTTGGATGAGAGCCGGGAATTGTGGGAATTGTAGTTTGGGGAGATAGTGAGGGAAAAACACGAGGCAGTCAGTGGGGAATCGTGACAGAAAGGAGGCATGTTTCCATTGAGAAGAATAACAATGACTTAATTTTACGCACAACACTAAACCAGTGCCTGGTCAAAATGGATATATAATAAGATGCAGATTGTTGTGTTGAAATACCACATGCTAAAGTGGCACAACTGTTTAATGAATTCGCTCAAGATACATCAAATTCATGCAACATCATTTGCATAGAAAGGATTCATGATTGCACTGAAATGACTGCATTTATGCCTGGCACAGCACTAAACCTGCTGCCAGTGAATTCCAGAGGTGGGGACAAGTCACACATGGTCAAGTCCAAGCAAGTCTCAAGTCTTAACCATCAAGTCTCGAGTCAAGTCTCAAGTCGCAGTTCAGATAAATCAAGCAAGTCAAGTCAAGTCAAGGGTTCACCCCAAGCAAGTCAAGTCAAGTCCTGATAAGTTTCAAGTAAAGTCAAGTCACACTACTAAAATAAACAGAGGTAAATTTTTTTCGATACATATTTATTTTTGCACAGAAAAGATGAACTTGTATACATATATTATGTATCTTATTTATTATACATTTGCTACATATTAATCATATGCATATCTGTGCTACATTAATATCTGAAAATAAAATAAAATTGTGTTGTTTACACAAAACGTTCAGAGTCTAAGATTGAAACGGTCTAAAATGTGTTGCATTTACAGAAAACAAGGTTTGCCAAGGCAGTGGCACTAAGCTGTGAACGATGGGGCCGCATAATAATCCCCCCATGACTGACGATTCCGTATTATACGGAACGGTTGGCAACCCTAACCTACAGCCCCTTAGAAATGTTTAGGTGCGTGCTAGTGATCACATCGGCGCCTCCATGTTAGCCTGTCATGCAGTAACGTTATGCGCAATGCTTTATAGTTTCCACACGCAGTCCACAAACTTGAAAATATGCACATTTAATACATACATTATAACCAACATGTAATATTGAGCTGCGCGCTCATTTTAAGATGCCAATCAACATTAAATTCAGGCTACTCCACTGTTATAGTCAAATTCCCCAATAAGTTACATCTATTTACGAGACGTAACAGTATAATGATAATGCCATGGTCACATTTCTAATAAGAAAAAAACATAATATGCCATCAAGGCCAAATTATGACAAACAGAAAAGATTAATTCATTACATTAGTAATCGTTATAACGTAGATCTTAGTGAAACTGACTATAAAGAGATTACTTTCTTACCTTTCCTTGTGGTTCTTCTTGATATGTCGAACGAAATTTGACGTTGTGGTTGTCGTGTCGGATATTCGTGCCTTGCATATTTTGCAACTGGCAAATCTTTTTTTTATAGGCACGGTCCAGTTCAAAGTCTGTATAGCCAAACGAGACAATTTGTGGAGCTCGACTACTGTCTGCCATGTTTGGCGCGGTTTGAATTGAGCAGCGTTAAAGGCACAGATGCCGATAGTGATGCTGACGTCACAATATATATATTTTTTCATTAATTGTATTGCTGTTTGTTTATTATAAGTTCAAGTCATTGTCGAGTCTTCCACTTCAAGTCAAGTCAAGTCTCAAGTAACTTGTTCTCAAGTCAAAGTCAAGTCAAGTCATTTTCGTACTTTAATCAAGCAAGTCACAAGTCCTGAAAATTGTGACTCGAGTCAAGTCATGTGACTCGAGTCCCCCACCTCTGGTGAATTCACCCATGGATGCGATGAATTTCTGTTGCCATAATCAATAGAACATGTAAATGAACATCTCAATAAATATAAATAACAATACATTTGTAATATTGCAACATTACCTGTGCCAGGAAAATAACGCAAACTTTTGTGAACAAGGCGCATTCTATTGTACATTTGCAGAAGGTAATTTGCATAGAAAGGGTGCATGTTCGTTTTGAAAACAGTGACTAAAACAGCACTTATTGTGCCTGGTAATGTTGAATATATAGTAAGATGATGATATTTGTGTTAAAATTTAAGTTAAGCTTAATCAACAGCATCTGTGGTGTAATGTTGATTACCACAAAAAAAGTTTTCGATTCGTCCGTCCTTTTCTTTAAAAAATCCACAAATCTGGGATACTGTGAGACACTTACAATGGAATTGAATGGGGCCACGTTTTGGAGGGTTCATAGGTAGAAAGGTGAAGCTCATAATTTTATAAAAGCACTTACATTAATTATTCTATTAAAACACATTTATCAATTGAGCTGTAAAATGGTTTAAATCATAATTTTTACAGACATTTTACATTTGTTGATATCATATCCTCATGGCAATAAAGTTGTAAAATGTATTATAACTTTACACAGAAAAGGTTAGTAAGTGATTTTATCACACTAAAATTATGCTAACATTCATTTTGTTTATGTCTTGTGGCTATACTTCTAAACAGTGAGTATTTTAACATTTATAGATTGGCCCCATTTACATCCATTGTAAGTGCCTCACTGTAAACCATATTTTTGCAATTTTAAAGAAAATAGGCACAAGTCGAAATACATTTGTGTAATCAATATGCTGTTGGTTGAGCTTAACTTGACTTGAACCTTTAAGGCGCAGCAATCACTACATCTATAAATGAACTAAGATGCGTTTATCTTGAAGAGCAGTCATCATTTCATTTGCAGAAATCTTCAACCTTTTAGTTTTAGCCCACCTCAATGTCTTCTTCTTTGCAGAAATGCTCGTCAATGGATGCATGGAGGTTTTACTGACATAGTTGCGGTGGTGGTATTATGTCATGAGTCAGACAGATCAATTTTCTCTGAGAGCACAGCTTTATCTCGGCTAGCAGAAATCTGAGCTTGTACACAGTGACAGTAATAGCCAGTTTAGCCTACAAGTCTCTTAACTTACTGCGATAAATAAATAAATCTGTTTGCTTTCCATTACTGGTGAGGATTTATTGGATTATGGAGTGAAAGATGTTTCTCATTTCTTTCTATATTTATAAAGGCAGGAAAGGCCATGCCCCTGCCAATTGTTAGTCAATGAAGTGTGTTTAGCTTTTTAGGTTTGTAGAACACAAACAAGATTTTCTGTCCCTCAACACCTCTGCAGATCTTTTTTTGACCATCGCCCATGTCTGGGCACGACTCATGTCAGATCTCTTTGCAGCATGACCCTGTTTAATGTGTGAGTTTACAATAGTTTGTGTGCGTGAGTGTGAGAGAGTGTTTTCGCCTGGTTTGTGATTGTGCATGTTGTTTTTCAGGGGCACTTCAAATCGAGAACAGCGAGGAATCAGACCAGGGCAAGTATGAGTGTGTGGCGGTAAACAGCGCAGGAACGAGATACTCGGCACCGGCTAACCTTTATGTCAGAGGTAAGATCTGCTGCCGTCACTGGAGTTCCAACTGAACGCCATCCACTCTCACATTTATCTGCTCACTGTTCAGGCTGTACCAGACATGACATGTCACTCAAAAAAATTATTAATTTCTATTTTTTATCCATTTGTGACACCTAGCTGGTTCCACAGTGGAGAACTGTGTCTTATTCTCCAGATTGATGTTTTAAAATGATTAAGATCAGCGTAACGATTGTGATGTGATCATCTTACCGATTAGTGGGTAATATGGGTATTACAATAGCTGATACTGAGATGTCAGCCAATATCTAGAAGCCAGCGTAGCCAATGGCCAGTATATGGGTGTTTCTTTTCAATTTCAGGCATTTTTAGGACTTGTTAAAACATTTTCACACTCTTTTTAAATGTGTCTTCTAGAAACATATAACAGTGCATGTGTGTACGTCATAGGAGATTTATAGTAATTTTTTCTGAAAGTCATGGAAATTCTCACCACTCATATGTCATTTCCAGCACATATCAAATTCTGTACTGTGTTAAATAGAATTCTGTGTTGGAAATGAAACAAAGTTTTTAAAATAAAATAATTGGCTCATTTGGCACACAATTTAATAATATTATACCCAATTAAAATATACTCCTCACAAGTGATGCCACTATTGTAAGACAGTCTTTTTATTATTATTATTATTATTATTATTATTATTATTATTTATTGTTAGAAATATCTAAACACTTTGACATACTTTCAATTTATTTCACTCTTTTTTTTTTTTGATTTTCAAGTTTTAAACGTAATAATATTATATTTTTAAAATTGATTTTTATAGTTTAATACTGAAAGTCTCGGTCTGGGACAAGGCTAAAACAGTAAATTCTATAAAAGGCTTTTGAAAATTGTCAAAAATTAATTCTAAAAAGTTTGTTTTACTAAAAATCAACCCCTGGAACACAAAATTGCCCAATGTCGAAGAAACACCCTGATACAGTATATAATAAAATGTATTGACAACAGTGCTAATTGATATGACCAATATTTCACATGGCCTATTCAAAATTAAAAATGAATAATAATAATAACAAAATAAAAAAAATTAAAAAAAATTATAGCACAAATTGTTTATTATCCATAGACAAATCTATCAGTAAATTTTGAAACTGATCAGGGGTCAAGGGCTGCACTTCATTTTATCGGCCAAGCAGACATGGTTATCGGTTATTGCCGATATTCCAAATATTAACAACTATTGGCCAATATTTGAGGCTATAACTACTTTAAAATTAATGCATATCTTTGTTGTGAAATTGTAAATAATTATTTATAAGTAAAACTTTGATTGCAGAAAACATTTGTTATCAAAATGTTGCAGTGATCTAATTTCCATAATATAACCTTTCCATAACTTTTTCAGAAAAAAAAAAGCAAAAATAAAACATGCAGTCCTGGTTGGTTGGTGTTTTTGTGTGTGTGTGTGCGCATGTGTGCACGCAAGTGTGTGTGTGTGTGACTCTCTGAACATGAAAATTGAAAATGATTGAAGCATTGTCAAGGTATCAAGAAATGGCCATGTTGAGTCTTGTAGGCAGGATTAGTGAATCCCGTTGTGAAGGAGAGCTGTGGAAATTCCCGCTTTAATGTACGGATCTATTACAGCTGATTCGGAGATCACTGAACTCCTGTTTCAAAGAAAAACCAGAACACCACTCTTTTAACATCTACTATACCTCTGACTGCCAGGTGTTCAAAGACTCTTCAACTCCTGGCTTTAAAAGATCTCTGAATGTAGAAGGTGTTGGTAAATTGTCTTTTGAATAAAAGGAAACATATGGAGTCAAAAGCACAGATACTTTCTTGATGACCCGATAAAAGCTCAAGCCTGTGCCATGACTTCATGCTCTCTCTATGGATGAATTTGAGGATTTTGTTCGATCTTAATAAGAGTTGTGTATGTACATCTATAGAGATGTGAATTATGTATTTGTTTGTGTGTACAAATGTGTTTGTTCAATATCAAATCTCAGGAAATGAGACTAGATGTATATCTTTTTCCATGAAGTCTTTTTTCCTTCTTCCTCAAGTCTTCGACCAATCCGAGAGTCTCTGTGAGAAACTCATATAAATGATACATCGTAAATATCATATCATCTGTATTCTCTCTGGAGTCCTTTGATCTTTATACAGACCACACACACACTATCAGGATGTGTTTTTTGATTTATTACATTTAATACAGTATATATGTATGAGTATCTGCTTTTTCTTCCTGCTTTTTGTGTGTTTGAGATAAATGTTGTTAGTCCATGATTTTTTCACTAGTTGTGTCACACCTTTATTACTTTTCTATTCCAAGATTTTATGTGTCTTCATATTTAACATAGACTCTGAAATTTAACACTGCGTACATGTGTGTATGCGTATCATGCACTGTATTATTTTATTTAGTAGGGCTGGGCAATTTAGCTAAAAACATAAGCATTATACAATCCACTTTAACAATGCACAGTAATAAACATATAATAAAATAATATGTAATAAAAATATTTACCTATGTACATAATGTATATTTTTGACTCTTGAAAGCATGTAAAATGCTACGCATTCAATCTGTGTTTTGACCCAAATCAAACTTCACAAATCTTTATCTGTTTTGGTGCACTCATACTTGAGTCTTGACATGGTCAAGGAACATGGTCTTTTGGAAATATAATATTTCTCTCAGCCCTATTAAGTAGGATATATTTGGAAGCTGTGTGATGGTTTTGTTCGTATTTATAATCAGAGGTGTGACTTCAATGACACACACATTTAACACATCTCTTTTGAACAGCGTGTGGGCATGTGTGTGTGTGTTTATTGCATTTCCTTTCCCTCTCTCTTTTACTCCAGTTTCTTTGTCTTTTGTCTTTGAGATCACATTTGTAACTAGGTCTGTTTATATGTGTGCAGTATCTCTCTGTATCACGGGGAGTGCTCATTCCATAATTGGTTATCCTGCTGTTATGTGAAATCTGTGCACATTCACTCTCATTCCCATGTGCCTTATCACACTGAGACCCTCAAACACTGTTGAGGGTCCTGCCTCATTCTTGTTTAGGCTTATTTGTCTTTTTGTGTGTGTGTGGGCGGGTTTAAGTGGTTTACGAGGATTTTTTTTTTCTTACAAACTGGTAATCATAAGGGTATTATGCTATAAATGTGGTTTATGAGGACTTTTCTAGTGTCCCCATAATTCAAATCACTTTATTTTCCTATGGAGTGTCCTCATAAGTATAGCTGCACCAAAACCCTCTAGTGAGGAAATTTTAGGTTGTCCTCACTAGTAGAAAAAAATGCTCATACATCAGCCAAATCATGTTTAGCTTTAAATCTACATATAGGCAAAGGTTTCTGTGAGGGTTAGGTTTTAGTGGTAGGGTTAGGGTTAGGGGATAGAATATATATTTAGCCTGCTATAAAATCAATGTAAGTCTATGAGATGTCCTCACTAATATAGTGAAACAAATCTCTGTGTGTGTGTGTGTGTGTGTGTGCGTGTGCATGTGTGTTTGTGTGTGTGCATGTGTGTGCGCATGTGTGTGTGTGTGTGTGTGTGTGTGTGCGTGCACACGCTCACACACTTATTAGTAAATGAGATTAAAACAGAAATATATTTTAGTGAAGATGGACTTTTTACTTAAGGGAATAATTTCACCCAATGAACATCTTTTCTTAATTTAAAAATAAATGGAGCACAGGTGCTGTCAAGCACCAGAAATGGCAGAACCACACCAGAAAGTCAATATGACTTGGGCTCTATATTCCGTGTCTTCTGAAGTCATATAATAGCTTGACAGAAAGAACAAAAAGACATTTTAATAATGATTTACTGATAATGTTCCCTTTACAGAAGCTCTGAAATTTTATTTATGTGCATGTTCAGATTACAATATGGTGTACATTGTGCCATGTTTGACATCAGTGGCATTGCTATTTGTTCTTTAGGTTCAAGTTCCAATATGAGGGAGTTTTTTTTACCGAATAACAACTTTAATTCTGGTCTGTTTCTTACACAAAGCTATGGTTGGATATAAGGCTGGGTATCAATACAAATTTCCAGATTTTATTCAGATTCACAAGCTTGCAATTTGATTCGTATTCATATTAAAGAAATTGTATGATTCTTAATACTAATTTTGATACCACAACAGAATTCGTTAACATTGTTTCAAGTTATCAAATTATTCAAGACAAGTAAACAAATAGAACAAATCGGAAAGCAAAACAATGCTTTAACAGCAGTATCAAATATTTTAGTAAATATTCAGAAATTGAAATAAATGTAATGAAATGTAATATAAAACTACTCAAATAACTGGTCATTACCAGTAATCAACATTAAAATGTTAATACGTTTTAAAGCTACTGAAGTTACCCATCAAAGAGCAGTGAGTGGTTTCCTAATTTTTTTGTTATAAATATTTGATAAATATTAACAACATTTACTGTACTAGAAAGCAACAGGTTTATTAGGTTCCATTTACTGTACACTTATTCAAATATTTTTATAGAAATCCAATTTTTTGTCCTGCAGTTTGTGTTCACTTTAGACATAACTATGTTTACATTAATATCTCACCAAGACGGCATTTCCACTGAATTTCTAAGCGTTATACCATTTAGTCGCATTACATCAACTCTAGTATTAAGGACTTTTTTGTTCCACAGAGAGAAAAAAAATAAACAAAACTAAATAACAGCATAAAGGTATAGAACAACATGATGATGAGTAAATAATGACAGAATTTACATTTTTGGATTAAATATTCCAATATGAATTTGTGTTTGTGCATGTTTCTGGACACTGTTTTCTGTGTACTGAATCAATATCAGACATAAGCAGTAATGAAAGACATATTTATTTATAATACAGGACGTTTACACACAGTATATATAAATCTTACAATGAGTGTGTGTGTGTGTGTTTCACATATTTATTGGTGCTTTCTGTCATCGTCTCATCTCACGTCTGTTTATGGATAAGCAGAATATTGCCTGTTTTACTCTCTCTGTTTCTCCTTGTCTTCCTCCTCCTCCTCTTCTCTTTGTTTCCCTTCCTCCATCTTCATCGCACCCTGTCATCCAAAATCAATCCACTCCTCACTCTCAGACCAGCGGGAAGGTGCGTTCTTTTCACTATCTCACCTCATACGGGGGGAAATGGATGGAGTCTGCGTCCATCCCCCTGCTGGCAACTCCTGCCCTGTTCTGTGCCAGTCTCTCTGAAGCTCTACTCTACCTGAATCTCTGAGAAAGTCCTCACCTCCTGCCTGTCACTGCTATACAAACTCATGCATGCTGCTGGCTGTGTTGCTGCATTACATTTCAGCTTGGACTTTTACATCAATGTTGCATGTCTCAGGACATTTTGTTGTCTTAAATTATTTTTATTTTTTTTGTCAGACTGCTCTCACTATGAATTCTGCGACAGTGGGTTGCAAGTTCTTCAGCTGAAATTGGAATGTGCTTACAAAAATTAAATCACTGCCCCCAGTTTCCGAAGCTGGAAGTGTTGTTGAAAGTATCGTCATGCATGAACTCCAGTTTCCGGTGCCAAAAACAAGTTGTATTTTTAGTTGTTAATAATGTAACTCAGTAAACAGGAATGCATATTCATTTAAACACACTCATGCCATCCCAAATGTGTATGACGTTCTTTCTTCTGCAGAACACAAAAGAAGATATTTAGAAGAATATTTCAGTTCTGTAGGTTTATACAATGCAAGTGAGTCAAAATAATCACAAAAAGTCAGCATAAAAGGAATCCATAAGACTCCAGTGGTTTAACCAAAGTCTTCTGAAGTGATCCAATAAGGTTTGGGTGAGAACAGACCAAAATGTAATTCCTTTTTCACTATAAATCTTGACAGCAATCTCCTTAGCGATTCACTTGCATCGCGAGGACCTACATAGCTGAAATATACTTTTAAAAATCTTAATTTGTTTTCTGCAGAAGAAAGTGTGAGAGAATGTGAGATTTTTTACATTTAGTTAGAAATATGCTTAAAGCAAGGAAAATGTGGTAATTAAATAAATAAACATAATTCATGATATATTCTCAAAAAAATTAAACCAAATTCCACCAAAAATGGTAACTAGTGCTTATTTGTATTGTGGATGTATTGCAAGAGATGCAAAGAATGCAAGCTCTTCATTAAAAGCAATTTTTGAAATTAGGAATGTTTTATACTAATATACATATAGCTGTTCACTTCCACAAATTAGGCTGGATTTCTTTTATACTAAGACTAATTTTTAATACAGACTCAAGTGTGTTTCCTATCATCGATTTTTTTTGTATTCTCTAATCGCTCCACTGTGAGTACTAGCAGCAGCTGTTTACCACTGTAGCTAGGAGGAAATGTACGAGTTGACAAGCGGCAATGAGAAATGCATTATACAAATATGCAGATTATGTCATCAGTAGTGGATAACTTCTACAAATTAGTCCACATTTCTTTCATACCAATTGTGAATTGGACTGTAGCACTCATCAATGTCAAAATCAACAGTGTCCAAGACTCTGTGCAGTTTGTTAGTGCGCATCCATGTTCAACAAACTGAAGAAGCTTTTACACCAACCAAATGAACTACACTATGACATGGACTCTGCACCAAAAGATCTAGTGAGAAAACGTCCTCTTTCTAGCTTTTGAGCTTTGTCATATTTTAGTTAGATCCTTAGAGAGGGCATGGAGTTCTTCTTTCATGAATGCTCCTGTTTTAGGAGGAATTTTGATATTTTATGCAGTGTAGTCTGGTAATTATGAAAACAGAGCAGAGCAGCATCATAATCTCTAAATCAACAGGGTTATTTGCCACTGTTCAAAGGGTGAACTCAGAGGTCAAATAACAAATAGAGGAATCCAGTGGATGAGAACTGGATGAGTTCTAGTGGATGAGAACTGTTTATATACCAGTTCAAATTTCAAAAAGAGCAACAATCCCCTTCCTATTCTGCTCCTGCTTCAGAGGAGCTGTTCTGTTATTATCCCAGTTAACTGTCAGAAATCCTTTTGAGTTCTGAAGTGTTTAAGCCGGCTAAAGCAGCTTTGATTTGTTTATTCTGGGATCAGCCATTTGGTGAAGACTTTGGACGTCAAGAGAGCAAATAAGATGGCAGAAAGCAAAGGAGGTTTTTCCTCACAATGTTTTTTGTTGTTTTAAAGAGCAGCATTATCCCTCAAAAAAAAAAAAAAATGGTTGAGCCCAGGCATCTGTTTTCCACAGATGAATTACACAATGTCCTCTTCATGAGAAACAAGCTGTTTAATATAGACGAACATCGGGTGATGCTGATAAATTAGCTTTTCTTCTTTGGAATGTGGAAACCTGTTTAGGAAAATAAAACAACATGCAGTGAGTGAACATTGGTCTTTCAGTGCTCACTCTAAATATACACGCTCTTTAAAATAAAGGTTCCAGTAAAAGCCAAAATGGCTTTTTAGTGCCAGAGAGCTTCTATTTTACAATAGAATCAAATCAAATCAAATCAAATCACTTTATTGTCACACTACTGTGTACACGAGTGCAACAGCAGGTGAAATTCTTGTGTGCAGTTCCGAGCAACATTGCAGTAATGACAGTGACGAGACATAAACCACTTTACAATAAACAACATATTTACACAAAACAATTTACATAACAAATGTACACATACCTACACAACAATTTACATATCAAATGTACACAATACACACAATGTAGAATACACATACACTAGATAAGGGTATAAATATATATATATATATATATACACTAACTGAATTGGGAGCGAGAATATATTGACAGAATGAGGATTAATAAAGTGCAGTGCTGATTGTTGATTGTGAGGGATCAAGTGTTCAAAAGTCTTATTGCTTGTGGGAAGAAGCTGTCATGTAGTCGGTTGGTGCGGGTCCTGATGCTACGATACCGCCTGCCTGATGGAAGCAGTGAGAGCAGCCCATGACTCGGGTGGCTGGAGTCTTTGATAATCCTCCGAGCTTTATTCACACACCGTCTGTTATATATATCCTGGAGGGAGGGAAGCTCACCACCGATGATGTTTCTGGCCGTTCGCACCACCCTTTGCAGGTCTTTGCGGTTGTGGGCGGTGCTATTGCCGTACCAGGCGGTGATGCAGCCAGTCAGGATGCTCTCAACAGTACTAGTGTAGAACCGTGTGAGGATGTGTTGGTTCATTCCAAACTTCCTCAGCCGTCTCAGGAAGAAGAGGCGCTGGTGAGCCTTCTTCACAACGGCCTCAGTGTGGACGGACCATGTGAGTTCCTCAGTAATGTGGACACCGAGGAACTTGAAACTGCTGACTCTCTCCACCGGTGCTCCATTAATGGTGATGGGGCTGTGTTCTCTGTCTTTCTTCCTGAAGTCCACCACAAGCTCCTTGGTTTTACTGACGTTGAGGGAGAGGTTGTGCTCCTGACACCAGCGTGTCAGAGTGTGCACCTCCTCTCTGTAGGCTGTTTCATCATTGTCAGTGATCAGACCTACAACCATCGTATCGTCAGCAAACTTAATGATGGCATTGGAGCTATGTGTCGCCACACAGTCATGTGTGTAAAGGGAATACAGGAGTGGGCTGAGAACACAGACCTGCGGGGCTCCAGTGTTGAGGGTCAGTGATGAGGAGATGTTGCTGCCCATTCTAACCACCTGACGTCTGCCTGACAGGAAATCCAGGATCCAGCTGCACAGCGAGCTGTTTAAGCCCAGAGCCCGGAGTTTCACATCAAGCTTGGAGGGCATTATGGTGTTAAATGCTGAGCTGTAGTCTACAAACAGCATTCTCACATACGTGTTCCTTTTTTCCAGGTGGGATAGAGCAGTGTGTATTGTAGATGCAATAGCATCATCAGTGGAGCGGTTGTTACGGTAAGCAAACTGCAATGGGTCCAAAGAGGTGGGCAGAACAGAGCAGATGTGATCTCTGATCAACCTCTCAAAGCATTTGCTGATGATGGGGGTGAGGGCAACAGGACGCCAGTCATTTAAGCAAGTGATTTTGGCTTGCTTCGGTACAGGCACAATGGTTGATGTTTTGAAGCATGTGGGGACTACAGACAGGGAGAGGGACAGGTTGAAAATGTCCGTAAAAACACCAGCCAGTTGGTTCGCGCATACTCTGATGACGCGGCCCGGAATGCCGTCTGGACCCGCAGCTTTGCGAATGTTCACCCGTCGAAAGGATCGGGTTACATCCGCAACAGAGACGGAGAGTGAACAAACCTCTGTAGTATCGGCCGCGAGTGCTCTCTCCGCGAGGGCGGTGTTGTTGTTATCCTCGAAACGAGCATAAAAAGTATTAAGCTCGTCCGGGAGAGAGGCAACGGAGTTCATGGCGGAGTTTTTATTCTGTTTATAGTCCGTGATGATGTTAATTCCCTGCCACATACTTCTGGAGTCAGTGGTGTTGAACTGTCCTTCAATTTTGTGCCTGTACTGGCGTTTGGCTGTACTGATGGATTTACGGAGGGCATAACTCGCTTGTTTACGCTCCTCCGCGTTCCCGGAATTAAAAGCGGTGGTCCGCGCAGTAAGTGCCGCGCGAACATCGCCGTTAACCCAGGGTTTCTGGTTGGGGTAGATCCGTATGTTTTTCGTCGGAACAACGTCCTCTACGCACTTCCTGATGAAACACGTTACGCTATCAGCGTAAACCTCGATGTCGTCATCGGAGGCAGACCGGAACATCTCCCAGTCCGCGTGATCAAAACAGTCCTGTAGCGCAGAGTCTGATTGGTCCGACCAGCACTGGATCATTCTAATGGTGGGTGATTCCCGTTTCAGTTTCTGCCTGTAAGCGGGCAGAAGCAGAACGGAAGAGTGGTCGGATTTGTCAAATGGTGGGCGGGGGAGGGATTTGTAGCCATCCTGGAAAGGAGAATAGCAAATGATCCAAAACCCGGTCCCCTCGTGTGTTGAAGCTGATATGTTGGTGGTATTTTGGTGCTATTGTTTCGAAGTTGGCTTTGTTGAAGTCCCCGGCAACAATGAACGCAGCCTCAGGGTGCGCGGTTTCCTGCTCACTTATACTGCCATACAGTTCCCTAAGTGCCCGGTCTGTGTCGGCTTGTGGGGGGATGTACACAGCAGTGATAATGACCGCTGTGAATTCCCTCGGTAGCCAGAATGGTCGACACAGAAGCATGAGAAATTCCAGATCAGGAGAGCAGAAAGACCTGATAAAATGTACATTCCTCTGATCACACCATGATTTGTTGATCATAAAACATACACCTCCACCTCTGCTTTTACCTGAGAGGTCTTTCGCTCTGTCCGCTCGGTGCACGGAGAAACCCGTGGGTTCGATGGCCGAGTCTGGAATCTCCGCGGACATCCAGGTTTCCGTAAGACAGATAACGCAGCATTCTCTCGTCTCTCGTTGGAAAGAGATCCGCGCTCTCAGCTCGCAGAGCTTGTTGTCCAGAGACTGAACATTTGCCAGTAGTATACTGGGTAGCGGGGGGCGATTTGCGCGACGTCTTAATCTGATGAGAACGCCGGCTCTTTTTCCTCTTTTCCTTCTGCGTTTCCGCGGCCGGGCAGCCCAAACAAAGGGCTCCGCTGGCGTGTTTGTAAACCGCGGGTCGGCATTGAGGAATGTGAAGTCCGGTTTTCGGTGTGTGATTGCCGGACCAATGTCCAAAAGTGTTTGTCTGTCGTACACAATAAGGCAGACAACAACCAAGACAAAAAAACACAGAACTGTAAACAAAACAAACAATAAACTGCAGTGTTTTGACGGAGCTCGCGACGCAGCAGCCATACTCGGCGCCATCTTGGGAATCTGAGAACCTTTTAACATTCCTCAAATAACTTAGTGGTTGAATCTCACAATGAAATGTTCAAATCATATTTGACCCCAAAATAATTCAATAATAATAATAATAAAAAGAATAAATAATTTTTTTTTTTTTTTATTTTCATAAAAAAAAAAGAAATCCTGTTTTAGGACCATTAGGATTATTTTTATCATAATTAAGCACATTGGAACTATATACAGTGGAAATATAAATCCCATTTTCATTATGCAACACAAAAATAAAAATTATCCTGTTTGGATACAATTATATTTATTAATTAATATGATTGATTGATTGATTGATCAGTAAAACACATTCCCTCCATCAGGGAACGGAGGTTACATCCGTAACCTAGACTTTCCCCGTCTGTCGCTCACTTCGACGTTGTGTCAAAGAAGCGACACAAGGGGTCCAATTGAAATCACGCCATGCGCTGAGCCGTGTACGTGTTCTGCTGACACAGGAGCGGGCAGGTTTTCTACGTGCAAAGGCGACCAGCTGTGTCAGACTGCACGTACCCTTCCCCAATGCCCTAAAAAAGTTGTCGGGATCCTTCTTTTTTTTTTTTTTTAACCTTTATTTATCCAGGTAAACTGTTTGAGAACCACTTCTCATTTACAAACATGACCTGGCCAAGAGGCTACAGAGATAAAGAGAAACATACTGTACATAGTCATACACATGACACATAGAACAAGCAATTAAAATAAAAAAGGTAGACAGCAAAGGAAAAGAAAAAAAAAACTAATAAAGTGCTTAAATATGTGTATATAAATTTGGTTCAGAATTGTCAGCAGGAACAAGAGTCAACTATGTTGTTTTGGAGATTCTGCTTGAAGGTGGAGGTTGGGATCAGATAAGTAAGTTTCAGGGTATTTTGTAGTGTGTTCCAGTCATGTACTGCTGCGAAGCGGAAGGCATTACGTCCAAAGGTAGTAGAAATGGGGGGGGTACTAAACTTAATAAAATTACTTGATCTTGTGTGATAGGTGTTATGAGCGGCATGAAGAAGAGATGACAGATAGAGAGGTGTCTTGCCCAGGATTGTCTTGTATATGAAGAGAAACCAATGATGGAGCCGCCGGGTGTGATGGGAGGGCCAGCCCACCAGTTTATACAGATCACAGTGATGAGTGTAATAGGGTGCATTAGTGGCAAAACGGATAGCTGAATGATAGAGTGTGTCAAGTTTTATTAGGGCTGTGTTTGGGGCCATTCTGTAGATAATGTCGCCATAATCCAAAATTGGCAGTACTGTCATCTTAACGAGGGTGCATGTTGTAGCATAAGTAAAGGAAGCTTTATTGCGAAAAAGAAAGGCTAGTCTAGCTTTTACTTTTGTTTGAAGGTTATTGATGTGTGTAATGAATGACAGGGATGAATCCAACCAGATGCCTAGGTATTTATATGTTTTGACATACTCCAGTGCCATACCGTTCATGGAGGTGATTGTAAGTGGAGTCTTGGTAACAGGTTTTCAGCTAAAAAGGGTACATTTTGTCTTACTGGTGTTAATACGGAGATGGAGATTGTCAAAGAACTGCTCTATAGAGTAGAAGCTGTGTTTAAGACTGGAAGCTGCAGAATTTGCAGAGGAACCAACCGAGTACAAAACGGTGTCATCTGCATAAAGGTGAATCCGGGAGGTGCCAGCAGCTTTGGCTATGTCATTGATGTAAATAGAAAAAAGGGTTGGGCCCAGGATGGAGCCTTGATGCACACCTTTAGAGACAATAAGTGGGTCTGACATGATGTTTTCAACCTTCAATTGCTGGACACGGTTAGTGAGGTTAACAGACCAATACTGGAAAGCCTATGTAAAAGGATCCTATGGTCAACGGAGTCAAAGGCCTTGGCGAGGTCTATAAAGGTGGCAATACAGACCTGCTTACTGTCTAATGCTGTAATTACATCATCAAGGACCTTTGTAGTAGCTGTTATGCACCCATGTCCCATCCGAAAACCAGATTGCATGTCAAATAATATATTATTTTTATCCAGGAAATCATTTAACTGTTTTTGGACGAGCTTCTCCTGTACTTTGGCAAGGCATGGTAGGATGGAAATTGGGCGATAACAATTTGGGTCAGATTCAGATCCCCCTTTGAAGAGGGGAAAAATTATGGCTGATTTCCAATCAATAGGGAACTCAGAGAGCTGTAGGGACATATTAAATAGTCTTGTGACGGGAGCGGCAATAATGCAGGCTGCTGCTTTTAAGAACATGGGATCAAGACCAGCAGATTTGTTTGTATTCAGCTTAGTGAGTTCATCCTGGACTTCAGGGGTGGAAAGAGGTGTAAAGGAGAAGCCACTGAAACTTGAAGAAAGTTGGACATCTGCTGAGGTTGAAACTGAAGTGTCCATTGAGACTGGATTATGGTTTGAAATTGAAACTGAATGAGTTGCATTAATAAAGTGATGGTTTAGAAGTGAGGCCATCCGAGACTTTTCAGTAATAATTATATCATTAAATAACATAGAAATTGGTAAGTGGGGGGAAATAACTTTATTTTCCATTACCTTGACTGTTTTCCAGAATGCCCTAGCATCAGTGCCACATGTGGTAAGTTTCTCTTTAAAATGAGAGATTTTGGCATTTCTGATAGCCTGTGTTGCTTTATTTCTGCATTGACGAAAGGCCAGCCAGTCAACTGGCGATTGAGTAGAGCGGGCCTTTCTCCAGAGGGCATTTTTACGATGAATAATCTCAGCCAGGTCATTGGAATACCAGGGACTATATCGATTTTTGATTCTAAATTTTTTCAGAGGGGCATGCTTAATCATAATCAGACTGAAAGTGTTTTTGAAAAAAGACCATGCCTCTTCCAATGAGGTGAAGGAATTTATTCTGTCCCAGGACACAGCCGCAATATCTTGAAGAAAAGCTTGCATGTCAAGGTTTTTCAGAGAGCGCTTCCTTACAATTACTGGGTGCCTTTTGAATGAGAGACCAGAGCATATACATGCAAAAGCGCAGTGATCACTTATTTGACTGAAAACTCCCGCTTGGTAATTAGATGGAGTATTAGTCAAAAGGAGGTCAATCAGAGTGGATGATGTGGGAGATTTAGGGTTAAGTCTGGTGGGCTCTGATATAATTTGGGTAAGGTTTAGAGCATCAAACTGTTGCAAAACTGTATCTGGAGGATTGATCATATCCCAGTTTAGATCACCCAAAAGGACAAACTCAGAGGATATGTATGGAGCTAGGAATTGACTAAAAGCTATGAGTGCAGAGGCTGGAGCTGAAGGTGCTCTATAGCAAACAGCAACAGAGAGAGAGAAAGTAGTTGAAAGCCTAAGCTTTAGTACCAGTAGTTCAAGTTGTTTAGGAACTGACTTAGACAGAGCAACAGTACATTGCAGATGATATTTAACATACATAGCTACACCACCGCCCCTGGTAGCTCTATCCTGACAAAACACATTATAGCCTGGTATGAAGATGTCAAGATCAGTGTTCCCTTTTTTAAGCCAGGATTCAGAGATAGCAAGAACATCAGGACTAGCTGTGTGCACCAATGTTTTTAAAGTATCAAAATGCTTAGAGTTTAACAAACTGCAGATATTTACATGTAAAAAACCCAACGATTTACGGTCACAAAATTCCCCAAATGACAATTGGGCAGTAACTGAGTTAGCTGGCCCAGGATTTGGATAAACATTACCAGAGATAAATAACATGAGAATAATTAACAGGCATGTAAGAGCAACACCAGAACAAAGCCATTGTCTGACTTTTACAAAGGGCAAAGCCAGTAACAAGTTAGAGTCAAACAGCTCCTGCAGCAGCATCATTGAAAAATATGGAAAGGTTCGACATACCTGGGTGGCAGAATGTCCAACAGATTTAGTAATCCAATAGGACGTAACATCTCTCGATTGTAGAATGAAGTCTAATGTTCCCCGACAGTGAAATGCTGTGGCAGATCCCAAAGTGCAAAGAGTCCGGATACTGTACATGTGGCAAAAAGGCGAGTGACAAAAACCAGAGAACCAGGAGATTTTTTATAAAGTAAAGCATGATTTAGAAGTTTTAGTAGCGTAACACAGGCTTCAATGTGTGCTGGAAGCAAGCCACAATGCAGCTAGAGACGGATCTCTATGTTGTTATCTTGATGTAAATCCTGATTCGAAAACCCCTGCCACAGATCTAGGCTGGAGACAAGCCATACTGCAGCAGGTCCATATAGGGCACAGTCCAGATGGATCAGCCAAGATCCTTTTGAAAACAAGCAGGTAGGTCTCAGATCAGATGGAGTAGGCCGAGAGCCTCACAGAATAGCTGTAGCCAGATAGCATAGGCTCTAGAGTGCGCTGAAAGCAAACCACAATGAAGCTGGAGATAGATGCAGCTGGAGATAGATGTTGTTATCTTGCTGTAAATCCTTCTGGTTATCCTAGGCAGGGGAACAAGGCGACGCTTGCCAACCTGGGAATGGGCCAAGCCTGGCTGGGCCTGTTTTCTCTCTATGTTTCTCCGAATAGAGCAAGAATGGCCAGGGCCCTTACACGCATCAAGGGAAGGGGGTCTTACCCAGTTTCCTATTCTTTCAGAGGGAAAAGACCCTGCGGAGGCCACACCTGCTTGAAAGGGGGAGGTAAAGGTGGTGAATACATCACATGGGTTTTTAGGCGACATGTGGAAAGTGGCACAGTGGTAGATCCAGCCTCAAGGAGGGGGGAGTTCCTACAACATGGCGACCGGAGGGCAGCTGGGACTGCCTAAGGGAGACGTGGGTCCACTTCGTAAGGGGACCGTACCATGGACAATACACACAGGGGGAGTCCACGTAGGAGTCCTGATCTGTGGAGCACCTATTCCAATACAGGGTAGATGAAGTAGTGGATTGGGTCGGTGAGTTCCTCCGCTAAACTGCAGACCCACAGAGCTAGGGAGGAGTCATCCAGGGATCCGAATGAGTGGGATCTCTTGGGAGAAAAAAGTGCACAATTTTACCTCGGCCGAGGGAAAGTGCACTAGGCGCTAACGGTCTACCCGATCAATCCATCAGCGTGTTACCGAGTTCTACCGGCTTGGACATGAGAAAACACGGGATGAAACTGACTCTACCCTCAGATTGTAAGATCTCACAAGTGTGTTATCGGACCCGTAAGGGGAGGGGCATGGCCTGGGTGTGATAAGCCAATGTACTGGGTCAACTACCCAGTAGGAAGGCCTCTGTTTGGAGACAGCGTTCCCTTTCCGCTGTCCACCAAGGCAGACAAAGAGCTGCTCAGAACATCTAGAGCTCTCCGTGCGGTCCAAGTAGGTATGAAAAGTACTTAATGGACACAGCAACGAAGGGCTGGGCCTGCCTCCTCCTGGAGCAGCTTCGCTTGCAGGTTCACAAACTGGTCTTAGGGAGTAGTAGGAACTTTGGGCACGTGCACGCTCGTTGGTGAGGCGTGCTGACATTGTGACTGAGTCTAACACCATCGTGAGAAAAGAGATGTGAGCTTGCTCTTTTCCCAGTTGAACTGAAGCCCCAGGCGGCTGAGGTGCCTGAGCACCTGGTCTCTGTGAGCGCATAGTAACTCTTGTGAGTGGGCCAGAATAAGCCAGTCGTCGAGGTAATGGAGTATGCGAATGCCGACTTCTCGGAGCAGGGCAAGAGCTGCTTCTGCGACTTTCGTGAAGACGCGAGGGGACAGAGACATGCCGAAGGGGAGGATTTTGTACTGATACACCTGGCCATCGAACGCGAGCCGTTGAAGGGGTTGGTGTCGAGGCAGAATTGAGACGTGGAAGTATGCGTCCTTCAGGTCTACCGCTGCGAACCAATCTAGATGCCGGACGCAAGTTAAGATGTGTTTTTGCGTGAGCATTTTGAACGGGAGTTTGAGCAAAGCCCGGTTGAAAACTCGCAGGTCCACGATCGGTCGTAAGCCGCCACCTTTCTTGGGTACAATGAAGTAAGGGCTGTAGAAACACATCTTTGTTTTGGTTGGAGGGACAGGATCTATCGCGCCTTTGTGAGGTCCTGGCAACCCGAATTGCGTAACCGAGTCAAATGGTCGGGGCCAGCTAGCGTGACGGGTTGGGAAGTGAAATCAACGCATCCAGGCTCCGTGCTAGGGGCACCAAGGGGACAGTTATTTTTGATGTACCCGGCGGGGCTTCGCAGCGGGGCGGAGCAGGTAGTACGGCGTCGGGAGCCAAAGATGCATCCCGAGGCTCTAGTGCTGAGAAAAGCCTTTTAGCACTTACCTTGCACCGCACACTCGGCAGGGGGCAGGTTAGTGACTGAGGAGGAGGTCCGGTATAGGTGTCCTCTAGACTCGTCAGAACCGGCTGGCCGGGGGACAATCGAGGAGCTGAAGGCGGGGGGGTCTGCGTCCAGCATGCCAGGACTGTACAAATCTGCCGGCAGAGTGCTGTGAGAATGGCATTTGCGGGCCAGGTGACACAGAGACAAAGGAAATAGCTCCGTTATTGAGAATGTGCTAACGTCTTGGTCTCTGGGTCATCCGTCTCAGTAACGCCTGGGAGCCTTCTGGGTCCTCAAGGGGGTCCCTGAGACAGGGGGCGTCTGCTTCCTACGGAATGCTCGATGCTGGAGCTGAGAGCTGGGCCCGGGTTGAGGCGGAGCAGTTGTTTCTTAGCCGCAGGAGGACGCAAGCGTGCCGGGGAGGCAGGTGGTTCGAGGGGGTTTACCCGGCAAAACGGATCCCGTCATTATCTCCAAATCACCTTCATCGCCTGCAGCGCCTGCCCCAATCCCGTAGGAAGGAGGCGAGGCGAGGTGAGGTGGGGCAGCTGAAGTGGCTCTCTCTCATGACAAAAGAAAGCCGCAACCACAATGTTGCCATAGCTATGTTCTCGCACTGAGAACATGAACCATTCATAAAACGCTGCCTGCGTGTGATCGCAGCCCAGGCACACGAGGCAGCTTTTATGACCATCAGAGGTGGGGAGAAATCAATCAGGGGCGGAATGGCTTCATCGACACAACGTTAAAGTGAGCGACAGACGGGGAACCCAGAAACCAAAACATATATCTGAAGAACCTAATATGTAAAAACTTTCAAAGAACCACATTGCCAACTCAGAAACCCTATATAGTCAAAAATGGTTCTTGATAAGATTAAGTGTTATTTTCTAAATCTGATGTGTTACAAAGGACCATTGAAGTACCCTTATTTTTTAATGTATAGTTGGGAAAGGAATGGGTTAACATGTCCCAGGTTTTTGCCCGCCACTCCCAACTCTATGCTGCATTCTTCTATCTCTGTAGCCTCAGGTGTGTTACCTTCAGCTCTCTTGTCTTTCAGTCTTTTATATTGGCACCTACACAGCACAAATGAGACATTCCAGAATCTCGGTAGTATTCGTATTTGGCTTCTCTTGTCAGTTTTAGAGTGCACACAGTCATGTCACCATCAGTCGAAGGAGTTCACACGGGGTCCAACATTAATTCTTTACCAATCTTGCTAATGATGGCTATATTGTGAGAATTAACCACCTATAAATATTTCTAATTTGCCACGAAACAGTACTTTGCATTATTTGTATTAAAAAATTTAAATATTTTCTTTAAAAATTTAAATATTGTAGTGAATGTCAATGCAGGTCCTTTTGTCACTCGTAGCATGATAAATGAAATGAGACAATCTTTGACTCTGCATCTATCATAAACATCTGAAAACGCATCATGATTGTGTTCCTCGTATTTTTGTTTTTGTGGCATGAGAGAAATACCTCACATATGTGCAATGCCACATGGAGTTCCGGAGAAAATAACCCTTTAGGTATCCAACTAAAGTTCTGATAGTAAATATTCCACTCTGGTAAAAGTTTAGAAAGAACATGCTAAAGATGTGAAAGTTTTTTTTTGTACACATAGTTTGTATATTTGTGATTTTATTTCATGTCTCATACATCAGCGAGACTACCTTTCTTGCAATTTGTTTTAAACAGCAATTTAAACAACCTGGTCTCATAGAAACTCTTAGGGGTGCACTGGGCACGTTTGCTGAAACCGATTCCAAGTGTGATTGTTCCTGGTTTCCCCCGCAGCGTTGGTCTGGTTTCACACTCACCTGATTCTATCGAACCCCATTTGCATCTTATATCATCACAAACACGCATGGTGAATACACCACAACTCATCATACTTTTAGTTTTTTTGTTATTTTGGTGCCATTATGCACAGCAGAGAGAACAGCAACTGGGTATATGTGCCCTTCATGGCGTAACTCATCAGATGTCCAGGAAACAGGCAGAGGTTCGGGGCAGGCAGCAAAACAGCAGTAGTAGTATACCAGGCAGAGTTATAAATAGACAGGCAGCAAATGATCGTAATGTGGTAATCCAAGGCAAGGTCCAAACACAGAAATGGCAACTCAGGGAATCAAAACGCTCAGAAATGTAGCTGGGCAAACAAGACTTCGCAATGAGTGAACTAACAGACAGGGCTTAAATAGTTTGATTATATGGAACAGATGTGGGGTAATCAGACCAGGTATGCGGGCATAGGGAAATGTAGTCCAATGTTAATATTCAGGTGAGAGAGACCTCCGGTGGCCAATTGTGGAATCTTCACCGGCGTTTGTGACACCCACATTTAAATGTGATTGTCACTCCCAAAACTTTGTAGTGTGTAAGTGGCCAAAATATATTTTAGTGGTAATCAATATTATGTCACAAATGCAATCGATTGAGCTTAAATTGTATTGAACCTGGAATGTGCCTTTTAAGGTTCTGGATAGGGAGTTAGGTTTTGTTGATAAAAACTTTGATAGAGCATTAACCTTGAAAACTGAAAAAAAAAAAAAAAAAATCTGTTTGGGAGAACATTTAACTCTATTTTAGCTCCACACAGTGTGCAATCAACTACTATATGTGTAATGAACTACGTAATATAATTTTGCTAAAATATCGCAACAGTCACACAGTTCCATATAAAGTTGCAAGCCCATTTACGAGGAAGATTTATACAACTTTTACTTGCATTTGCCGCTTGCTGAGTGTTCATTTTGAGGTTTTCTTTTTGGCTCTTCAGTATTTTTATAGGGCCTTTGTTTGAATGGGTTAAGTATGTTAAGTACTGCTTAAATATTAACTAGTTTTCTACATTAGACCAGAAAATGTATAACATATTACAAGAACCCGGAAGCTCCAGAAATCATTTAAATGTAGTCTCTAGCCCTGAAAGCTGAAATATTGGCATCTTCAACACTTGTTTTGCTTCGTTAGCTGTGGAATCGCTCTCTGATCACAGATTGCTTCAGAGAGAAATCTAATCATGCTTTTTTCATTTATCAGATTAAAGCTGAAAGTATTTGCACTACTTTGTATGTTATTTTATTTGGATTTTCTTTTTCTTTTTTTCTTTTTTTAATTATTATTTATTGGTTCTTTTAGTCTTTTGGTCACACATGCATGCTCTGTAGACTTTTGCTAATGTAACCAATGTGCTTCTCTGCTTCATGCTTGTATGGCTATCGAAGTGCTTGCAAATATCTTTGTGTGTGTGTGTGTGCGTGCGTGTGTGCGTGTGCCAGCTACTTCCAAATTCTGCACCAATCCTCCCCATCAGAAGCCTACAACAGAAATATCTCTCTCTATCTCTCTCTCCAAATCGCATGCATATGTTTGTCTGCAGGTCTAACTGCATGCTTTCATTGCTTTGTTAACACTCACAGCAATACTTCTCATGAGATCAGTAACTTAAGTCAGTTCCATTCTCTAACCTCACCACTGCAGCTACTAGCATCACTCACTCATGCTGGTCTGTCTTTAGTATCCAGCAGAGACTACTCAAACTTTCTTTACAACCTCTAACTGAGCAAAACTCTCAACAGCATGGCGTAATCATCCCTCATGTCCATGGGTAACATCATCCACTCTGTATACAATGATTAACATGGATAACTTTACACCTGCATGCCTTCCTGCTCAACTAACAAACTCAGTCCCAAAAGTCCAAACTTTGTGATTATCTCTCAATAATGACACTCAGTCAAGCTGCCCTTTGCCACAGCCAGTACATATCACAAAACAAGCCCTATTTTCTCAGTATTTACCTGACTTGAGTGAAGCACACCTGATCAATTTTGATTTAGGTACCTGAACTTCAGCGCTATATCCTAATTACAGAAAAGTTCAGAATAAAGGCTTTTTATTTTGTTAAAAGGAATGTAGAGGAACACTGTAGGCTTGTTTGTAAAAGCAAGTGCCTCAACTTGAAAGTGGACAAGAGAAGGCGGCTGCAATCAGAGGACGAATCAAAAAAGAGCTTCCCAGAAATGTACCACTTGTCAGAGCATATCTGCAATATGTGCAAAAAAAGGCACAATTGTTTTCTTTGTCGCTAAGTAAAATCAAGCTGCTTTTACAGTACATAAACATGACGAGATATGATGAAAGAGCAATCCAATGCTCCCCGTCTGTCGCTCACTTCGACGTTGTGTCAAAGAAGCGACACTAGGGGTCTCTCTTGAGTGCCGAATATGCCTCTGATCTATGAAAAAAGGCCAATGAGAAGTTGGCAGACAGTATTTGCATACCCCACCCCGGACATACGGGTATAAAAGCGTGGAAATACGTCGAGTTCATTCAGAAATTTTCTTCGGAGCCGATGGTCGCGTATGCAGCCAGCTGCGAGTCACACACCAGTTCCTACCCTGTTCCTCTGATACTCTGTTTGCTGTTGGATCTATGGCGTACTTCAGCGGCTTTTCTCCTTCTCTGCACGGCAGTGCAGCTTGCCCCTGGGGGCTTTGACAGCGCAGAGAGTTAAAAGAGTTATATTTAAAAGAGTGATTTTCTCTATAAAAGAGATTTCCCTCTAAAAAAGCTTTACACAGCGGCGTTGAATGTCCTTTTCAGGACGTGTCTTTTAAAAGATGCCATTCCGCCCCTGTGTAGTTCCTGGATGCGGTAGAGTGCTCTCCACTTGAGATGGCCACAGGCGTTGTCTCGTGTGTCTGGGCAGCGATCACACCGAGGCAGCGTTTGTGGATGGTTCATGCTCTCACTGCGAGGGCATGACCATGGTAACATTGCGGTCGCAGCTTGCTTTCAATAGAAAGCACACCACTCCAGCTGAACCTCCGCGTCGCTCCTTCATCCCACGGGATTGTGGATGATGCAGCTGGCACTGGAGGCGATCTGGGGACAGCAGCAGGTGCAGCTACGCCGGGTACGCCCCCTCGGACCACCTGCCCCCCAGCACGCTCGTTGACTCCCATCTGTGCTCGAGGCAACAGCAGCTCACCTCACGGCCAGCCTGCCTATCCTCTAGATCTCGAGGTGGACGAGCTCGCTGCTGCATCGGAGAGCGTGGCGTCTGACGCTGATGCCTCCCCTGGGCTGCCGACTTCGGTCCAGCATGCCCAGGCTGAGGCTGACGTGCAGATGTCCGACATGCTTGCCTGGGCCGCCGCCAGCGTGGGGTTGGACTGGAACCCTCCGTCCTCCCCACAGCCATCGCGGTTGGATGAATGGTTCCTGGGGTCTGAGCGCCACTCACAGCCTCGCCCTCCCCCGGCCCGGACCATCCGACTCGGGTACGTAATTCAGTTTGCCAGGCCTCCGCCCCCCTTCACAGGCGTCCGCTTCTCCGCAGTATATGGCGAACATGCCAAATCCCTGCGCGCGGAAATCGCTACTCTCTTACTCAAAGACGTGATAGAGCATGTCCCTCCAACCGAGATGAAGAAGGGTCTCTACAGCCCTTACTTCATCGTACCCAAGAAAGGCGGCGGCTTACGACCGATCTTGGATTTGTGAATTTTCAACCAAGCTTTGCACAAACTCCCGTTGAAAATGCTCACGCAGAAACACATCCTAACCTGCGTTCGGCATCTAGATTGGTTTACAGCAGTAGACCTGAAGGACACGTACTTCCATGTCTCAATTCTGCCTCGACACCGACCCTTCTTACAGTTCACGTTCGACTGCCAGGCGTATCAGTACAAAATCTTCTCCTTCGGCATGTCTCTGTCCCCTCGCGTCTTCACAAAAGTCGCAGAGGCAGCCCTTGCCCCGCTCCGAGAAGCCGGTATTCGCATACTCAATTACCTCATGACTGGCTTATTTTGGCCCACTCGCGAGAGTTACTATGTGCTCACAGAGACCAGTTGCTCGCGCTCAGTAGCAGTCTGTTGGAAAGGGGCCCCGCTGTGCTGGCACATCAACTGCCTGGAGTTGCTGACTGTTTTCTTTGCCCTGCGGAAGCTTCTCCTGTTAGTTTGAGACAAACACATCCTGATCAGGTCAGACAGCACCACTGCAGTAGCTTACATAAATCGCCAAGGCGGTGTACGCTCCCGCCACATGTCACGACTCGCCCGACGTCTCCTCCTCTGGATTCAAGTCGCTGCTAGCAACATCCCCGTTAACCTCAAAGTGGCAACGCTTGCCCGGTGGAGGGTGGAGAGTGGAGGCTTCACCCCCAGCTGATTTGGGAACGGTTCGTCAAGGCCCAGGTAGACCTGTTTGCCTCCCAATAGACGGTCATAGCCATGATCAACCAAGCCAGAGCCCCTTCTGCCAGGCAACTTTACGCCCTGAAATGGCGCTTGTTTGCGAATTAGTGTTCTTCCCGTGCTGAAGACCCACAGAGGTGCGCAGTTAGGTCAGTGCTCTTATTTCTGCATGAGTGGCTGGAAGGGAGGCTGTCCCCTTCCACCCTGAAGGTGCATGTTGCCGCTATTGCGGCCCACCACGATGCAGTAGACAGCAAATCCTTGGGTAAGCACGACTTAATCATCAGGTTCCTAAGAGGCGCCTGGAGGTTCAACCCATCCCGGCCAAGCCTGTTCCCCTTCCTGGGATCTCTCAGTGGTCCTCGTGGGCCTCCAGAGACCCCCTTTGAGCTGCTAGAATCAGTTGGACTCAGGGCCCTCTCTCTAAAGATGGCCTTGCTGATCGCTTCCATCAAGAGGGTCAGGGTCCCGCAAGCGTTCTCTGTTAGCGGCACTTGCCTGGAGTTTGGTTCGGCAGACACATATGTGATCCTATGACCACGACCGGGCTATGTGCCCAAGATCCCTACCACGCCCTTCAGATACCAGATAGTGAACCTGCATGCGCTGCCCCGGGAGGAGGCGGCCACAGCCCCTTCATTGCTGTGTCCAGTACATGATTTGCGTACCTATTTGGACCGCTCTGAGCAGCTCTTTGTCTGCTTTGGGGGACATCGGAAAGGGAACGCTGTCTCCAAACAGAGGCTATTCCACTGGGTGTGTGGATGCCATTTCATTGGCATATCGCACCCAGGCCGTGACCCCCCCCCCCTTGCGGGTCCGAGCGCACTCAACAAGGAGTATTGCATCCTTGTGGGCACTGGCCAGAGGCACCTCCCTAACAGACATATGTAGATCAGCAGGTTGGTTAACACCTAATACCTTTGCGTGATCTTACAATCTCAGGGTTGAGTCAGTATCGTCCCGTGTTTTCTCAGGTCCGAGCTGGTAGAACTCGGTAACACCCTGACGATCTGGCCTGGTGAATCACTTGCACCTGGTGCCCTTTCCCTCGGCTGAGGTAAAACTGTGTGCTTTCTCTCCCAGGAGATCCCACCCACCCGGGTCCCTGGTTGATTTCTCCCTAGCCCTTTTGGGTCCGCATTTCAGCGAAGGATCCCGGTTGTTTTTGCTCTATGCAGAGAAACATAGAGAGAAAAGAGGCCCAGCCAAGCTTGGCCCATTCCCAGGTTCGCAAGCGTCGCCTTGTTCCCCTCTAGGGTAACCAGAAGGATTCCGACGACTTTTTTGGGGCATGATTTGAAGTGGACCCCTAGTGTCGCTTCTCCGACACGACGTCGAAGTGAGCGACAGACGGGGAATGTCTAGGTTACGTATGTATGGGGGGGCGAGGCTGATGGAGGGAAGGAGACGTCGTGTCCTCCCGGGCCACGTCGCTGAGCCGAGCCACTGCAGTGGCCGAACCATTTCCAGCTACTCTGAAAAATCCTGAATTAACTTGACGTATTTCCCTGCTTTTATACCCTTATGTCCGGGGCGGGGTATGCAAATACTGTCTGCTACTTCTCATTGGCCTTTTTTTCATAGACCAGAGGCATATTCGGTGCTCAAGAAAGCTTCTTCGACACGACGTCTTGTTCCCGTATGTAATGGAGGTTACATACGTAACCTAGACGTTCTTATTACATTTCCCAAGACATTCAACTTTTACTTTTCAACTTGCAGACTTTCAAAAATGCTCTCTAGTACTGCATACCAGGAAAACGAAAAAAAAAAGTTTTTACCGTAAAAGTATTAGAATGGACGTGTCCTAACATTTTATATTTACGAACAAAATGTCATGGTATTATGCTAAGATTCGAAGCCAATGGACGCTAAACTTCAAAAATGTTAAGCTTCAAAAAATTTGCTCCATGCATTTTTGTATGAGGATAGACAAATTACTTGACGCTGGAAACTTGTGTCACACTTAGGGCTGAAAATTGCCACAGACCTCCTGATTCGATATTACAATGATATTTCCTAGCTGTTTCAATATGTATTGCGATATTGCGATTCTATAAGTATTGCAATTAGATGTTTTGATATAAAAAATTCTGAAATGTTGTGTCTGAAATGACGATTGCTTTTACTCTGTAATACATAATTTGCAGTTAAAAGGTAGGCGTCTGCAAAACTATCAATTTTAAACTACCAAATGACCAGTCAGTGCGTTGTCTGAGCTAGGTGACTGGTTAGTGCAAAGGAACCCATGTATAAGGCTGCATTCTTTCCATTTATATTCAACAAATAAAAATATCATAAATATTAGTGGTCGACCGAAATGTGTTTTTTTTTTTTAAATGACCGATGCCGATATCCAGAGAGCAGCATGGCTGATAGGCTGATATAATGCCGATATATCACACAGTTTAAAATGATAAATAACATATACATAAAATTGCTAAAAAAAACTATAAACTCTTATTTAGAACAATATTTACTAAAATTTCACACAAAACTTTAACTTTAAAATCTTTAAAGTTTAATCTTTAAAAATATGTTGTTCTTTAAATGGTAAATAGCAGTTTCTTCTTATTTCTATTTAGTAATGTATTTGATCATAAATACATTTTTAATATATTAGGAAGAAGGAAATAATCATTGCACACATTAGTCCAGCAACCACGGATGGCATATGCATATTAGCAATCGCATTTTCTCACAAAATTGTGTGCACATACAAAATTATAGAAAATGCTCTTAACCGCTAATATCAATAGTTATTGGCAAACAAGTCTCAGAACTCTATACATGTGCATGTCTTGGAGAAGCTCTTTCATTGCACTTGTGAACAGCGGAGCTCACTGCGCACATACCTGTATATCAAATCAGACGCACATTGGCGGCTTTTTTTCGTCTGTTCTTCAAACTATTATCACACGTTTCATCAAACAGGCGTCTTTGTGTCTAAATTCTTGTCATACAATATATCACTCTGAGAAGTCTTACAGGTCACCCTCCACAGTGGCTGGTACATCAGCAAAATAACCCACCACTGTTCATGAAAAAGCAGATGTTAATTTCAAACCTTGTTCACCAGGAGTTGGCTGTATTACAAATTCGGGAGAAAGGAAATCAAGTGTCTATGACTTTAAGCTTTGCAATCACACCCACACATTCTGCAGGAAAATTATATCTAGAAAATTTTAAATGGTGAGACACCCAGTGAGCCAATGATTTTTAACAAAGAGCCACTTGTGGCTCAAGAGCCATAGGTTCCCAACCCCTGCTTTAGAATAAGACATATGAGAGCTCCACAGAAAGTTTTGTGAGGTTCAAGATTTACACCTGTTTAAATGAGATAGCTGCATATTTACAGGATCATATACAGATGGTATATGATATTAGTTTAATTTATTTTTGCCTTTTTTCATTAGACAAGATAGTTAAAAGTTACAGGAGAGAGACTATTGAGGAGAGAGATGGAGAGTGAAAAACATGAGCACTTTAACATGAGGACCTTCTGCGCATCTGTCGTGGCTCAGATATGCGGATCGTTTAAACAAGTTATTGCAAACCATTCTATTATTGTAGCAATATGATGCCACGTAACAACAAAAAGAACTGTGATTGCTCATTTACAAGTCTCACCCTTACAAAAAATCAAAACTAGCCGCAATTTCGCAGCTCTTTATTTTCACATGCAAATGAGGTTTTGATTCACAACATTTGTTTGCCAGAAGTTTGCAGCTCTTCACCGGTTGTGGTGAACCTCCCGCAAACCTTTGGCAACAAAGGACAAGTTCCCGCAAGTTTTCCGCAAAGCTCATATGCATGTGAAAATTATCATTGGAGAATTTGTGGCAAATTTGACATGAACCTCGTTTTTTGTAAGGGGGCACCTTCACGTGGAACCAGGCAATTCTCGCACCATCACGGCTTAAGAAACCAATTGCCCAAACGGTAAAATGTATCGGCCAATGCCGATAATTAAAAAAGTCTGAATATTAGTTGATTTATCATGATATATGTGTTAAATCGGTCAACCACTACTATAAGGCCTATAATTTAAGCTTATCAAACTAACTTTGTTATTTTACAATATAAAATATAACATTAATTACCAAAGGCTAATGCCATTATCTTCAAGAACCATTGTTGGGACTGTACTGAATTATGACACACATGACAATTCACCTGTAGTGCCGATGTCATTGCACGTTACTTGCATATGCATCCTGAGATGGTCTGAGCTCCTAAGTGGCATTCTCATAAACAACACTATTCTTACAAACTGCTCTTAGATGACTTACAGAGAGAAAAAAAAGTGAGAACTCACAATTTGCGTGTGTTCCGCGAGACACGGTCGCGCTATGCACATGGGTGATAAAGCGCAAATTAACTTCTGAACAAAAAAGCAAATCAGGCACATTCATCGCTTGAATTCTTTCATCTGTTCTTCAGAATGAAATCAGGTGTGTTTCGTCAAGCATGCGTCTTTTTGTCTAGTGGCATTTCTTGTCGACAGTGGCAGGTACATTTTCGAAATTACCCGCCACTGCGCATGAATACCCTGGCTGTTAGATTATATGTGTTGTGGAGGGCGTGACGTAGTTCATGGCGTCCGACAGTTTGATAAGCCTTTATACAGCTAAAATAGTTATTAAAGCAGTGTCAGACAGAATCTGCAGAATGACTCCTGAATAATATGCTCCACAACATCTCAAATAAACTTTTGGATTATGCATAATAACAGGAACATTGATCACAGCAGAGGATTTTGACATCCAACAGTGAATAAACGGCACTTGATGGCTGTAGCAGCGGTGCATTAAAGGACTAAATGTAAAGAATTAAAGAGACAAAACTTCTCAGTGAGAAAACCTTGTTAATGTGGAACTCTGCACAAATATAGCTTCCTATATTTATATATTTATCTATTAATCACTAATAATTATTATCTAATAATTTATTTCCCCCAGCCTTAGTCACATCTGGTTTAGAAATAGCCTAGTGTTATGGACAGTTTCTGAGTACACAGTTTATTTAATTTTTTTTACCATACAGATTGTTAAAGATTAATGACGCAACATGGCCACACAGTTAGATACCACTGACAATGCAGAAATGTGTATCCAAATAGCACATTTAAGAAAGAGACAGATGACTGGAACATATTGTTAGAGTTATTTGAGTAGCTAGCACTCTACTTTCCAAAAATGTGTTCAAGGCAATGAAATACTGAGCAAATTTACTCAGCCCCATACTTTCCTGATTTATCGACAGTCATTTCCTCTGTATGGAAAAGAGCAGGTAATGACAAGGAAATGAGCAGATAATGTTCAGATTTGAAAGCGAAACTTATTCATCTGTGCCCATGAAGTCTGAGAAAATGGCATTTATTAACAGAAACACAGTGCATCTGCTGTGCATTCACTGGACAACTGAAACATGATGGTTTAGCTTCAACGGAACACAAAATAAAGACCTTTGAAGTGACAATCATACACTACTACCACAGTACGACGCTGTTCTTCATCTACTTTAGTTTAGTCCATAAAGCATGATTATTTTTCATACTTATTTTCGTCGAAAAACTGTAGAATCCTGTGCAATGTATTTTTGACATGTTTTAAATTGTCATTAATGGCCTGAAGCATTATACATTTAGATAAAATATTTGATTAATGAACAAAAAAAGGGGCAGGAGGTGAGTGCCTGCCTATATGTATGAAATTGATTGGACAGCAGAGCTGTCAATCACAATAATAAGACTCAAAGTTCAGATCTGTGAAATGACATTTACCTGTCTTCCTCCTTTCTGAGTTCCCAAGTGTCTGTCACAGTCTTAAAGACATTGTGACAGGGACTTCAATGTAAAAAAAGGAAAAATAAAAAAAATATATTAATATATAGCATGTTTTGTAAATTAGGTCTCTTAGCACTTCATTTTGTTAGTTTTGCATTACAGTGAGATGTTCAGAAGGCTAATTCATATCTTATATCTCTTATATTTACAAAACAATCACAATACTTGCACAAAGTCCCAAGAGCTGTGCCTGACTCAGCTTAGAATCATATTTTTTTGTTTCTTTCATCTATATGTTGTTAACATTATCTGCACTCCTCCAACAGTCCGGCAAGTTCCGCCACGTTTCTCAATCCCGCCCACCAACCACGAGGTGATGCCGGGTGGCAGTGTTAACCTCACCTGTGTGGCGGTGGGTGCCCCAATGCCCTACGTCAAGTGGATAACAGGAGATGTAGAACTAACCAAGGAAGAGGAGATGCCGATTGGGCGAAACGTGTTGGAGATCACCAATATTCACCAGTCGGCGAACTACACTTGTGTGGCTATTTCCTCTCTGGGCATGATCGACACCACAGCTCAGATCACAGTCAAAGGTAAGAGACCTTTAACCTCAGATCTTACACAAGTACCCGTCCATACCATGACATAATTTATGCTTATGTACTTTTCAGCTCCAGATGTGACTTTATTAAATGGATAGTGTTGCTTGCAGAGTTAAAGTACCTAATAGTCATATTTGAGTATAATAAAATAGCACTAAAATAGAGTCACTAAAATAGCCCATGTGAGAACGTAACAGAAATTGCACTTAAATATATCAAAAGTACAAGTAAATAGAATAATGAATGGCAACCTATTTGAATGGTGGAGTGTCGTTAGTATATGTGGCTTATTCATTGATTCAGTGAGTGTGTAGTGAGTTATTAACTTATGAACTGTTTCGAACAATTCAGTGAGTTATTAATTTGGAACAATTTAGTCAGTGAACGTAATTTACTCAGGAATCATTCCAACCAATTCAGTGAGTAAATGAGTTGTTGATTTATGGACGTTTTACTGACAAATTCAGTGAGTTAGTAAGTGAGTTGTTAAATCAGGAGTCATTCAGAATGATTCAGTGAGTAAGTGAGTTATAAAACCAAGAACTGTTCTGACAGATTGAGTGAGAGAGTTGTAAACTCAGGAATTGTTACAACCAATTCAATGAGTAAATGTGTAACAAAGAGTTGTTAATTCAAGAACTGTTCTGGGTTTTGTTTCCCTAACAAAGACACAACTCACTGCTTTACCACCATAGCAAGATGCATCGTTGGAAAAATTAACTAGCTAGTCACGACTGTTTTCCGAAACTGTAGTAACTATATCGCACATCCATCATTCGAACCATGTTGGGTCAACAACATAGAAGTGTCGTTAATGGTGTTATGCAGGGGGTGGAGTAAAAACTTATGGGAAAATGTAACTATAATAGCTCATTTACTCTTATACCAGCAAGATGTTTAATGTGAGAAAGGTGCTGAAGACAGGAAATCTGCGTACACCATAATGAGGCAGATGCATTGCGATGCAATAGATGTGTTTCTCTCGACATCAGACTTCGGGGTTCATCCGACGCGCATGAGCACAAATGCACATGCGCACTGTTCAGATGGGTACGTTCTCTTCAGTAGAGATCAAAGTCTTTACTATCCACTGTGACTGCAATGGAGGGCTGAAAGATGTGGGGTTATTTGTAATTAACTTTTTAAGCTATTTTTTATTGAAAATTGATTATGAAGCTATCTATCATGATTATTCTCTCACCCTTCAGAGGCTGATTTATCCCGTTTGGAACACAGACAAAAACAACACTTGTGTGTTAACATGGACATAGAAGCTGTGTTCGCCAACAAAAAACGCTTGTGTTAAATTGCTTTCTTGTAATCCTAAACGGCTGCATTCATGTTTAATTTATGTTCCCCTTCTGTCACTCACTCAACGTTGTGTTGAATGAAGTGAAACAAGGGGTCTTCCTGGGATGCCAAACATACCTCTGAACCTGAGAAAAGGCCAACGTCAAGTTGGCAGACAGAATTTGCATAAGGACAAGCGAGGCAGTGAGTGCCAGTCAGAATTTTTCTTCGGAACCGAACGGTTGTGCAGCAAGCAAGCTGAAGTTCACCACTGTTTCACTCACCTCTGTCAGCGAGAAGCATTGCTGTTGGATCTACGGCACGTTTCCAGCTGGCGTTCTCTCTCTCTCTGCATGCTGTGCAGTCTATGCCCCTGGGCACTTCGACAGCGCTTTTCACTGTTAAAAGAGTGTTCTCCTCCTATAAGAGTTTGATTTCTCTAAAAGAGTTTGAGTTTTCCACTCACAAAAGAGCAATACACAGCAGTGTTGAACGTCCTTTTCAGGATGCGTCTTTTTCAAGATGCCGTTCCGCCCCTGTGTTGTTCCTGGATGCGGTCAATTTCTCTCCAAGACCGATGGCCACAGACACTGCCTCAAGTGCCTGGGCAGCGATCACACTGAGGCGGTGTTCATGGATGGCTCATGTACTCATTGCGAGAACATGACCATGGCACTGTTGCGGTCGCGGCTCTCCTTCCTCAAGGTGAATGCCACTTCAGCTGCCCCTCACGTCGCTCCTTCTTCCCACAGGATTGAGGACGACCCAGCTGGTGATGAAGGCGATATGGGGTGTGGCACGGTGGAGGGCGGGACCGGCGCGTGATTGCGCATGCCCGGTCCCGTATCAGGCTAAATTGAGCCGTCAAGAGGGATAAAGGCCACTCGCAGACGGTGATCGGGAGAGAGAGCTTAATCAGCAGACATGTCTGCTGTCCTATATGTTTGTTTTAAGTTCTTCATTAAATTATTATTTATGTTGACAAGCCGGTTTCTCGCCTCTTCCTTGCCCATGAAAGTGATCGTCTTTACATTGGTGCCGAAAGCCCGGGAAGGAAGAGGGATGCGCCGTAGCGGAGTTCTCGCCACTTCTCAATTGAGCAGCCGCGGCCATCTGCCGGGGGACGGAGGAGCCCAGCCACCTGGACGCGGAGGAACGGCCGCCGACCGCGAGGGGAGGAGGGGCTCCTGGCCGACCGCCTGGAGCGGTTAGGGCCGCTGCCAGGGGCGGGGGAGTCACCTACTAGCCGCTGGAACGCGGCGGGGTTGGAGACTGCCGACCGCGTGTGGGGAGGGGCTCGCCGCCGACCGCCTGGAGCGGGAGAACCGCTGCCAGGGGCGGGGGGAGGCCCCTTCGACACCCCGGGAACGCGGCGAGGCGTTCCGTCCGCCAGGGGCTGAGGACTGCCTCCGATCTGCCCGGAGAGGCGCGGCTGTTGTCCTGAAGAGGGTGGAGAAGTGGCTGAGGAACGAGCTACGGCGTATCAGAGAACCGGCGAGTACGTTTTTTTTTTTCTTTCTTTCTTTTAATCTCTCTCTCCTCTCTCTCTCGATACCGCTCTGCGTTGGCCTTTTCCCTCTTTTTTAAATTATGGTGTTTGTGGGAGGGGAGGTACTGCCCAGTGCAGGAACCCTCCCCCCCCCCCCCCCCCCCCCATTTTTAATTGTTGTTTCCCTCCCCTTGCCCCCTCCCTTGTCCAGGCTGATGGGGATGACCCGCCGGCAGACCGCGCGGGAGGCGCCCCCCCCCCCCAGGGGATGTACGTCAGGCCGGGGGTCCCCAGCCTGAGAGAACGGGGGAGGAATGTGGCACGGTGGAGGGCGGGACCGGCGCGTGATTGGTGATTGGTGATCGGGAGAGAGAGCTTAATCAGCAGACATGTCTGCTGTCCTATATGTTTGTTTTAAGTTCTTCATTAAATTATTATTTATGTTGACAAGCCGGTTTCTCGCCTCTTCCTTGCCCATGAAAGTGATCGTCTTTACATGGGGATAACGACAGGCTCGGTTTCGCTGGGTAAATCCCCACGAACCACCCGCCCCCCGACACGCTCGCACGCTTCCGTCTGAGCTCGGGATGAGTGTGGCTCACCTCACAGCCAGCCGGCATTCTCCCTTGAGCCCTTGGATGACCCACACAGACTGAGGCAGACGCGCAGATGGCCGACATGCTTGCCCGGGCTGTCGTAAGCGTGGGCTTGGACTGGAACCCTCCGTCCTCTCCACAGCCTTTGCGGCTTGATGACTGGTACTTTGGCTCCGGGCACTGCTCACAGCCACATGTCATCCTGGTGGCCCCATACTGGCCCACCCGGGCCTGGTTCTCGGATCTTACGCTCCTCACAACAGTACCTCCCTGGAAAATACCACTGAGAATGGACCGGGGACGGGGCACCCTCTGGCACCCTCTGGCACCCATGCCCAGTGCTCTGGAACCTCCACATCTGGCCTCTGGATGGGATGTGGAAGATCTAGTGGATCTACCACCTGCAGTCATAGACACGAACAACCAAGCCAGAGCTCCCTCCACCAGGCAACTTTACGCCCTAAAGGGGTGCTTGTTCTCGAATTGGTGTTCTTCCCAAGCCGAAGACCCGCAGAGGTCCGCAGTTCGGTCAGTGCTTTCATTCTTGCAGGAGAGGCTGGGGGGGGCTGTCCCTAACCACCTTGAAGGTGTATGTAGCTGCTATCGCAGCCCACCACGATGCAGTAGATGGCAAGTCCCTAGGTAAGCACGACTTGATTATCAGGTTCCTGAAAGGTGCCCGGAGACTGAACCCTCCCCGGCCTAGCCTATTCCCCTCCCGGGATCTCTCAGTGGTCCTCTCGAGCCTCCAGAGACCCCCCTTCAAGCCGGTTGATTCAGTTGTGCTCAAGGCCTTCTCCCTGAAGACGGCCCTCCTGATCGTTTTAGCCTCCATCAAGAGGATTGGGGACCTGCAAGCATGCTCTGTCAGCAATACCTTCCTGGAGTTCGGTCCGGCACATTCTCACGTTACCCTGAGGCCATGAACGGGCTACGTGCCTAAGGTTCCTACGACCACTTTCAGGGACCAGGTCGTGAACCTGCAAGCACTGCCCCAGGAGGAGGCAGACCCAGCCCTTTCGTTGCTGTGTCCAGTACGTGTTTTGCGTATCTATTTGGACCGCACGCAGAGCTTTAGATGTTCTAAGCAGCTCTTTGTCTGCTTCGTTGGATGGCAGAAAGGGAACGCTGTCTGCAAACAGGGGTTAGCTCACTGGGTTGTTGATGCTATTTCTTTAGCTTATCACACCCAGGCCATGCCTGCCCCCTTGCAGGTTCGAGCACACTCTACGAGAAGTGTGGCATCCTCGTGGGCACTGGCCTATGGCACCTCCTTAGCAGACATCTGCAGAGCAGCGGGCTGGGCAACACCCAATACCTTTGCCAAATTTTACAATCTCAGAAAGGGATTGTAAAGGGATTGTAAAGGGTTGAGTCAGTCTCGTCACGTGTTTTGTGAGGTCCGAGCAGGTAGAACTCGATAATGTGGCACAACTGACTGGGTGTTCCGCTTGCACACAGCACCCTTCACCAAGTTGATCCAATGCACCTTCTATCCCAGGTTAGCCACTAAATGTCGCTCCCTGGATGTTCTCCTCCCTAGCCTTCTGGCCTGCGAATTCAGTGGATCAATTTGCGTCCAGACCCACTACGAGTCACAGGTGCCCTTTACTGGGGTTGGGCTCCATGGGCTCATTAGGCTGGACCTACCACCGTGCCATTTCCCACGTACGGCTTCACAACCTTCATGGTGTATTTGCCACATGTTACTTCCCCCTAGACTGGGCAGGATGTGGCCTCCGCAGGGTCTTTTCCCCCTGAAAGAATAGGACCGGGAAAGACCGCCTTCCCCGACGCGTTTCATAGCTTTAAGATAGCCTCAGCATGCAAATTCTGTCTGCCAACTTGACATTGGCCTTTTCTCAGGTTCAGAGGTACGTTTGGCATCCCAGGAAGACACCTTGTGTCACTTCATTCAACACAATGTCTCGTTCCCTCCCTCGGGTAATGGAGGTAACAATAGTAACCATGACGTATTGTTTTTTTGTTTTTTATGCATATGAAAGAAAAAAAAAAAAAAAAATATATATATATATATATATGCATTTGGCAGACGCTTTTATCCAAAGCAACTTACAGTGCAATTATTACATTGACAATCCCCCCGGAGCAACCTTGAGTTAAGTGCCTTGCTCAAGGACACAATGGTGGTGGCCATGGGGTTCAAACCAGCAACCTTCTGATTAGCAGCCCTGTGCTCTAGCCACTAGGCCACCACCACCTGTGTGTGTGAGTGAGTGAGTGAGTGAGTGAGTGAGTGAGTGAGTGAGTGAGTGAGTGAGTGAGTGAGTGAGTGAGTGAGTGAGTGAGTGAGTGAGTGAGTGAGTGAGTGAGTGAGTGAGTGAGTGAGTGAGTGAGTGAGTGAGTGAGTTAATGATACAGAAGCCTCAGTGAAGTCAAATTATGTCCATAAAGCAAACTAACAAGGAACTATGCTTCTAACCACAGGTAAAGCACTGCAGTACAAACCACACAACTTTGCGATGCTGTTTGCGAATGTTCGTTTGAAATACTGGTTTTCGGGAAACACCAAATTCTTAAACTGTGTCGGTAACGATAGAACTTATGACCAAAGTTACCTAATGCTGCTTTTGGGAAACGCACTCCTGACCGATCCAGTGAGTGAGTGAATGAGTTGTTAACACAAGAGAATTTCCGACAGATTTGGTGAGTGAGTTGTTGTTAGGTGGAGAACTGCTCCAACCTAATTAGTAATGTTACTTTTCTGTCCGATTGGGACAATACTAATTGATTTCAATTTAGACTGATTCACAAGCTGGTTATACCAAATCATTGAAATAGACCAACTCAAAAGAACAGTTTGTTTGTTAATCAGACTGTTTTTTCACAGAGACAATTGTGCAGCTTACATTTGCAGTTGCAAAAGAAGTGATGTGTCAGAGTTAAAATATTAATTAAAACATTTAGTGTTGTCAACACAAACATTTATACTTAAAATAGCTATATAAAATAATTCTCTACACTTGTGGCTGGTCAGAAGCATTGGTTTAAAGGATGAAGTTCTTTTTAATTTCTCTTTTAACTGATCCATCCCTCTACAGTGAACAGTCTGATATCAGTTGTGTATTTAAAGTGTGTGATTATCTAGACAGTAATAATATAATAAAAATGAGTAAGTAATAATAATTAATTACAAATCTATATAATAAAAATAATAATAATAATAAAAATCTTATCAGATTGGACACTGAGCCTATACATTTTGAGAGAGAAGTCTCATCAATAACACACTGGGGATTCCCATAAAGACAGAGCATGCTGTCACCTCATCAATGTTTCATCAGCGCTGAAATGGGATGAGGAGATCACTCTCCTCCTATTTTCTGCCTCAACAGAGTGAACAAACTCTCTGAGCTCCAAATCATCATTATGGATTATTTTTAAGCCTGTATCAAAATATATAATTAATTTAAAGCATTTAATTATCCCAAATATATCATGTTTAATGCTAGCATGAGAGAGAGCATACTCTCAGTACCATTTTTCTGTCAAATCCACAAGCCAACTGCACTCTATAGCTTTCTTGTTATCTTTATAGTGGTGCTTGCTAATGTAAAAATCTAGTTTACATTCTTTGTAATTGTATAATAATCTGTGCTGTTCTGAAATTCGCTGGTGGGTGAAACAGCAAGTGTTTATTAATGTATCCAGAAAAGTGTTTAAAGAATTGTTAGGAATATTTTGGATCTAGTCACGATCCCCAATTCTCCGGTCCCGTATTTCTATGTCTGTGCCCAGTGAGATGCAGTCGTGAGTCTGAGTCTCTGTAGACTTCGTGAAGGAAGTAGAAAGAACAACACCACACGGTTGGTCTGTATCCAATCTACTCAACTTTATTATAGCAAGCATGTGATTTATATATTCTTCATGAGACAATAAACAGCCAATAATAAAGGGACAACAAGGCTTATGACCAAGGGGGAGAAATTGGGCATCCTGTAGTAATACAAGAACAAGGCCATATACGGATGCCCTTAAACGTTCAGTCACTTGTCCACGTGTTCACCCCACGAGGACAAGTATGATCTATTCAACTTACAGAAATTAGCATGCATTGTGAAGTGTGGAACATTATACTCACACATACAGATAAAGGCGAGAAACACACGCACACACATATACAGAGCAGAACATCATGTACATTTCATGTTTCTCACAATGCCTCCTTTGATCATAAAATGATCACAATAAGGGTTCTGCTCTATACACCTGACTCTGCTCCATCTCTCCGCAATTCCTGGTACGATCCAAAGGCCGTCAGAGTCCTCATAGGCTGATAAATCGGGTCAGGTGTACGAACCGCGGTGCTGATGGAGCTGGAGATCATTCGTTTAATTAGAGACATTAAACAGGGCCAAAAACAGGCAAGCATCGCAAATATCACAAATATAATGATTACAATTAATACAGCATGCTCAAACTTATACATTATGGTCCAAAACCATGATAAGAAATCATACTCCCCATTGATCCTTTTTTGGGATCATTTTACCATGTCTGAGATATTCTTTAACCCTTCTTCTATGATACCACCTGCACCATCCATTGCTGGGACGTATGTACAACATGCTTCACCTACCATAACACATACTCCTCCTTGGGCTGCCGTGAGCTGATCCAGAACCATCCAGTTCTGCATAGTCATTAGGCGCAGTCCACTGAGCTCTTCTTTTATACCTGCTAATACCCATTCTGTTACATTCATAAAAGATACTAAATCAAACCTGTTCATCTCAACCTGATTCATAATATTTACTACGCCAATGGGAGCAAAAAATATTGAAAAATCGTCCTTTCCAGTTGCTGGGCAAGGAGGCATACAATTTATGTCCACAGATCCACTGTACCCCCTTCATGGACCTGGTTCCATCAGCTGTGGGTGTTAGTGGGTGTGCACCATTGACACATATCCGAGCAGAGTTCCCGAGCTGCCCGCGAGGCCCTCATCCATGTATATGCCTGCTGCCGATGTGGCTCAAAATCTGTCACTGTCTCTGTGCAGGTTTTTTTGGTGTATGATGATATGCTATTGGCAAGATTAAACTGAGTTTACTTTGATTCTCTACTAGGAAGACCCCCATGGAGTACCTGTCACATTTCCTCAGGCACCATTGGCAGCATATTGACCGATTTCCCCAGGGTGTATTTTGTTACATGATCTTACAGTGTTTGATGGGTATGCTGCCCACCGTGTTATCCCCTTCTCTTCATTCATGGCAAGTTAAGTTATAAGGTATGGATGATACAATTTCCAGCAGTCCATTCACCCTGGGCAATGCACCAGAACCATTTCCTGGGCGAAAGTACTGTATTACCCACAGCGCTTGGTCTGCCAGGGTGGTGTCTTTGTAGTACCCTGTCCAGTGCAGGGGTTCGTGGTAACTTAGGTCAGCAACTCGTGTTCCCGCATACGTTGAGATATGTGGAAATAGGGAACAAACATAACATGATTCATTGGGATGTGCTGAGTGGGCCGTGTGGTTAGCTAAACGGCACCACAGGTTTGTGGCGTAAATGTGGGGCGGATCGGGGTGCTTGAGATCACTTAGTTGTTCTGCAGCTGCGACAGTCCCTAGAGTGGCCAGTATCATGATTTCCTTCATCCTGTCGTGTTACTAAAGATCGTTTCTGATCGTGTTGGGTCTCACTTTTCACAGCCTGTCAAACTAATTGACACAGGAGGGTTTTAGGTCTGTTTCTATTCCTTTTTTCCTCTTGGATTATCATGTATCCCACACATATTGTGGCTCTTCAGGACCTTGGGTTTCTGCGTTGTGCTTGCCACTGACGCTGCGTGTTCAGCTCCTCCAGTGGGGTCGCACTCAACAGTCACCTTTCAGTCCCTCCTCTGGTGCTGGCGTGTATCCACTGTTGCTGGAGGTCAGTCAGGACTGCTGTTCAGGTCACGGCTATGACCGTTGCCGGACCCTGGTATTGGGGCTCCCCAGCCTTGGTTGGTTTCAACCTGAGAACGAGGACCGTTCAATGTTTTTCACTAAGGAGTCCACATATTCCTCGATCACCAACTCCGTGTCACCTGTGGATAGAAAGAAGTCAGCACGACCTTTGACCCAGGGGGTCGGGAAAGGCCTACCCATTAGTATCTCAAAAGGAAGAGTTTAGTTACACTTGATGGTGTCATTCAGTTTCGGGCAGGGCCAGATGACACTGCTTGTCTCTTAACAAATTACTCTGATCCGGTTTTACTTTATTCAAGGCCCAATGTTGAATATCAGATTCGGATGGGTTTGCCTGTAAAAGTTTTACGTCAATATCTTTTACTAAAGTTTTCTGCATCATAGAAACAGTTTCTTCAGCTTGATTTAGATCTGGTCTTATCATGACTTCCTTTAAAGCCATCTTTTCTACTTAATCAGCAAATCTGTTTCCTCTCACCTCCCCTGTCATGAGGCCTGCGACCTTTATGACAGCTAATTTCGTTGGCAGTTGTGCTACTCTGAGTAATTCTGCAACTAGGTCTTTGGTGTGATATGGGCTTTCCTTCTGCTGCTCTCTTCACCCCATATGCATATTTTGAGTCTGTGTACATGTTAATGGGTTTTCCTTTCGCCAATTGTCATGCATTAATTAATGCAAATAGTTCAGCGGCCTGTGCCAATTTTTTTATGGGAGGGAGTAGGCCTCAATGATTCGATTAGGAAGTTTAGTTACGGCGTAGCCGCACCAGTATACGGAATCATTTAGCTTCAAACAGGACCCATGTACCGATGCACTGATGGTCCCCCTCCTCCAGGGCAGATGATGAAACATCTGGCCTGCAGGAAGTTTATACGGTCTAGACTGTCATGAGATTCATTAGAAAAAACACATTTGGTAAGCAATTCGTGTAAGAAGATTTTAGAACGTGTATCATGGAGGTCGGCTTAATGGTTAGATTAGCATTTGCCAATAAAATTGCTTCATAGCCTGAGCTACATTGAGCCGTCATGTGTTGGGTGGTAATGTTATGCTTAATGGCACCTACCTGGTGAGAGGTGTGCACAATGAGCGGAACAATACGCTTTGCATCTTGCACCATCAATGCTGCAGCAGCCACGGCTCGCAGACACACAGGGAAGCCTTTGGCGACCGAATCAAGGGTCTTTGAGAGGTACGCAACTGGTCTGTAGGTGCCTCCATGGGATTGTGCAAGGATCGCTGCTGCTGTTCCTGCCACCTTGTCCACGTAAAGGTGGAATGTTTCACCATCGTTGGGTAAGCCCATAGCTGATGTGGAGCTAAGGCTGCTCCGGAGATGCTTAAAAACCATGTCCATCTCAGCTGTCCACTTGATGTGTTCTTCAGCCCCTGAGAGTGTGGCTTTTCTCAGAATCTTGTCATTTAGAGAGCAGTTCAGTTCGGAACACCAAGTTCAGTTTGGGACGGCACCCAGGCTCTTTTGCAGTTCGTGACTGAGATAGTCAACTTTCAGTCTCACCAATTGCAGTTTCTCTTTGGATGCTTTGAAGCCAGCCTGTGCCAGAACGTTGCAGACAATAGTTGAGGCAGCCGTGCAGGATGCAGCATTGGGGCCGAAAACTAGAATGTCATCTGCATATTGTAGCAAACAAGTCTGTGGTGGAAGCTTTGTGTCTTTCAGCGAGGCATGCACTACAGCGGAGAATACAGCAGGCGAGTCTCGGACGCAACTGGTCTGTCAGACGGCACCAAGAGTCTGTAGGTACCCCGTATGTGAATGCGAACAGAGGCTGTGCGGCATGAGATACTGGTACACTGAAAAAGGCAGAACACAAGTCGATTACAGTAAAATGAGTGTGATCTCTATTGAATTTATAGTTGTACACACATCAGGCACCAGTGGTGAGAGTGGAATGATTAAATCATTAATCTTTCTCAGAGCTTGAGTTTTGCAACATATGGTCTGACTTCATTGAGGCCTGCTTCGTCTTTGTTGGCGGCCCGTAGCGCCTGGTTGACATTTGGCAGTTCTGTTTTGGCTGCTGAGGATTCAGCAGATGTGAAACTGCAGACATCACCACAACATCCTGGATACACAGACTGGGAATATACTGAGGGGAACAGCAATTGGAGAGAGTTAGAGTCAAATGTTATTTTAGCCCCAATTTTATGCATCTAAGTTCTAAGGCATCCGATCACGACCTAATAAGCAGAATGGAGATTCTGGTAAAATTAATATCTTGTCTATATGCTGCCATACTCTGCAGGAATGTGAGGAGGTCTTTAAAAAGTGTCCTTGTCTCCCCATGCTTAGTCTATGTTGGTTCCTTTAAAGTCTTTACCTAACCTGGTTCTTCCTTCCTCTATTTGTTGCTGATCAAATTTGGTATCAAACAAAGGAGTTTAAATCCTTTATAACAATTAATATTAGTTCAGTTATTTCTGGAGGTAAGGGTTTGAACAGTATGAATCTATAATCAATTCACGTATTGTAGAAGATACTTAACTGTTCTTTTTGTTGTTTTTGTTTTTTGCTAGTGCCTCTGTCATAGTTAGTGGAACGATTATTACAGTTAACATTTTTTTATCAGCGGTATGCAGTATTAAACAATTACAATAGGAATTGTATGATCGTAATCACAATTTTATGGTCATGTACAGTACTATTATGCCTATGCTATAATAGTGTTAACTCGAAAGTAATTCAACTTCTGTAATTTGATGGCTGAATCACAATCAATGGTATTTTGTATTGGGTATTAATTGTAATCATGTTCTTCATTGCGTATTGGCATTGTGTTGAAAACCAGGGGCCCTCTGATCTGCAACCTTGCCAATAGCGGTTTTTGATTCTAATTATCTAATGGAAATGTTATTACTTGAATGCCAAGTTGTACTTGCATTTTATCAATTTGAACCATCGAAGTGTGACCCATGTATGTATCAGAGCTTAAATATATATATATATATATATATATATATATATTGTTAAGAAATGTTTTGTTTATATTACCAATAACTCTTCAAACACAGTTCTAAGTTCTTACAGGATACAAAGCATCAAAATCAATATACAAAGCAGATATTTCTGAACTTTTTAGACTTTTTCTTAACCAAGGAAATTCTTTTACAAAGTTTCACAGCACAGCTTTCATTCCCAACATGCATTCAATTCAGAAAAGACAATTTGTTCTTTAGTAGACAACATGTACTTCCATTCATCGTGTCCCTCTTTAGGGCTTATCACAATCACACTCGTCCCCTTATTTACGAGGCTCATATATCTTGTACTTTTTAAGGACTCATCATGCACTCCCCTATGCAATCAAATACAGATACTCTCACAAGTACATAAAAAAGATGGCAACAAATATCAAATAATTGTCCCAACAAATAATAAACATATAACAGACAACATATAATTCTCCAAAAACCCAGCTCTAACGCCTGCTGGACTGGGCACGCAACTGTTTTGTTTTGTTTTCTTTCCCCTAGAATGGTATCCATCCTCTTCCCACCTTAGTGAGGATATGTTAAACTGCAACAGTAAATCTGAGGTATTTTACCTCCTTTCTGTGTCTCACAGAGCTAGAGCCCCCTTTCCAGGGGCACACTGATGCAGAGAAACCCTTTTCTAATTATTTTTCCCGACGTGCACTGGTCAAAATGGAGTGATCAGCTCCCTTTCTGCAGCCTAGCAGAGCAATAACGTTCCCTTTTTTGTAGGGAGTCCACCAAATGCACACACTATACGGCTCAGAGATACCCCAACAAACAGGCCAACATAAAGTTGTCAAAATTTTACCTTACCTGTTTGTGAGGTACCCCACCGGACAAAGCCCCCAAACTGTTAGGAATATTTTGGATCTAGTCACGATCCCCAATTCCCCGGTCCCGTCTTTCTATGTCTGTGCCCAGTGAGATGCAGTCGTGAGTCTGAGTCTCTGTAGACTTCGCGAAGGAAGTAGAAAGAACAACACCACACGGTTGGTCTGTATCCAATCTACTCAACTTTATTATAGCAAGCATGTGATTTATATATTCTTCATGAGACAATAAACAGCCAATAATAAAGCGACAACAAGACTTATGACCAAGGGGGAGAAATTGGGCATCCTGTAGTAATGCAAGAACAAGGCCATATACGGATGCCCTTAAACGTTCAGTCACTTGTCCACGTGTTCACCCGACGAGGACAAGTATGATCTATTCAACTTACAGAAATTAGCATGCATTGTGAAGTGTGGAACATTATACTCACACATACAGATAAAGGCGAGAAACATACGCACACACATATACAGAGCAGAACATCATGTACATTTCATGTTTCTCACAAGAATCTTGTGCATGATTCAAAGCAAATTAGAGCTCAATTCAGTCAAAGTGAGTTGAGTTAATTAGCATTGATTAAAGCAAAGCAAATAATTTCTGCACAGTGTTGAGTATATCTGGCATTACGGTGGCTCTTTTCTCTTTTTCTCTGCTCTGCTCTACCATTTTTCGTCAAGCATTATCATGTTAGCTGAGGTTAACATCATATGTTCTGGAAATTGATGGCTAATGGTCATTTTAGCACACGATCATAGGTTTTGGTGTATTTTTCTATCCTTTTCCACACCGCTGCTGCTCATTCAAGCTGATCTGTTTGGACTTTGACAGCTGCCCAATCACATATACCATTGAAATTGTCATTGAGTCATTTTCAGAAACAATTTTATTACAATTTTGGCACTTTTCTCCTCGCCTTTGAAAACAGGGCGACCTGACCGTACTTGTAAAATATACAGAGACAGAATAATGGTAATAACAGCTATTACATTAAGGAAAAACACATTTTCCTACATTTTATCTGCAGTTTGGAAATGTCAAATGCCAGGTCATTACCACATAAATGCCCTGCAAAAAAAAGGAAATATGTTATATATATATATATATATATATATATATATATATATATATATATTTGCCTTTAGTTGGCGAATGTTAGCATGCCAGAAAAGAACATTTTCCACTATTGAAACTAGTATTATATTCTTTGACAAAGTTGAAGATCAAACACAATTTTCACTAGTAATCATTAACTGATTCCCAAAAATGACAATAAAGTGATTTGATTTGATTTGAAAAATGGAGGGAAACATTTGACTCCAAATTGCTCCAAAGTCCCATATAAGTTTGTTTGTCTTTTTGTCTCTTTGCCCTTTCTAAGCTTTGCCCCGTCCTCCCACCTCTTTGATCGTCACGGAAACCACCGCCACCAGTGTGACTCTAACGTGGGATTCCGGTAACCCTGAACCCGTATCATACTATGTTATTCAGTACCGGGCCAAAGTCTCAGACAATGGTTTCCAGGAGGTTGATGGAGTGGCCTCCACTCGCTACAGCATTGGTGGCTTGAGCCCTTACTCGGAGTACGAATTCTGCATTATGGCAGTCAATAACATTGGCCGCGGCCCACCCAGCGGTATGGTGGAGACACGGACCAGTGAACAGGCCCCCTCCTCTCCTCCCTTACGGGTTCAGGCACGGATGCTGAGCGCCACTACCATGTTGGTCCAGTGGGAACCTCCAGAGGAGCCCAACGGACAGATACGAGGATATCGAGTGTACTACACATCTGATCTTCACTTGCTGCTCAGCACCTGGCAGAAACACAACACAGAGGATAGCAGCTTGACCACCATATCCGGCCTGGTGCCAGACATCACATACGGTCTCCGCGTGCTGGCCTTCACCTCTGTGGGAGACGGCCCACCATCAGACTTACTGCAGGTTAAAACACAGCAAGGAGGTGAGCTGTGTGATTTTGAAGTGCAGTGGCCACAAAAAGTATTTGGACATCTAAGCCACTCTTAATATGCTAAATATTTTAAACTTTGTTGGTTTGATATATATATATTTTAAAAAAATGGAGACGTTAGTGGAACGTGTTAATAATTAATGTGATGAACTTCACTCGTGGTTACTATGCCAAGACACCTGTGTGAACTTGAGGGGAACTGTAAATAAATGGTAAGACTGCATTTCTGTCCACAGTTCCGGCCCAGCCAACTGGTTTTGAAGCAGAGGCAGAACTCGACACTCAGATCATGCTGTCATGGCTGTGGCCCGTCCAAGATCAGATCACCACATATGAGCTCACATACTGGGAGGCCAACTCTGAAAACAAGGTAGAAAATCTATCAGAAAACAGCAAAAATATCTACTGAAACTGCAATGTGGGTGCGTGTACTTGTGCGTAAGAGCATACTACCATACAACTTTTTCTCTTTTTGAAGTCTGCAGTATGTATGCAAAATGTTGGTATGCAAATGTTCTGTATGGTCTTTCCTTCCATTTCTAGTGTAATGAATTAACCGGAAATAATATCAATGCATCATTATGAACTCAACTGACAACAATGTAGCATACTGCTTTTTGAAAAATGTATTAATTCTACTAAAAAATACCCCAATAATGCACTAGTTAAGCATTAATAAGAAAGTAATAAATACTTAACTGAATGTAGACTAGGGCTGTCTTAGCCATTTTGACCCCATATTCTAAAGTGTAAGATTAACCTACTCAAGTTATTGGATTATTTTGCACATTTCAGTTACAATAAAACTCTGAACATTTTTGTGTTTACTGCAAATGCTGTAAACACCTAAGCTATGTCAAACTAATTCATAACTTGTGTAAGTAAATGTGTCATTTTGGAAAAGGGAGTCTAACTGTCTTTATTTTAACATTTTAGCAATTTATTAGTCTCAATTTACTAAAACCAATACTAATTAGTAATAATTACTGTCTTTATAAAGTTTAAAAAAAACTTTAATAACACCTTATAAATGCAAATAAACCAAGAACTTGAGTAGGTTAAACTTTCACTTTAGAATATTGGGTCAAGATGTCTTTAATAGAAAAGATTTGTAATTTAATTGTAACAGCTTTGTAAAGCCAATATCAATAAGCCTTAATTACTGGCTTATTATTGCTTAGTAAATTTACTACATGGATTCTTGAGCATTAATAACATTAGTTTCCCCACAAACTTACTGTAAGATGTTTAATAGTTTGTAAATTATGGCTAAGATAGCCTTACTATGCATTTAGTTAATTATGATTTACTTTCTTATTCATGTACAATTAATGCAATTGTAAACATGAATTAATCATGTATAATACTTATAGCATAGCATTTATTAATCTTAGTTATTGTCAATTTATGTATATTTTAATACATTTAGTACTTTGCAAGTTGTGTACTGTATGTGAACAGTAGTTTATAAATTATGCACTAACACAAATGAACATCAGTGAACAACTGTATATTTATTTTAATTCAAATAATTAAAAAAAAAAAAAAATGTTTTAGGCAGTATACAGTTACTGTGCAGTATTCAGTAGAGTTCCATTCTGAACCACAGCCTATGTGTGTGTCTTGATCATTTATGCTTCATAGCACCAGGTGACCTTTAACCCGGCTGGTTCTTATACTGTTGAAGGCTTAAAGCCAGACACACTCTACAAGTTTTCTCTGGCTGCTCGCTCTGAGATGGGTCTTGGGGTGTATGCACAGCCCATCGAGGCTCGGACGGCCCAGTCAAGTAAGTACCACCTATTCTCTCACTCAAACTATGAATATCTCAAACTCTGACCGTCTCTTATCAGCTTAATACCAGCCTAATCTCTCTGCTGAAGCTTGTTAATCAGGTATGTGTGTAGACCATCCCAACTTTCCAAACTATTCCATTATTGTTTTATTAATCATACTGCACCACATCAGTCCATTTTATGGGAGATTTGGCATTATGTCACCCACTTGATAATAATTTTGATAATTTTTAATGTCCTGTATCCATGATATGGCACCTTAAAATATTTTCAACTCTGAACATACTCTAAGCATTTACAGCTCAAAGTTTCCTTCCCAGTTTACCCAGACAATTTATTGAAACGAAACTACAAAAATTGCCTATTTAGAAATGTAATTAAAATATGACTGCCCATCATAACAGATGTCATTAACATATAGAAGACTTTTGGTGGCAAAACTTCCAAGGGTCAGAGAGAGAGTGGGAAATGGTCATCAAAACATATTTTAAAATAAAATCTTGACTAACATTATACAGTTAAAAAGTTAAAAAAACAATTTTTTATTTTAACATGTATTAAAAATTTACTAAACGTTATTTAATTAGACATCTAGCCTTGCAAAATACCCTTTTTCCAGAGCAGACCAGTGTTGGTGTCCATTTCATACTTTGTAACATTTCCACTAAACCACACCATCTATTGTGACCATCCAGAGCTCAGATGGTTCTGGCTGATTGTTCAGAGTCTGTTTAGAGCGTCAGTGACTGTAAAGTGTGACACACGCTGATTGTGTATGTATTCTCAGCAGCGTCAGAGTGACTTAGGCGTCATGGCTTAATCTCTGACCTCATCTTCCTCCGGCTCTGGAGATATGGACTAAAGCTCAGATATTTATGACAGCATTTGTTAGATGTGTCAGTTTTGAGAGGTTTGATCTAAGAAATGGCTTCGTTCCCATAAAAGCATTTTTTTCTTTCCATCTCAGCGTCCATCTTTTTTGTCCAAAGAGTCACTGTCCTCAAAGACATAAAAGACCAAAATCCCTCTGTCTCTCTAGCTTTGTTCTATAACCTTTCTCGCTTGCTGTTTATTGCTTTTATTTGCAGCTGCATTCTAAGTCAGCATCCTAACTAAAATGGAACCTCTTGACTGATTTTGTACATGCCATAAATGCATAAACTCTGTTTTTCATACAAATAGTGCACAGTATGATAAACTTTCATTTGATTTCAATACAGATAGATGTTAATACTTTGCTAAAGTAACAAAATGACATAATAAGGATAAGAACACATTTCTCACAAATATTGGGTAAAAACAGTACACATTTAATGAGACTTGACTTACAAGGGAATCCAATAGAGTTTGACATTAGCATTTTGATAAGGTAACAACATGATAAAAAGCATAAAATCATAGTTCACACAAATATTGTGAAAAATAGTAAATTTTTAATGAGACTCGACTCACAAGGGATTCCAATAGTTTGACATTAGCATGTTGCTAAGCTAACATAATGATATTATGCACAAAAAAATACAAAGCACAGAAATATTGTCTAAACAGTACATGTTTAATGATACTCTACAAGGGATTCCAATAGATTTTGACCTTAGCATGTTGCTAATCTAACAACAAAATACTATTAGAAGAAATACATTGCACTCAAATATAGGATATTCAATGAGAATAAAATGTAGAGAGGGATTTAATTTTATCCATCAATTTATTGGATCATAAAGTGAGTGTTACATACTACTGTAGAATAGAATAGTGTCAGCTTAAAAGTTGTTTCAGAGAAAGAGAATTTTTGCATTTAGATAAGTAATATATATATATATATATATATATATATATATATATATATATATATATATATATATATATTACTTATGTTTGTGACCACACAGCCATCATCCTGCTCAGGAAGGTTAACGTAATATGGTGTGAAAAGTATAAATCAATCCCAGAATAACAGCAAAGGACATTGTACAGATTCTGGACGAAAAAGGTAGACAATAATCTATATTCACAGTAAAATGAGTCCTATATCGACTTAACCTGAAAGGCTGCTCAGCAAGGAAGAAGCCACTGCTCCAAAACCACCATAAAAATGCCACACTACAGTTTACAAGTACACATGGGGACAAAGATCTTACTTTTTTGAGAAATGTCCTTTGGTCTAATGAAACAAAAATGGAACTGTTTGGGCATAATGACCATTGTTATGTTTGGAGGAAAAAGGGTTAGGCTTGCAAGCCGAAGAACACCATCCAAACTGTGAAGAATGGGGGTGGCAGCATCATGTTTTGGGGGTGCTTTGCTGCAAGAAGGACTGATGCACTTCACAAAATAGATGGCATCATGAGGAAGGAAAGGTATGTGGATATATTGAAGCAGCATCTCAAGACATCAGCCAGGAAGTTAAAGCTCGGTCACAAATGAATCTTCCAAATGGACAATGACCCCAAGCATACCTCCAAAGTTGTGGTAAATGGCTTAAGGACAACAAAGTCAAGGTATTTGAGTGGCCATCACAAAGCCCTGACCTCAATCTGATAGAAAATTTGTGGGCAGAACTGAAAAAGCATGTGCGAGCAAGGAGGCCTATTAACCTGACTCAGTTACACCAGTTCTGTCTGGAGGAATGGGCCAAAATTCTGACCCAATTTAAACAATTTAAAAGCAATGCTACCAAATAATAGCAAATTGTATGTAAACTGCTGATTCACTTGGAATGTGATGAAATAAATAAAAGCTGAAATAAATAATTCTCTATACTCTTATTCTGACATTTCACATTCTTAAAATAAAGTAGTGATCCTAACTGACCTAAGACTAATGTTTTCTACAATGAAATGTCAGGAATTGTGAAAACTAAGTTTAAATGTATTTGGCTAATGTGTATGTAAACTTCTGACTTCAAAGGTATATATATATATATATATATATATATATATATATATATATATATATATATATGTGTGTGTTCCTATCAGAAGCTAATTGTCTAATTGTCTAAAGGCTTGATGTAATTTTCTGTAATTTTTAAGCTGCATTAAGGCACAGTTAACTTGGTGTATGTAAACTTCTGACCCACTGAAATTGTGACATAGTCAATTAAATTGAAACAATCTGTCTGTAAACAATTGTTGTAAAAATGACTCATGGAATGCACAAAGATGTCCTAAATTACTTGCCAAAATTATTTGGCAAATTATTACACTTTGCTAACATTAAATCTGAGGAGCAGTTAAAAAAATTGTTTTAATGGCATCATTCTAAGTTTATGTACTGTATATACTATATATTAACATTACTTTTGCAAATGAAAAGATTAGAATAGAAGAACAGGGAGCCCTGCTACAGATGTCATGGCCCGTACAAAACTGCCCCTCACTGGATGTTTTTTGTTTTTGGCTCTAGAGACTGTTGTGTTGAGATCAGCAGTTACATAAATAGTCAAACCAGACAGTCTGGCACAAACAATCTGGCCCTCACTGGATGTTTTTTGTTTTTGGCTCTAGAGACTGTTGTGTTGAGATCAGCAGTTACATAAATACTCAAACCAGCCTGTCTGGCACAAACAATCTCCCATGCGATTATCTAATCAGCTAATCGTGTGGCAGCAGTGCAATGCAGAAAAGTATGCAGATATGGGTCAGGAGCTTCAGTTAATGTTCAGTTCAGTTAATCAACCATCAGAATGGGGGAAAAAAATATTTCTGTGATTTGGACCGTGGCATGATTATTGGTGCCAGATGGGCTGGTTTGAGTATTTCTGTAACTGCTGATCTCCTGTGATTTTCACGCACAACAGTCTCTAGAATTTACTCAGAATGGTGGCAAAAACAAAAAGCATCCAGTGAGCGGCTGTTCTATGGATGGAAATGCCTTGTTGATGAGAGAGGTCAAAGGAGAATGGTCAGATTGGTTTGAACTGACAAAGTCTACGGTAACTTAGATAACCGCTCTGTACATTTTTGGTGAGAAGAATATCATCTCAGAATGCTATTTTGAGATACGGGTCGGTGCTGTTTTGGCAGCACGAGGGGAACCTACACAATATTTGGCAGGTGGTTTTAATGTTGTGGCTGATATATATATATACTATATACTGTATATTCACATTAAGATCAGGAATATGCATAAAATATGATCAATTTTGATTTTATGTTGACATTAAAATGAGAATATCATGGAATAATGAGCTTCTGTCTTTGACCTTTCGAACCTCTGCATAATGTACCCATTTTCATTTTTCTTTTCAATTGACCAATATCTCTCTCTCTCTCTCTCTCTCTCTCTCTCTCGGTGCATGCTGGGAGCGTTTGGGGTGGTGGTGGGTGTTTCTACGGAGAGGCTTTTGAAAGTTTTCATATTTTCTCTTTCTCTTTAAATTAAATCTAAAAAATGAGTTTTGAGACATAATATTTTTGTAGAGCTGGTTTTGGAATTTAAAACCGTGTATTGGTGGTGTTCGCTGAGGCGTCGGCATGGTGTCGCTTCTTGTGGGCAGAGAACCACCTGTTTCGCGGCGTCACGGAGTCAGATGTGTACCTGCACAGGATGTGTCGGTGGAGGATGTGCTGCTGGCGGTCGGAGAGGAGGTCGGATATGACAATATTTCTTCGGCCTCCAGGATGAATAAAGCGGTGGTGGTTTTTGTTAAAGAGGAGAAGCTAGTGAACCGTCTGATAACCAACGGGATTGTGGTAGGTGGCGATTTTGTTATTGTTTCACCGCTTGTCACACCAACGACAAAAGTCTATATTTCGAATGTCCCCCCGTTTATTGGAAATGAGGATATTGAGCGTGCATTAGTTCAGTATGGTAAATGTGCTAGTGCGATTAAAACGATCCCATTAGGATGTAAAAATGAAGCATTAAAACATGTGATGTCTTTTAGGAGACAAGTGTTTATGTTTCTGAATGTGCCGGAGTTAGACGTGTCTTTTAGAGTTGAGCATGAAGGAAAATCGTATATACTTTGTCAATACCGGTAGCTTGAAGTGTTTTGAGTGTGGTGAACTTGGGCACAAAAAGTTGACATGCCCACTACGTAGAGCGCAGGCTAATGAGGAGACTGCTGGGCCTAGTGGCGTAACCGCCGCTAATGTACAAAATACTAACGTTACGCAGCCCCAGCCTAAGGAAGAAAGTATCGCTCGGAATGATGAATCACGCGTAAGTGTAGACAAAAATCAGAATGAAAGAGAAAAAGTGGAGAATGTGGCACAAGAGCATGAGGTCTTGGAACACAGTACAGACACAGGGGTAGAGAAAGTAAGTGAAAGTGCTGCTTGTGAAGCGATTAGTATTGAAAATACTGAAAGCTTAAATGATGTTGAAAAAGGTGAGGATTATGGAATGAGGGAGGATGATACATTGTCTGAGGTATCGGATGTTTCTGAGTTTGGGTTTCAGAATATAGATGGATTATATTCCGTGCAGGAGATTAATGATTTTTTGGACTTGACGTTTGGAAAAACTGTTGAGGTGAAGGATTTTTTCCCAGATATAGACAAATTCATATGGTCAGTAGTGACAACGCTGAAAGCAGTTAGTTATGAAACTCTATGCAAGAAGAAGAGGTTTAGGCTGAAGAAGTTTTTAGCTAAATTACGGAAAGAAAAAAGAGCTTTGCAAAAATAAAATGCTCAAATGCACAGGGTGAATTTCATACTTTTTTTTTGTATCTATTCACATTTGTTTTTCTCTACTTTTCATCTTTCTATGGAACTTTTAAAATTCGGTTCCCTAAATATAAATGGGGGTAGAGATCGGAGTCAATTAGCCATGATTTCAGAGTTTGTTAAAAAATTTGATATAGTCTTTTTGCAGGAAACACATACAAGTAATGATAATGAGACTCAGTGGGGTATGTGGTGGGAAGGGAAATATGCTCTTAGCCATGGAACAAACACAAGTGCTGGGGTAGCTATTCTTTTTTCCAAAAATCTAAATGTAAATATTCTATCAACAGAGGAAATTGTAAAAGGAAGAGCACTTTTAACTAAAGTAGAGTCTGAAGGAATTATTTTTGTTTTAATTAATGTGTATGCTCCTACTAATGGACATGAGTGTGTGGTTTTTTTTATGGAATTGAGAACAGTTATTCAGAAAACTGATGATACTCTGTGCATGATAATTGGGGGTGATTGGAATTGCACTACTAATTTTATAATTGATAGGAATGGAGAGGAGCCACATAATCAGTCAAGCATTCAATTGTTAAAAATTATAAATGAATTTGATTTAATAGACTTATGGAGAAGTAGGAACATAGGAGTTAGACAATATACATGGTTAAAGGCATCAAATAATCAAGTTAGTGGTGCTCGGTTAGATAGATTTTACTTGGGGAAGATTTGGAATAATAAGGTAATGAATGTATCCATCTTGCCAAATGGTTTTTCAGATCACCATATGATTACTTCTGAGTTTAATTTAAAGAAAGTGGTTAAACCTTGTTATTTTTGGCATTTTAATGTCAAATTATTGCAGGATATCAGTTTCTGTGAAAAGTTTAAGTTTTTCTGGGATATGTGGAAACTTAAGAAAGACATTTTTGAAAATCTTGGTCAATGGTGGGATGTAGGTAAAGCTAACATCAGAATTTTTTGCCAAAACTATACTTCACATACTACTGCAATGATGGAAACAACAGTGAAAAGTTTACAAAGAGACATTGCATCTCTGGAAAAAGACATGTTAAATAATATGGGAACTGTTAATACTGAAAGGTTAAAAAAGAAAAAAGAAGAACTTGGGTCTTTTTTACAAGAAAAGGTAAAAGGAGCACTTATAAGATCAAGAATTTGCTCCATCAAAGATATGGATGCTCCTAGTGCATATTTTTTTAATTTGGAAAAGAAAAGTTTTTTACAAAAACAGTTGTGTCATATAAGATGTCCGAATGGAACTATAACTTCTGACCCTCTGGAAATGAGAAAAATGACAATAGACTTTTATTCTAATTTATACAATGCTCAGAGTTGTGACTCTGGTAGTGAGGATGATTTGCTCTGTGATCTGCCTCAATTGAGAGATGAACAAAGAAAATCGCTGGATGAACAAATAACTTTGCAAGAGCTCACAGATGCAATGAGACAATTATCTCCTGGAAGATCTCCAGGAGTGGACGGTATACCTGTGGAGTTCTATCAAGCTTTTTGGGAATCACTTGGACAAGATTTAAATGAACTGCTGATAGATTGCATCGAAAGAAAGACATTACCCACGAGTTGTTGCAGAGCGGTTTTATCCTTAATTCCTAAAAAAGGAGATTTGGGACTATTAAAAAACTGGAGACCAGTGTCGTTGCTATGTTTAGACTACAAAATATTTTCAAAGGTACTAGCAAATAGACTTAAAAAATATTTACATGTATTAGTTCATAGGGACCAGTCCTATTGTATACCAGATAGATCAATTATGGATAATTTGTTTTTATTGCGTGATGTGATTGATTTTAGTCAAAGTAATAGTCTTAATTTGGGGATTCTTTTACTTGACCAAGAAAAAACTTTTGACCAAGTTGATCATAATTATCTTTTTAATGTGTTAAAAGAATTTGGGTTTGGTGGTAATTTTATATCTTATATAAAATTGTTATATTCTAATGCATTTGTTATGGTTAAAGCTGGAGGTGGATTGAGTGCACCTATTATGGTGTCCAGGGGTATCAGACAAGGCTGTCCACTTTCTGGTCAGTTATATAGTCTAGTAATCGAACCTTTATTGTGTAGATTAAGGAAAGAATTAACTGGTATTTCACTTCCAGATTTTAAGAGTACCTTTAAATTTGTCAGCGTATGCTGATGATGTCACAGTGTTTATAAAAGGTCAAAATGATGTGAAAGCTTTAACTGAAATTATTGGAAAATATGAAAGAGCATCCTCAGCCAAAGTCAATTGGGGGAAAAGTGAGGGATTTATTGGTAAGTGGGAAGTAGTAGGACCTCCAAAATTACCTTGTGGTTTAATTTGGGGTAGAGAGGGGATAAAATCTTTAGGTATTTTTTTAGGAAATGAAAACTTTCAGATGAGAAACTGGGAGGGATTGCTGGAGAAAGTGATAGCCCGATTATCTAAGTGGATCTGGCTATTACCACAATTGTCCTACAGAGGGCGAGTCTTGGTCATTAACAACTTGGCAGCCTCGACATTGTGGCATAAAATGACTGTTATGGAGCCTCCAGTGGATTTGGTTAGCAAAATACAAAAGACAATCGTGAACTTTTTTTGGAGTGGGGCACACTGGATCCATGCTGCTGCACTTTATTTACCTGTCCATGAAGGAGGTCAAGGGCTCGTTGATGTAAGAAGTCAGTTGATTGCTTACAGAATACAAGCAGCCCAAAGACTTTTATATCACGAAGACTTGACGTGGGCCCATACTGCAAAATTAATTTTGAAGGATGCAGGTGGGCTCGGGTTAGATAAACATTTGTTTGTAATGGATTTGGAGAAGGTGAGTCTGTCAGAGATTACTCCCTTCTATAAGTCAATGTTTCAGTCCTGGAAGACAGTTTTTAAAGTGGACCGGAGTAGTGATGACACAGGGCATTGGATACTGGAAGAACCATTATTTTTCAATCCGATGATCCAAACAAGGCTGTTGTCTTCAGTAAGTGTATCTGCAATTTTGAAGCGTAATGGGGTTGTAAAAATCAGACACCTCTTGGACGATGATGGGTGGAAGCCTGTTGGAATTCTTAAAGAAGTGACAGGATTGAAATCTGAACATCTTGCCTCAAAACTGACAGAGGAGATTTGGAATGCATTACCAAGTGGGCACAGAGAGTACATTGAAAGAGGTCGTTCAACGGACTCAAGGGATACAGAAGATGAATTTCCAAAAATTAGAGTGTCTCTAGCCATACTTGAGGAAACAGTGGATGTAAATATGGACTCAATTTTGTCTTTTGATACACCACAGCTGGACTGTTTTAAATCTACATCAAAGAAGGCAATTTACTTTTCTTCAGTAAAAGTCACACATCAAGTTTTTCTCAAGAGAATAAAAGCTTCAAAGTGGCCAAGTTTGTTGGGACCAGACTTCCTCGTGAGGGACAGGTGGAGAGCCCTGTATAAGCCTCCTATAGAGAAGCGTACTGCGGACCTACAATGGAGGCTTATTCACGGGGCGATAGCTACTGAAAGGTATGTGGCACACTTGAATCCAGGAGTGGGTGGGGAATGTAGATTTTGTGGAAACCAAGAAGACTTAGAGCATTTGTTTTTAAAATGTGGAAGACTACAAGATCTTTTTATTTTTCTCAAGGATTTGTTTAAAGATTTTGATGAAGAATTTTCAGATCAAATATTTATTGGAGGTGTTAAGTATAGGTATTCTATGAGAAGGATGACATGTTTATTAAATTATTTGTTGGGAACGGCAAAATTAGCAATCTGGAAAACAAGAAAAAATAAAGGAACACAACTTGGGACCACTGATGTGGAAATGATGTTTAGAAAACTAGTGGGTGGAAGAATCAAGATTGAATTTGCGTACTATAAACTGGTGAAAAATTAAGAGGTTTTTCGTGATATTTGGTGTTTTAAAGATATCTTATGTGTGGTTTTTGAGGGTCAGTTGGTTTTGATCATTTAATTAATGTTTTATGTTATGCTATGTTTAAATGATAACTGAATAAAAGTTTTTTTTCTCTCTCTCTCTCCCTCTCTCTCTCTCTCTCTCTCTCTTTCTCAAGTAAATTAAATTCAGTGGGCTTTATTGGCATGAAAGTTTCAAAAACAATGTTGCCAAAGCATCATATATAATAAATAAAATAAAAGCAAAATACATTTTGTCCAATAACTTGACCAGTATATAATATATTTATTAGTAATATATAAATAACAGCAATATATACATTATTCTTATTATTTATTTGACCACATCACATTGTGTGTGTGTGTGTGTGTGTGTGTGTGTGTGTGTGTGTGTGTGTGTGTCCAGATCTTTCACTGTCCCTCAGGTTGTGTCATGTTGACACATATTGGGCAGCAAGATGTGCCCTGTCTCCTTCTCCTAGGAGTATTTGTAATTTTGAGAGGTCATTTAGGTCTTTAAAGTTCAAAGTTTCAGAATTAAACTTGTTTAAGTAAACGTTCCTTATTTCTCTGAATGTTTCACATTTTAGGAGGAAGTGCATCTCAGTCTCAACCTCACCTGTCCAACAGTGAGCACATATTCGGTTTTCTTTTGATTGCCATGATTTTTTGTCTTCCTGTTTCAATTGCCAATGTGTGGTCACTGAGCCTGTATTTGGTTAGGGTCTGTCTCTGTTTTCGATCTCTGACAGTAAAGAGATATTTTGCCAACTCATACTCTCTCTCTCTCTCTCTCTCTCTCTCTCTCTCTCTCTCTCTTGCATCTCTTCATATTTATCTCAACCTATTTTATTTCATTCACACTTTCTTCTGCTGACAATCTCGTTCTCTCTCAGCCCTCTCACAAATCCATGTGCATATTTTCTAATTTCCCTTTATTTATTCCTTTTCTCCCCTTTTTCTTACACCCACTTAAAGGTCTGCAGATATGTCCAGTGTTACTCTGGTCTGTGTTTCTGTTGTTTTCACAAAGTTTTCTCTGCATCTCCCTGTTTAATCTAGTTTTCTCACCCGGTTCCCCACCTTTTCCCCAGCTGTTCTTTATCTGATTCACATCTACAAATGTGTTTCTTACTTGTCTGTGTGGAGAATTTTATATATTATTCCTTACAATAATGCAGGCATGTCTTGCATATAATTTTTATAATTTTTTTTTTTCGCTGAGGCTTATTTTCCACTCTCTTTCTCTGACACTGACACCCTGTGTACACCGGACACGAGCGTCACGTCAAAACCAAATAGATCCCATTATAATCAATGAGGCTGTCTACACTGGAATCATCCGTTGTGGCGCAGCGACAGTAAAAGGATGTTGCGTTCCATTTTGTGCTGCTAATGCAACTCCTGCCAAGACAAATAAATTGTTTAGAACAGTCGCTTAGACACATCCAGTGTAGACAGCCTCAAGCCGTTGTGTTGTGTCACATCTACACCCAGCATTGACAGGTTGTAAGAATTAAACAGATTTTTTTTATTTCATCATTTTAGACTGGGAGGATGTTTTGAGTTCTGAAAGATACAGTAAGTTTTTGTAGTCCAAAGAATATACAAAAATAATTTCTGCCTGCTCTGGTCGACAAAACACAGGGGTTACAGTTATCCCATCTTCACAGTACAGATATACTTCCTGGTACATACAGACACCATCACTCTTGATTTTGAATAAGCCAATGTGTTATGCCTGTTCTCCTATGTTTCTGTATTTATATAAACACTGGCAGCCAAAAGTTTGAAATAATGCACAGATTTTTATGTTTCTGAAGGAAATTGGTACTTGAATTCACCAAAGTGGCGTTCAACTGATCACAAAGTGTAGTCAGGACATTACTGATGTAAAAAACAGCACCATCACTATTTGAAAAAAGTAATTCTTTATCAAATCTAGACAGGCTCCATTTCCAGCAGTCATCACTCCAACACCTTATCCTTGAGTAATCATGATAAATTGCTAATTTGGTACTAGAAAATCACTTGCCATTATATCAAATACAGATGAAAGCTATTTAGTTCTTTAAATTAAGCATGTCTTTGTGTTTGTTTTTGAGTTGCCACTGTATGCAATGACTGGCATGTCTGAAGGTCAATATTAGGTCAAAAATGGCAAAAAAAAGAAAAGAAATGGCTTTCTCTAGAAACTTGTTAGTCAATCATTGTTTTGAGGAATGAAGGCTATATTTCAATGCTTGAAATTAACAAAAAACTGAAGATTTCTTACAAATATATACACCACAGTCTTCAAAGACGAAGGACAACTGGCTCTAACAAGGACAGAAAGAGATGTGGAAGGCAAGATATACCACTGAACATGAGGGAAATATATCAGAGTATCTAGTTTGAGAAATAGACACCGTACATGTCCTCAGCTGATAGCTTCATTTAATTCTACCCTCTCAACACCAGATAATTGGAAAAGAGTGTTATGGATCTTTTTTAATTTTATTTTTCTCCCCAATTTGGAATGCCCAATTCCCAATGTGCTCTAAGTCCTCATGGTAGTGTAGTGACTCACCTTCATCTGGGTGGCGGAGGACGAATCTCAGTTGCCTCTGTGTCTGAGACCGTCAACCCGCACATTTTATCTCGTGGCTTGTTGAGCGTGTTACGGCGGAGACATAGCCTTCCAGCATTCACGCTATTCTCCGCAGCATCCACACACAACTCACCACACGCCCCACCGAGAGCAAACCACATTATAGTGACCATGAGGAGGTTACCCAATGTGACTCTACCCTCCCTAGCAACTGGGCCAATTTGGTTGCTTAGGAGACCTGGCAGGAGTCACTCAGCATGCACTGGATTTAATCTCGCAACTCCAGGTTTGGTAGTCAGCGTCTTTACTTGCTGAGCTACCCAGGCCCCCAGAGTGTTATGGATCATAACCCCATTGAGCTTTTGTGGGATCAGCTAGACTGTAAGGTGTGTGAGAAGTGCCCGACAAGACAGCCACCTCTATGGCAAGTGCTACAAGAAGTGTGAGTTGAAATGTCACCTGAGTATCTGGACTGAAACTGACAGCTGGAATGGCAAGGTTCTGCAAAGCTGTTATTGCTGCACGTGGAGGATTTTTTTTATGAGAAATCTTTGAAGTAGTTTAAAATATTTTTCAAATTGTAATAGTAATTTTTCACGTTATTAATGTCCTGACTATACATTTTAATCAGTTGAATGCCACTTCTGTGAACAAAAGTAACAATTTCTTTATATAAGAGCAAAATCTGTGCATTATTCTAAATATATACAGTATATATAAAAGAATAATCAGATGTAGTTTTATTTGCCATAGCCTTTAGGACTGAATAGACAGGCAGCAGGATCTTTCTTTGAATTCAAGTGTTTTTAAAAAATAAACCAATGTAACTCAACAAACCTCCACCCCTCCCCAGCCCCGTCCGCCCCCCCACAGGAAGTTCACCTGTTCAGTCTCAGCTCCACTAGCATCAAGGTGAGTTGGGCGGCTCCTCCGGCTGGTAGTCGTCATGGCAACATCGTCAGGTATTCTTTGGCCTATCAAGCGGTGTCGGGTGATGAACAGCAGAGACAGGAGGTGAAAGACATTCCTGCCAATGTGTCCAGTTATGTGCTTGAGGAGCTGGAGAAATGGACTGAGTATGTGGTGTGGGTCAAAGCACACACTGATGTTGGGCCTGGTCCAGAGAGCAGCAGCAACCGCATCAGAACCAAAGAGGATGGTAATGCTCTGCTTCCAGCGCCAAACCATCTGCTCCAGAACTGCTCTCTACAAACTATTATTGATGAACCTCAAACTCACCAATCTTACTCAGTACTTTTTCTCTTATTTTCCAGTAAACATTTCTTAACATCCTTAAAACAAGATAAATGTACTTCAGCAAAAAGGCATAATACTTAAAAAAAGGAAAACAAACTAAAAACTTTTTGCCAAAAGAGTTAGAAAAGTTTTTCTTGTTTACCCTTAGGCATAAACCTCATAAAATAAAAGATATTTCTGAAAACAAGACTCTAAAAAAAAAACAAGATTTGTGAGTCATCATTTACTCAGTCTCAGGTTGTTCCAAACCCTTATGACTTTGGGTTTGGTTCCCATTTTTGGTTATTTTTTGGGAGCCAACTTCTGATGTTCTAGGAATGTTCTGTTTTGTTTTTTGTGTATTTAACCTATAATCTAACCTTCCTAAAACATTAGGTGGAGGTTTTTGTGTGACAATGTAATGATAACTTACAATGAATGTATACTAGATCAAAACAATGAATGGCTTGTTGATGATTTTTTTATGTTGCAGTTTGTTTGCAGAAAAGTTTCTGGAATTGAGAGGTACACTACATTAACCTTAGGGGAATAATTATGCACAAACTAAAACAAACATTCTATTACAGTGAAAGAAAAAAAAAAATGTTCCTGGCTAACCAAAAAATAATCTGAAAGCCCATTCCTGGCAATATCATGGGAACCAACAGCTAATGTTTCTAGATCATTATGGGAACCAAAAATCGTTTGTGAGGTTGACTCCATCACCATTCACTTTCATTGTGTCTTTTTACTGTACAATGAAAGTGAAAGTTGACTGAGGGTGTCACTCTTCTAACATCTCCTTTTGTGTTCAGTGGAAGAAAGAAATTCTTACAGGTTTGGAACAACATGAGGGGGATTAAATGATGACAGCATTTTAATTTTTTAATGGAACTATTCCTTTAATATTTGGTCATTTTGTATCTCAAGTAAATATATCTTATTTTAAGATGTTTAGATAATTTCACTGGACAACAAGATTAATATGCTAAAAATGTATTTCTTGAAGTGCAAAGCTAACTCTACTTTCAGTACCTGGTCTCGGTTGGGGTGAACTGCTTGAATCAACACTTCCTTGGACGATTCTTTCTCTTTCTCACTATTATGCTGGACTCCCTGCCTGCTGCTCTTCTGTATTTGGTTTTTATTGTGTGGCTTCTGTAAACCTGACAGAGATTGAGACAATATAATATGAGAGAGCAGAAGCTGGTCTTTCTGCTTCTACATTGGTGGGAAATTTCAGGACTGAGGTGGTGTACTCTTTTGTGAGTCAGTCATCACTCTGTGAGAAAAGCAAAGGGATTGAGTGGGCGATTGGAGGATTTCAGTGAGGTTCACACTGGCTCATTGCGATGCTACCACTCAGCCACACGCTAATCTTCCTAGACTGACTTTCCTAGAAAAGGTTCTTGAAGCTGCTGCAGCCTCAATTTAGATTTCAGTCTGAAAACTATTTCTTTTGTTGTGATTAGTGGTGTTGTCTAACGCAAGCATTACTATAATTATTCAGGGTTCCCACAGTCTTGGAAAATATCTGGGAATTTTTAAATTGAAGCTATTTCCAAGGCTTGAAAAGTTATGGAAATTACTATATTCAGTATATTTTTATTCTAGCTATGCTAAGCTCTAAATCTGTTAGAAATCAGACTGATCGCATTGGGAATTCAGCAACAGTTGGTCAAAAGTTTTTCTGCTGAAATCGGTCTGTGCTTACCACAGAGTCAACACTCAAACCACTGCCTGCCTTGTCTGACGCATACGTGCCTTTCTAATTCCCTGTAGGTGAGTTACATCATCCGGCCTCCGCCTTCTGTGTTCATCAGCACTATCCCTATCTATCACTATCCTTCTAACACCAAACCCCAACCTTAAACTAACCATCATTGGATAAAAAGCAACCTCTGAATCATGCTTACGATTGTGTTTGTGATTTCTATGGGACCAGAATCCATGTTTTGTAGGTTGTTTGCACAATGCGGGGAATAGCACAAATGAATGATGGGGAATTTGGCCAAATTTTGTTGAATTCATCGTACATGAACTTGGAAGCAACATGTACATTTTCTTGTGTGATCATTGTTCTTTGTCAGTTCAGTCTCTATAAAATGGTTTCTAAAAATCCTTATCCAGTCATCACAAATGACTGGACAAGTCATGCCCAAGTCAATGTGTGGGAACCCTGATTATTGCTTATTTTTTGAATTTGGGATTTTAACAAACCCCTAACGCTTAGTATTAAACTTTGTCGCCTAGCTCATACCTTGGGGGTGGGCTCTTTTGATAGGGCCACTAGGTAAATACCTAGCAACTTCCCAAGAACACCTTAGCAAACAACCAGTAATGTCATAGCAACCACTAAAAAAATGCTAATAACTGTATAGCAACACCCAAGTGGCTGTGTGTTTTGCACGGGCAAGCAAAACTCACATTTTCTTTCAAAAATTAAAAAATGTAGTATCTGTGTGAGCTGGGGTGTGTGTGTGTGAGTGTGTGTGAGTGTGTGTGTGTGTGTGTGTGTGTGTGTGTGTGTACATTTGCTCACTGTGCTTAACAGTTTGATTGACAGGTGAATGAGGTGATGAATGCTGGAAGACCATGCCCCATGTCTGCTAAAAGCTGTCAGTCAAACCATACATTCCTTTTCTTAGACTTTCTAGCTCTCTTTCTGTCTTTCTCTTGGTAATTTTTTTTGAGTATTTCTTTACATTGCTGATTTCAGTGGAGTTCATTTCATTCCAAACTGGCAGTATGGCTCATCGTTGACCATGGAACATGCACCAGTGTACAAATTAGTGCTTTTAATAGGCAACATGTTTTGAAAGGATCTACTCTTCATTGTTTCCTTTAATCTTCTCAGACACACTTTAAAGGGAAATTAAGGTTGTGAGACACTGCATTGGTGCTCAATTTACATTTTGATTTTGTGGCACAGCATAGTTGACTAGAATAGTTATGATAATTAACATCAACAACCAACCTAATTGATCACATTTAAGCAAGGGTCCTCTGCACAAGAGTCATCTATGTTATCGAAGCACAACAGTGAAAGCTATTAAATATTATATTCAGAGAATAAATGAAAAAAGCCCTGAAGTCTGAAGGTTGTTTAGGCCTTATATAATTTGATCACCTGTGCAATTTAAAGAGAGATTTGAAGTTTTGAAATATATAAGCCTTATTTATTTTGAATACAATGTGGTTGATAGGGTTTTCTAGATCCGATGGATGGATGGATGGATTACACTTGGTCACTTCATGCATTTTTACTGACTGGATTGCTATCCGATTGAAAAGGCGCTTTCCATTTACACTTGGCCACATCAATGTGTCTCCGCCAAACGGATTCATTTACGTGATTATACGTAGGCCGGGCAGAAAATTTTAAAGATGTGATTTAATATTTGATTCCAACTGACTTAAATAGTGCACGTGTGTCTCTGTGTCACAGATTTCACACCCTCTGGGCTTCTCGTATGCAAGAAGTGTCATGCACATCAGCTGCACTCTTTGCCAGTGTTTATTTTCAGTTTCTTCATCGATCTGCATCAAATAAATGAATAAAAAAGAGTTGTGTCTTTCCTACAACATGCATCCGTGTCATAATTTGTTTTTATTTATTGCACAACACGAGGACTATGCAAATTCTTGGTAGCAGCTGTTACAGTGCATCCGGAAAGTATTCACAGCACTTCACTTTTCACTTTTACAGGCTTATTCCAAAATTGATTAAATTCATTATTTTCCTCAAAATTCTACAAACAATACCCCATAATTACAATGTGAAAGAAGTTTGTTTGAAATGTTTGCAAATTTATAAAAAAAAATTAAATAAAAGAAAAATCATATTTACATAAATATTCACAGCCTTTGCTCAATACTATGTTGAAGCACCTTTGGCACCAATTACAGCCTCAAGTCTTTTTGTGTATGATGCTACAAGCTTGGCACACCTATTTTTGGGCAGTTTCTCCCATTCATCTTTGCAGGACCTCTCAAGCTCCATCAGGTTGGATGGGATGGTGTCGGTGCACAGCCATTTTCAGATCTCTCCAGAGATGTTAATTTGGGTTCAAGTATGGGCTCTGGCTGGGCCACTCAAGGACATTCACAGAGTTGTCCCGTAGCCACTACTTTGTTATCTTGGCTGTGTGCTTAGGGTCATTGTCCTGTTGGAAGATGAACCTTCACCCCAGTCTGAGGTTCAGAGCGCTATGGAACAGGTTTTCATCAAGGATATCTCTGTACATTGCTGCATTCATCTTTCCCTCAATCCTGACTAGTCTCCCAGTTCCTGCCACTGAAAAACATCCCCACAGCATGATGCTGCCACCACCATGCTTCACTGTAGGGAGGGTTTTTTCCAGGTGATGAGCGGTGCCTGGTTTCCTCCAGACATGATGCTTGCCATTCAGGCCACAGTGTTCAATCTTTGTTTTATCAGATCAGTGAATTTTGTTTCTCATGGTGTGAGAGGCCTTCAGGTGCCTTTTGGAAAACTCCAGACGGGCTGTCATGTGCCTTTTACTGAAGAGTGGCTTCCACCTGGCCACTCTACCATACAGGCCTGATTGGTGTAGTGCTGCAGAGATGGTTGTTCTTCTGGAAGGTTCCCCTCTCTCCACAGAGAAATGCTGGAGCTCTGTCAGAGTGACCATCGGGTTCTTGGTCACCTCCCTGACTAAGGCCCTTCTCCCCTGATCACTCAGTTTGGCCGGGCGGCCAGCTCTAGGAAGAGTCCTGGTGGTTCCAAACTTCTTCCATTTCCAGATGATGGAGGCCACTGTGCTCATTGGGACCCTCAATGCTGCAGAAATGTTTCTGTACCCATCCCCAGATCTGTGCCTCGATACGATTCTGTATCTGAGGTCTACAGACAATTCCTTGGACTTCATGACATGGTTTGTGCTCTGACATGCACTGTTAACTGTGGAACATTATATAGACAGGTGTGTGCCTTTCCAATTCATGTCCAATCAACTTAATTTACCACAGGTGGACTCCAATCAAGTTGTAGAAACATCTTAAGGATGATCAGTGGAAACAGGATGCACCTGAGCTCAATTTTGAGTGTCATGGCAAAGGCTGTGAATACTTATGTACATGTAATTTTTTTGTTTGTTTTTTATTTGAAATAAATTTGCAAAGATTTCAAACAAACTTCTTTCATGTTGTCATTATGGGGTATTGTTTGTTGAATTTTGAGGAAAATAAATTTTAATTTATTTTATTAAATCCATTTTGGAATAAGGCTGATACATAACAAAATGAGGAAAAAGTGAAGCTCTGTGAATACTTTCCGGATGCACTGTATATTTGGTTTTTCCTGTGCTGACGTAGCATTGTTTGGGCAGAGTAAAGTTTACATATAGGTATTGAAAAGCCAGGTGCATTTACACTTGACCAGTTTCATTTCTGAAGCACTTTATGTATTTTCATAAATCAAAGTGGACACATTGGTTCGAGTCTTTCTGAGCCTGATAGTTTATTAACCAGAGAATTATGAATGTATTTTATACAGAAAAGCTTGTCGGACTGGGTGAATGGTTAGTGTTTGAGCAAGGTCACCACATGCAGAATTTTAATTCATGATAGCAGAGCTGTGTTTCTTTTAGAAGCTCAGGGGGAAAATCAGTGGAATTTATTACCCTAAAGTAGTAGTTCAACCAAAAATGTTATTTTGTCATAATTTACTCACCCTCATGCCTTTCTTAAGCCATATTACTTTCTTTCCAATGAGTAACTCAAAAGATGTTTTAATAAAATATGTTTTTTTTTTCTTCAATACAATGACAGTTGATAGTATTTCACCTTCCAGCTTCAAAAAGGACATAAAAGCATGAAAAAAGTAGTCTATGTGGCTTGTGCATCATATTTTTAGTCTTCTGAAAGCACATGATAGATTTTGATGAAAAACAACTCTAAATTCAAGTCATTTTTCATTGAAAGTCTTTCCGTTCGCTGAACGCTATAGTCACTGCATCCGATAAATGACAGACAATAGACAGAAAGTCATTAATTTCCAATGGAAAGTCACATGGAGTTCCAAAAATCTGCAGATGCACAATTTTTAGATCTGATTTGAGCTACCAATTTGAACTTATCTGACTCGATCATATGCAACCGCCCGACCGGATGTGACGTATTCTATTCAAAATTATCAATGTAAAGTGAAAAATAAAAAAATACAAATTCTTCTTCTACTAAACTTTAGTCTTAACTCCTGTTTTTTGGCAAATTGGATTGTTATTAATGAAGAAGTCACAGATGATAATTTTCACAAATATATCACAATAGGCATTTGTAATTAAAAATATAATTACTGTACTTTATTATTTGTACTCCCAATTTACCGAATTGTTATTCTTATTGTTATTATTATCATAATAATTATAACATCAGTAGTAAAAGTAGTATTAGTATTAGTTATAGTTATAATAATAATATTAATAACAAAAATCATATTAATACATACCTAGTGAACATTTATCATTAATTTAATTACATTTGTATATCTGCCTTACACAGTTAGGTCATTCAGAGGTTTGGTAGCATATTTCTAAAAAAAAAAAAAAAATAGCTTTTTCAAAGCTTCATTTAAGATTTTAGTTCCCCGTCTGTCGCTCACTTCAACGTTGTGTCGAAGAAGCAACACTAGGGGTCTCTCTTGAGCGCCGAATATGCCTCTGGTCTATGAAAAAAGGCCAATGAGAAGTTGGCAGACAGTATTTGCATACCCCGCCCTGCATATACGGGTATAAAAGCGGGGAAATACGTCGAATACATTCAGAAATTTTCTTCGGAGCCGATGGTTGTACTGCAGCGAGCTGCAAGTCACACACTCATTCCTGTTTCTCTGACGCTCTCTGCTGTTGGAAATACGGCACACTACAGCGGCTTTATCCTTCCTTGCACGGGAGTGCAATTTGCCCCTGGGCGCTTCGACAGTGCAAGAGCATATTAAAAGAGTGATATCCCCCCCCCACCCCCCCCCCCCCTCCGCCCCCCGGTGGAGGGCTGGGAGGAGAATCTTTTGTTGAATTTATTTTCACATTCTCAATAACTGAGCTATTTCCTTTGTCTCTGGGTCACCTGGCCCACAATCCCGTGTGATCACCCCCGCTTGCCACCAAACATTCAAACCCTGGACAGACCTCTGCTTTCTACAGGCAGGAGTACCCTTTCAGAAGGTGTCCCGACGCGTCTTGGTCACGACCGACGCCTCCACATTGGGTTGGGGCACCGTGTGCAACGGGCATGCAGCTGCGGGCCGTTGTAAAGGGGCCCCACTGCGCTGGCATATCAACTGCCTGGAGTTGCTGACTGTTTTCTTTGCCCTGCGGAAGTTTCTCCCGCTAGTTCGAGACAAACACGTCCTGATCAGTTCAGACAGCACCACTGTGGTAGTATACATAAATCTCCCAGGCGACGTACGTTCTTGCCACATGTCACGACTCGCCTGTCGTCTACTCCACATCCCCGGCAACCTCAATGTGGTAGCGGACGCACTTGTCCGGTGGAGACTGGAGGCTTCACCCCCAGTCGATCCAGCTGATTTGGGAATGGTTCGGCAAGGCCCAGGTAGACCTGTTTGCCTCCCAAGAAAACTCCCACTGCCCGCTCTGGTATGCCCGTTCAGAGGCTCCCCTTGGGGCAGATGCACTGGCACACAGCTGGCCTGCGGGGCTGCGTAAGTACGCATTTCCGCCAGTGAGCCTTCTTGCACAGGTGCTGTGCAAGGTCAGGGAGGACGAGGAACAAGTCACACTTGTGGCTACTTATTGGCCCACCCGGGCTGGTTCTCAGATCTCGTACTCCTCGCGAGAAAAACCTTCTTTCTCAGGGACGGGGCACGCTCTGGCATCCGCACCCAGACCTGTGGAACCTCTACATCTGGCCCCTGGACTGGACGTGGCAGATTTAGCTGGTCTACCACCCACGGTTGTAGCCACAATCAACCAAGCCAGAGCCCCTTCTACCAGGCAACTTTACGCCCTGAAATGGTGCTTGTTTGTGAATTGGTGTTCTTCCCGTGCTGAAGACCCACAGAGGTGCGCAGTTAGGTCAGTGCTCTTATTTCTGCAAGAGAGGCTGGAAGGGAGGCTGTCCCCTTCCAGCCTGAAGGTGTATGTTGCCGCTATTGTGGCCCACCACGATGCAGTAGACGGCAAATCTCTGGGTAAGCACGACTTAATCATCAGGTTCCTATGAGGCGCCCGGAGGTTGAACCCCTCCCGGCCAAGCCTGTTCCCGTCCTGGGATCTCTCAGTGGTCCTCACAGACCTCCAGAGACCCCCCTTCGAGCCGCTAGAATCATTTGGACTCAGGGCCCTCTCTCTGAAAACGGCCCTGCTGATCGCACTCGCTTCCATCAAGAGGGTCGGGGACCTGCAAGCGTTCTCTGTTAGCGACACTTGCCTGGAGTCCGGTCCGGCAGACACATATGTGATCCTAAGACCATGACCGGGCTATGTGCCCAAGGTCCCTACCACTACCTTCAGAGACCAGGCATTGAACCTGCAAGCGCTGCCCCGGGAGGAGGCAGACCCAGCCCCTTCATTGCTGTGTCCGGTACGTGCTTTGCATACCTATTTGGACCGCACACAGAGTTTTAGGTGCTCTGAGCAGCTCTTTGTCTGCTTTGAGAGGGAACGCTGTCTCCAAACAGAGGCTTTCCCACTGGGTGGTGGATGCCATTTCCTGGCCTATCGCACCCAGGCCGAACACCCCCCCTTGCGGGTCCGAGCGCACTCAACAAGGAGTATTGCATCCTCGTGGGCACTGGCTAGAGGCACCTCCCTAGGAGACGTATGTAGAGCAGTGGGTTGGGCAACACCTAATACCTTTGCGTGATTTTACAATCTCAGGGTTGAGTCAGTCTCGTCCCGTGTTTTCTCAGGTCCGAGCCGGTAGAACTCGGTAACATGCTGACGATCTTGCTGGGTAAATCGTTTGCACCTGGCGCACTTTCCCTCGGCCGAGGTAAAACAGTCTCTCCCAGGAGAACCCACCCACCCGGGTTCCTGGTTGATCCTCCCTAGCCCTGTGGGTCCACAATTCAGTGTAGGAATTTGCCGACCCAATCCACTGCGGATATCTCAAATCTACCCTGCATTGGGAAAAGTGCTCCACAGATCAGGTCTTCTATGCGGACTCCTCCTGTGTGTATTTTCCGCGGTGCGGTCACCTTACGAGCTGACCCGTGTCTCCCTTAGGCAGTTTTCGCTGCCCTCCGGTCGCTATGTTGTAGCAACTACCCCCTCCTGGAGGTTGGATCTGCCACTGCGCCACGTTCCACATGTTACATAAAAAACCCATGTGATGTATTCGCCACCTTTACCTCCCAGGTGTGGCCTCCGCAGGGTCTTTTTCCCCTGAAGTAATAGGAAACTGGGTAATATCCCCTTCCCTCGATGCGTGTAAGGGCGCTGGCTTTTCTTGCTCTAATCGGAGAAACTTAGAGAGAAAAGAGGCCCAGCCAGGCTTGGCCCGTTCCCAGGTTGGCGTCCCTCTAGGGTAACCAGAAGGATTCCGATGACTTTTTTGGGGCATTGGGGAAGGGTACGCACAGTCTGAAACACAGTTGGTCGCTTGTGCACATGAAATACCTGCCCGCTCCTGTGTCAGCAGTACACGTACACGACTCAGCGCATGGCGTGATTTGAAGTGGACCCCTAGTGTTGCTTCTTCAACACGACGTCGAAGTGAACGACAGACGGGGAACGTCTCGGTTACGTATGTAACCTCCGTTCCCTGATGGAGGGAACGAGACGTCGTGTCTTCCCGGCCACGTCGCTGAGCCGAGCCACTGCAGTGGCCGGACCATTTACGGCTCCAGGGCGGGGTATGCAAATACTGTCTGCCAACTTCTCATTGGCCTTTTTTCATAGACCAGAGGCATATTTGGCGCTCAAGAGAGACCCCTAGTGTCGCTTCTTCGACACGACGTCTCGTTCCCTCCATCAGGGAACGGAGGTTACATACGTAACCGAGACGATTTTCTTTATGTCTTAAAGGACATAACACCGAAATTGTACACTGTACACTGACACCGCAATACGTGCGTGCCTTCTCAGCTGCTGCAAATACGGTCTATTGTGAGTTTGAAAGTTCATCATGACTGCCACTAGGGGGCGAAATGTGATATATGAGTCACATCCAGAGGTCAGAAATTGTGAAAAGGTGACATATGAAAGACGCTTGTACACCCTGGGTGTTTCTCAATTGGAAGGCTGTAGCCTAGTTAGGCTGTGTCCTTCTTAGACCAGTCCTTCTTCTGAGGCTGTATAGGCTAGAATGAGACAGTCTTGTAAGTGCACATGGCTACTTCATAAAAATTTGAAGAGAGAACAAGCGGAATGGGAGATGATTTGATGCTGATCCTCTATCAGTTCTTGGTAGATATGGAGGAAGAAACCAGGACAGTGCACAGTTGTGCAGTAGCACGCAGAAGGAATTTTTGCACTTGATGCATCCACCAAAATACAGCAAATGAAGGTTGCGAAACAAGGCTGTCTTCCAAGGGTCCTCACAATTGATACTGCTTTTGACAATGCTTGATGACCTGGCAGCCGTGATATCCAGCCTAACTAGGCTGCATCCTTCTGATTGAGAAGAAACAACTGGCTCATGTGTGCGTCCGAGAAACTTTAAAGAAAACTCAGACTGGTGCTATGCTACAATCTGCATATTTGCATTTTTTTAATTAGATGCAGTCTGCGATGCATAAAGTCAGTCTCAGTAGACCACATCTTGTCTTCATACTTTCTGCATGAGGCTGGGTTGAGCACCCCCATGGGGAGCTCTTTCACTGAAATTTTGCTGCTTCATTATCCAGTAGACTATTTAACGATTAATTATTTCTTCTTAATAGGCTACACATTTGTATTGAAATAATGTTTAGTTAGAGGTATGTGTATCTTTTTTAATACACATACTGTAAGTAGTACCCCCAATCTACACAGTGAGGTATACTGTAGATATTTTATTTAAACTGTTTAAGAAAAAAACAACACTGGTATCAGAATTGGATCGGTAGAGAAAAAGTGGTATTGGTGCATCCGTAGCATATACCAGCATATAAAGTTTACAACCTTGGAGCAGCACAAGTTAGGTCTGTATTTAAAGGGATATACTGTAAGTTATAGTTAAAAATAAATTTGCCTTTGGAGAAAATTAATGGGATTCTTAAGGAACTTGCTCTGTAGCAGAATCTCTACTGGTTGACAAATTTCCACCATCACACGTTTTGTACAGTACAGTCATAGTTACTTGATTGATGTACTGTGTGCGTGTGTGCGTGCGTGCATGCGTGTGTGCGTGTGCGTGTGTGTGTGTGTGTGTGTGGGCATGTTTATGTGGTTTACGAGGACAATTTTTTTAGGTAACAAACTGGTAATTACCAGGGTATTATGCTATAAATGTGGTTTATGAGGACATTGCTAGTGTCCCCATAATTTAAATAGCTTAAAAAAAACATATTAAACAATGTTTTATTGAAAATTTTAAAATGCAGAAAGTTTTCTGTGAGGGTTAGGTTTAGGGGTTGTGTTAGGTTTAGGGGATAGAATCTATAGTTTGTACAGTATAAAAATAATTATGTCTATGGAAAGTCCTCATAATGATAGGTAGACCAACATGCATGTGTGTGTGTGTGTGTGTGTGTGTGTGTGTGTGTGTGATCTGCACTGGTATACAATAGTTCTGTTTATCTGTTTTCGGCAGCAGCTCTATCGACTTTCCCCTGCTGAAGGTCAAGACTAAATTCCGCATACAGTTAAATTACTCCAATTAAACGAGGGCTATATTGCTGACTTTCAGCCCTTGAGCTTTCACAGATCCTCTAGTGCTATGAGCTGTTACTTCGGGGATAGGAGATGGTGGTTCCCTATCTGGTTATTATTCTCTGAATGCTGCGCTTTTTAACCTTCACTTCTGTCTTCCCTCCCTTTGCCACCTCCTCTATTGACTATCAATTGACTGTCATTAACATCTACTGAACTGCTGCTCTTTTTCACACATGGCAGATTTGTATTCAGCCCAAACTCCAGGGGGAGCTGAGCTGGCTCTCTGTTTGAGACATATGTGAGAAGCATTATGTGAGTTCGGTGAAGCCAGTCTCCCAGGCTCATTTTTGCAACACACCCAAATCCTTCCATATTGTGTTCATCAGCTTGTATTTGTGAAATGTAAAAACAACTGTTCGCCCAAAAGCAAATATGCTGTCATCATTTACTCACTATCATGTCATTCTTCATGAAAGGCATGAAATATTATGTCAGAATATGCTTAGTCGTATGGGCTACTTCTTATGGTACGTTTTTGATTTTTGTTATCCTTTTGGAGCTTGACAGTCACTGTTATGGAAAAACAATGTCAAGCTGCCTAACATCGTTTTTTGTGTTTCACGGGAGTCAGAAAGTCATAATAGGTTTGGAACAACATAAGGGTGAGTAAATAATGACAGAACTTTAATTTTTAGGTGAACTATTCCTTACATTTTTGTAGACTTTTGTGTTGTTTGAGTAAGAAGCGGAAGTAGGTGAGGTGGGTAACTGTACTAAAAATGTTAGCTGTAGCCTGGGAGCAGGTTTGTACCCTTGACATGTGAGAGTGTGGTTTAACACTATAATGTGTTAACATTACCTCTTTATCTCTTACAGTGCCTGGCGCCCCTCCACGCAGAGTTGAGGTGGACAATGTGAACTCCACGACCTTGCGGGTGTCATGGAAACCTCCTCTGCAGCAGAAGCAGCATGGACATATCCGCGGCTATCAGGTGGTGTATTCACGGCTGGAGAATGGAGAGACACGCGGGCAGCCCAGCATCCTGGACGTGGCCCTGCCCGAGGCACAGGTACTGACTCAACCTGAATCAAAATTACTGGACCTTGTTACTTACAACTGTAGCCTGTCTATAAAAAATAAAATTTAGAATGTGTAAAAATGTGTATTAAAACTTTGGCTGAAATTGTGTGAGTGCCACTATGTGTGTACATATTTGTGATTGTCTTTTGAAGTAAGTAAATAAATGAATGTGTACAATTTACTTAAAACCTGAATACGGCAATAAAAAGGGATTTTAATGCATTTGTTATGAAGAGGGCAGACGAGGGAGTAGGGATCCAAACGCAGCTTTATTGGAATCTTCAAAAAGTAAAGGAAAATACAAAGGCAGGAACAAATAAAACACCCACGAGGGGAAAATAAAGAAATGAATACAAGAAAATAACACGGGGGTCTTGCAAGGAGGGCATAGGCAGGAACACGGGCCAAGGCAGGATTCAGGGGCCGCACGAACGGAACAACTTCATCTAACGTTGAACAACGACCAACAGAGGACAAGGTGAAACATCAGGGCTTAAATACAAAACAAGGGAAAACATAAACCAATGGACAAACAGAACTCATAACGAGGTAAAAGGGCAGTTAACTAAAACCAATGACAAAACTAGGACAGATAATAAAGTAATCAAACAATAAACCAATGAGGACCGGACACATAGACAAGGAGGGAAAACAGGACATGACAAAACTTCAAAATAAGAGTGCACAAAACAAAAAGGCAATACGGAACATAAAAGGTGACAAAAGCTTAAATAAAAAGGTAAACAAACCAAAGACGGTGAGGATCGTTACAGCATTCATAATTCCTTGTAATACACCTTGTCATTTGTATGTTCATAAAATAAATAAATCAAATCAAAATAAATCCAGACAAGGTAATTTTTTAAATTGCAGCTTGCCAAATAAACAAATGAATGCACATGAAATATTGATTTGAGTTAAAAAAAAAAAAAATGTATTAGAAGAAAGAGAATTATTTACAGCTATATAGGAATTCAGTTGCCTTAAACAACAGGCAATTATATAGTTTAGCAATCATTATGCAAAATATTTGACTGAAGAACGCCACGATTGACCAATCAGAATCAAGTTTTCCAGAGAGATAATTAATAATGCATTATGATCACCACCAAATATGTCATACCATGTGTTATAATGCATTATACTTTTTAAAGGTCTAACCTTAATCTGGCCTTTTTTGGCAAATATTGATACATGCGATTAATTGCGATCAACTTTAATAATTAATTGGCATATCATATAATTAATTTTATTATAATGTTTAACAGTTTGACTGCCCTTATTGTTATGTATTATACTTGTGGTTACAAATAATTATAGTATAAAAATTTTACAATGATTATTATAAGGCACTATTTGTTACTATACATTTAGATATTCATATACAGTATGTGTGTGTGTGTGTGTGTGTGTGTGTGTGTGTGTGTGTGTGTATATACATACACTGTGTGCTCAATTATTAGGCAAATTGTATTCCTCAGGATTCATTTTATTGTTGAACAAACACAATGCTCTCAGTCCCAATCCAAAATGTTTCTGAACCTCAAACCTGAATGTTTAACAAAGAAAAAGTGAATTTTGTCTTTCTCAGGGGAAAATATAATTGTGCACAATTATTAGGCAACTAGTAGTGTGCACAATTATTAAGCAACTAAATTACGAAAAATATTTCTCCCAACTCAATTGTTTATTCTCGTAGCGGTGCCCTGTGGCCATTAGTGATCCGGCCATGGGCCCATCCATCTGGTCCATCAAGAGTCACTCTCATTTCATCTACCCATAAAACCTTTGAAAAATCTATCTTCATGTATTTCTTTGACCAAACTTGACGCTTCATCTTGTGAATATATTCAGTGATGGTCGTGTTTCAGCCTTCTTCACCATGTCCCTGAGCACTTGGGACCTAGTACTTCTGGACACTCCAGGTAGGTTGCAGTTCTGGAATATGGTAGCATTGGAGGATAATGGGTTCCTGGTAGCTTCAAGTTTAATTCTTCACAAGTCTTTTGCAGTTCATTTGTGCCTTTTCTTCTTCATGCATTTTTTGCACCCCAGTTGACTTTTCGCAGCAAAACATAAAATTTTTCGGTGGTCACACCTCAATAGTTTAGCTATTTCAAGAGTGTTGAATCCATCTGAAAGGCATTTTACAATATTTGACTTTTCAGTGTTAGTTAAATCTCTTTTTTGGCCCATTTTACCTGAGGTAATGAAGCTGCCTAATAATTATGCACACCTTGATATAAAGTGCCACACCCTCCCTCATTACACAAATACATACCACCTGGAAATGATTGAATCCAATAAGCATTCAAGTTTATATGGTTTGGAGTTGAAAAATGTGCATGGAAATAATGATTCGATCAGAATACTCACTTGCCTAATAATTGGGCTCACAATGTGTGTGTGTGTGTGTGTGTGTGTGTGTGTGTGTGTGTGTGTGTGTATATATATATATATATATATATATATATATATATATATATATATATATATATATATATATATATACTGTTTTACTTTCTAAGTTTTACAGTAAATAAGTATTAAATTAAGTGAAAATTTAAAAGAAGTGAATTCAGAGAACAAGAGGGAAGTGTTTTATTCATTGGTTTAATTCCAGCTTGCTAAGGGATGATCTGAACATTTTTGGTGTCATTCCAAGGAAGTTAATATTAATATATGTTTGAGAGGAATTTATTTTTGATTAAATGGATCTGGAGCTGTAGTGGTGCTCTAATCGGTGCTGAGTATTCATGGAAGAGTGCAGCCGGCCGTGGAGAGCCTCTATAGGGCGAGAACTAGGCGTCAAGAGGAGGGTTGTTATTCAGCGTGTAGCTGACTACAGGTCAGACTACAGGTATCTGCCACTCACTCATCTTACATGAGTGTGTGTGTGTGTGTGTGTGTGTGTGTGTGTGTGTGTGTGTGTGTGTGTGTGTGTGCGCGTGTGTGTGTGTGTGTGTGTGTGTGTGTGTACGTGACAAGGAATCACAAAGCATTTGTGGCTTACAGCATGCATAGAGTTTGGAGACCTTTGCTTTGTGTCAGAACTCTAGGAACAGAACAGGTCAAAATGTGGAAAAGTTCAAATGCGCCCTCAAAGGATCTGGACATGGCCCTGCATGGTTTCTGTTGTCTGCGCGCAGTGATCCGTTCGGTTCTGCTCTTTTTCTCTGAAGGGTGGAAAACCTTGTCATGCTGTGGTTCAAAAATGTTTTGAAAAACATTTTGTTTTTCGTTTCAGCCAGAGAAGTTGAAACTAGCAGCTCTTTTTCCCTTCATCGCCTGCATTCCTATCTTATCTGTATGAATGCGAGAGGTTTTGAGGAAGATTCTCTTCAGGGTTGATTTTTATCAGACACAAACGTGCGCTCATGCAATCGTAAAGTCAGCCCCCTTCATATGTAGGTATCTATTTACCTACGTAGCACACACTGAACACATTTTTTTCTATCCGTATCCGCTGTTGTCAATTTGCACTAGATGGACATCTTTGACCATTGTGGTGTATCTCGCCGATTTTTAAAACCTGGTCTTATAGACTAATGTTACTATTTCTTATTGTACATATTTTTGTACGTATCGTGGCAGTTTCCTGGTGAAATTAGCACTAGAGAAGCTACAACCACTTTTTTTTGCCTTTCGCACATATCGTGAGTACAACTATGCGATGCAAAAGAACTGGGGTAAGAGTCCTGAAGAACATGCAAGTCAACATGTGAGCCAAAAGTGTCATAGAAGCACCACAATATGATGGGGTTGCTAGAGTTTTTATTTGATTTTTATGACATAATCGATTAGTTTTTAGGGTAAGGATGTAGATTGATCTCAAGACATTTGCATTCTGTTCTATTCGTTGTGCTGCTTCTAACTTTTTTTAGCCCAAAAACATTTCAGTGTTAACGACCCTTTACACTATAATATAATTACATTTACAGTATATTTCTTACTACTAGTAAGATTAATATTTGCAGTAATTTTTACAGTAGTATTTCTACTATTTATTACAATTAAATTACTCTATATTGTCACTTCGCAGTGAACCAGGAAATTAATAATAAATTACTATTTTACTATTATAAATTACTGGAAATTGCTGATTAATAATGCACTGTAGCAACATTGTGCTGTATAATCTCAACGAATAACTGTCTGCATTACAGTAATAACATCAATTTTTAAAGATTAACTATAAAAATTTTACTATTTTATTTTAGTTTGATTATTTAGCTGTTGCTGTTATTGTTGTTGTTTTTTGTCACATTTAGTTACTGCTTTTGTAATGCTAAGAGTATATTCTTAAAGCTAAAAGGATGTTCGCTGATTGACTCATCCCTCGCGATTCTTGAGTTTTGTATGCCAATGTTGATATCTGAGCATGCCTGATTGATATCTCATCCTAAATGTTGATCAGATGTCAACATTTTCACTGAAAAATTACTTACATTTTGGGTGATATTAGGTGTCATTTTATGATATTTTGGGTCCTTTTTTAAGCATTAAAGGACTTTTGGGGTCCTTTAAATGTCCAGCAGAGATAACAATCCTCAATGGTATTGCAAACCCCCACCTCTTAACTTCATATCAAATGTGTTGTTATTTCTATACTATATCATGCATTTTTGCTAAGTTATGATCAGAGTTATAGTCATTAAGATAAGCTTATTTTTGCCATGAACAGTGCAACCAGTCTCCTTCTATTGTAACACTGGCTCTGGGAATTTAATAAATATTTAATAAATGAAAATAAGGTCCAAGTTCCTAGCCAAAGGAAAAAAAACAGTCACCATAATGGTAACATTGTAGGAAACAGCTGTTTCAACAATTTTTTCAACAAGTCCCCATAAGCCTCAATGCATTTCCCAAACATACTGTTCATAATTAAAAAGTGAATTACTGTACGTTCTTAATTAAAATGTTGCTCTCCATGGTATGTACAATTCTCAAAGAAATGTATGAGGAGAAGGACATAATATTGAACAATTTAATATTAATAGGGTGATCAGTTTACAAATAATATTTTTTTTAATTAACATATCTTGAGAAATTATCTTTAAATGTGTTAATCTAAATAGATTATTACAATGATGGCAGATATTAAGTCATGACTTGACATTTTAAGTTCAGTCAAGACATGTACTTAAAATAATTAACTAGATATTTTTCAACTCAAAGAAAGTCATGCAAACTGTTGACTTTCTACAAAACCCACATTTTTTGTACTAATTTCACAGTAAAATTCTGAGTATGCCATTTTATTGTGCCAAATTACTTTTAAATCCAGTACAATCCTGGCAATATTTTACAGTGTTCAGTCATTCCCATTCTCTCTCTATCTCTCTCATCATCCTTTTTTCTTTAATGTTGGTGCTGCTTTTGTTCTGCTGGTGTTTTGTAATTACTGTGAGTTTGGCACCGGCGCATTTTCCACATTAGAATCCATAAGTGGCATTTAGTTTGCTATTTCTCTGTTCTGAAATGCCAAATGGAGCATGGTCTGTTCTATTCAGGCCACAGTGACGGGGAACAAAATGAGAGGAGATGAAATGAGTTTGGGCTGTGGCCGGATCACCCATACATCACATCCACGCGTGATGGATTAAATCTGTGCAGCGGGTGCTGAATCATTTTGAGTGGCCCGTTCTGTCAGTATCAGAGGCTGATGAGTGCTCTCTTTCACCACCCAAGCATTCATCCGTGCCCATGTTTATGGCCACCATGTCCTTGTCTGGAGGATATAAAGTGGCTCTGCACTGTCCGCCTGATGAAGTCTGTCCAGAGGTTAAGTTCTGCAGCCACCATTTCTCTTCCCAACACCTCTTTGGCAAGGAGTGCCTTTGCACCCCTTAAATAACTAGCTCATCCTAAAATTTCCCTTATGTTGTTCCAAACTCATATGACTTAATTTCTAATGCAAAACGCAAAAGAAGGCAATTAAATGAAAAACTCAGGCCATCTATTCAATACATGGTAGTGGATAGTGCCTCATTTCAAAGCTAAAAAAGACAAAAAATCAAGTACTCTATGCATTATTTTCACATAAAATTGTATTCATCTAATATGCAGATGTTTTCTTTTCCTACATTGCAATGCGAATTAGAATGCCTTACCAAAGAAACTGGCCCTGATTACATGCACTTAAGAAAACGGTTTATATCAGGGTTTTTGCAGAAATCAGCGTTCTGAAATGCCATGTAAAGAACTTGGGTTTCCTTACACCTCTTAGGGGATTAAGAGAAAGCGGTTCAACACACCTAGCTTTCTCCCGGAGAACACTGCTCATCTGGCCATGTAAACACATAAGTGCCATTCTCAGAGGTTTTTGAAGAGTGCGCATGTGCGTGAACAGACAGGGGTAACACACATCATCGAATGGAGCTGAACAAGTAGTAAACAAAGCAGAAAGACTTCAACATTTCTGGGAGTATAGTAGGGAAAGCACATACACAATAAACTATACCCATTTATAAACACCAGTGTAAATTATCGACTGTCCCTTACCTCCACATATATGCACTTGTGCATAGCGGGAATACAGGTGTTTTACGTAAGAGAGAAAACCCCACTACTGCTGTGCAATTCTGCTGCAGATCGCATCAGAATGTTAAGGAAACAAACACAGCAACAACTGTGGAATATCTGTAAATAAAGCAAAGCAACAGAGAGTAAAATAGCATAGTCTTTTTCATATGCTGTGTTTGTTATTTACACAAGTGTCACGTGGATATTACGTTGCATTGGAGAACACTGCTTTCTGACCAAGCCGTATGTATACATGTGTTAAGAGTATGCTGCTTATACAGTATGTAAACAGGAACACAGCTTTCTCTCAATAAGCAGCATTCTTTCAATACGCTGCTTTCTGGTGTACATGTAAACGCACTCATTGTGAGCCTATTTCATGCATCAGGCTGGCATCTGACTTCTTTAATTAATGTCTATGTTTATGCAACCAGCATCACCTGGTCCAGAACATTCAGTTTTGGCAGAAGATCAGTTAATGCTTTCTTAGATGTGATTTTGGCTCAAATGTGGGCAGTCTCTCTGTAAAAGCCAGTCTTTCTGCCTGTTCCCTTGACTAATTAATATACTGAATAGAATACCGAGAATACCAGAGTTTTATGAGAGTTTATAAAGCTGTGAAATATTCACTGTCCACTCCTTCTGAACAAGACAGGCTCTTCAATGGATCTTTGCAGCACATTAGAAACACTTCTTATCAAGAATCACAGTTTAGGGGGCCTGGGTAGCTCAGTGAGTATTGACGCTGACTACCACCCCTGGAGCTGCGAGTTTGAATCCAGGGCATGCTGAGTGACTCCAGCCCGGTCTCCTAAACAACCAAATTGGCCCAGTTGCAAGGGATGGTAGAGTCACATGGGATAACCTCCTCGTGGTCGCTATAAAGTGGTTCTTGCTCTCGGTCGGGTGTGTGGTGAGTTGTGCGTGGATGCCGCAGAGAATAGCGTGAAGCCTCCACACATGCTATATCTCCATGGTAACGCACTCAACAAGCCATGTGATAAGATTTATGGGAGATTCCTCCTCCGCCACCCGGGTTGAGGCGAGTCACTACGCCACCATAAAGACTTAGAGCGCATTGGGAATTGGGCATTCCATATTGCGGAGAAAAGTGGAGGGGAAAAAAGATCTTTGAAAAATATTCTTGGTGTTATATTGTTGGTTCTTTAGATCAGGAAATGTGTTTCTGGGTTTTTTGTGGTTCTTGAAAGCATCAACATAGATTGATTTATAAAGATCTACAACAGGATTGGAATTTAAAAGTTCATCAGTGCATGTTATTTCAAAGAATATTATTTATTAATTTGTTTCTGTAAAAACAAGCAAACTAAAACAAAAAACTTCACTTCTGCAATGACGCTCGTATTTTTCAACCATTCCCCTCCAACCATTTGTCAAATTGAGACCGCTTTTCCCAGTGGATAAAATGAAGGGAGCATATTTATAACAGATTTTATAAAGGTAAAAAAACTGAAAGCGTGGCCCATAAGTCAAAGAGGTCCAGATTTTAAAACCCTTGAATTTACTTTTTTATTTGTAAGGATTACCACAGGTTTGGCCATGGATGGCTTATAGCTGAGTAGGTCAGTGTAACTGGTTTCTATAAAACAAATGAGCATTTTAAATCTGCCTTTGTATAAACTAAGTAGACTTCTCCTTCCTCTTTTATAGTTTTAATATGAATCTATAACATTTCTTTTAAATCATACCTATTATACAGTGGGTGTTTCTACAGTAATGACACACTGACTCAATGCGTTGCTTTAGGATTGCGGTGACTTTTGGAGAATGTTTAGGTCTGATTGTAATTCTTTCTGAAGGACTGCTTTATGGATTGAGATTAGACTGATACAGGAGCTGCTGGGTACAGTAGGATGCTGGGCGGATGGGGTTTGTTTTTGTTTTCATACCTGAAGGACTCGATGATACCTTGCGTGTGAGGGAGAGAGCAGAATTGTGAAGCATTTGGCATGTCTTATCAGATAAGACATGATCTATGTCTCCTTCAGCACAGGAGAGGGTGTGCGCTGTGACCCAGTCACTGTGAGGGAAGCTGGAAAAGAGAGGTCGAGAAAGTGAGATAAAGAGAAAGAAAACACAGGGTCTCAGTATAGGAGGAGAGGAGCAGCTTGTGGTAAACTGGGCTGTCATTGCCACTCAGGGAGGCGTAATGACCTATATTTACTGAATATAAAACAGGGCATGTTCGACAGTGGGTTTTTAACTGGATTCAATTTGTTTGTTTGTGTATTACACGTTTGTTCCCACAGGAAATTAAATGAAATCTCTATAATATGTTAATTGTTTCTCCTAGCAATGAGATTAAATAGAGAGCAAATGGAGACTGAGTCTCCTGCTTCTGAAATGTTTCTTCTGAGGAAAATAAACTTTTAATCGCACACATGTCTCATCAAGAGTTTCTCAGCAATGTCCATGGTTTGCTCAGTTATGGAAAACTTGTGATTTCCAGGCCAGAAAAAATTATGGAACAATCAAGTACATTTCTATTGTAAATCATTTTCTAGTAGTTATATAATGTTTTATATTACAATATTATATATTTTTATATTTTATTACATAT